>CM031238.1:485000623-486242585 GCA_018340775.1 Taxus wallichiana var. yunnanensis
AACCTCATGCTCACTAAAATCCCTTCGATGGAAGAAATTGAATTCATGGTCAAATCTCTAAACCCTGATAAAGCCCCGAGACCTGATGGTTTCCTGGCTTTCTTCTTTCAAACTTTTTGGGATATTGTGAGAGATGATATTTGCAGTGCTATCCAGGAATTTTTCAAGAACAAAAAGATGCTACAGGAGCTAAATAACACTTTTTGACTTTGGTTCCTAAGAATCATGATCCTATAGAGTTTAAAATTTTAGGCCCATAAGTCTTTGCAACTGTGTTTATAAAATGTGCTAAAAAATTTTGGCCTTAAGAATCTAGGTTGTGCTACCTTCAATTATCTCTGATCAGTAGGGAGGTTTTGTTATGGGTAGATAGATTCAAGATGGCATTATCACCATATAGGAGACCCTCCACTCTATGAAACAAAACAAGAAAGAAGCTATGTTCATTAAGCTAGATATGGAAAAATCCTATGACAGAGTCTCTTGGTCTTTCCTTCTGAAGATTCTCTCAAGATTTGGCTTTGGTGAGGATTTTAAGGAGATGATTCTATCTTGTATTTCCACTACCAAGTTCTCGGTCCTGGTTAATGGGACTCCTTGTGGTTATTTTAATAGCACATGTGGTTTAAGACAAGGTGATCCTATCTCACCCTTTCTCTTCATTATTTTGGCTGAAACCCTAAGTAGAACTCTTAATAAGGCTACCATGGAGGGCAAAATCAGAGGTATCTCCCCGATGTAAACTATCAGAGGGTTTCTCATCAACATTTTGTGGATGATACCATGTTGATTGGAGTTTCTTCTATCCCTGAGGCTAGATAATTCAAGTAGTTAATGATGGATTATGAGGAAGCTTCAGATCAATTGATAAACTATGGGAAAATATCTATCTTCTTTATCAATACCCCTGAAAAGAAGAAGCATCAAAATTGCTGGTATTCTTGGTTTCCCCTCAAAAACCCTCCCAACCAGATACCTTGGTATGCTTATTGGGACGGAAAAACCAAAGAATGTTGAATGGAATTTCTTAATTGATAGATTTCTGAAGAAACTTGAAGGGTGGAAAGGTTCACTTCTATCTCAAGTGGGAAAATCTATCCTTCTTAAATGCTCTATACAGAATTTACCGGTTTATACGATGTCTATCTATAGATTACCCTCTGAGATTGCATGCAAGCTGGAGAGCATACAAAAATATTTCTATGGAGTGGAACTGAATCAAAAGATAAAATTCCTCTAATTTCCTGGGATAAGGTTTGTTTCCCCAAAAAAATTGGTGGCCTTGGTATCAGAGATTGGACTAAAATGAATAAAGCTATGCTAGCCAAAATGAGTTGGAGACTGTTAAAGGAAGATAGTGTCTAGACTAGTATCATAAGATGTAAATACTAGCCTAACCTATCTCTGCTAATGAATGGTGCTTTTGTACCCAGAACTCTAATGCTTCTTCATGCTTCTGGAAGTCCTTAAATTGGGCTAAACATGTGTTATCTGAAGGATGCAAATGGCTTGTTGGAAATGGTCGCACCATTAACTTTTGGGAGGACAACTGGCTAGAGAATTTTCCTCTCAAGACTATCTTCCCTACTATCTACAGAGACTCTGTGTCCAAATATGGGACTAAGGTGAGAGATTATTTCAATTTGGATGATCCTTTGGATAGTGGAAAACCATATCTTTGGATCATTCTAACAGCTTAGAGATCTCTTCTATTAACAACAAATTAAGAGGAGTTATTATTAATAGAGAGAATCCTGTTGAAGATAGAGGAAGAAAATGGTATTTTCTCGGTCAAAAGTGCCTACCGCTCTTTCTTTCATGAGGAGGAGATAGGTGATAATTTTAATTGGGGAAGCATATGGATCAAAGAATTAATCCCCAAGATTAATATGTTTTGGTGGTTGGTTATCCATGATAAGATTCTAACTATTGGCAATCTGAACAAGAGAAATTTCCACATGGTTAATAGATGTGTTTTGTGTGAATCTGATTGTGAAGATGCCTCACACCTGTTCCTTAATTGTCCCTTCCTTTTTTGGTTAGGGAAACCATCCTTAACATCTTTGATGTCAACTGGGTCTTCCCGGACTCCATAAAATTGTTGTGGATCCAATGGACTAGTCCTTTTAAGAGCCAAGGTCTGAAGTTCTTATGGATTTTCTCTATAATACATTTGGCTTGGGAAATATGGAAGGAAAGAAATAGAAGAATCTTTAAAGGAAAAAAATAATCCCATGTTAAAATTGGAGCCCGTTGTGTGAGATCCATCCTTGCTAACTTTTCTATCTTGAACTCCCAAAAGAAGTCTTTCTCTCAGCAGGAATCTTGTTTCTCCTTGAAGTGGGGTCTGGGACCTTCTACCCTTAGCCCCCTAGTCTAACCCTAGACTAAATGGATGGGTCAAACCTAGCAAGGACTATTTAAAATTAAACTTTGATGGTGCCTCCAAAGGAAATCCTAGGTGTGCTAGCTGTGGTGGGGTCTTTCGTGATTCTGAAGGAAGTTTTATTCTTGGATACTTCTACAATTTGGGCACTCAAACTAATAATGTTGCTGAAGTTATTGGGGTATTTTGGGGTCTATCTATAGCTCTTCAACACAAATTTGTTAATCTAGAAGTGGAAGGTGACTCCCTGAACATAATTAACAACATAAATAAGAAAGGTCCCATCTCTATTGCCAATTTTAACTCTATTAAGAGTATTAAGCAAATGGCCCATTCTTTTAATTTTATCTCCTTCAAACATGTGTATAGGGAAGAAAATGTCGTGGCAGATTTCTTTGCTAATATGGGGGTTAATGGGCATGATTTGACACTTTTGAGGGAGGTGGAAATTCTCGATCCCAAGGTGCGGGCACACTTATTAAAAGACACTAATGCTCACGTATAAGGTCTCTTCATGGGGTGTCTATCCTGTCATGATTTTTTTTTGTATGATGAATTTGCATTTATTTCTTAATTATGAGAAGATTGGGGTTGTGATTTGCATGTATTTTTGGAGAACTCTATCTAGAAATCTCTACTGTAGAATCATTTTGTGGTGTGCGAGTAAGCTCTTGGCTCTCTGGTTTCTGAGTCATTTTGTGAAGAGGCCTTTGTTGTTTAGCGGTATGGGTGGGGATCTCATTAGGAATGAACTTGTTGACCTCACTAGGGTCACTCCTAATGCTATGTCCTATTTGATAGCAAGGGTTTTACCCCCTTTCTGAAAAATCTTTGAAGGGCACTACGAGAATCTCAGCAAAGACTTTGCTAGTGCATGGAAAGTGACCAAAAAAGGTGTTATTGTTGAGATGAAAGGGATCATTTTGGAGATCATTGTGGATTCAGTGGATAAAGTTATGGGCATTTTGGTGGTGGGGAGGGAGGTCTACAAACCAAAGAAGGAAGCCTCTGAAGAACTGAATTTATTTCTTAAAGGTAATGAGAATCTCACCTCCCATTTTTAGGCTACCTTAGAATGTCTTTACCTAAACCATTTGATAAGGTGGCTCTCACCTTAATTCAATTCTTAACCCTGGAAGGCCACCAAAAATGTATCTATGCTTACCACCTCCCAATGCTAAACCATTTTAGATGGGGGAAGGCTTTTAGTTTTCCCTATTTCTTGTATCGTTCTTTGTGTGCCTCTGTTTCACAGTTTAAATTGTGTAGGATCTCTATCCCTCTCCACCAGGGCTTTATCCTTGCCCTTGTCAAAAGGGTGGCCCTGGACATTGACAAAATTGGTGCTCTCAAGTTGGATTTGGAAGCTTATGTAGATGGTTCGGGGTTTGATTCAGAGGAGGAGGATTCGAGCGATGATGAAGATTCTCTGGATGGCAACACGGAAGAGGATGAGGTGGAGGTGGTTACGACTAAAAACCTTAAGGATATTAAATCTAAGCGGACCTCAAGCACCGAGCCAAACACTAAGGGTGATTAAAGCTATCCTCCATATCTATATGGAATGGAGCATCATGATTGTTAAGTCGACCTGCTACACCTTCAAACTCTGGGGCAGCTTGCCAATTCTTATTGTGCTATGGATAGTCAAGGAAGGAAATGAAAGGTGACCCTAGATGGTTTAGACCTAGGCTCTTTGGCTATTAATATTGATGCTCTTGCAAAAGAATGGGCTAAGGTGCTGGAGGGGCTTGAAAAATCCTACAAATGACTTTGGTGCGAGGTGTTCTATTTTTTCACTATCTTTGTCTATGGCTGTTAGTTCCTTTGATGTTGTTAGTTTCACTATGGTTTTTTGTTGCCATTAGTATCACTATATGGGCTCCTAATTACCCTTATTACTATGAATTTTTATATTATGGTTTTTTGATGTTATTATAATTGGCTTCTTATTCTCTCATGGAGCTTTCTTGATGTACGGGGTAAAGTCCCCTTAACCCTCTTTTTACTAGTAATCAAAAAACATATATTTGTCAAATCAATACCAACTAGAAAAAAAAGAAAAATATAAATAAGTTGCATAGTTTAAAAAAATATTTAAATAAATTACAAACATTAGAAAGTTGAAAAGTTATAGAATTTTTTTATTTTGATTGGTGGATTGAGGAGAAATTTTAAGTAAGATGTTTTGAGCTTAGTGCCCGCTAAGATAACCTAATACTTCCACAATATAAAATTTTGAGCTTATGGATTGCTATCATTTAACAAGTCAAAGAATATGATTTTTAGCTTAACGTTTGCTAGCTTATGTGACACCATAGTAATTGGATATTATTTACTGATAGGAATTAACAAAATAAAGTAAGATATTTTCATCATAGAGTCTACTAGTTTATGCCACAACAACATATTCTGATGTACAAAAATTATGTCCATTTTTTTGTAGCAGGATTAATACGGGGTTTTGAAGTGACCCACATCCTTTTACAAAAAGGTCCTTAAGGAAGAATATGACATTGAAGCATAGAATATAGAAATATAGTAGGTAGAAAAAGACAAAATACCACATAGCCATGACGAAAACCGAGAAAATTTACATTTTGTGAAAAGTTTTGAGGATAGTTGTTGCTTCCATAATAGAAGCATCTTAGAGTTTCCTTGTTCCTCAAATTCTCCTTTCAAAAATATGTATTTGTTCTTTTGTTCTCCAAAATTTGTTTGGTTCTCCTACTCTTGCATTACCATATTTTTTTGTAAATAGGTCACTGTAATCCAACACCAACACATTCAATGGAAACTCATTCTTAACATGAATATCTTCTAAAATATTTTCATTGAAAATGTCAACGATGTTATAGCCATTGAATTTTGCTGAGTATGTGTAGCAGAGGACTATTTGCGGACAACAATAAGGCCAAAAATAATATCAATTTTATAAAATACATCTACTCTTCTATTCCTGTGCACCACCATGTCCATAAATCGATTCCGATATTCACTTTTTTACTATGAAAATTGAGCCACCATCCATACCACTAGGATTATTTTTCAAGACTCAACAAAATAAGTTCTTGGCAGGTGTTTTAATTTTTTTAAAATTATGCAAATCTTTTTCTCATGTTAGTACATATTAAGTGAACTGTTTCTCTATCAAGATGTGCTCCATTCTATCCTCTTTCACTACTCGACAAATGTTTACTATATTATGAAATTATTTATTTGATAAAAAAACTACCTTCTACAAAATATTGAATAACAAACTTGCTTTCATTTAATTATCTACAAAATCCCTACATGGATATAAGCCCTAATCAGCTATGGAAAATTTTACATGGATATAATCCCTAATCAGCTATGGAAAATTTTACATTAACAGAATTTTGTAATTTCGAAGGGATTGAAGGTGAGAATGCATACCAATATTTTGCATGGAGAGGAAATAAAATTGTTTTAGGACTTGAGCACAGAATTTTCAATGCTTGCAATGATGAGATTTTTCTATTGATGAATAATCTTACGTAATGAAAAAGAGAATAGAAAGGAAAATGTTAAAAATATAAACTCAAAAACTGTCTACTTATAGTGATATGTAAACAAATCCAACCACCAATTTCGTTGGCATGCGAATTTAAGAGGGCACGTATATGATTTTACATTGCTTTTCATTAAATGGTTGATTAATGGCTGACAATAGTTACATGCTCCAAAAGGCACACATATTTCGAATGGTGCATGTACTTTTAAATGGTGAATTTTACATAGCTTGAATTAATGGCTAATTAATGTTGAGGCAAATGCAACATTAATTAACATTTTTCCTTACAAAATGGTTATCATTAATACTAAAAATACTTAAAAATATTTGTAAATATTTTTAATAAACATCACATACGAATTACATTTTTGATATTTAACCATCAATTATTAATATATAAATTAGAAAAATTATCAAAATTTACATCAATATATATTAAAAATAATGAAATTTATACATAATAATTGCTATAAATTAACATTGTTTTGTATTTTTACAAGATAATATTGAAAAATTACCGCTACCCAATAATTATTTCATAGGTGAGTTATAACGAGTAGCTATGTGAATCAAGACTTGCACTTAGTGGTGTGAATCAAGACTCACACCTAGAAGTGCGAGTCAAGACTGGCACTTAGAAGTGTGAGTCGATACTCATACTTATCAATGTCAGTTGATACTCATAATTAAAGTGAAAGTTGATAGATGTGTGACTCAAGGCTCACACTTAGAGGTGCAACCTATCACACTTATACACTACTTACAAAATTTATAAATGACAATTCCAGATTTTTTAACTATGCTTAATATATACAAATAAATTATTTATATAAATGTATATAAATATTGATGGTCACCTTTTAAACATGTGAGTCACACATGCTAGTTCTATAAAATATTTGAAAGTATGTTACGTCTAAAATCATGAAAAAATGTCTAAACAACCATCAAATTTAACACCATTCAAGGAAGTTCAGGGAAGGGATTTTCAACGTCAACGTTTATTGATTTGAATAAGGTATGCATGAATAATCATATATGTATGATGATATTAAGATTGATGTGTGGCATAAATGACAAAAATCACTTACGCATTATCTTGAAGTTAGCGGCCGCTTGGCATATGTAAGTTACCGACCGCTTGGCTTATGTAATTTTGTAACTACTTGGGTTACGTGAGTTAGTAATCGCTTGAGTTATATAAGATAGCAACATTAGGATTATGTAAGTTGGTGACTATACAATGGAAAAGTGACAAGTGAGCATGGGAATCTACAAGTACCCTTTCCTCGTACCCAACTTCTTGAGGTCATGTTGAGACAATGGTGAATGTTGAATGTGAATGGATATGTATAAGCTAATCGGGTAATCTTAAATCCTCAACACACAATAATGGAATATGTGAATCTAAGGCAAAGAAGGCCCTCCTAACCTAGATTGGTGTAATGGCTTGTTTGGATATAATGGCTTTTCGAGGCTCCAATCGATGTCGAGCTCTACCAAGATCCTATTTCTTGGTTGTTGGATACATGGGAAGTGACATGTGGGAGCTTTGTATATATCTCTAGACAAGGTCATGAAAGTAGTGGTAGGTCATTTTAGTGGGTTTTGTGGTTAGCTATGGGTGGTTTTCTAGTCTAGCCCAGAAAATATTGGATTGATTAGCTTCTATGTTTAATACGGAAAACTGTGCTATAATATCTAGCGGGAGTGGTGAAGATCTAAACACCAGCATTCGCAAGCCGGTGTCAATACTTGACTGATTTGTAGGCTCGTTGGGTTATGGGACTTTGGGATCACAACCGTGAGTACGTGGTTGTTGAGGACCTGTTATGGTCATGTGAAGAATCAATCCCTTCTTCCGACTATCCAGTAATCGTATGCCTTTTCAACTTCTACGTTTAGAACTAGAAGTTGTATGATTTTCTCGAAGTACCTAACAAGTGTTCTGTAACTTGGATATGTAAGCTAGTGTCTATATCAACGAGGAGGTCTCCTACATTAGGCATGGAACCAAAGGATCGCAACCAAATGTTTGTTCTCGTTTGAACCCTTACATGGTCATTCAGGTGTTTTATCAAGGCAATCTATAATTTGGATGGTTTGACCAAAAGTTGTAAGCTTTGTCGTCTTCAATGTTTAACCCTCTCAGTTGCTCACTAATTTCTTGTAAGTTTTTGTGGCTCGAAAGACCTGTATCCTAAGGTCCTGATCTATATCAGCTAAAGTCATGGGTAAATTTGGTTGAGGTACTATAGGTTCAAATATATACTCTCTAGGCTCTCTAGGTCCTGTGATTGTCATACAAAGATGATTCGACCTCCAACTAACATTAAATAAACTGATTACAAAAGAGGTATTTACACTATGCAAGCATCTTGTTATTTTTGTATTTTTCAATGATGTATTTCAATGAAATTGAAGAGTAGCTACTCTAGTATATTTATAAAATGGACAACTAATCTAGAAACAAAATGAAAACAAACAAAGTAGCTTGGTATGGCTATTTTCCTATGTAATTATGATTTTATCCTAAATATCTAAGCAACTAAACGTATTAACTTGAAAGGCTCTCGATCCTACCTCAGAAGTGAGGAATGAATCATAGTTTCTTAGAAACTATCAATCCCCACAACTTCCCTGGTGATATCGAGAGTGAACTTTTAACTGAAATGAAATAATTCACTACTTTATTTGATATGTTGTAACTAGAACTTTGATAGCTCAAACTTGGCGTTTATAGAATAGTGGTAAATCTAGTTGTCTTTGATTTCTTCCCCTCGTGTGATCTCCTTGTTCCTTCATGTCCTTGTGAATCTAGAAAGTGTGTATATGATAGTATCAACAGAAGATAGCGTTCAAACAATGGCAGCTTTGGATATAGACCGAATACAATGTGAGTAGGAGAGGGATAACACAAGTGAATAGAGCTTGACTATGCAATTCCTAGTGGGATTTATTGTAGGAATACAACACAAGTGTACCAAGAGTTTCAGAAGCTATTCTTGTGACAAAACAAAACCTACAACTTTAATGGATTCTAGTCTAGAAATGAAGCTATTCTATGTTTAAACTGACTGTATGCAGTAGCAATGAAACAAGACTTGAAACAAGAAGATGATATGACCTCCAAAATGCCAACAATGGAAGAAAAACATTAAACTAACAAAATTCTAAGCAAGGAATTGAAAACTAAACAAGATAATTGAGAGGATGAGGGGCCATTTGTTTGAAAACAAACTAGCTATTTATAGAATTCCCATTCACCAAAGGGTAACTTGGAATGGAACTCTTTTACCATTAAACAATGGAGAAACACTATTACAGGGAACCAAAAACATAAATACAAGCTAAGGTGGTTGAGAAAAGCTGGTAAATGTTGAAAATTTATGCAAGTCGTGATCAAAGGAACGTGTTGGAAAACACGTGAAGGACCGCCACCTTGAGTAGGGTGGTGGTTATAGGACCGCCGCCCTAGCAGGTGGCGCTTTGTTATTGAAGGTCAAAATGTGTTTAAAAGGGGGAAAGGTATAAAAAAACATAAGGAACTTGGATAAAGCATTTGGGATGCTAACATATACTTTGCGAGCTTCTCTGGATCCTAAACACCTTGCGAGGTGACCTGTATCATCATTGGGGCATGTGTAACATCATTCGGTGGTGCGACCCTACAATTTTGGGTAGTACATACATATTGCCCCCTTGAGAAGCATTTTAGCCATGAAGAGGCGTAAAACAAGGTCCAAGTATGGCGGTCCCAAAACAGAAGCTAGAAATTATACCTGATACGCCCGTGTGTCGAAATGACACCACCCAAATTCCTGCTACCTGCAAAATGAAAAGAGGACTCAAGTGCAGATATATAAAATAAGTCGAGAAAATAAATACTAAATTAATATGAAATGAGGACTTACCATTTGCGTGGGGATAAGAACTTACCTCCGTCGGTGCTCCAAACCTGCGAAAGGGGCATTCAAAAATGAGTCAAAACACTATATATATATATATATATATATATATATAAAATAGGCTCATTTTCCTATTCATTTGCACATGTTGATTTGATAGTTTTTGAGCTCTGGGACCCACGGTGATGGTTTTCGATGAGAGTATAGTCAAAACGTTCATGGTGAGATAGCGATCATGCCTCCGAGAGTGGAACGTCGACCCGCAAGATCTCAGGTTAGTTCTTCTTGATTTACTATTTTTGTACCCAAAATGTTAAAATGTCAAAATATTTGTCTTGGGGGGGTCATTTTTAGAAATGCTAGTGTTAATAGGGTCACTTAGGGGGGTGCCTAATGGGTAGGATTTTGTTTTAGTTAAAATGGTCAAATTTTGCATTTTTGAGCATTTTTAGGGCATATGACCCGTTCGAACTCACGGAACAAGACCGCTACACTCGAGTAGGGCTGTGGTTACAGGAACTCCACCTTAAAAGGTGGCTATTATGGAACCACTACCCTACATAGGGCGGCGGTCCGTTACAGAGTGTCAAAACAACATTTTACTTGACTTGTTTTTGCATTTTCAACATTCTTACATGTTCTTAATAGTTTTCCAATGCATTTTTGGTACTAAATCCCTGCTTTTTGTGTGTTTTTGGGTGTATGTAGAAGGAGGAGGAGTACAGTAGATGGAGCCGGGAGAGGGAGTGTGATTGGATCTCGGCAGTGTTGGAGGCACTCTTCTAGGTAGAGCGGGATACTCTCCAGAGGGCTGGTATATGGAGGATTGCATAGGTTCCTCATGTTGCCCTTGCCAGTCACATATTGTGTGACTTGGTTTTTTATTGGGATGTAGATCAAACACCTTCTGATTTCTAGGAGTTAGGGGTGAGTGGTCTATCACCCTGGAGGATGTTTACCACATACTAGGGGTTCCGATTCTTGGGCGGTAGCTATCTCTTAAGACAACAGTATCTAGATCACAGGTGGTTTAGTGGGCCACCTACATGGGAGATGTAGTTGTATCGATGGGGTCGAAGAAGGGCGTGAGGATCCGCTCTATTATTGAGTCAGACATTCCCTTGCTCTGCAAGGCCATTATGGGCATCCTTGCATCCAGATTGATTGGGGATAAGGGAGGGGACACCCTCTTATATTGTTGGGCTCTATTATTTCCCAGTTGAGGGCCATAGATGTGTCTATGCTTGGGAGAAGTTATACTTGAGACTACCTACCATGATTTATATAGGGTAGTGCATTTATAGGGATAGTCACTGAGCCATCCGACTCTTGTCATGAGTTGGGTGTATGAGCACATTATCCCATATGGGAGAGGCGTAGAGGTGGAGGATCCTAGGGCCATCAGGGTAGTGAGGTGGAAAAGGATGACAGTTCTTAGAGCACCCCACCAGCTAGTTTCTTCCTTGACTACTGCAAACATGGAGGCCACTCCTTATTAGGCCATGGCAGGGGTATGGGGAGAGGAGACCGTTACTTTGATTTCCTATCAAACCACTAGCCAGTTGATAGACAGGGCGGGGAAGCTGGAGATCTACCCCTTTAATAGAGTACCACAACAGTTTGGCATCCCCTATAGCAGCATGCTTCCTCCGATGGTGCCAGTGTACAGGTCTATCCGCGAGGCTCGGGGAGGTCCTAGAGGTTGGGGGTGTACCATTGTTACACCCAACACTCCTATCTGTAGCCAAGAGGGTGGTACGTGCACGAGGGAGAGCTGGTGCTCCTTAGGCACCCTTACTTTTGGATTACCACCGGTCCCACTCATAGAAGTGATGAGCCTATTGATGTGGACTCCAAGTTTGAGGAGTTCACTGGGAGAGACCGAGGAGGAGACAGAGGACATGGAGATCAGTGAGATGGGTGGGGGATGAGAGTGATCCTGAGTGGCATGACACCCAGGAGATCCTGTAGGCCAAGAGGGCGGAGCGGAGCGTAGAGAGGGTGACTTTGGTTTTAGAGGAGTTACTCTCTCGGGACCCAGGTGGAGATGGCGAGTCTATTGCTGGTCATCACATTGCCCCAGACATGGGCAAGGGGCACCAATCAATGGTGGGGTCATGGCGGTGCAGATCCTAGAGATCCTTCTTGGAGGCCTGGCAATCCTAGTGAGTTGTCACTCTTCTCCTGACATTTTTTTTAGTTAGAGTTGTTCTAGTTTGTTATTTCTTTTTATTTTTCTTACTCTTGGTTTTATCATTGATCATTTTCTAACTTGTTTTCTCCTTTGTTTGCAGTGACTGTTGATGAGTGGCGAGACTTGATTCGCCGAGTGTGTACCGATACCTGCTTCTCCCCTCGGAGAAGACTCATGCTAAGCTTTCTGTGGATGTGGGGGAGCCCTCAACAGGCAGGCACACCAATGTTTTTGCCTTTGTCTGGCATGCGGCAAAGATTATGACTTATCTCCACACAGAGGTGGTTGGATATAGGACAGCTGAGTGCACCTGATGAGGAGGAGCCATTTTCATAGCGAGATAACAAACACTGGGCATGATCGTGAGCCCTCGGTGCATTCGGAGCGCCAATGTAGCTAGAGTCCTAAACGTGACCGCGCACCCCTCGAGGGATCCCATAGGGATTGATAGACTATTTTTGTAGTATTTTGTCGATGTTTATATGATTGTTTTTTTCTTTCTGGGCTCATTGAGCATTTTGACCATGCCTAGTGCATGATGGCATTGTATACAAAACCTGATTTGTATATATATATATATATATATATAGACTCTTGGTATCTTAAATTTTGTGACTCATTTTCTAAATGTTTTTTTAGATTTTTTTAGAATATTTGTTTTTCATGTTTCCAGAATGTATGCAATGGACTATAAATGATTAGTAAATAGAATGTTTTACTCTATATGTTTTTTTGTAGTGCTGATATGAGATGATACTAACATATGGTAGTACTGAACTTTTGAACTCTTTGGGAAATGTTTGTAATTCCTTCTTATATTGGAAAAACATGATGAATGCATAGTGATAAAGAGATGAACTTGCCCCAATCCCAAATCCACGCAACTAGTAAGATGCGAGGGCTCAACACCAAGAGTTAGGAAGGGCACAAGTTGTATGAGCTTGATTGAATGGAATGATGAGAGACAGACAAACCAAGAACAAGAACCAAATTTGGACCTACACACCCACCCTACTCAGAACTACTACCAAGCTTAGAAGGCCACTTACTTTTTAGTTTATCTAGACTTAGATTCATAAATGGCAACCTGGTTGACAAAATATGGTTTTGAGGATTTGATCTCTTTGGAATTTGGATATTTGGATATTTTCTTTCTCTTAATAGAGGTGAATTTGTGTTTTTAGCATACCAAGATTTGTTCATTTGTGTGACTGGACCCCCCACACCCTGCCTCATGCCACTAGTAAGAAGCATGGGTTTGTCACCAAAGGCAGGATATAGGCAAGTAAGGGCACTTCTTTCCTTTCCCAACCTCACATCACCAGTAAGAGACGTGGGCTTATCACCGAAGGTTGATGGGGCAAAGAAGTGTGTAAAATAAAATATTTTGTTTGCTTGGTGCTTTTGATTTCATTTGATTTTTACATTTTTGATCTATGACTTTGGGATATTCTTTTGTTCCAAGATATTTTAAGAGGGATAAATGTGACACCAAGAAGCTTCTAGAATGGACTGTGGGCAAGGACAACTTCACTTAGTAGTAAGAAAGAGAAAATCCAAGTATGTAGGTCTTGGTATGGTTTTTATCAATGTTTCGTCATCGAAATTGATGAAAAAATTTGAAAATTTTGATGATGTTTAAAGAGATGTGATATGAATGCTTGTGCCAATATTTTCAGAAATTTGTAACAGATTGTTTAAGAGTAAGCTCATGGACTACCATTTTTACAAAATGGACAGAATGAAGTGCATAAGAGACTAATTCAATGTAGGTAGCTATAATGTACTAGGAATGACTTTGGTGTTTTATGCGTAAAACCACTTAAGATGCAAGGAATTGACAGTTTCACTAAATTCCTCACCTTCTAGTGTGCACAAAATATACGCACTGTTTCTGTAGTCCTTCATGACTCGGTATGGGACCAACCATTTGGGCTAGAACTTTCTTCCTTCGCCGGTTTTATTATCGATCCGACTATCTGGTCTTAGAACCGATCTCCTTCATATATTTCTCACTCATAGACATTTTTGTTATACTATTGACACATCCGGTTAACATAGGCCCTATGCCATTGTTCGACGTTTAACCTGGCCTCGTCAAGGCTTTCTAGTTGAGAGAGGCATGCCTCCTTGTAAGCTTATTTGTCCATAATCCCTTGTAATGAGATGCGGAGACTGGGTATTTCAACCTCAAGTGGGAGAACCGCTTACGCTCGAACACTAGCGAGAAAGGAGTTACTCCTATTGGTGTATTGAGGTTCGGGGGCCCACAAGGTTAGATATAGTTTTAAATGCCAATGTCATTTGTTCTCCTTGTCAGTTTGAGGAGAATATCTTTCAAAGTTTTGTTTGTCGCTTTAGCTTTAATGGATTCTAATCTAGAAATGAAGCTATTCTATGTTTAAACTGACTGTATGTAGTAGCAATGAAACAAGACTTGAAACAAGAAGATGATATGACCTCCAAAATGCCAACAATGGAAGCAAAACCTGAAACTAACAAAATTCTAAGCAAGGAATTGAAAACTAAACAAGAGAATTGAGAGGATGAGGGGCCATTTGTTTGAAAACAAACCAACTATTTATAGAATTCCCATTCACCAAAGGGTAACTTGGAATGGAACTCTTTTACCATTAAACAATGGAGAAACACTATTATAGGGAACCAAAAACATAAATACAAGCTAAGGTGGTTGAGAAAAGCTGGTAAATGTTGAAAATTTACACAAGTCACGATCAAAGGAATGTGCTGGAAAATGCGTGAAGGACCACTACCCTGAGCAAGGTGGCGGTTATAGGACCGCCACCCTGCGGCAGGGTGGCGGTTTCATTACTAAAGGTCAAAACACATTTAAAAGGGGGAAAGGGATAAAAAAAAGCACAAGGAACTTGGATAAAGCATTTGGGATGCTAACATATACTTTGCGAGCTTCTCTGGATCCCGAACACCTTACAAGGTGACCTGTATCATCATTGGGGCATGTGTAACATCGTTCCGGCGGTGCAGTACCCTACAATTTTGGGTACGCATACGGTGACCATCGTGGCTTATGTGGTGAAAGTGGAATCCAATAATAACGTTATTAGAATCCAAGTAATAATGAAATTGGAGTCCAATAATAGGGAAATTGAAATCTAATATTAGAGAAATTGGAATCCAATAATAGAGAAATTGAACTCAAATAATTTCGATGGGAAAATATTGGATTTTGATATTGCTACCAATGGAATCTAATATTTCGACTAATGGAATCTAGTATAGCCAAAAATGGAATCCAATATACATAAAAACAGATGAATTTCTTCCAAGATGGTGAAATACTTTGAGTCTCAATTCACTTGAATATGTCCCAATTTAGTGAAATAAGCATTAAAGGATTTTGATATCGAATGATAATCCAACAAAATTATGACTTAAATGTCAAAGATTCCAAAAATGATAATTGGAGAGGAATGAGATATTTTTATAGATGAGGGAAGAGAATCCCAAATCCTTGATTTGTGTGATTAAATTATTTGATATGAAGGTAACTAAAGAATGATTTAATTGTTAAACCAAGTTTCCATTCTATTTGAGTTGAACCATTGATTTGAGATTGCATGGATGAGTTTTTATTTATTTAGCAAAGGTTGTACATGCTTCGTATATTTAGAATTAAATATTAATTACATATTTTTTATTTTATTCACCCAAAAAGGTGAAATGAATTTTAGCTCTTGGATGAATCTCCTTTAATATTAAAATGCCATGATTTATGGGATATGTTTAGTTAACTCAAATTTATGATTTGATTTAATCTAAATTTGTCCTCTTGCATATATTTAATGATTTAATGATTTAATGATTTAATTGATTTGTTTTTCTCTTGTTAATTTGAGCCATTAAATAGTGAAGTGAAAGTGGATAAGTGGCGATGTGAAAATGGATAATGTGTAAGATTTATTTAATTATGTGATATTAACATTAGCCTATAAAATTTGTTATTGGGATAGGGGATGGATAATAAGAGTGATGAGATTAATTAATTAATTAATCCTAGAAATGGGATATGAATGTAGTAAGGTCCTTAATGTGAATATTTAATAATATGAGACTATATGTGAGTGATAGGAATGATTATGGTAGTTTCAGATGCGATGTCATAAAATTCCATCAAAGGTCACAAAATAGAGGAATATATCAAAAGTGGTCGAAAATTGTCATAAATGGTCGAAAATGGTCATAATGTACTATGAAGTAACTATGTGATGATTTAAGATGTTTAGAATGTGTAATGTGATATATTAGGTTTTATACACTTCCCCCTCTTTAAAGTGTTATTATGAAAAAAAAACACTTTCAATATAGTATACATGTGCATATTGGTGATTAAATGATGAAGAAGTGTGGTGGACTACCTGATTTTCCTCAGCGAATCATTTGGATGCCTCGGCAAGTCTGGATGGTACTAGAGAGAGTGCCTCCTCAAGTAGGTGGGCCACATAAAAATGAATTGGATAGTCACTTGATACGAGAGATAGAGAAATATCCATGGATAATCATAGGAAGAAAGTTTGTTGAATGTTATTTATGAGAGAACAAAAGGGAAAATCAATAAATTAGTGTTTAGAAGGGGTTAAATAGAAGGGTGGGAGGGTAGAAAAAATCATTAGCAATTTTTTCTATAAGATCCTTTTATACAAGCAAGATGTTTTTGAGCTATGAATTATGGGAGAGATAAATAAATATCAATCACAATTTCATCACATGGATCATGTTCAATAGTTTATTTGGGCTCCTAGTAATGTCGGTGTGGTAAGTGCAATAAAAATAGTTTTTAAGGGAATTTATTTCTTTTTAAATGTAGTATAAAAAAGAAATATAACACTAGCACATCCATTAACATGCTAGTGCATTCAAATTCATGTTGACATGGGTATCATAATGCTAGCACATGCAAGTTAATGTTAGCACATCTACTTGTATGTTCTAGTGTGTTAATGTGTGCACTAACATAAAGTGCATTAACGTTGTAATCTGTGTGCTAGAATTGATTTATGTGTGCTATCATCACTATGTGTGTGTTATCATGAACTAGAGGAAACATATGAGATTCATAAGATGAAATTAGAATAAAAGTGATGTTTAAGGGACTAACAATGTATGTTGATGTCTACAACAGAGAATATATGTCTTGGATATGCAAGAATGTCATAGATATCTATGTGCATTTGAGAGATACATGATGAGGGTGGATTGGAGTGGACTATATGTGATCCTTGAGGTGACATGTTTAGCTTCTATTAACTAGAAGCTAGATATTAGATTAGAGCACCGCTTGTTTACTACTTTGGTAGACTGATGGCATAGTGTGTCAAAAAATTTAGACTTCCTACTAAGGATATTTCAGTGATGTTGGAGGATGTGTACCACATTATTCATGTTCTTATATAAGGAATATTTATTCAAAGTGAGAGAGGAGTGTAGTTTAGATATAAGAAAATATATAGTGACTCTTCATATGAGATTACATTCATAGAGATGATATGGAAGTGTCTTTGTTAGTGCAAAATCACAGCACCCCTAGATGCAGATCAGGTTTCTAGGTTGATCACTTTGGCATCCAGTGTGATTGCATAACATTGAATCCTTTCTCCAAGTGTGGGACTTGAAAAATTGAGAAAGGATTCTCCAGAGAAGGCTGGTTCCTATTCCTCTGTTCAGATGCACACGAAATATGCAGAGGGTTTTCTCAAAACCTAATCTAATCTGCCAAGGAGACAAGGTAAGAAGATGCATAAAATAAATCTAAGCTAATAGAGGTGATGCACCGAGGAATGAAGAACATCTATTTTGCCAATAAACACAGACCATTTGAATGTGATATAAGATCATGCACAGATGACAAAACCTGCAGTGAAAGACCAGGAGGATGCAAAAATGAACACAGAGAGGGCTGAGAATCATCCACAGACATGCATTACTTGCTCCAAAGATTGATACAATACACTACAGAATGCCATGAGGCAGAATAGTATTACAGTTCAAATGAGAGGTTCGAACTCCACAAATTCGCCTGAGGAGAAGAAGGGAGAGGCAAAACAGAAAAATGTTTGACCTTTGAAAAGAAGCTCCTCTTTACAATATATAGAAAGAATGAGAGAGGAAAGAGAGAGGGGGAAGCCAAATCTACTTCAACCACCTCCAGGTTGCATTCAGTTCATCTCATTATGGCAGAAGCGGCGGATCCTGGCAAAACGGCGGGCTGTCCAACAGAAGCGGCGAACTGTCTGCTGCATTAAAGTTGTTAGTTGAAGCATTACTTCTGCTTGTTATTTCATGCCAGAGGTGTTTCTTGATTTTCTCTCTCCAAACTGAACCAAAATTCAAGAACATGATCGTGTACAGCAGAATCGTGTAGAGAATCTCACAAGCTTTCCGTTGATATAAATAACGTGCCAATCCGAGCTCTGGATCGAAAGTTATGGCGATCTGAAGATTTAGGGCACAAAATAGGCGAAAATAGATTTTTAAATTTCTTCCCGCGCTCTGCCACCTGGATGACACGTGGTAGGTTCTGATTCACTGAGCAACTCTCTCTCCTCCACCTCTCGGTGGGATCTTTTTGAAATTTCCTTGTGGGCCCTAGCTGGGACACGTGGCACTATCCCATTGGTTCGGGCTGATCCTTCAAAACTCGCCCTTTGACTTTTTGACCATTTCCTTTGTGACACGTGTCATGATTTGGTTGGTTCTCGGCCCTTTCGGCTCCTTCGCGTCCACCGCATCCATTTGTCCCGGATGTCCCAGTGTTGCTTGGGACAAAATCTTCCGCTCGCTCGATTCGGCTGAATTGCGTCCATGCGGCCCAGATGTCCCATTTGCCTCCGGACTATTTGTTCTCATTTCGGCCGAACCAGGTTGGTTCGCGTATCTTTGTCCCAGATGTCCCAAAGTAGTTAGTGTGAAAGTTCTCCTTTTCGGCCGATCTGGGCTTTCCACGTCCGCTGCGTCCATTTGTCCCGGATGTCCCAGGCTTACGCTTGGGAAAAAATCTTCCGATTCGGCCGAATCGTGTCCACGCGCCCGATGTCCCATTTGCCTCTAGATCTGTTTGTTCTCATTTCGACTAAACCGGCCGGTTCGCGTATCTTTGTCCCAGATGTCCCAAAGCAGTTAGTGCGAAAGTTCTCCTTTTCGGCCGATCCGGGCTTTCCGCGTCCACCGCGTCCATTTGTCCCGATTTTCCTTGTGCAGATTTCTTGTTTCAGCCCAACCGGCGGCGGTTCGCATCCTTTGCGCACTCTTGTCCCACTTGTCCCTTTACTTGTTTGGGCCGCTGTAGGCTTTTCAACCGATCCATGCCTTGACGTCCCAAATGTCCCATTGTCCTGGGACTAGGACTTAGCTGATTTTCACATTTTTTCTGGCCCAAGCTTATCTTCTGCAACTTCTTCGCATCTTCTCAGAGCTTTCTCTTTTCAACCTGGACGGGAGAGTTAGAAAAATTTCTGAAGGGACCCTAGAAACATGACTTTTTTCCCTGAATCAATTTATCTGCCTGGAACTTGAGAATTCTGATGCATGTTATCAAATTAACCCTGGGGGGTGAATTTTGGATAACAATTTGGCGACTCAGCGGGGTCACCTGCCTGCTAGGTAGAAGATCAGTGGCCTTTTAGCGATCTATTGGGCATGGAGTCATAAGCAATAACCTGAAATGAGCCTGATACTGCAACTTCTTCTCCAACAACACTCTGAACTGTAGAAAACAACCTGAGAGCAGCAAAACCTGTGCCGAAGCACTTAGGAAAACTGAAACCTAACTACAACAGGACAATGTGCACAAGCACTTGGAGGAATGAAAATCTAATTAATATTTACAAGGTAGTGAACTTCCCTCTAGAGGCAACGCTTGAGATAGATTCCATTGACTGGAATCTGCAGTTCTTCACCATCCAATGAGGCCAATTGGAAAGCATTGCTGCTCTTGCGCTTCGTGACCATGTATGGGCCACTCCAAATGGCATCAAATTTGAAATGCCTTCCTGGTTTTGCCCGATCTGCATCCCATTTCAACACTAGATCTCCAACTTGAAAAGATCTATCCTTGGCCTTTCTGTCAAAGGTCTTCTTGATCAAAGCTTGATCCTTTTCCATTGCTTGGGATGCCTGATTTCTGATCTCTTGCAGCTCCATCAATTCTGCATATCTCACCTCCATAGGCTCAAATTCAAGCAACTCCAGCTGCTTCATGAGTTCCAATGTTGGCAACTCAAGTGACATGGGCAAGATTGCCTCTCTTCCATAGACAAGCTTAAATGGAGAATTACCTGTGGATCTTTTGGGAGTGATCCTATCAGCCCATAAGGCTGATTTCAGTTTGGTATGCCAAGCCCTCTGGTTCTCATCAAGAGTCCTCCTAATGATCCTCAGCAAGTTCTTGTTTGTAGACTCGGCCTGGCCATTACCTTGAGGGTAATAGTTTGATGAAGTGCTTAGGTAGATCCCGTTCTTGACAGCCCACTCAGTCACCTTAGATCCAATGAATGCCAATGCGTTATCAGAGATTATTGTAGCAGGTATGCCAAATCTAGTAGTTATCCCCTCGTAAAAGTCCAAGATGCTAGACTCATTCACCTCTTTGAGTGCTACTGCTTCTGTCCATCTGGTGAAGTAGTCCGTGGCTGTCAAAATCCATTTGTGTCCTTGGCTTGAATTGGGGTTGATGGCTCCAATGAAGTCTAAACCCCATTGCATGAATGGCTGGTCAACTGAGATTGGATGTAATGGAAGGGCAGCGAGTCTCTCTTTTCCTATGAAGAATGCACAATTATTACATCTCTTGATCCATGCATAGCAATCACTAAAGATTTTAGGCCAATAATAACCAGCCTTCATGATTTTTAGAGCTGTCACTCTTGGTGCAAAATGGCCACCAGCTGGTCCATCATGAAACTCTTTTAATACCCTTTGGATCTAACTTGTGTTAATGCATCTCAGCAGCACTCCATTCACATCCTTCTTGAACAAAACTCCATCAATGATGGTATATGGAACAGCCTGCAACCTGAAATATCTCCTCTTTGCTTTGCTCATTTCTGGAGGGCACATGCCCGTCTGTAGGAAATGCATAATGCCTTGGGTCCAGCAAGGAGTCGGGGCAGCATTGTCTTCTTCTTGTCTGCCACTCGGCTCATGGCTGTCTTGAACTGTCAAAACAACCTCTTCTTCGTTGCATACTTCCTTTTGCTTCCCCAAAACCAGCTGCTCACACAATCCTTTCCCTCTTACCAGCTTGGTGATCTTGATCTCAATGTCATATTCCATGACATGGGTGATCCAACCTGCCCTTTTCTCATTCAAGTCCTTGTTGAGGAGGAAGTCCTTAACCCCAGCATGTGAGACCAGCAATTGGACCTTGTTGTTTGAGACTAAATGCTTGAATTTCTTCAAGCTTCTGATTCCTGCAAGCACATGCTTTTCAATAAAAGAGTACCTCACTTTGCAGTCATCTAGGCTCTGGCTGAAGAAGGCAATCGGTGTTCATCATTATCTTTGTTCTCATTGCACTGAATGGCGAAATAGTGTCATCACCTCCAAATTCATAGAGGATGAAATCCTTGGAAAAGTTTGGGTTAATGAGAGTGGGTGCTTGGGAGATGGCTTCTTTGATTGCTTCAAAACTCTCCTTGCCTTCTGCCATCCACTTGAAAGCCATGCTTTTCCTTAACATTTTGGTGATGGGCTTGACAAGGGCTGCAAAATCTGGGACAAACCTCCGAACAAAGTTTATCCTTCCCAGGAAACTCTGAAGGGCTTTCTTGTGGCTTGGCAATGGTAGTGCTCTTATGGCTTCAACCCTCTCTAGATCAATCGCTAATCCTTCCTTGGAGACAATATGGCCAAGGAGCTTCCCTTCATGTGCAAGAAAGATGCACTTCTTAGGATTCAAAGACACTCCGAACTTTCTACACCTCTAAAACACTTGCCTGAGGTGAAAGAAATGGTCTGTTGCATTCTTTGAGAAGACAGTAATATCATCTAGGTATATCAGCACTATCTTGTTGATCAAGCCTTTGAATGCCATATCCATAGCTCGCTGGAATGTTGCTCCGGCGTTTGACAGACAAATGGCATATTCTTGTAAGCATATGTGCCCCATTTGGTTGTGAAGGCTGTCTTGAACTGGTCTTCCTCCTTTACCATAATCTGATTGAAGCCTGAGTAACCATCAAGTAGTGAAAACCTTTCTGAACCAGCTACGACCTGCAATATTTTCTCCATGGAAGGGAGTGGATAATGGTCCTTGAGAGAGGCTCTATTCAAATCTCTGAAGTCAACACATAGCTTGATCTCTCCACTCTTCTTTCTGACTGGAACTAAGTTGGCAACCCAACTAGAATGCTTGATTGGGAATATGATTCTTGACTCAATCAGCTTGTCCAATTCTTTCCTCATGAGAGGCTCCATGTGTGGATTGATTGGTCTCTGTTTCTGCCTGACAGGCTTAGTATTTGGATCCAACTCGATGGTATGCTGAGCTAAGTTGGGATTGAAACCTTTCAAGTCTTCATAGCTCCAAGCAAACACGTCAGGGAACTCTTGACATAGCTGTATGAACTCACATCTTTCTTGCTCAGTTGTCATCTTTCCAATTTGCAATGACTTGTTCTCTTCTACCAAGATGGATACCGAATCTTCTCTCTTGACCTGAATGTTTTCTTTCTCTTTTCTAAACTGATCATTGGGGTTAAAAATGGACTCCAAAGTGATAAGTCCCTTGGGCAGCTTGTCAGTTCTCAGCTGTATCACTTGGTCACCATATTGCTGCTCCAACTTTTCTTGATTCTTAGCTGAGAACTCAGCTTCTTCTTGCAAGAAATGGATGATTTGCTGGTCATTCTCAAATACTTGCCAACTGACATCGTTATCCAAAGACCAAGAAGGCTTTGACAATCACGTGGATGTTTGGCTGTACCTTGTCTTGTTGAATGTTTTCTACAATGTCAAAGGCTGCCCCTACTGCTGCAAGCCTGTCAGCAGCTTGATTCTCTTTCCTAGGAATGGCTTGATGCCGAAACCCTCAAAATCTTCCATGAGGTCCCACACCCTATTCTTGTAGCACTTGAGTAGGTCATTTTTGGCAAAGATGTCATCCCTTGACCTGATTTACAATCAATTCACTATCCCCAAAACTTGCAAGTTCTTTATTTTTTTCTTGATTTCCCAATGCATCCCTTGCACCAAGGCTTCATATTCAACAGTGTTATTGGAGCATGCAAATTGAAATCTGAAAGCTGAATAGTATTTTACTCCTTGAGGTGAAACAAGCATGGCTCCACCTCCTGCACCTTGTCTACTCCTTGATCCATCAAAAAATAGCTGCCATACCTCATTGTCATCCTTGTGGTTTGGCTTGGTGATGCTAGGAATAGGTTGACTTTCTTCGTGTATACAATAGACTCCTAGCTCAGATTCTTCTATTCCTTGATAAGGATCAAAAGCATGCACCTTGTTTGCCCATTCATCAAGAGTCAAATCTAGGATACTTCCAACCTTAGTGTCAGCTTCATCAGTGCTAGGGTGATCTTCTTGATCAAATGCTGAGCAATTGACATTAATCTGACTTGGAGTGTAGGGCTCAATATGGAAGTTTGCAATAGGTTCAGATCTGATTGTGGCCTTAGTTCCATATCTCATTCTAAATAGCATGTGTGACCAATCAGCGGACAAATATCCCCCAATCTTGGCAGTGAAGTCCCTTGACAAACATAGGGCAAAGAGTGGTGGAAGGTCTATGACTGACACATCTTGTAAGACAACAACATTTGGACATGCATGCAAGGTAAGACTCAAATTTCTAATCACTCCAATCACAGCTATTGCTGTCCCATCCAAATTTGCACTACTCCCTTAGATGTTATTTCATACTGAAGCCCTAGCTGATCAGCTATCTGTTTAGGCATTACTGAGCTACTTGCCCCGGAGTCTATCATGCAATTATGCACTAGCTGATTTCCAATGATTAACGAAACATAGAAAGGAGGGGGTTTCAACATCTTACCTTGTTGTCCTCCATGATTTCCCTCAGGCTGGGCAGCATTTGTAAGCACTTTGTCTTGTATCTGCTGATTCGAAGTTGGCCAGTCCTTCATGGCAGCTTGCAGCAGATCTCTTTGGCCTGGGATAGCTAGGGATTCCCACATAGATATATTGACGTTTGTTTTCTTCATCTGATCAATGATACTGAATGGTGATGAAGGATCTCTCTGCTGCCCCTTGGTTTGCACATTTACTCCTTGTATGTGGGCAGCAACAACTGGCATTTGAGTTGGCCTAGGGGCTGTTCTTGGCTGTCCTTGTGCATTTGAAGCGGGACTTTGCTTGCCAATCATTTGTGGAGCCATGGAAGGTTGTGGATTGGCTAGGGCTAATGGCTGCTCTTCACCCAAATTTCTCCTTTTTGACCTTGTGTTTGCTGCAACACCTTGAGAAACTACCTGGTTCATGCCACAAAAATCCTCTGCTTGCCAATTTACCAATGTGGTGTCATTTGGGGCTGATTGCTGTTGGAATGTTTCTTGTTGTTGGCTGTTCTCTTGACTGTTCTCACCCTCCACACCAGTAGTTGTTACCATTAAAGCTTGAGTCAAAGCACCATTGAAGCACATGGATTGATTATGAGGCTCATTACATGGAAAACACCAATCATACTCTTGGGAAATGTTGTTTTGTGCTGGTACTAATGCCCTAGAGGCAGATATGGCATTTGGATTATAGGGCTGGAATGGTCTATTGACAGGAGGCCTTGTTTGATTCATATTTGCAGCTGGATTAGGTGGCCTTTGAGGCTGATATGGCTGCCTATTAGGTTGAGCTTGAGGCTGATATGAAGGTCTAAAACCTTGAGCTTGCTGTCTTTTGAGAGTGACCAGCTCATTGCCTAGATTTTGCAATTGCTTCATGACCTCTTGAAGCTCATTTGGGGCACTTGGAGATGAAGTGGAAGCTTCATTTGAACTCTGATTTCTAGGAGTGGGAATAGGAGCTAAGACAGGTGCTTGACTAGCACTTGGGCTCTCTAAACTTGGATATAATGGCATTGGAGGCCTAGGAGCCAATTTACCAGCTTGGATAAGATAGTTTTCGGCTCTAATGGCAATGCTATAAGTAGTAGGTAAGGTTGTGCCTCCCATAGATTGAATTAACATAGAAATATCAGAATTCAAAGCTTTAAGATAGTATAGAAAAGCACCTTCTTCTGTTGGCCTGACTATCACTGGAATCCTATCCCAAGACCTTTGAAATTTGAAGTTGAAATCAGTCAGCTACTCGTTGGGGGCTCTCTTGATAGTTGTTAATTGTTCCAGTAGAGACAAATTGTCTCCCTTTTCTCCAAACTTCTCATGAAGTGCAATACACACCTGATTCTTATTTGTGATAGAACCAGCTGTAAGGCTCCCGAACCATTGCAATGCCTTCCCTTTGAATGATGATGCCAAAGAATTTGATGTACCACATCCATTTCATTTATCTCATGGATTGAAGGACGTTAGCAATGTATTTTACATGATCACCAGGAGTGATATGATTTTCTCGAAAAAAATGGAATGTTCTTCAATGCTGCAATTGAACCGGATTCTATGCATTGACGGCGAGTGAAATTGCTTGCCGGTGAAATTGACAAAGGGATTTAGTGGTTGTGCCATTCTGATTGGTCGAGGACTCTTGAATACTGAATGAAAGGCCGAGCAGGTGGAGGAGTTGAGAGAGTTCTGTTTGGTGGAGATGGAGACCTTTGAATCCTTCTTCCTCTTTGCCTTCTTCTTGGAGATAATTGCAGGTATTCAAACAACACTTCTTCTCCAACTTTTGACCTTGTGATTCTTCTCATAATCTCTTAGGCCTGCCCGCTGAAACCAGTTGATCTTCCTCTTGGAGTCGCCAGATATGCAAATAATAGCTCTTTTCAAGCAAGAAAATTGCAGCAGATGCATATCAACTTTTCTGCAATAAAAATGAGACCTCTAGGTCCCACCGGCGTGCCAAAACTGTTAGTGCAAAATCACAAAGACACCCTGGATGCGGAGTCGGGTTTCTAGGTTGATCACTTTGGCATCCAGTGTGATTGCATAACATTGAATCCTTTCTCTAAGTGTGGGACTTGAAAAATGAGAAAGGATTCTCCAGAGAAGGCTAGTTCCTATTCCTCTGTTCAGATGCACACGAAATATGCAGAGGGTTTTCTCAAAACCTAATCTAATCTGCCAAGGAGACAAGGTAAGAAGATGCATAAAATAAATCTAAGCTAATAGAGGTGATGCACCGAGGAATGAAGAACATCTATTTTTCCAGTAA
Source organism: Taxus wallichiana var. yunnanensis (assembly GCA_018340775.1). NCBI lineage: Eukaryota > Viridiplantae > Streptophyta > Pinopsida > Cupressales > Taxaceae > Taxus > Taxus wallichiana. The sequence continues at coordinate 485,026,987 of CM031238.1, forward strand.
ACACAGACCATTTGAATGTGATATAAGATCATGCACAGATGACAAAAACTGCAGTGAAAGACCAGGAGGATGCAAAAATGAACACAGAGAGGGCTGAGAATCATCCACAGACATGCATTACTTGCTCCAAAGATTGATACAATACACTACAGAATGCCATAAGGCAGAATAGTATTACAGTTCAAATGAGAGGTTCGAACTCCACAAATTCACCTGAGGAGAAGAAGGGAGAGGCAAAACAGAAAAATGTTCGACATTCGAAAAGAAGCTCCTCTTTACAATATATAGAAAGAATGAGAGAGGAAAGAGAGAGGGGAAGCCAAATCTACTTCAACCACCTCCCGTGTTGCAATCGAGTTCATCTCATTATGGCGAAACGGTGGATCCTAGCAAATGGCGAGTGTCCAACGAAGCGGCGAACTATCTGCATTAAAGTTGTTAGTTGAAGCATTACTTACGCTTGTTATTTCGTGCGAGAGGCGTTTCTTGATTTTATCTCTCCAAACTAAACCAAAATGCAAGATTGACCCCTGGAATCATGTAGAGAATCTCACAAGCTTTCCATTCATATAAAGAACGTGCCAATCCGAGCTCTGGATCGAAAGTTATGGTGATCTCGAAGATTTAGGGCACAAAACAGTGAAAATGAATTTTAAATTTCTTCCCGTGCTCTTCCACCTAAATGACACGTGGCAGTTCTGATTCACTGAGCAAATCTCTCTCCTCCACCTCTCGGTGGGCTCTTTTTTTGAAATTTCCTTGTGGGCCCTAGCTGGGACATGTGGCACTATCCCATTGGTTTGGGCTGATCCTTCAAAACTCGCCCTTTGACTTTTTGACCATTTCCTTTGTGACACGTGTCATGATTTGGTTGGTTCTCGGCTATTTCGGCTCTTTCACGTCCATCGCATCCATTTGTCCCAGATGTCCCAGTGCTGCTTGGGACAAAATCTTCGGTTCGCCCGATTCGGCGGATCGCGTCCTCGCGGCCCAGATGTCCCATTTGCCTCCTGGACTGTTTGTTCTCATTTCGGCCGAACCGGCCGGTTCGCGTATCTTTGTCCCAGATGTCCCAAAGCAGTTAGTGCGAAAGTTCTCCTTTTCGGCTGATCCGGGCTTTCTGCGTCCTCCGCGTCCATTTGTCCCGGATGTCCCAGTGCTGCTTGGGACAAAATCTTCCGGTTCGCCCGATTCGGCCGAATCGCGTCCTCGCGGCCCAGATGTCCCATTTGTCTCCGGACTGTTTGTTCTCATTTCGGCCAAACCGGCTGGTTCACGTATCTTTTTCCCAGATGTCCCAAAGCAGTTAGTGCGAAAGTTATCCTTTTCGGCCGATCCGGGCTTTCCGCACCCGCCGCGTCCATTTGTCCCAGTTTTCCTTGTGCTGAAGTTTCTTGTTTCGGCCGAACCGGCCGGTTCGCGTCCTTCGCGCACTCTTGTCCCACTTGTCCCTTTGCTGTTTGGGCCGCCTGTAGGCTTTTCGGCCGATCCGCGCCTTGACGTCCCAAATGTCCCGACTGTCCCGGGGACTAGGACTTAGCCGATTTTCACATTTTTTTCCTGGCCCAAGCTTATCTTCTGCAACTTCTTCGCATCTTCTCAGAGCTTGCTCTTTTCAACCTAGATGGGAGAGTTAGAAAAATTGCTGAAGGGACCCTAGAAACATGAATTTTTGCCCTGAATCAATTTATCTGCCTGGAACTTGAGAATTCTGATGCATGTTATCAAATTAACCCTGGGGGGGTGAATTTTGGATAACAAGTGCACCTTGACAATGCATGAGAAATGTCGAGATAGCTCGACTACCAATTTATTTGATGGCTCTTATTAGTGGATATTTTCTACGCCTAATGAGACTCATATGTGGTTTAATATTATTTTGATTGATGTGGTAGCTGAGTTGATGGAGATATCCACAATATTTGAAAAAGGGATTATGTATTATAATACACCTTTATAGATACATACATATGGTTGTTTATATGAGTTAGCTGAAACTAAGTCTAGCTACATTATTAGAGATTCTCGCATGTGATCACCTAATAGTGGGCCAACCACTAGGTGTTCTAAGAGACATAAACCCCGAGGAGCCATGGTTTTTTTGGATGGGATATAGTGATTGGAAGACACATGGGTGATTAAGGAGACATGGAGTTTTATAAACAATCCATAAATTAATTATAGTTACAAATGTTTACACGGCAGAAATAAAAAGGTTACTCATGGGCCACAAATTATGTAGAGATAGGGAAAATACAAAACGAAAAAAATTAGACAACAGCTTAGGTATGACCTAGGATATACTAGGTGGAGAGTAGTGGTACATGCGAGTAACACAATAGAATATGGATTTTGGGTCACATATCTGGTCTAGTATGGTGAGGGATAGTTTTGGAGGGGTTTTACCTTAGATATGGGATGCTTAGGATAATTTCATGGATCCAAGAGTTATAGTGGAGTATACAACATGGAATGGAATTATTATTCCCCTGCGTATCACCATTACTTAGACAATTATAGTATAAGGTATAGAAAAAATAGTGAGGGATTTTTATGATGGAGAGGTAGAAGGAGAGGAGTCCTACCACGATTTGGAAAGATACCATAGCTACACAAATATGGAAATGATATATAGGTGCAGTGTGGGTACCATCACAGTACATGATGTATATGTGTAGGATCAAGTACCAAAGATAGGGTGTATAGGTACAAGGTTCACCACTTAGGCCAATGAGTCTAGTAGGAGGAGAAAAGGATGGAGATATTGATGGAGAAAGTGATAGGGATAGATATGACATATAGGGATTTTATGGAGAGGTAGATGTGTGGATCCGCATTCTCTATGGCCTTCTGTTTCTAGACTTACATGCGACATAGGTCCATATGGAAAGAGTCATTTGGCAGAGAGATGTCGCATTGATTATGTCTCACATATGCATACTAAGCTACAAAATAGGACACCGGAGAGATATCATCTCATACTACAAGTGCGACAGATTGACAATTGAGAGATATATAACATGACGTGTAGACGAGGCCACTAGGATGGGAGACCCTATATAAAAATTAGTGGTTTCCACATATGATGTGGGCTATTAAAGAGAATTATATGAGGCAACCATTTATAAGGGATAGAGAGACATAGGATATAGTTAGGGGATAGTGTTAAGGTCGGAGAGATCGGGGAGAGCATATGGGCCATCTAGAATAGTCTAGATGTTGCCACTGAGGCGAGGAGGAGATAGTTCGGGTGTAGAAGAGATTTAAGAATGACTCTATAGATGATATATATGTATATGATTATTAATTTTTGGTATACAACTTGTGATTAAGGCATATGCATTTTGTATGGATGCCATTGGTGGAACTTTCACACACACACACATATATATGATAATTTTTGTAGACATTGTACATGGACATTTTATTGATGTATATAGAGATGATGATTTATTTATTTCATAGATTTTACATGTTATTAATCAATGGATGCATATTGATTTGCACATTTTTTATGTTGACAATATGACATTGAGAATGATAGTGATGATGATATGATTGATTTTTATTGTAAAATGATCTTCCATTCAGATTTTTATTTTGGAGAAACCATTTTTATTTTACACAAAAAAGTTAGCACCACGATTATTGAAGAATAATGATGAGAAACCCATTATGTGCATAAAAATAAACACACACACTTAAAGATAAAATAGAAAAAAAAACCAATATACATAATAGAAGTATACACCAAGGTTATAAATTATCCAAAATGTTAACAAAATACCTGCACTTTGTAAATAATGAAAATAAAATACAAAAAGTAAAACAAGCCTGATATACATTGTAATATTATGCACCATGGCTATGAATAAATGAATATGATAAAAAAATTACTTGTAATTGGTCAAACATATAGCAAAATAAAAATTCTACACATATTGAATGAAAGATATGTAACTATGCCTCAAATGTATTCCATAGTGATGATTGAGCATATTTTAGTGCCCACAAGCAAGGATACATGCAAGGTGATTGGATTAGACTGAAGAGTGGGGTCAAGTGACACCCTTGTTGGATCTTATTTGAAGTTTTGATTTGATATTGAATGGGTCATTTCCCCTAAGAAAGGATATATGCAGGGAAGAAAATTAGGTCCAATATTTCCCCAAGCGAGGATACACACAAAGGTTTAATTTGACTTGTCCCTAAGCATGGATACATGTTAGGGGTAAGATGATTGTTTTTATATTTGTAGTATATTATGGAAAGATCACCAAGATATGATTTAAAATTTTAAACTTGTTGAGTTGCATTGATAGTTGTGATTTTTGATTTCTTTCACACATTTTTTGAATGTTTTGGATTTTTTATTTTTCTATTTTTTTTATTATTTTGAATGTTTTCATATTTATGACTTTTCTGAATGTTTTGATTTTTATTACTTTGAATGTTTTAATATTTTGGAATGTTTTAAGAGACCTTAGGTGAGTAAGGACCCATCTAATCATGTGTAAAGTACATAAGAAATATTTAAGATCAAGGAATGAACATGAACAGACATGGAATATAAATAAGTGTTTTACTTCCTAATTAGAATGAACAAGTGAAAAAAGTTTGATTAGGATGAAATGCTAAGAGTAAAAGGGTGAAGGAACTATAGAATTAGATGAGCCAAAATTCCCCCAAAAAGGGGTTGGTATCATTGATTCAGAAATAGAATCACTTTAGATGAACAAAATTCATGGGTTCCTTAAGCTCTTGGACTCCATTAGTGGACATCTTGTATGTGACATATTCATATTTTGTAGTGATTATATAAGAACCTAACCAATTTGGTTCAATTTTTCCTTTCTTTTCCCAATATTTTGTTGTATTATTCTAATTTATTATAGAACAAGGTCACCAATTTCAAATTGTATTGGTATTATCCTTTAGTTGTAGCTATGAAAAAGTCAATTTTGATACACTTTCAAATGATATAAGGCATTAATACTCTTCTCATCTATGATGTTAGGTTAAGCAATGTGATCCTATCTATATTCATCGTCACGATAAAATATTTAAGGTATGTATGGAGTGATAGGAGATAGACCTCTATAGGTAACATGGATTCAATGTCATACATGAGTGAAAAGGGCATGGCTCATGTTGGAGCATGAAATGATGTGTGATAGGCCAAAAGGGAAAGATAGAGTTGTGTATGCCAATTATGAACATGTTTATCTACATTTTTACTAAAACGGTTCTCACTATTTTATTGTATGTTTTTTCTTAGACATTATATTTTGGGCATAATATGGAGTAGACCATTTGAGGTGGATATTAATTTTTGATGATATTTTCTGATCTTGTTACAAGTTATGAAAAGGGTACAAGAAATCAAGAAACTCATAACTAAGGAAGGGTTTAAGGCTACCTCTTGATGGGGATGACAAAGATGATGAAAACACGAGAAAAAGTTTCTCTCTGCAGAGAGATCAATGAGATACACAATAAAGATAAGATAAACACAAAAACAATTAGAAGATAAGATGGTGGGTTTCCTGACAAGGTCAGTCCCGAGAAGTGATAATTTCATAGGATGGATGTCAACCCACTTTTGATAAAATGATTGAAAAAATGATAATAGATGAAAGGATGTAGATGAAAATATGAATCAAATATAATATATTATAGAAATAATGAAATAAATATTTGATAATGTAAATATTGATAAAAAAATCAAACCTTCTTTAGTTGATGGTGACTGGGATTGACTAGTATGGTCGATGGAGACCATTGCATAGGTGATTAGAATATCTAAAAAAACATACCTAGAACCCAATTGTGGGATGCTAAGTTTGATCTTGGGATCCTAAGGAATAGAGAGGATGTAATATAAGGTAGATATGATGGAGATACTTTGATAGGGTTGATGGATACTAGGGATAGGTCAAAGATTAATGGGACCAAGAAGGCAATATCGGGGCTATCAAGAAAATGGGTAGCGAGAATAGAGTGTTTTTAATACCGGGGAGCTATGAGGTAGAGGTAGATGATGGTGCGGTCAAAAATATGGATACCATAGATTGTGTCGATAGTGACCAAGCCGGGTTCACAATGACCAGGGAAGGATTTACAACTTTGATGGTTTGAACAGGATGGGAAACATGAAATGCATAGGATCATAGAACGGATGATGACAAGGGTTGAGATTCAAGATGACCTACACACCTACAAGAGAGAGATAATGAAACAAAATAAGGACTCCAAGTGATATTTTAATCTTCAAAACTCCATGGGTAGCATGCAAGAGATTTAAAGGAATATGAACATATGCATGTAGCTCCTGGGAGAAGATTATCACAATAAGCTCAAGAGATAGCTCATACACCAAAAAAATTTCAGCCCTTTGAGAGGAGTGGTGGACATGTATTAATAGGGTCGATGATGATGTAGATGGGTCGATGGTGTATACAAAAATTCATGTACTTTGAGTCATTATTTATTCTCGATCACATACTACTATTTGCATGGTTCCTAATAAAAAGAGAACTAATCAACCCATGTCTTTGGCTACCTTTCATTTTATTCTCTTACTACTTTTGGTTTTACACCTTTATTGACCTAGTTTGTCTTTTCATACTTCAGTTTAACTTTTTATGGATTGGAGCACCAATCTAGGATGCTAATGCCAGGTGCCCTCATCTCCTCTAGGTTCCCCTATCCTATTTACACTTTACTCTCACTTTTTGGGTCCTTTCTAGCCATTTGAGCTTCCGATCTTTTTAGTAGTCGGTATTTTTAGGGTTATTTACAAAATCCAAGTGAGGGAATCATATAAATATAAATTTATGTGATCATAATAATGAACCAAGAACTAAACATATACTATCTCTACCTAAGGTTGTATCCATCAAAGGCATTTATAGCTCCATTTCTATCCATATAGCTCCATCACAAGGGACACAAGGTTGGTTCATATGCATCACACTTCATAGGAGGGGAGTCTATTATTTCCATGCATACATTATTTACATTCTACATCTAGTTAATTTCTCGTTACTCATAAAGTATGACCTGGAACAAGAGTAACCTAGGTCATAATTCCACATACACACCTAGAACTACATTAGGTCTAAGATGTAGTGTAACACTTAGTGATAAGTCCATCAATTTGGTAGTTGAGGATAGTATGACCCCTTTATATGCATCTTTATTTTTTAGGGTTTTGATGCTTTACTTGGGGTTTTGCAAGTGATTCCCTTATTGTAAGTTTATGGTGACATCAATAATCTAAGTGTGACATACATGAGATAGTAAGTGAAGCCTTTACACCATATAATGAATCTATGATATTGGATTCTATACTTCTCACACAGACTAGGGTGTTCAAATTGAAAACTAAGGTGCCCTAGGTGCCCCAATCCCTTTTAGGTGCCCCAATCTAGCCAAATCACTTGGATCTACATTTTTGGAGCTATTGTGTGATTGTTTCCCATTCCTATTTAGTCGATTTCCACTTTGATAGAGTCCCAGGACATTGTGAATCAACTAAGTCTCTTCTAACCCTTTTTACACATTAGGGTTTTACATTTTTATTTCTTAGTTTCTTGGGTGTATTTTAGTTATTTTATTACTCATTTATTTATGGAAAACTTGCATTAGATTAGGCTAGAATGTTATATTTTTGTTTAATCATTTTGTTGAACCCCACTCATGATCGGTCTTTTAGAATATTTTTTGGTATATCATGTTCTTTATCATGGCTCCTAAAAGTCCTCAAATTTCATTGTCTTATTTACTTCAAATGCATCCTAATTGCCAAGTTGTTCTTAAAAATGCCCTAGACACCATGTATCTTCCTCGAGATATGCCTCCACATCAAGTGTTATTTTTTATCATTTATTTGACAATCCTAGTATTCATGATACTCCATATAATCAACTCATGTTAGATTAAATTCAATATTTGAATTCTTTATTTCAAAAAAATTAAGGCTATGAAATCCATGATTACATCTCTCAAATATGAAATCCAACATGTTAAGGACACTTCTTAGGCTCATGTTTGTTCTCATTCTACATTTCATCTTCATTCTATGTTTAATACATGTGGTCATATCCATGAGCCTCAAATCATACCGTTATCGAGCCTCTCACCTTTTATAACATTACTAAGAAACATTAGATTCTTACTGATCTTCTTAATCATCAATTAATCACTTTACTAATACTACCTACTCATTATTATCCTCCTTATCAGCTGAAAAATATCAATGTTGTCCATATTGAAATTATCATCAAATCAATGGACATACTTGAAAATGATTGCTACACTTTACAATGAAGAATAAAAAAATTGAAGGTCGTGGATTTATCTCATTCAACGCACAATATTTTGTTACATGCCCATATACAAATGCTACATCTCAATGGGTTCCTAAATCTGAGTCATGTATGTCTAATGAGCATCATGCCATCGTTACTCGGAGTTCTTTCTATAATAAGTAAAACACATCCGAAGCAACCACATCTAAAAATAAATATAAAACCTCATCCTCTCAAGTCATATGTGGCATCACCAAGTCAAATTACAAAACTACCTCTCAAAATCAGTCCACCTTCTCCTATAAGGTTTTTGTCTGTCATCAATACCACCAAAGCTACCACCATTCAAGGTTCATCCACATCTTACTCCACTTTCATTTCTAATTCATTTTTTCAAAGTAATTTCTCCTTCTACTAATGTCCAGGACACATTTCTTCCACCATTACATAATCCCGATGTTACTATTCCCACACATGATTCTACCACTTCATGCAAACTTGGTCTTTGGTAGGTGACTCTTGATCACACACTCATCCTCACACACTTAGGGTTATCACACTTACCCCCACACATTTTAGCATGATCATTTTCATGCATCTTATACATAACATCTAGTCTTTTACATTCATCATACACATCTCGATACATTTACATCACACATTACACTTCAACTACTACACATTTCACAAATTTTAAACATTTAATTTTACACGATACACTCACTACCTTTTAACACACTCTAGTCTCACGGTCCATATTGTATTGTTGAGGGTATACATCACAAATGAACCACACTCACACATTCAAAAATTCACTCTTTCTCCCATGTGACATTCCTAGATTAGTGATATATGCCATAGGATACATCATCACTTTCTCTTACATCATTTAGTGGTATACTCTTTAGGCTAAATCACCACTCAAATTTATCATCTTGTAGTGATATACGCCATAGGCTATATTTTCACTTATTCTATCATCCTTTAGTGATATATGCTTAGGCTACATCATCACACACAATTCATATTTATGTCACATATCATCACTACGCATTCATCGCATCACGTTATACACAACACCTAGTTAAACCATTTCCAAATGAGACATTCTCATTTATGGTTCATTCTTGACTACTGAGGGATCATAAACAAATTAAATTCATTGCATACATACACATCTACTTGGGGGGCATGCGACTCCTATCATTCACTCTACATTTCATTTCATCCATCCACAACATATTGCATATCTTGGTTACTTTTATTGTTTCTTGCATTTACAAGTACATGTTCATCTTATTACACATGCTAGATATATATCTTGTATGTCATTTTCTTTATCATACATACATATGCATTCACTTGATTTTTGGTTGTGATCACAGACTCTATAGGTCCATTACACACAACACAATGATGTTTAGCACCAGTCCCACAATGGTTCCTAGGGGCATCCACATTCGTACACTACAGGTTTTATTATTTTGTATTTTTCATAGCACACTAATTTATTGGTTTAAAAAATATTGGACATACATTTTATCTTTCTAAGATGTTAATGGGTGTTTAATGTGCAAAATTTTCTATGGAGGATATTTTCTTCCACACTTGTTTGTTATATTGTTTGTTATTTCTTGATCTTATTTGCAGGAATTTCCATTTGTCTTGTGTGCACACTCGTATGATTGTGGATTCATTATCCTTGATTGTATTTCAACATCATGAGTGATTTCCCATGTTTAAAAACTACTCATCATGGTCTATATTTCCTTTTTGGGTGTTTACATTATCTATTTACACATTGTTTGCATAGTTTACTTGTATTCTACATACATGCTTGTTAGTACTAACACTTGTTTCTAGCCACTTTGTTTGCATGTTCCTTGGTTTCTACTAAGCACATCCCCTCTTCCCCCTATAGAGCATAGTTTCAATTACAATGGTTGTTCCTCCTTGGGGACACATCCTCCTACAACAACGTCACATGCACCCCCAAAGAGGGGGCATATTTTGGTTTTACACACACTACAAATTACAATACTAGTACAGTTCAGTTTTCAGTTTTCATCCATGACACAATAGGTTACATAGCAAGTGGGTTTATAACAATCTACATAGCTCCATACATAGTGGCTTTTATAGGAAATATTTTCCATAACACATGCATGGGTACACACCAGCTACGAAGTGTGGTGTTTTATATAATGAGAAGCGATTAAAGGCTATAGGACAACACCACATAGTTTCTCCCTACACTTCTTCCATTACATTGGCATTGGATCACCTGAAAAACTAGGAAGTAGAAAGATCTCTACACTTTTGGGAAGCAGTTATAGGTTGGAGGATAAATCAAACTTTCCTTCCTACACTTCTTTGGCCAGTGGCGTGATATCACCCAAAAACTTGTACTTCATTAATAAGATCCTTTCTACACCCTTTTTCTCATCACGAGATCAGGTACACATGTTCCTTTTTTATTTTCATAGTTTCATTACATGTTTTTTACATACATACACGCATCTATACACATATACATGCGTATTTGACTACTGATCGTATTCTCTTTTGTAGGTGCATACGTATGGGAAGGAAGCAGTCAACATCACACATAGTAGGTACATGGCACACATCAATACTAACATGCATGTACATCACACACATTGACATTTACACACGCGCTTCTGTCCTAGGTTCACTCTCATAATTGTTTTTACAATTTTTACATCTTTAGTCTCCATGCTCTGTCTTTTTATCACTCTACGCTTTATCTAGTCCCTGGGCACACTTTCTACATCAATCTACATGGATATTAGGTACACATCTTTATCTAATTTATGTTATCAAGCATTCTGATCACCAACATAAAGTGGGGGAAAATGTAGACAAAAAATCATGCACTTTGATTCATTATTTAGTCTCAATCACATACTACTATTTACATGATTCCTAAGTAATAAGAGTACTAATTAACCCATGTCTTTCACCACCTTTTAATGCTTTCTATTTCTACTTTTGTTCTTGCACCTTTATTGACCCAATATGCCTTTTCATACTTGATTTCACCTTTTATGGATTGGATCACCCGGCTAGGATGCCAACGCTAGGTGCCCTTGTTCACTTTTTGGGTCCTTTCTAGCTGTTTGAGCATCTTATCTTCTTGGTATTTAGCATTTTCGGGGTTAGTTACCGAATTCATACAAATAATCATATAAATATAAACTTATGTGATAATAATAAGGGACCAAGCACTAAGCATATACTATCTCCACCTAAGGTTGCATCCATCAAAGGCATCTATAACTCCATTTGTATCCATCCAGCTCCATCACAAGGGACACAAGATTGATTGATTTGCATCACTCTTCATAGGAGGGGGTGTAATTTTTTCATGCACACATTATTTACATTCTACATCTAGTTCCTTGCTCTCCACTCACAAAGTGTGACTAGGAAAAGAGAAACCTAGGGCACAATTCCACACACACACCAAGAACTACGTTGGGTTTGAGATGTAGTGCAACACTTAGTGATAAGTCCATCGATTTGGCATATGAGGACAATCCAACCCCTTTATATGTATCTTTATTTTTTAGGGTTTTGATGCTTTACTTTGGGTTTTTTAGGTGATTCCCTTTTTGTAGGTTTATGACAAAATCAATTATCTAAGTTCGATATACATGTGATAGGTAGTGAAGGCTTCACACCATCTAGCGACTCTAGAATTCCAGAATCGCATAGACCAAGGTTCCTAAATTACAGAATAGGGCACCCTAGGCACTCCAATCCCTTTTTCAAGTTCCCCATTCAAGCCAAATCACTCGGATCTACATTTTCTACAGCTCCTATGTGATGATTTCCCATTTCTGTTTAGCCGGTCTCTACTACGACACAATCCCATGACATATGCGAATCAACTAAGGCTCTTCCAACCCTCTTTGTACATTAGGGTTTTACATTTTTATTTCTTAGTTGTTTGGGTGTATTTTAGTTATTTTATTACTCATTTATTTACGAAAAAATTGCATTAGATTAGGCTAGAATATTATATTTTAGTTTAATCAGATGGTAACTCTAAAAGAAAGTGCATTTAGATGGTGGAGGTGATGGGAATCTCTAAAATGGGGGTCTAAAATGGGATAAAATTAGGGTTTTCACCATTTTGTATGAGTTAATGGCATATGTGTGGAATAAATGGTAGTGAGAGGAAAAGGGGGGATTAAATGGGTATAAGTGGAATCCTAGGTGTCATTGTTGTCCAAAATAACTCCCCTAGTTATTTTGGTAACTTACATCTCCATTCTTGATCTAAAGTTCAATATTGCAAGTTACGCACACGTTTGTTATTCTCGGCACATTAGTTGGTTATAGTTCTTCCATGTGCGTCATGCGCCCTTCCTTTTATATCCATCTATCTCCTTACATTCTTCTTTTCTTGCACACTTGCCTTCCTTCCCATAGTTTGTGCATCCTTTGTGTACTTCCCCATGACTTTCCTTCTAAAGCTGGCTAAGTCCCTTACATACTTATTTCACATTCCTCCCTCGTGCATCCTACCTTCACATTTTTCATGTTACACACTTCCTTCTTGAATTAATCTATGTGACCATTATTTTCTTGATGACATGGACTCATTTTTCATGCATGTCTTCAAAATTCTCATGCCTATTGCTCTCGTGCACAATTTGCATAATCTTCTACACTAATTCATTGTTAAACATCACAACCTGTCAGACTTGAGTGTGTAACATGTAACCTATCAAAGTGCACCAACTGGGATTTGGACCCTTGCAACAAAGCATTGTGTGACACATAGTAGAAATGATAGAACAAATGAACAATTGGTTGATCCTTCAGCCAATTAGCATGCCCTACATGTCTTGTATATTTGATTTGCACTACAAACCTTGATTACAATAAATCTTTCTACAGGAATCTAATACATGTGCACTTGGTATTTTTTGAAATCTTCTGACATGGGCTATACGTTAAAACATTGAAAATCAGATTTTGGTGGCATTTTATAGACAAAAATAGGAAACATCACTCAGGTCATCAATGTAGACATCTAATCGACTCAACCACCATATTTTCTTTAGTTCTCACCTCCTTCCTTCTTCTAAAATCCAAACAAAAATGGGGAGGCACATCTTGCAGCCATACAAGTGGATTTGTATACATTCAATGCTTGTTATTGGTGGTTAGTTTTCAAATATGAGTTTCTCTCTTATTTCCCCTCTTCTTCTCTCCTTCTTCTTCTATAAATTGTAGAGATATGCTCATTAAAACAAATCCCTCTCTATTCTAATGACACCATGTCAAAATGGTGGTTGACTTCCCATAAGTTTCAGGCCTTGAACTTGGTCTTTGGAATGTATTCTCACCTACTTCCATGCATGTAAATGATTTTTCACCCTTTAAGCAATAAGATCAATTATTTGTGGCTATTTTTCTTCCATATTCTTCCATTTTATGTGTCATTTCCTCTCTGTTCACAATTATGGTATGTTGTGTGCATTTCTTACTTATAGGTTCCATTTTCATTAGTTGATAATGCACACAAAGTTGGGTATATGTGCTTCTTGTTTGTGGCATGCATGTCTACTCTCTCTCCCATATTTTCTCACTTTCCTTCCCCTTTTGGAGAGCTATCGACCCTCTTTCTGGTGCTATCACCTCCCTTTTAGCTTAGGATTTCCCTATGCATCTCCTTCTAATTCTGATCCCTTGGAATGTCATTTTAGCTTTAGATAGCTTTATTTCTAGCATTAAGAGTATTTTTACATTAGGAATAGGTAAAGGAACTAGCCTTCTCCAGAGGTCTATCTCAATGTGCAAGACCCCACAACTTGGAGACAGTCCCATGTTTATTCAAATCCCCAATTCATCCTAATCTAGGATAGGTGAAATTTTGAGCTCTTATAGTTCTTGACATGCCTAGAGGGACTAGTTTAAATAACTATAAATCTTCATCTTAGCAATTTTGATGTGTTCTTGTTGATTTTTAGCCTTTTGAGGCATCTTTCAACACATTTGGTGACTCACAACATCCATATCTCTTGGTTTTAGCAATTTGGAGTACTTGTTTCAACAAAGAATAGAAAACATTAAAGTTTTCAAACATGCACACAAGGAATTGATGTCAAGTGTGCAAGGAATACATTCATGGATGCACTTTGTGCATCAATAAAGGTGAATCTTTAATGCATGTAAAGCTAAACAACAATTAGTATGCAAACTAATAACTTGCACATGAGAGAGTGCCCCTATTATTTCATTTGCCAATTTGGTTTGTTTTTAGTAGATATCTAGCCTTTTGAGGATGTTTTAAGAACATCTGGAAACTCCACTGATTTAACCCACCCATTATCTCATTTTTAGACCTTTCCCTTAATTATTTCATACATTTCCTTTCTTTCCATCTTTCCATTTTCCTCTTTCGTGAAGTTTTGCAATCATGGCTTCATTCTCTCATTGGAATCCCCATTTTCAAGAGCAATACCAGTTCCCTCCATCCCCATATTTTCAAAATCCTCCTCCAGATCAATTTTATGAACCCTATCATGAAGAATGCACATATGACCCAAATTCCATTAATGAATATGGTTATTCTAATGGCCATGTTTTTCAAGAACAAGGTTATGTAGGTGATAGCAGAGATTCCATGGAAGGTGCTGATTTTTAGATGTAAATTCAAGAATCGGAGGAAAATATTACGAGCTCGGGGATACATGTGTGATAAATGTATGTAAAATTGGTTTTAGGCATCCCTATCCATGGGTTGGCCCTATTCTAAACTGGATCAGCCCTCGGTAGAAGCTATATTTTATGGCTGATTTTTCCCCTCAAATTGAAGAATGGTATGAGAAATTGGAGGCCTATCAATCTAGTCACAAGGAAGCATGTCAATAGGGAAATCCCTCACTACTTGTCCAAAGCCCTCCCATTTATCCTTTCCAACTTATACCATCTCATCCCATTGTCTAAGTTCCTAGTTTTCTTCCTACTCCTCTTGATGATTCCCCTTCCCGTCGTATTCCCTTCCATCTCACCCTCATTTCTCTACCATCATTCCTTATACACAAGCTTCCATTCCTCCTACATGCATTCCCTTCGCCCTTCCTCCCATATTTTTCTAAGTCCCCTCTTTCTAACTATGTTGTAGATGAACAACCCCTTACCTATTTATCTTACATAACTAGTATCATCATGTTTGACGATAATAGAAATTTTGAAGAATGGTGTGACTCTTATTGGGAAGATGATATCATGCAAAGAGAGAAAAAGAGGGCATATGCTTCAAAAGGAAGACGATTAGGCTCACGAGGAGTAGTTTTGGAGAAAACAAAGTTGTTTATCAAGGCATATTAACACGTATCCTAGCCTACAAATAGTCACATTCATGAGGAGATTCTAAATGATAATCCCATATGTAGGATTAAAATTCAAGAAAATGGGAAAAACATATGGATCAATTCATTCCTTATTAGATATCTAGTTGGTGTAAAACCAAAAATAAAGTTACAATGATGATTCTCATTTAAGAGCATGAGGTCAAACTTTAGGATGCCAAAGATGAACAACAAAACCTCCCTAATCCAAATGCGGAACAAATAAAGGAGGTATTGTTTTTTTGTTATTAATATTTTGAAGAGGGTGGAAAACTAAAATCAAGACAAATTTTCACTCTTTTTCACAGACGATGTTTAACACCAAATTAGTTACATGGTCTCAGTTTGTGAGGAAAGGAAACTGTTTCTCCCTGCCTATTGTAGGTTTTTCTTAAGATTCCTTTTCCTCTGGTTAATATAGGTTATTTTAGGTTTTATTTTAGTAAAAAAGTGTTTGTGCACACTATGCATGTTTCCTTTAGAGCATGTCTGATTTTCATATTTTGTATATAGTTATGCTTCTTGTTTTTGGTGTGCTCCTTATTGCCCTATGTATTTAGTTTTTAGAATAGGTTGTTCCAAAAAATCACCCACATTTCTTCCACTCTCATAATTTCAAGTCATAACATGTTCAAATGATAAGTAGTAGTTTTTTCAGAGTATAAGAAGTACTTCGAGTGACTTTAGTGGTGTTCTTCAAGCTGCATACCAGATCTTCATATTTCCAGGAAGACTCCATGCCCAATGGATGATTTTAAGGCTATTTGTATCCTTCATCTAGTAGGAAGATGGACATAAAATTTTCCAAAATTTTGTCTTAAATAACTCCCCTAGTAATTTTGGAAACTTACATCTCCATTTTATCTCTAAAGTTCAATATTGCGGAGTTACGCGAATCTTTGGTTATTCCACGACACATTAGTTGGTTGCAATTCTTTCGCATGCACTACATGCTCTTCATTTTCCATCCATTTATCTCCTTACATTATCCTTTGAATGTAATCCTTGCATTCCCTCCTTCCTTCCAAAAGTTTGTGCATCCTCCATGCACTTCCCCTAAATTTCCTTCAAAATTGGATAAGTCCCTTGCATACTTCTTCCACGTTCCTCACCGGCACATCTTGCCTTTGCATTTTATGTGTTTCACACTTCCTTCTTGAATTTCTCCACATTCCCCTTATTTTATTATTTCCACGCATTTCTCAATTAAATTCTCATGCCCACTTGTATACTTGTACCTTTGTACAAATATGTTCCTTTCTTCATACGCACGCATTAATTTTATATGCATATCTTCGCATTATCATGTGCCTCACGTAATCTTCTATACCGAGTCATTGTGCCATGTCACAAATTTTTAGACTTGAGTGTGTAACACACAACCTATCAAAGTGTTCCAAATGAGCTCCGGACCCTTGCAATGAAGCCTTTGCATGGCATGTTGTAGAAATGATAGAACAAATGAATAGTTGGTTGATCAACATGTGCCATGTGTCTTGTCTATTCTATTTGTACTTTGTATACCTTTATATGACAATAAATTTTTCTACAAGGCTCTAACACATCTGCACTGGTATTTTTTTGAAACATGTTGATGTGGGCTACATGTTGAACCATTCAAAACCAGATTTTGGTGGGATTTAGTAGGAAGAAAATAGGTAAATGTCACTCAAGTCATTAATGCAGACATATAATTGACTCAACCACCATATTTTCTTCATATCTCTCCTCCTTCCTTCTTCTACAAGCCAAATAGACATGGGGAGGTTCATCGATAGCCACGTAGGTGGATTTGTAGGAATTCAATACTTATTATTGGTGGTTACATTTAAAATATGATTTTCCCTCTTCTTTCTCCTCCTCTTCTCTCCTTCTATAAATTGTAGATATCTTCTCATTGAAACAAATCCCTCTTTTTTGTAATGACACCATGTCAAATTTGTGGTGACTTCCCATCGGTTTGGACCTTGAACTTAGTCTTTGTAATTTATTCTTTCCTGCTACCGTGAATGTAAATGATTGTATATCCTTTAAGTAATAAGATCAGGGTTTTGTGGATATTTTCAGCCCTACTCTCTCATTTTATATGTCCTTTCATCTCTAT
This sequence comes from Taxus wallichiana var. yunnanensis, assembly GCA_018340775.1. NCBI lineage: Eukaryota > Viridiplantae > Streptophyta > Pinopsida > Cupressales > Taxaceae > Taxus > Taxus wallichiana. Next base: position 485,044,791 of record CM031238.1, read on the forward strand.
TCATGGTTTTGGCATGTTGTGGGCATTTCCTTCTTGCGAGTTCCATTTTCATGTGTTGACAATGTGTGAGAAAGCCGTGTCTACATGGTTCTTGTGTGTGGCACACCTGTCCACCCTCTCTCCCATGTTTTCTTGATTTCCTTCTTATTTTGGAGAGTGATTAACCCTCTTTGTGGTGTTATCACTGCCATTTTATCTTAAGATCTCCCATATACATCTTCTTCTAACTCGGTCCCTTGGAATGTCATATTACATTTAGATAGCTTAATTTAAAGAATTAAGAGTATTTTTAGTAGTAGGAATAGGTAGAGGAATCAATCTTCTCCAGAGGTATCTCTCGGCGCTCAAGGTCCCACAACTTGGAGATAGTTCTATGTTTCCTCAAAACCCGAGTTCATCCTTATCTAGGATTGATGCAATTTTGATCTCTAATAGTCATAAATGGGGATATTTATGTGTAGAATCTTAGTAATGTGCATAGGTCTTAGGGATATTAAATATAATTAGGGGTGGGTAAATAACAATAATAATAGGATGGGGATTTAGGGGAAAATAAATGGGGTGGTAAAGATAATGGATAAGTTAAAGGATAATTAGCAAGGATTAATGATGGATAAAGGGGATAAATAATGATAGGGTTAAAATGGGGCTAAGATAGAGGAAAAAAGAGAATTTAGAAAAAATATATGGAATTAATAAGGAAGTAAATATTAGGGAGGGAAATATGAATGTGTAAAGTGATAATGAAGGGGAAAAGCACGAGATGGGGGACAAGGGTACCAAAAATTGGTAACTAAATTTTACACTTTTTTCAAGTTGTTTATATTAAGAAAGTTACGAGACAAAAATAAAATTATTGAGGAATGATGATGGTTGAGGTGATCCCCCTCAAACTAGGGATTGACAAAAAGAAGGGGAATTGATTACTAGTTTGACACGAGATATATAAAGAAAGGAGGAAATAATGGAATAAATGAGAAAATATATAGAAATATGCCCCAAGTGAAGGGGGATGACCATTGATGGGATAAAAACAAAAACAAAAATATGGTGGTGACCTTGGAAACACATTAGTAGGGACATAACATGACTGGATTAAGGCAACACAAATGCCTTACGAACACTATGACTTGGAAAATATCACTATGAGATGGAGGGAATCTAATGGGAATCCACTTAGATGGATGTGAAAGCCATGGGACCCATGGGTCAAAGGAAAACATCAAAATTATGCACAAATTATGCAAGGATGATCAAGTTAATAATTTGAGAGATGACCAAGAAACAAAGAGGGGGAAAATATTATGAATTTTCCTTCAAATGTGAGGAATAAAAATTATGTTTCCTAGGGGGATGGAGATGAAACCAATGGAAACAATTGTGGGATTTAAGATGAGCAATGGTGCCTCAAGAAGGGCATAAATATGGCCATAGAGTGGGCTGCAAGGCGTGATGAAATTTATGCAAGATAGATAGGTAAAAATGGCGAAAAAAATGGGCTATGTGGGATGAGCCAAGGTGTGTGTTGGGTGTCACACAAGCCTGAGGTGGAAGAATGATAATTATATAATGATATTGGTCAAGGTGCAAGGAAATAATAAAAGCATGGTTTAGGTTAACGATGATTATCTCGATTTGAGAGTGACTTGTCTTGGATCAATGGCGACCAGTTGAGTCGAAAGTGACCAAGGTCGATGCACATATATAGGTGACATGGGAAGCCGACAAGGCTCATTTTAACAGTGTAATTTTTTCAATAGAGAGAGAGAGATATGCAAGCCAATAGGGGAGCTAGGAACTGCTGAGGGCTCGGATAGCGAGTAATAGGTGAAACCCTAGCTTAGTTTTTAATTTTAGTTGATTTTTTTAAATTTGTTTTTGGAAATTGTTAGGCATCAAGGGCCTATTGGTGCTAACTAGGTCATTCACCATCCACCGAGGTAAATTTGACATCGACGAGAAGGGGGTGGATGTTGCCACCATATACTTATAGGCTAAATTTAATAATTTTGGATGAAAATGGTAATTTTTATGATCAAATGTTAATAGATGATTGTTGGGTTTGTTTTTGTAGGCCAAAGACACTTTATATTTGAGAGGTAGAGTCTGAACTAATTTAAGAGGATTATGGGGATGTTACATATGTAGAGTAGGATCATCTAGAGGTAGTGGGGTTGGGGAAATTCTTCCACTACCAAATGGTGCCCTAAGATACACGGCTCATCATTTCTTTGATTGATAGATGGGATCCTAGGACCAATACATTTTGATTTGGAATAGGAGAGATGATGATTACACTTTGGATGTGTATCACATCTTGATAATTCTAATTTAGGGTCACTTATAGTCATGCTTATAGTAGAGTGTAGACTAGTTGTAATGATGTGGCTATTTAGATAAAATGCCACATAGTTTGTTTTTGTTTCGGGGCTTTCCATATCAAGGAACGATATCTATCTAGTGATGCTAGATAGCTAGCTAATATGATGGATTATGATGGTGATTTCATGCAATTATCTTCTAGATTAATGTGGGGCCAAGTTCCCATGGTCACTAGCATGGGTGGTGGCTGATATAGTTGAGAAAATGACCATGTTCACTTTTGGGTGAGCATTGTTGGCACAAGTTTACTACAAGTTATGGATGTATGTATCTACGAGGATGAAGTGTATGAATGTGGGGTTCATATTACACCATTTCTCATATCACATAGTTGTGGTGAGGTATCCAAGGCTTCCATGGGTGAAAATTCAACATATTGAGATGGTTATTAAATTTCTAAAATGACAAGCTGATTAAGATCATAGAGATAGGGGAACATGGTGAGGAGTCATATGAGGAGAGGTTGAGGATTCTGGATGTGGATGACATGATATGGATTCCATATAGATGCTTCCTTGTATGGAGAGGGATATATATTTAGTTAGCGGGGATGATGCGGGTAAGATGGGTGCATGGATGAAGACCCTCGATGATTGAGGAAGTGTAGTTCACACGAGTTATGAGACAATTTAGAGTAGTGAAGGGGGTAGCTTGATCACTTATTTAGTATAAGAGAGATGAGACAAAGAGGTACCTACCCATTCATGTGATGGAAAACACATTAGCAGAGAAAGATGAGCCATGGGATGAGGATGATGATGTGGGTGTTGGAGAGGGGTATATGGATTGGTAGACACAACTATGGGTGGAGAAGGATGTTGAGGAGTCCGCAAAATTACGAGGAGAGGATGTGGTGCCTATGGGAGGAGAGGAAGGAGTACCAGTGGGCGAGAGAGGATGGGGATGGAGGAATGGATGAGATAGCCTTGCAGTAGGTGGAGCTATATGCTACGCACTAGGAAAATGATACTTTGTGAGACAAGAGCTAGATGGGATGTGCTTTAGGAGATATATCTCGACTATAAGGCGGTGAGATAGATATCACGGGAAGAGAGAGGCATACAGATCCAAGTATGGAGATCTTGGTTCTATAACTGAGGCAACAGGGAGTGAGGCATAGGGATCCAAAGATATGGCTCTATCTAGTATTGTGTCACTAGAGAAATACAAGGAACTAGGTGAGTAGGTTCTCTACTACAAGTGCATTGTTACAGCAAGGCTACTTGATGTGTCATGTTATGTGAAATATCTAGTAGGGGAGAGGAGACCAATATGATCAATGTGAATGACAAGATCTGGGATCACAGATAGTGTGGCATAACTAAGAAAAGATCATGATCTAGATGACGGAGTAGATGGCAGGTAGGGGGGATGATAGGCCTCTACTCTAGGAGGACAGGGCTTGGAGCTCGAGTGTTTGATTTTTATTTTACCACTTAGTGGGTGAATGTTGTACATATATTTTGACATTGATTTTTGATGTATAGATTTTAAGATAGAGCCCAATTGAGGCCTATCACGGATGTATAAAACTCTTTGATGATGATATATATATATATATATATATATGATATATATATATATATATATTATATATATATATATATATGTGATTAGATGTGATTTATATATGTTGTGATGATGATTTATTATGATGTGATGTTTTGAATAGATTTTATATGTGGATTTATTGGATATGAGATGCAATAAATGGATTACTTTATTGATGTGATGATATGATAGATGTTGATTAGGAAATGTTGTGATAGATGTCATGTGATAGATATGAGATGGAATATATGGATTAAAATAAATGTGATGGGCCTAGATGGGAAATGTATATGTTATATATGATGAATATAATCATGTGATGATATGATTAGATATAGAGGATGATGTATATTTTTATGAGATGGATATTGGTTTGATGGATATTGATGTGATGATTTTAGATGTTAGGCATGATGATGGTTTATGAATTTGGATAACTAGGAATATATGATGGATTTATATTAGATGATGTGATAGATGTTTATCAGATGTGATCAAAATTAGACTAAGTAAGATTTGATGGATTGGATATAGTTTTAAAAGTTAGGATGGTGCAAATGGATAGGGTGCAATCTTGATAGAGTGACTCAATCATGAAGGATTTCAATTTGTCATAGGGAGGATCATATGGAGAAAATATTCTCTTGGACTAGATTTGAATTAAATCAAGAGAGGGAACAACAAAAATTAATGAACTTATGACCTTTGATAGGTGTTAACACATAACTAACAATATTTAGTTATATTAAGATCATGAGGGAAAAGTGGAAGGTGTGCTTATAGAATTCCTATAGACACGAGAAAAGGGATTAAGATGGATCTTGTATGGGAAAATAGGTTCTCCTTAGGTAATAGTCCTAGGTCTATGCCCTAGTTATTAGCGATATGACACAAACTGATCAATGCGGGAAGTTTGTTGTAGATGGTAAAGTTGATCGATGTGGGAAGATTTCTAGGGATGTTTGCTTTTGATATTTTTATTTTTATTTTTAATATTTTAGAAGGTTGATCAATGGGAGAATACTTTACTACCATGTCATATGAAAATAGTCATATTTTGAGGGAGTGGTCTATAATTAGGATTTTTGCTTTGGATTTTGACTTTTGATTTTTAGATGGTAGAATAGAATGCATGGTAGATGTCCTTCGAGGGATTAGTCTATACTTTTCTCATTATTAGCTTTATATGAACAAGTGTCCTTTAAGGGAGTAGTTTATTTTTGGATAATATGGATTTTGATATGAGCATCCTAAATTTTGACTTTGGGATAGAGTTGGGGATATCCAGGTAGACCACTTGGGGAGGGGAAGATAATATGTATAAGAAATACCTATGGACCCTTGGCATGGTTCCGGTAGGGTGGATAAGAAGGTGATGGATTTAATGCTCATAGAGTTCCTACAAAAAGGATGAACTTATCCATGAGGAATATGTTATGGGAAGATTCATAGCTCCCATATTCAAGGTCATATATAGGATAGTGACGGAAAACTATAAAATTCCAAATCATTACGATGAGAGATGGAAAAAGAGAATTACGGATGTAAGATCGGTAAGTATGATTAGGGTCACAATTATAGGTATGTTAATAGTAGAAAAACTAGAAATGTAAGGCATTGAGAGATACATTTTAGGTTTACCATCAAAAGAGGTTGAGAAATAGGATCCTGACCCATATTAATGCATGATAATATATGGTCCAATCAACTTTAGATCAAAATTTCCACATTAAATCCTTTCTATATTAGTGACTTTATGATTCTCTTTCAAGACAAGGTCACTGATGTTAAAGTCATTGTTCTTTTAGATGCTTGTTATAGGAATATTTTATGCGTTATTATAAAATGTGGTGATGTTGAATATATATTAAGGGACATTCATCTAGAAATTTAAGATGGGATAGGTGATGTTGATGATAGTCATTGTGAGAGATGAAGTCATGAAGATAAATGTGTAAATAAGGTATTTAAAATTTGATGGGAAGAAAAAATTCAGAGTCATAGAAAAGGGAGGAAGGAGTAGCACCTATAGAGGTTAAAATTATATTCTGAAGGGAAAAAAGGGTGATGATGATGTGAATATGCCAATTTCGTACTAATTTTTCAATCGTTTTAGCAAGAATATTATGAAGAGTCTTATTATTGGATTCAACTTGGTTGTTAGCTTGAAGATAGTAAGGAGACGAGAAGATAACCTTAATGTTGAAGGAGTCAAAAATATTATTAAGATATTTGTTATTGAAGGAATTTTTGTTTTCCGTAATGATTTTATGAGGAACGCCAAAGCAATAGATGATATGTTGATAGACGTAATCGATGATTTTGTTAATCTTTGGTGGACGTGAGTGGAATGAATTCCACCCATTTGGTGAAGTATTCAATAGAGGTGATGATAGAATGATGACAATGAGAATAACATGGATTAATGAAACTAATAATGTTAAGGCCCCATTGTGAGAAAGGCCAAAGGTCTTGAACCATCCCAAAGGCACAGGCTAGGGATACAAATGAGGTTGGAATGTTTCTAGAATTTGAATTTTTTTAACATATTCAAAATAATCTTGATTAAGTGTGGTCCTATAATATCCTTAGAGATGAAAACGTTTGGTGACAACCAAACCACTAAAGTGTCCACCATAGATAACATCGTAGACCTCCTAGATATTGTGGATAGATTCATGGGATTTAAGGTAACGAGTAGGATACCATCAAACCCATATTTTTAGAGGATGCCGCCAAGGATGACATAGAGGTTGGCATGTTGAAGGAATGACCTCCTACCATTCTTGGTTATGTCAAAGGTAATTTTGGATATAAACAAATAGTCAAATATTTGATCTTACGAGATGTCATATAGATTAGTGTCAACATGATTGACATAGTGAAGCTCAAGGTCATGGGATAGATGATCAATGCAAATATCAAAAATAGAGAATTTGGATTCTTTCATAGTCCAAGGGATAAGAGATGTCATGATGTCTCTGTAAAATTATGGGATGAATGATGAAGAAAATGAATGATATATTGATCAAATTCGTATAGAATAAAGTTGACAGTGCCCTTATATTTTAGGACTTCATTTTTTCAGTGATAGGTTCCTTTCACTTAATTAATAATGAGATAAGAATCACCATATATGTCAAGAATTTGAACACCGAGCATGATATTGGTTTGGATACCTAGGATGAGGGCTTCATACTCAGCCGTGTTGTTAGTACATTCAAAGTTAAGTTTATAAGTGATAGGGATAGGGGTATCCCAAGGAGAAATGATGATGATGCCAACACCTCCCCCTTGCTGATACTTATATCCATTAAATAAAAGTGTTATTTTGAGGGGAGAATATTCAACATCAATCGTATTAATAGATTCATCAAGGAATTACACATGAGGAAGATGATTATCATAGGGGCTTCAATTTTTTTATTGGTGATAGCATAGCCCTTGATAAATTTTTGAGAGATGAACTCTAGGTCAAACTCAGTCATGAGCGGGAGCCATCGAGTGATGTGATCATTATGAGAAGGCTTGGAGTACATGGTTTTGAGGAGATTGAAGATATTAACTATGAAGGTTTTTGTATAATGAATATAATGATGAAGCTTATAGGTGGAAAAGAAGAGAGCACAAAACATGTTTTCTACTTCATTGTAGTGGGTTTCATAATCATGAAGGGTGTTACTAATATAATAGATGAATTTCTCCCTACCCTTCTCATTGCGGTGTGCTAACATGGCACTTGAGAGCATGATCAAAGGTAGAGATACAAAGAAAGAAGTTATCCCCCTTGTGTCGAGGTGTCAACATAGGTGGTGATAGAATATAATGCTTGAGCTCATTTAAAGCCTTTTAGTAGTTGGCATCCCAGTTGAAATGGGTTTCTTTGTGAAGGAGATGATGAAAAGGTTGGTAGTGATTTGAAAGATATGAGATGAAGCAGTGGAAACCAAGGAGTTTTCTAGTTAGATCTCCAAACACACACTTGGTGAGATTGAGATGAAGGAATAATTGAAGAATACATGTGAAGAGGATTTCAAGGACGAGAAAGATGGTCATGTCAACACTTGGATTTACCCAAGAGGTTATTGATGTAGTCTTTTATAGTCTTATGAATGAGTTCATGGAATATGTAGGTTGTAGTGCATTGATAGGCAGCCCCATGTTTTTCAAACCAAAGGTCATGACATGATAGGAAAAGGTTCCCAAAGGGGTGATGAAAGATGTCTTATGCTTTGGTCTTCTCTTGCTATGAGGATTTGATTATAATTGAAGAAATTTTCCTTAAGAGAAGGCATGTCATGTTCGAATGTTAATTCAACTAGATGATTAATGTTAGAAAGGGGAAATTCATCCTTAGGGAAAAAATATTTAAATATTGAAAGTCGTTATAGATGCGGTGCTTTCCGGAGGATTTGGAAATAGGTACAATGTTGGAAACCCATTGCGGATAGTCTATGGGTTGGATGAAGTTAGCGAGAAGAAGACATTGTAACTCTTCTTTGACAACAAGGGTAATGTGAGGATTCATATGATGTAGCTTCTACTTAATCGGCTTGTCATCGGGGATGGTGAAGATGTTATGGATAATTATTCTAGGATCAAGACATGACATATCATTATACAAGCATTAGTGGTGCAAATTAACTTAAAATAATTAATATGTTGTTCATTAACTCACAGTCATCCAATCATCAAACCAAGGGATGTAAAATTTCAATAATGTCATTGTTGTATGCACAGTTAAAAATAATTTAGGAGGTATGGAAATAAATAGTTGTCACTACTATACCAAAAATAATAGAGCTTGAAAGCACAATGCTTGAAACAAAACTCGAGAACTGAAGTAAACAACTTCTTACACTATGACCGAAAGTAAAGCTTGTAAATTTAGAATACAGATAAAGAGGTAAATTGCTTCCTAGCCTAATCATGAAATGAAATAGAGAAAAAAACTATGGAGGGGTTTAGCATACCATAAGTGGGCCCTGCCTTGGGTGTTAATCCCTCCTATATATTATAATGAAAAGATACTTAAATAGAACTCGATTATTTATTGAATTGGCATGAAGATTACATTTAGGAATAAATAAACTTATTTATCTACATATCCTCTATTCTCTAATTCTCCATCTAGATCTCTACATACATTTCCAACATTAATATCTTTCTCTTATACTCCTCAATTACAAAAAATGTGAGAAGAAGAGTTCAACTAGGAGTTCAAACAGACTAAGTAAAATATCTTCAATGAAACAAGTGGAAGATCTTAAATAGAACAACAAGAGTTTAAACACATGTAATGGAACTAACTAATAGTTTTCTAGATATCAAATACATAACTCAAGTAACCATCAAGTTTTTGAAATCACGTATTTAACTGATCAATCAATTCTTCAATAATTTTTAATGAGTAGTTAGATCTATTATTGAGTTATCTTCAGTTCTCATGTTCCAGTTTGTAACTACCTCTTCCATGACATGTACAAACTTGGATTTTCATCCTTCATGTTCCCAGAGATCTTCATAATCATGGATCATTTGTTGTAGGTGATCTTGTTTGGATATGGATGAGTTATTGTGGATAGGTCTTTTGGTTGTAGGTAATTAACTTCTTGCGAGATAAGTTGCTGCGGATGGGTTCTTTGTTGCATACGATTTGCTGCATATAACAATTTTCTCACAAAAAAGAGTGGAATCACACAAAGAAGCATTCAAAAAAAATATTGTAACCATAAGAATAAATATATACTAAACATACCATAAAATAATGACAATTATTCATAACTATATTAATTAATATATATGACATGAGTTCAAGTTATGATGGTAATGTTTAACAATATCTGGGAGATATAAGAACATAGCTTCACTGAATTAACAAAAGTACAGATGAGGAGGTGTTTATAAAAGGGAATTTACATGACTCATCACACCCCCAGGCTTAATTTCTTAAATGTCCTCATTTAAGTGGTTCAATTTCCTACTGTTGAAAAGAACATAAATGCCTGAATTCAAATGGTGTCATTGTCCCTTCCTCTTCTATGAAGAAGTAACCACCATTCATCCTTAACCTCTACATAACTTTGTTTTATATCACTTCATTTAGTGGTCTGTCACCTATCCATGCTGGTATTGGAAAGTGGAAGATTGGGGGATGATAGCTAATGGGAATCCAGGTACTTGCACATTCGGTAGAAATTTCAATGTATGCATTAACTCTTCTTAGAGTTAGCATGATATTAGGATAAGAATACATTTATTTCTGTTACATCTTAGTATACATCTCATTACAACGCATCATGCATGATTGTACTATCTATATTCCATGGTACTTTATCATGTCCCTAACTTCTTCATGTGCTTCTTTCCTCATTTTCCATAATATCCTTATGATTTCCTTCTTCTCCATATAATTTTCATATTGTTCTACAACTTGTCCAGTTTTATAGCTTCACCCATGACCATAAGTGGTTGTACCTTCTCTAAATTTATGGATTCCTCCATTTTTTTCTTTATCCAATTCATTCAAAAATAATAACAAAGTTCTTTAACCGGAACATGGTCAATGTATAGGAATGAAATCTAGTCCAAGTCATACTCAAGAGCATAATTGTACATGTAGAGTTCACATAATAGGAGTTGAATCTCATGAGTTCTCTTAAGTTATAACCCAAAGAAGATCCTAGCTACACTGATATCATATTGTATCTTAGAATTAATACAAGTGAGTTTGAGTTGCAACATCTTTTCCTTTAAGAAGATAACGCAAAAATTGGAGGGAGGCCTACATTTTATTATTTCATGGGATACCTGAAGGGTATCTTCTTAATTTTTATTTAGCCTTTGAATTTCCTTGTCTTTTTCCTTAAGTTATTTCTTGTGATGGAATATGAGTTCTTATTTTCTCTTTCTCACTTTCCTTTCAACGTATTAACATATGTTTCAAATTGATCCAGCTAGTAATCAGTCATCATTTATTGTGTTGCCATCTCCCTACAAACTAGTTTGATAGGATATCTTATAACTTATTTGATGACAATTTTTGGCTACAATGGGGATACATTCAATTGTTGCATGCTAGCATGTGGTTTTTGTTCCATAAATAGTGGTACAAATGGTGGTGTATGCCCCAACACTTGATCAATTACATCTTCCTCAACCATAGGAGTGTGTTATTGTACTTGTTTAACTTCTACATACATTTTCCTTTCCTCCATTCCATGTATCGGTGCTCAATGACTTCCTCAACAGAATGGGGCATGTGTTCATGTTCAATTTGTTCACCAATTTCTTCTTTTTTTTTCTTCCTCATTTCCTTTTGATGCATGAACTATCTGGTCAGTTTCCTTTCCAATTTCTTCTCCCATATTCTCCTCATGACCTTGCATTTTAGAAACTATGTCATCTATATGATCTTCCTCTGCATGCTCCTCCATGGACTCTCCAGGGTATTCCTGTTTAGTTTCTTTTGTAACTTCTTCCTCTTTTTCCATATGACCTTCCATTGCACACACTATTTCTACATTCATATATTGCTCATTTTTTCCCTCTATGGGATATTCAAGGAATTTTTCTCATGAAATGCAACATCATTACTTCCCTATATTATTTCCATTGGTGTGGGCTCAACGTTCTCCTCTGACAACTTTTACATCACTATCAAGTGATATGGTATGTGATTTTTTTGTCTTGGAGGTTTTGGTCTTTTGGTTTTAGTCTATGAGAGTGCCTTGGTGGTGTAGGAGTGGACTTGGAAGGATTTATTTTACCCTTGGAGGTAGATGATTCAAGAGTAGATAATTCTAAGAGGGTTTCAATAATAAAGATTCTTTTAGGGGAGACAGGAACATGATTTTCTTTAGCAAGTGGTAAATTTTTAGAGGTAGGGTGTTAGGTTGTTTTTAGGTTGGGAGGTTGATGGTACATCCTCTATGATGTGCTTAGAGGTGCTCTTAGTACTCTTTCTCTTATTTCTCCTCTTTCCCAACAAAATCATTTATATCTCTTGACCTTGAAAAATCCTCCCACCTTATCTCTGGATGATCCCTCTGTAGGGTATGCTTTACTATCATGGTTATGAGGCAGTGGTGTGAGAGTGCAGACTAGCCATTTTATGCCTCCTACTCATCTTCTTCAATATCTCATGTAAGAAATTGGGCACGTTCACTTGTTTATTGTTCTTTAAGTGATTTAACAATTTAAAGTGAACCGTATTCAACCTAGAATATCTTCCCTCACAGGTAAAATACTTAATAACATAATTTGAAACCTCATCCTAGAAAGGTTTAAGAGAAGTTATTTGTGTACCTTTCCTATCTAAGACAAATTAGCCATCACCATCTATAAATTCCCTCCGAGTTACCTATAGAGTAGCTTTCTCTGGAAATAGTTCTCCTATGTAGGTAGTCCAGTTACATCTACAAGATGTCATCATTGATTCTTATTGATAAACCCTTAACTTTTTCTTCCCCACTACTGAATGTCTTAGAAAACTCTTCAACCATTGATTCATTGAAACCCTGGAATCGGTTTATGTAGTCTAGCCACCAGTTATCTCAGAAATAATGTAAAATTTGAGGGTTTCCAAGAAGCTGAGAGTGCTCTGTGGGTTCATGGTGAATAAATTCTCCTCCCATTGTGAACCCTGTAGCTTGCTTATAGTCTCAATACACTATCACATATCTCTATTTGAAGAAACAATGCATAATTGAATTGTGTTGGAGTGTTTTGAGTGTTTTTAAACTTTGAGACCGAAAGGACTCACAACACGACTACGGGAGATTATTAATTGATGTGACCTCATGAAGCATGCCAAATGAAGTGATTTGATAGTACGAGATTATGTGTAGGGATGTAACATGACATAAAATATGATGGTGTTTTGAATACATTAAATACTTGATGACTTGGCATAAATATGAATTAATAATAATCATTCTAATTATACTTTAATAAAGTGGTAGTTAAGTGCACTTATCTCGATGTTTTTTTATAATGATGATTGTGCATGCTTATTTAATTTGTGCCTTGGCTGCATGAAACCTTGCTATAATGTTGTGGACATTGCTATGATGTTGCATGCGTGTGTTGAATTTATATTGGCTGCTCCTTACTAAAACCAAATAACTCCTAGAGAGGGAATTCTGATCCATTGGGGTGCCAATTATTTCTTTTCCATATTCACATGTGCATATATATTTGATCTTCTTCATGCAATCATGAGATCAGTAATACATGAAAAAAAATAGGGTCTGTTGTATGTTTCTGCAAGTGGACCTTCAGTCATTGCATTCTCTCCTTGTGATGGAGATCATGCACTCTTACAACCATCTAACATCAAAACCCTACAAAACAGAAATTCTAAGAAATAAAACATGTTAGTTGAGTGTTGCTGATCACCAAAAGGTATGATCATAAAAATTTTATTTTCCTTTCGAATAGTCAGAAAACTAAATATACCAAGGCCAATGAAATCTCTCAATCCTCCATAATATCAGAAGATGAACCATCAGGATGAACTTATAATTTCCATTATGATGTCCTTACTTCCATCCTACTTTGACCCCATCTGAACTGCTACATGAATGTATTTCAATCAATTGGTTTCTTATACAACCTCAACCTATGACCATTTACCAATAGCTTGAACCTCACAAGATCTATGGTGGTGAGTTTTACAGCTCCATTAGTAAATATCTTCTCTATCTTATACGTACCTATCCACCTAGTCCTAATTTTTCCTATATGGTCCTTGTAATTTTAGTCAAAGAAAACTTCCCAGTCACCTTCTTGAAATTTTCTTATCTTGATGTACCAGTCATACCATTTGATTCTTTTCTTTTGTACTACCTTTGTATTATGCACACTTTGTCTTCTCATTTCATCTAAATCATTGAGTTGGAGAATCATTTTCCTTTGTTCCCTAGATAAATCTATGCCTAGATCAAGTGCAGTCCTTAGTGTTTTATGCTCAAATTCAATTGAAAAAAATAGTCTTACCATACAAGAGTTCAAATGGTGTGAACCCAATTTGTGTTTTCCATGTTGTGTTGAATTCCCATACTGCCTCTAGAATTTTATATACCCAATATTTCTTGTGGAGTGTAATGATATTTGTCAAGATAACCTCTATCTATTTGTTTGTTACCTCTACATGGCTATTATATTAGGGATGGTATGGTGTAGAATTATTATTCCTGATTTCATACTCTTTAGCTAATTCAAAAATTACATTGGTAGTCAAGTGTGTACCTTGATTAGCGGGATAATTTTAGTGGTGAATATTCATAATATGGAAAATATTCCATTTTTGAAAAAATGAAAAGGTGAATTTTCTAGCACGGGTTAGTGACCTATTCACCTAAAAATTACGGTTTAATTTTTTTAGGGGTCGGCTTCGCCTACCCTTAAAACTATCCCCTATATAATCTTATATTATTCACCAGGTAGAACACTACTAGCTCACTCATACCACATGGGGGCATATGTATTATCAAGTACAATAAACATGTGACATGAGGGCAAAGGATATAGATGTGTGACAAATAGTTTGTTGTTGCGCATGACAGGAGAGTTTGTTGACACGCGACAAGAGTGCGGAGGAAGTAGATGCGTGACAGAGAGTTTTTTGATGCACGACATGGAGATTTTTTTTCTTGCATGACCAGATGGTGGAGGTTGTAGACGCGCGATAGATATTTTTTGACATGCGTCAACAAGGTGGTTGACGTGCATCAATGAACCTCACTGACGTGCATCAACAAGGTTTTGACACGTGCCAATGAGGTTCGTTGACGTGTGTCAACCACCTTGTTGACGCATGTTAGAAAAATCTCTGTCATGTGTCTGCAGCCTTATGTCCCACCACTTAAAAATCAGGTGAAATTTTTTTGTCAAACCCCCAAAAAATTTGCCTTCTCGTGAAACCGGTTCCGAGGATATTCACCAAGTATTTTCCACCTCTAATTTCTAAGAGGTCTCTTAAAATGAACCTTGTTGATTAGTAACACTATCCCTTGGAACTCCATATCTGGTGAAGATATGATCATAGATAAACTTGGATACTTTCTCACTTTTTTGACTTGGTAGTGCCTTCACCTCTGTCCACTTAGTTAGATAATCTATGCATACCAAGATGTATTCCTTCTACTGAGATTTAGGATCTATGAGGCCAATGAAGTCCAAGCCCCATTTTTCAAAAGGCTATAAAACCAACTAAGGTTGTAATGGAATTTCATTAGATCTGGTAGGATTTCCCATTCTTTGACACTTATCACATCTCTTGGTGTATAGTGTTGCATCCTTATGCAATGTTGGCCAATAATAACCAATTTTTAACACTTTCTGCATTGTTATTTTATACAAAAATTTCCTCCACAAGGTTCACTATGGCAGGATCTGAGGACATCATATATTTCCTCATCATCTATACATCTTCTCATGACATGATCTTGTCCTGTATGAAATAGAAATCCAAATATCCAAGAAAAATGTACACTCTTTTCAACTATGTATTTCTTCTCATAGTATAAGTAGTGTGGAGGTGTTTTACCTGAAACTAAATAGTTGGCTATATCTACATACCAAGGTGTTTTTGTAGAAATAAAAAATAAGTGATCATCTGGAAAAGATTCATCAACTACCTGTTATTCATCATTAGTATCCATTCTTGAAAGTAAATATTGTACCACATTTTACCTGTCATGCTTTTCCAATATTGTGACATCAAACTCTTGTAAAAGGAGAAACCATATGATGATTATGCTACTTACTACTGGTTTATTTATTAGATATTTGATTGTAGTATGGTTAGTGTGAATGAACACTAGATAACCTATGATGTAGTGCTGAATTTATTGATAGCATATACAACTACAAATACCTCCATCTTTGTTACTGTGTAGTTAATTTCAACATGTTGCAAGTTGTTGTTAACATAATAAATTGCATAATTTAGAACTCCATATTTATTTCCTAAGACAACTCTAATGACATGGTCTAATGCATTAGTATAGATGTGGAAAGGAAGGTTCCAATCAGGTCCTCTTAATATAGGAGTAGTAGTTAACATTTGCTTCAAAGTTTGGAATGCAGTCTCACATTTTTCAGTCCACTCAAAGGCAACATCCTTTCCTAATAATACAAAAAAATGGCATTGTGATCTTACTTGAAATATTATATGAATCTCCTATAATAACCAACATGGCCTAGAAATATCCTAACATATTTTTGTTTCTTTGGTGTTGGTAGGTTAATTATAATAGATACCTTGGCTAGATAAACTTGAATTCTATCAGAAGAAATATAGTTTCCAAAAAATATACCTCCAAACATCCTGATGTAGAATTTTTCATTGTTTAAGGATATATTTTGCTCTTTGCATATCTTCAAAACTTTTCCAAATTTTGCATAGCTTCTTCAAAATTTCTTCCATGTATAGTGAAATCATCCATGTAAACCTCCATGCAGTCATTTTTCAAATCTGAAAATATGCTCAAGACTTCCCTCTAGAATGTAGCAGGTGCATTACACAAGCCAAATGGAAGAACTGAATAGGAAAATGTTCCCCATGGGCATGTGAAGGTAGTTTTGTCTTGATCCTCTAGTACAATCTAAATTTGATTATAGCCATTATATCCATCAAGAAAAGAGAAATACTTCTTACCAACTAAAGTATCAAGTACCTGATCAATGAAAGGAAGTGGAAATGGTATTTCTTTGTTCCTCCATTCAACTCTCTATAATATATGTAGATCCTCAATTTTCCATTATTCTTTGGAACAAAGACAAGAGGTGATACCCATTGACTGTCTGATATTGGATATATAAATCCAACATTCAGTAACTTCTTCAATTCTCCTTTTACAATCTCCCTTACTATTGGGTTCATTCTCCTTTATGGCTGCCTAATTGGTTTACAACTTTCTTTGATATAAATATTGTGTGTGTAGAGCCTAGGATGAATTCCATGCATATCACCATAATCCCATGCAAACATAACTTTATGTTTTTGAAGAAGGGAAATCAACAATTTATCTTGTTGTCTATCTAGCAGCTTATTGAAATTAATTGATTTTATGGTGTTATCTCCACTTGTTTGGAGAGATCAATCATTGAATATACATTATTGCTAATAGAATTCAGTATGTAGTCATGGGGAAGGAGTTGATGAAGAATACAATTCTTACCTATAATGTCCATGGTGTTTTGTTGTGGTAGAACTTGGTTCAATGGAAAACTTAAACACCTTAATTTATCATCCACTTCTTCGTTCCTTCCATAATTATTCTACAAGACATTGGAGAGAACAACATCTTATTTTCCTTAAATTGTACATGAATTCTCCAAAATCCTGAGCTATTGTACAATGTTCTGATCTTCTACCCAAATGGTTTGATATTCATCATTCAATGGTTAGGAAGGAGGATAGAGCATTATATTTTTAGTACCACTTCCATTATAAATAATCATGTTGCCAAACCTACAACCTATGAATGCATCAACAATGTCCAACCATGGCCTTCCTAGAATGATAGGATATCCTCCTAAACTTTCTTTTGGTTAAAGGAAAATAAAGTCAACAGGGTATTCCCAAGATTCTACCACCACAACTATGTCCTCAAGGACTCCTTCAGTTTCATTGTTGATCTATCTGTAAGTTATAAGACTGTATTTGTTGGCCTTAGTCCTTCCAATTTCAGATCATCCATAATTTTCTTGGTCATGATGTTAATGGCTTCCCCTAAGTCAATCAGAGTATTATTTATTGTTGTGTCATTAATTGTAATGTTTACCAAAGGACTTCCTAGATCTATATACTTTGGTAAAACTAAATTCCCAAGCATGATATCAACCAATTGTCCAATAACTTGTACAATGGATGGATCCTTCCTTCTTCTACCTAGTTTTTATGCATATATCCTTAACCAAATTTTTGTATATGGGCACATCCTTGATGGCTTGAATAAGTGGAATTTTGACACAAATATCCCTCAACTGATTGACAAAATCAGAATTAGATTCTGATTTGAGGTCAGTATTATTTTCTTGTAATTTGTTTGTAAATGGTGGTTCATTAGCTTACACTTTACCCTTGTTGGAACTTTGTTCACGTTTCTACATATCAACTTGTGACGTGATTATGCTTTGTTGCGGATCATCTGCGAAAGGGTGGTTCATCTATAATTTTTGTAATGATGGGTTTACTTGGTGGAGGAAGTGCTCTTCTTGAGTGAAGATGGATGTTATTAACATCAACTAAATATGTAGGGTATTGAGTTGATTTAGTGGTATAGGATGGCTAAGAATATTTATTGTTGGGGTTAGGTGTTGGTTGAGATGGTACATGAGTTACTTTTGGATGAGAACCAGGCTGGGGATTTGGCATCATATCTTACTACTATGGATAATGAGGTTACTGGTAATATTTTTGGTATTTAAGAGGTGGGTTATTCCATCACTTCCCTCATCTCTAAGGCTACTACCATGATTGAGGAGGTTGTTGCCATTGTTGGCCTAAAAAATAAGGTTTTCATTATTGTTAGTATTGAATAGTGTATGGATCCTAACCTTGCTACATATTATACTAAGGTGGGGGTTGTATGTATGCATTACTAGCTCAATTATGAAATTATTGAATAGGGTCTTATGACATACCTCCTTATCTTGATAGCCAAGGTTTTCTTTGATAAATAGAGAAGACTTGTCCATCCTCTATTTATATCATCTTGAATTTCGGTTCAACTTCCCTTTCTTATGCAATGCTAGCCAATCCTTTGCATCTATAGTAAGATTTATTTCTTCTCCATGTATGGTAGAACTCTATAAGTTTTTCCTCTATGTCTTCTCTTTTCTTCTTAGAATGTAGAGCATCTAGTTGAGTGTCCATGTCATTGAAAATATTCTACTTCATGTTCTTGAACATGTTGATAATCTCTGACTTGGATATGTCCTCAATTCCTTTGGTATATGTTCTACCCCTTAATAGTACATTTATTATTCTCTTCATTAGTGGATCTGGAGTAATTCCTGTAGGCTTCAAAAATATCATCAAAGGTATCTTTTGAAATGTCTAGCTCCTATCAAATCCAAAACATCCATGTCCTCTTCACTGAGTCCCTTCAAGAAGAGTAATTTCAGAGATTCAGGAGGTAGTCTTGTGCTCCTTGTATTATGAACATAGAACAAGAATATTTCTAGATAGTCTTCTAGTGGCTCATCCTCCTTCTACAACATCTTGAATATTTCATCACCTTGTCTCTTTACTTGGCCTACATGTAGTGTTCATACTTAGAGAGAAACTTCTCATTAATTGTTTTCCATGTGGTAACGAAATCTCTTCCTAAACCCATGAACCATCTCAAGGTTGCATCCTTGAGTGTAACAAGGAACAAATTTAGTTTATGTGCATTGGTGGTATAATCATAGCTCCTGTATAATACATCAAACTCAAACAAAAATATGTTTGGGTCTTTAGTTATGGATCCATGAAAGTTAGGAAGGGCTGATGGAGAAATATTCTTCATAGCAACAGGCTCATCATTGTTGGAAATGGGAAACTCAAAGGTAGTTTCCTGTCTTTAACATTTTGGTTTACTTCTTCTACCATGATGGGATGATCAGGAATAGCCTCAAAAGTCTCACTTGGAGGGGTATATTCTAATAGTAATCCTTGTACAGAGGAAAGTATGTCTTCTTCATAATCAAATATAGAAATTTCTGCTACTTACAGATTGGGTAATAATCTACCATGGGCATCTCTTGGATGGTACATGCATCAAATACTCAACTAACTCAACATACATTAATGGGGGTATTTGAAGGTGGAATTTCCTAAACCTAAATTATTCTTAAGAAATGAAAAATTCTCAAAAACATTGTAACTTTGCAGTATCCCTGATTACAATGCTGAAAATAGTTGTGCAAATTAACTTACATTAATTAATATGTTGTTCACTAATTCACAGTCATTTAATCATTAAACCAAGGGATGTAAAATTTCAATAATTCAAGTGTTGTATGTAAAATTACAAATAATTTAAGAGTTATGGAAATAAATAGACATCGCTACTATACTAAAAATAACAAATCTTGAAAGTACAATGCTTGAAACAAAACTCAAAAATGAAAGTAAATAGCTTCTAATACTATGACTGAAAGTAAATCTTGTAAATTCAGAATATAGATAAAGAGGTAAATTACTTCCTAGCCTAATCATGTAATGAAACAAAGAAACAAAACTATGAAGGGGTTTAGCAGACCACAAGTGGGCCCTACCTTGGGTGTTAATCCCTCCTAAGGCTTGTAACTAAAAGCTACTTGAACAAAACTTAGATTCTTTATTGAATTGGCATGAATATTAAATTTAGGAACAAAAAAATTCTTTATCTATGTATCTTCTATTCTATAATTATCCATCTATATATCTATATACCTTTCTAGCATTAATATATATCTCTTATACTCCTCAATTATAGTGAAACATGAGAAGAAGAGTTCATAAAGGAGTTCAAATAGACTAAGTAAAATATCTTCAATGAAACAAGTGGAAGATATTAAATAGAACAACAAGAGTTTAAACACATGCAATGAAACTAACTAATAGTTGTCTAGATATCAAATACATAACTCAAGTAACCGTTAAGTTCTGAAATCACTTATTCGACTAATCCACTAGTTATTTAGTGTATTGTAATGAGTAGTAAGATATTTTGTTGAGTTATTTTAAATTTTCATGTTCTAATTTGTAAATACCTCTTCCATGACATGTAAAACTTGTAGTATCATCCTTCACGTTCCCATAGATCTTCATAATAAGGTATCATTTATTACAGGTGATATTCTTTGTTTGTAGATGAGTTGTTGCAAACAATTCATTTAGTTTTAGGTGATTCCCTTTTACTGCGGACGAGTTACTGTGGATGGATCATATTGGTCATTTAAAAGTATAGCCATGTCTTGGAATCTAAAGGCATAGAGATGTTTGAGATAAAAATGGAACCATCCCCAAGTTGTGGGACCTTGCGTGCTTGGGACGGATCTCCAAAGAAGGATGATTCCTCTATCTATTTCTATTTCTACTGCTACTCCTAGTGTTGAAAGGGGAAACTAAGATAATAAATTCCAAAGGACTAGGGATAGAAGGATAACATGAAAGGAAACTACACTAAAAGGTGATAGCACCAGAAAAAAGGGGTGAAACAGTATCTCTTACGAGAAAAATAAGAGGAAATACGTAAAAGAAGGCTAGGCACATGTAGCACGACTTAAAATTTATTCACCAGATCAGTTTCATGGGACACAACCAGATAAGGAGCTACAAGGGACGTGAAATGGCACAACCAGCACACAACATAAAAGAAAAGGAAAGAAGAAGGAATGAAAACATGTTAGGATAGATAATAGTCACACAAAATGCTTATATTACTTCTAGAAATGCACGAGAATGGTTATAATGGTTAAAGAGGCTGATATCCACATGCAAGAGCTAGATCTAGAGGTCCGGAACTCAAAGTACGAAATTATGAAGTCCTTAGCAAAAATGCGTAAGTATCCGAGTTTCAAATGTTAACAAGGAGCCCAACTCTTACATTTATAGATGAATCTGTAGAAGGAGAAGAGAAGGATGGAAAACCCAAATTTGAAATACAACCACCAACAAGAGGCATTCAATGCCTACAAATCCTCCTAAGAATCTATCAAATGCACTTCCCTAGGTTTGTTTTGGCATGTTGGATGAGGAAGGAGGGAAGATCATATCAAATTAGGTGGTTGAAGCAATCGATCTGCTTCATTAATGCTCAGAAAGATGTTTTCCCATTTCTCACCTACTAGATCCACCAAAATTTGAATTTAAATGTCTAACATTATGGCTGATGTCAAAAACTTTCTAACAAATCTAGGCGCACACTGATCGAGATCGTAACATAAGATATGTCTATCGAAGTTTTTCGAGCCTTTTAAAATAATGGCCGAGTAATGTAGGTGCTTTTCATTTTTGCCATGTGTCAGTTATTGATTTGTTGCAAAGATTCGGTGCCCTATTGGTGCACTTTGGCTAGTTGTGTGTGGCATACTCAAGCATGTTAGAAGATGACTTGGCACGAGAAGGTGCACGAAATAAAAAAAAGGAAGGCACAAAGGAGCGTGAACATGATGTGCACAGGAAATGAAATGAGGCAAACAAGGAGCATAGAATGCATGGTCAAGGTGTAATTATTACAAAGTAATGTGCACGGTGCATGAGAGGGCCAAGGACTTAGCTGATTGAAGCAAGTGTGAGACACACACATATGGTGAAGAAGATGCTTATGAAAAAATTGAATGCGCAAAAAGTGGGTGCGAGGGAGGAGTAGAACAAAGAGGAAAAGGAAAGTTGAAGGAAATAATAGAAAGCACGCAGGGCACATGAGGAAGGAAAAGAGGTGTGTAGGGAAATTGAAACTAAGGAATGTGCCAATTGAGCTTTAGTGCGTGCAACCTTGCAATGAATAGCTCAGAGCTAGAATGTGTATGCAAGTTACCCAAATCACTAGGAGAGTTATTTGGATAATAGTCTGTAAACAATCTTACAAATGTCATTAAACATTTCAAAAGGCCCCAAAACCTAAACAATGACTATATTATTTCTCAAAATAGACATTGATTGTAGAATTTAAACCCTAAAAGATTTAGGATTAATGTTGAAATCCTGAAAAATACCTATGTACTAACCAGACTAGAATATGAAAAACTATATTCTAAACCATGACTAATGGAGATGTGAGACTAATTACATAATGTGCGAGTGATCCTAATTTCTTTTATTTACTAAAATAAATTTAAAGTATAAGAAATAATAAAGTATAGAGATTAATAAATGAAAAACTTATCTTTGTTATTTTAGTACATATATCCCTCCCAAAAGCACATATACGACATACAAATACGAATGCGAGAAAATTTATAACACAAGTTCATTATAATGCACTCATGTTTTATACTTGGTAATTACCAATCCTAATAATTCATAATGTGATCACATTTTCCCAAAAAAGTGTTTTCTCCAAATTGAAAATTTGGCCTCTTTTTGGTCCCCCATCTGCATGCACTTGCCTATCCTATTCATAATATGAAACCTAGTTCAAGCACTTTATAAGATTCATCTTATAGTTTATGACAAGTTAAGGTCTTATATAGAGAAAATACTTTCTATCATGTTAGTTCATAACTTAAGGTACTGAAAGTCCTCGTATAGTGCATAAGCAAGAACCGCTTCACTTTATTAAGGATCGAGATAGGCCACACGATATTTTACATATCTTATAGGACAAACACTTGGTCATGTTACCATATTATTATCATCAACCTATTCATTGTATCGCGAAGGTGAAATACCAACCTTATTACAATTATGATGTCATTAATAGAAATTGTACAAAATATTATTATACTATCAAATAATGGTTAAAGAAATTTTAATATAATGGTGCTATTTTTTTAATACATGGAATCATTTTCCTACTTTGACACATCACTCTGCAAATACCTATATCTCCCATGATACCTCTATTGGGTATCCACTATTTTATCATCCTATTATAAGTGATGCTACTTGGAATGGAGTCTCTCCTATACATTTTTTCTAAATTTAAATGGGTATATATATATATTTTATTGTTATCGAGATAACCATAGTCCAACTAATTAGTAACCATACATGAATTTTGTGCATAGATTGTTGAGATATAAGTTTTGTAATACATTAATTAACCATTAAAAAATTATCATCTTATTAGTAACCATACATGAAAGAATCATAATGAGTTATGTTATTTAGAAATTAAGTAATTATTGAAATAATAATTTAATCTTAACAAATTTCTATTTTTGAAAACTAGGATCTTTCCTCCAAAAAAATTTATATTATTTTTTTAAAAATAATAAAAATGATAAATAATTTATGCCAACAAAGGTGAATTAAATTTTAAAATTATCCAAAATCCATATTTGATGATATAATATAGTTCCAAGCTCGAGGTTAGATCCTATCCAAAACCCAAGGCTATTTATGTGGAGAAAAACTATAAAAAGTGTAAACAAACACATTAAATATGCCCTTTGAAAATGGTGAAAGAGGTTAATTTTATTTTCTATTCTTAACTTTGATGGTTAAAAGGGTGTGCATAGTTTTGTAAAGGTCACACTCCCTTTGTAAGACTTAAACAAAATTGTAAAATTCATATTGTCTTTACCATTTTTAGAGTATATTCACGTTTAAGATTATCGAACTAGATTTTCACATAACAACTACACAATTATCTATTTTTTCTTGTATTAACCTAAAAATTAATCATTTTGTGTTTGAATTTTTATCCTCCTTTGAATACAAATAATAAAGATAAAAAATGGGGTTTTTTTAATATAAAATACCAAATACAAAAAAATAAAGAAGTCGACGTTAATAGAGAAAAAGGAATAAAAATACAAGCACTTAGTAGATTAACCAAAAGAGATTATAATAAGGTAAAGGTACTTATTTCACAAAAACAATGTTTCAATTCAAAGTAACATGTAAAATTCATGATTAAATTTAAAAACATATTTAATTGGGATAAGAGATGAAAATTTATCGTCAAATGATGAAAATCAATATGTAGGACATGGTAATGAACTTTTATTGAATGATAAAACACATGGATGATGATAAAATTAATTGTCATGATGATAGTGAATATGATTGCATAATGAACCCAATTGAACCTATTCTAAAATAAGAGGAATTTACTAGTTATGTACAATTTGATGTTTAATGTTAATCCCTTAACCCTAGGTCATATATCAGATATGGGTGGTCAACATGTGGCTAACATAATATATTATAATGTTATACACATTGATTTATGCTTTCATTTGCTTATTAGTTCAGCATTGGTGTTTTTCATATCATAGTAGGGGTATACAGAGGAGTTAATAACTAGTAGATGATCATCATATTGAGCACTTGAGTCTTATTGTATGGTTTGGTGATTTCCCCCTTGAAGTGGCTAAGTCATTCTACTTGTATATTGTTATCATTTATCTGTATTTTGGTGTTGTTTGGTGTTATATTGCTCATGATATTTAAATATAATTAATTTAATTAGAAGTAGTATCATAGCTTCGATCTAGGATAGAATTAGGTCACAACCCTGATTTTAAGACTCAACTATCTCTCTAAAATAGTAGTGAATTTTTTTGTAATGTTTTAACTAAAGTGGAGAAATAAAAAAGTAAGGTTCTCTCAAAATTTCAATTTTTTTTTGACTTTTTACAAAATTTATATCCATTTTAGGTGTTTTCTTAAATTCACTCTATAGTTTGCAAAATTTAGAAATTTTCTAAGAATCTTATATTTTTAGAAAGCTTGTAAAAAATTAGCTAGGTCTTATTTTTGTGTTTATCTCTATTCAAATAATATCCATAGGAAACCCTAAGCCTTGAATTCCTAACTTAATACTTGTACCCTTGGACCCAAACCCTACATCATGACATGGAAATAAAATGGAGCCAAAGGGAAGGGTTAAGCCACTATAGGAATGACTCTAAATAAGGAAGATATGGATTGTGAATATTCATCTTCCGGGGTAGTCATCCAACTTTAAGAAAAGGTTAATATTATGGTGAAAAATGATGACCTCAACTAAGATATTTAAGCGGTGAAAGGTAACCTCAACCATGATCTTCATGAAATGAAATAATAGTTTGAATAAATGAGAAAATCGTTGAAAGAATAGTTTGAATAAATGAGAAAATAGTTCATGGTCACTATCTCGAACGTGAATATTGGCATGAATTCCCATTCAAGTTACGATTTCCTCAAGAAATGACCATTTATATTTAAATCACACCAACCAGTGGGGATCCTTTACACAACCCGGTGGAATTAGAAACTAGTGGTAGAACATGATTCCAAAAGTAAAAATGTGCAAGTTCAATGGGAATGATTTGGTCACTGACAACCAAATAGATATTTTTGATCTCGCATCAATTCACACGTGGAAATAAGGTTATAATGACATCCTTGTATGTAGAACCATAATAATTAATTTGGTATACATGGATGTGTGAAAATAATAAAAATAAGGGTATCCCTATTACCTATTCTATCTTTATTGATGATCTCTAGATAAAGTGCAATAATAGTTTTACATATAACTAATTTAGCTAGATAGCCAAACTATGTCATCCATGGAAAGTCAAGGATTGTATCCAACAATTAAAAACCTATCCTTATTAGTGGATGACATCTTAGAGGATTATATAAATGATATATTCTTAGGTGGACTCAAGCATAACATAAAAATTTATGTTCACCTTCTTAATTTGGGTTCGATATTATAATACATGATAGTTACTCATCATGTGGAGGAAAGAGATCTCGTAAAATTAAGAGGTCCCATTACTCATATGGAACACATGATTCAAAAACTATAATATCCACAATCAAAATGATTGAATCCTAAAAAAGTTGAAGAAAAATGATAAAAGGTTTATGTTATAGTTTTGATAACAAGTGGAGCAAGGGACATCAATGTAATGATAATAAAATATTCTACATTCGGGTCCTAACGAGGAATAAGATTTAGAGTAATTATTTGATGAATATGAAGAGGTTACTGAGGTCAAGGATAAATAATCTCAACCAACTATCTATTACCATGAAATTTCATGAATAAGCACCCCAAAAACCCTCAAGGTTGTTGGGCCTGTTAAAAAACAAAAGGTGAGTGTACTAATAAACTCTATAAGTACTCATCATTTCATCAATTGTAAGTTGGACTTATGCTTAAATTCATGATTGCCGATGGAGGTAAAGTTAGTTTTTCAAGAAATTTCCATAATATTAATCTATCTAGAAGAGATTATCTATTATAGGGCCCCATGTATGTCATTTTAATGGGGAGTATACATTATGTTAGGTGTTCGATGGATTACTAGCTTTAGAAATATTGAGATGAACTTATAGGATTTGTTAATGAGGTTCAATTTTGAAGAAGGAAGTTTGAGCTATGTGGGATAAATAAAATTTTTTCACATTTGGTCAGTTCTAATTGAATGTGAAATCTAATTAAGAAGGGTACAAATGGGTTTTTGGCACAAATATTTTCACTAGAAGGTCAACCATCAAAAGGTCATGCACCATTATATCTACAAACAATTATTAATGAGATTTTTTTTTGGGGATATGATAAAAGGGTTACCTCTTAAAAGAGATCATGATCATGTTTTTCATCTAGTACTAAGAAGCCAACCACCTATAATTAGACCTTATATGTACCTGATTTAGTATAAATAAGATTAAATATAATTGCGAGAGTAATTACTATAGCACATGATATAAAAATTCTAATATACACTTAGACACAAGAAAAAAATAATTTACAAATGTGAAACCCTAAGCAAGAGAGGGAGATAGAGAGACTTAGCTCATTCTAGAGTAATCTAGAAGTGATCTTAGTAGGTGAACATCTGAAACATATAGATAAGAGTGGTTTCAATGCTTGTCGGAGGTTACGAGACTCATGAATGTGCTAGGAAGGAGTGACCATGGGAGAATAGGAGCACCCGAGCACTAGTTTCTATTCTAGGTGCTAGTGTCTTTGTGAATGATCTAGATTTGGCCTCTTCTATGTAGGAGGAGCTTCATTGCTAGTCTCTATTTTTCATTATTGTTCCACTCCTTGATATCCAAATGGACTGTAACCTATAAAACAATATGTCTACATGAACATATCCATAAACCACATAAAATATATTTAAAAATATGCAGATGTAGAGTTGGAATGACCCCGAAAATCAATCAAAGAGTGAACTTAGTACCAAGCACTGCACTACATTTTAGAATCCATGTAGTTCTTTGTGTGAGTGTATGTAATGATGCCCTAGGATTCCCTTTTGTAAGTTACACTAAGATATAAAGTTGGATCTAGAATGCTTCAGATGTAAATGTGTGTAACGGAATAGAATAGAATTCCAATCATAAGCTATGTATGAAAAGTGATGCAAATATTGTCCCTTGAGTGAGTGTGCTAGATGGATCCTTTGAAGTGATTTTTTTCCTTTGGATGCAAGATTAGGTCATAATATGTAATTCTTAGTGTTTGGTCCCTTATTTGATAGCTATAACTATGTATATATGTGATTCCCTTGTTTGAATTTTGCAATTGAAAACTAAAAGGCCAAACCAAAAGTATAAAAGATTCCCAAGAAGTAAAAGAGACACAAAAAAAAGAAAAGGGGAGAAAGGGTTAGGATCTCCTGTGCACTAGTGTCCTAACTAGGTGCTAGTTTCCGAGGTTAGAAAAGTTAAATCAGTAAAATATCAATAGGGTCATAGGGTGTGTAAGGTCAATAAAAATATAAACGAAAAAGGCCCAAAAGACATTGTCAATTAATAGTTTTATTGCTTAGGAATCATGTATATATTAGTATCCTTTAGGACCTAGAAATGTACCCAAGTGCATAGATTTTGTGTCTACATTTTACCCCACATTGAATAATCAATAACATAAATTAGATAGAACATGCATACCTTATGATCTTGTAGAGAAGCACGTAGCCATTCTTTGTGCCAAGTGGACAAGTGAAGCGTGAAGTGATCGTAAAGTGAAGCGTGGAGAATAGGAAAGGGAAGTAGACCCTAAGGGTAAAGTGTATGTGTCTTGGCTTACTATTGTAGCTAATTGTAGTTTTTTCCTATTGGTTACTAAGGATGGACATGAAAAATAAGAGTGAGAGAGTAGTCAAAGTTACGTATATGAGAAATCAAAGTAACATGTGTATAAGAAAGTAAAAGAGTGAAAGTATGTAAACGAAAAGTGTGCACCTGATGTATAAAAGTGTAAGAGATAGAGAATCATCCCAATTTTCTTAGATTTTCTAGATTTGGATGAGGATGGTGAGATTTTTGGGTGATCTCATGAAAAACATGAGTTTTAGGGCAATCTCATTCCAAGTATAAGTTTTTGGGTGATCTCATGCCAAGAGAAGAGTGTTGGGGAGAGAGGTCTAGTTTTTATCTCCTTTTATGATGCTTATTTAATAAGAACCACTACGGATGTTACATTCCTATTTGCTCCGATTGTAACTAAATTGTGTTGATATAAGAAATTGACTATTTTTCCCCTTAGTACACAAGTTCCCATAGGGGACAGAAACAACCACCACTACTGTTGTCTAGGTTTGGGCTAGTTTCTGCTCTATATTCTAGACCCAAATCTATTTCGGGCCAATATGTGACTATATACTGTGTTGTTTTTGTATCTTGTTTTTGTGTTGTAATGAAGCTTTAAGATTTTGTGGGGTGATTATTTTACGATAGATGCCCCCTAATTTGGGGTGCATGTGATCACTATAGGAGAATACAACCCAAAGGAGAGGATTTGAATCTAATATACATATCATTTGTGGATACCTACGGGATGTAGGGGATGTACATGGTAGAAACCATTGCACATGCAAACAAGAGAGGATAGTAACAAGTGTTAGTGAAAATGTGATGTCATGCAATAGAAGACAATGTAACAAAAACTAAGAAGACAAGATGGGCTACAAAAGTAGGATTCAAACATGGGACATCACTCATAATGTTACAAGACAATCATGGACAAAGTGACCAAAAGCATATAATGAATAGTACAAACAATAACAAACAATAGTAAGTAAGACATACGAAAATCCCACAAACAATAACAAACAATAGTACGCAAGTAGTAAGATAAAGGTGAAAGATAACCATGGTTGTATAGATCCTAAAAAGATAAATTCCACACATGAAGCACCTATTAGCATGTTAGAAACATAAATAATATGTCAAATAATGTATAAATCAATGAAAAGTGTAGTGATTGGAAATAGTAAGAACTGAAATGATATAAACCGTGATGTGTAAAATATAATAGTAACAAAAGTAGATGCCCTAGGAGCCTCGGTAGGATGGTAAATATTTGTGTTAGCCTTGTAGGCATCTGCATCATGTATGAACCTATTATATGTCCTACATTCACCTAAATATACCAAGTGAATGTGCATGTGTGTATAGGAAAAGATAATGAAGTACTAAGGATCCGTCTATCATAGTAAGAAAAGTGCAACATGTAAGAAGAATAAGCTAACAAGAATAAATGCAACCAAGATATGTAAATGCTATGCACATGTGATGGTGTTCTATGCAATGTGTGCAGATGATAGGAGAATTTTTTCCCCTTAGTGGATGTGTATAAGATGAGTTTCATTTATAAATTCCTCACCAACAGTCAAGAATGAACCATAGAATAAGAGTGCATCATCAGGAAATGAGTGTATTGTGTGAGAATATATGCTAGAAATATATATCATGAAGTGTGTATGATGTGAGGTTTATTGATGAAGTGTGCCCTCAATAGTCGGTGTGAACCCTAGCACTAGAGTGCATCATTGTGTAATGATCGTACAATGTGTGTACCAAATATTTAGGAGTGTTGAGAAAGATTAATCATGAAGTGTAGAGCATGAAGTGTGGTAGTAGATACTAGAGACAATTTAATAGTGATGGAGGGTGGGGAGAAATCACTATTCCTCCTAAGTTTGTGAGGGATAAAATACTATGTGATAATGGTGAAGGGTGAGGTCCCCCACCCGATATCCGAGGAGATAAAGGCATGTGACCATGATCTAAAGGTGGTGGTGTGGGAGAGTAACTATGTGTACGTGATGGATACTTGATGTGATGTAGGAGGTGTAAAATATCTATAGGAAGGGGTTTCTCGAGTGGGGACTTAGGCCAACGAGGAGGACTAATGTGATCTTTGACGTGAATAAGGTGGATAATGCTTATCATAATGGATTTCCCGAATAGGGAACTTACACTCGATGAGGTGTACTAATGGGTCGATGAGCTAAAGAAGGTGGATAATTCATATGATAATGGAGGGATATCTTCATCATTGAATGATATGAAATGTAGTATTTGTTTTAGATATTGTATGAGGTGGGTAAATGCAATAAGGGGAATTATCACTTTTGATGTGTATGGATCGTAGGGAAACCTCTAAGATATGACAAAAATATTACACAATTCGTAAAATATCATAAATATATATTATGGCCGAGTGTATTTTTTAGTTGATCAATGATGTCATATCTTTTAGAGGTGTTGGTAGGAATTGAAGAGGTAATAAGATGTGGGATAGAGATAGGTTGAGCTAAAGGTGGCTGGTTGCAATGAGTAGTGACTACATTGATAGTTGGATTAAGCGTTGGAGTAATGAAGTAGGAAGGATGTTGAGTACAAACTTGCATAAAATAAAAAGATGTGGTTGCAATGCCATAAAACTTAGTTGGAGCATAAGATGGATAAGAATATTGATCCATAAATTTAGAAGAAGGGGATAGAATTTGATGCATTCTTATAAGGTAGGGTTTGAGTAATGGGGTTAACCAAATGATTTAATATAAATAGGATTAAATATGATTACGAGTAACTACTATAGTGTATGATATAAAAATTATAATACATAGTAAGAAACAAGAAAAAAATCATGTAAAAGTGTGAAACCATAATCAAGAGAGGGAGATAAAGAGACTTGGCTGATTCTCAAGAAATATGGAAGTGATATGGGCAGTGAACAATTTAAAAAAATGAGAAGAGTGTTGTCATTAGTGCTTGATGGAGGTTCGAGACTCAAGAATGTGTCATATAGGATATCCCTTGGGAGGATAGGATCACATGGGTTCTAGTGTCCATTCTAGGAACTATTATTTGTGTGAATGATCCAGATCGGCCTCTTCTTTGTAGGAGGAGCTTCGATTCTTGTCTATGTTTGTCACTCTAGTTTCACCCCTTGATCTCTGAATGTAACTATAACCTACAAAACAAGTTGTCTACCTGCACATGTCCATAAACCACATCAAATCTAATAGAAATATGAAAATCTAATAATAAATCAATAGTGGGTTTAAATAATTTTCCTTCGGCAGAAATGTTATCACACATATGAAGAAGTAAAAGTATAAGAAGTTAAAAGTTTACAATTTTTAACTTTTTGAAACTCACATGAGGTTGAGGACAATTTTATGTCCCAAGTGTCCCAAGGGTCCAAGACATATGGTGCATAAAAATGTGCCTAACTATGAGTATGATAAGTGAAATCTTGAGATTGACCGGTGGGGAGAGCAAAAATCACTTTAAAATACCCCCTGGGATGAAACTAGGTCATATGGTGACTAGGAAAGGGGATCAGATTAGGTGCATTTTTACATCCCGATTGTCCCATAGGAAAATAAAGTTGGTGCATGAAATTTTTTTGGATCGGTGATGACAAGTGGTGGATGGTCATAGGTAGAGAGGAGAGGGAGCTAAAAGCAGGACATGTGGAGCACCTTTCTAGGTTATATGGAGAACCAAGGGTCAAACTTAGGGTTGGGAAAAATTGTGTCCCAAAAATCCCAAGGGGATGGGATAGTTGGTGCAAAAAAATTCTCACTCACTTGGTGAGGACAAGTGGAAACTTGGGATTTGACGAAGGATAGTGTTTAAGATTGGTGCGGGGGGCTTAAGCTCGACTGTTTGTGCTCTGTCGAGGTCACATGAGGGTCCAAGAGTCCGTGCATCAGAGGCTGGGTAAATTTATGTGTCCAAAATATCCCAAGGGGATGGGACTGTTTGGGTAATAAATTGTGCTCATTCCTGGGAGTGACATATGTCCACCCAGAAAAATGACTAATTCCTAGAGCGTACCTTGGGGAGAAACTTGTCGGAACATAACTTGAGCATCCAGAGGTATTTTTTAGAACTTATTTATATTATCTTGACTGGAAAAAACTATTTTTAGAAGGATGGGATGTGTATCATGAATTTATTCTTCATTAAACCCCTAAAAATAACATTTTTCTTAGGATCACGGGTTGTGTATGATTAAAATAGTTTTTGGGTAGAATTTATCATGTTTTGTGAAAAATATGAAACCACCATCACTTAGATATATGAAATACCTTTCCAATGATGTCTTGTTTGACCTCCAAATCCTTATGAATATCCCAAAATCATTTATTAAATCTCACAAGTTGTTTTTTTTTCAAGCTCCTTCACCCTTCAAGACCTCGCTTTCATTAAGCTTGTCCCTTAACCTCTGAAAATTTCCTAAATCTTCCAAAATCAATTTCAAAAATGTTCCTAGCTCGTTAATACTTCTCCTTGATGAATTTTGGCTTGCAAATAGAATCGAGGGGTGTGAACCATGTCTTATAATGGCTAAGAATAACCTTTCCTAAGTCTCTTGAAAAGTATTCTTTGAAAGGTACCATCTCCGAGATCACTTGAAAGAATTTTTTTCCTACATCACCTATGGACAAGACTGACACAACACACAAGACCACTTGAAAGGGTAGGATAGGCCTAGTACAAGAGGTGGAATGACCTGGAGGGGTGTCGGGGAAGGTCTACAATGAATTTTTATGAAACTAGGGTGTAGGTGTCCTCTTTTCAAGTGAATTTTTAGCTTGTAAAAACACAAGACAACAATAATATTTTTATTTTTATTGTTCATTGCATACATGTCCTCTTGCTCATTGGAGGAGTCTTCCACTTTTTCTTACAACCATTCACCTTGACATTGTGTTTGTTGGTGTAGGTATCGTTAAACCCTACTAATTTAAGATTTTTTTGTGTTTATCATATTATTGACTAGCCAAAATTCACCTCAAACATATTGTTGAAAAGTAAAATTACTTAATATAATCTAGTTTTAAATATTTTAACCTAATTCATATTTATTGTACATGAGAAGATCTTAAATCTGATATAGATAAGATGTCACTCTCTGAAGAGTCCCTAGCTTAAAAATTTGTTTGAGTATAGGATTACTTATACAACAACCCACCTGGAGAGTTGATACATGTTTGAATTTCTTGAAATTTATTTAATATGTTTCCTTATTTTGAAAATTTGAAACTTTTTTGAAATTTAGTCATTTTGAGTTATTCCTAGTTGGAAATGTATCTAATGCTTGTGTTTTCTTTTTGGTGTTAGTGTCTAATTTTTATGGTAGTGATTAAAATTTAAATCCTACATTATGATTCCATCTTATGTATTATTGATATTTATTTTTAAATTATATCAATGAATTATAGTATTTTTTTCATATTGAGATGCTAATATTGGTTTTTTGATATTTTTATAATGTGATCTACATGTGAGAGAGTATTATAATAGTTAGCATATGGGTACATTGTGATGGTTAGGTCTTGTTTTCATGTAAATGTGCAACAAGAAAATTCCCAATTTTTGAGCATGACAACCATACCCTACTTGAAATGTTTTACTTAAAGGCCATCTCGAGCCCTCTTTCATATCACCCTAATCCCGAGTCAATCCTATCCCCTCTCTATAAAGCAATTCAAAGTTTCATGTTAGTTTTTTCTTAGGTGATCTATGGGTATCCAGTCATTCCATGTTCTTCCCAAGTCATATCTACCAAGACAAGCTTCTCAACAAGCTTGGGAAGGGTTGTTCTCAAGACTTCTCAAGGTCGACACACCACTCGAGAATAGAAAAGGGAGACAAAATAAATAAATAAGGAATAAAAGAGATATAAGAACATTTTTCAATAATTTTTGGAAGGTTTTAGAATACTTCACAATTTTTGGAGTAAGTTTAATAAAAATGAGTCTTGGAGGCCTAGACAGGTGCATGGTGCAAAAATAACCCCTAAGCTTCGAGAAGTGATTTCGGGATCTCCAGAGAGGAGTTAGGAGTAAAATAAAATATCATCAGAAACATATTTCAGATCCCTAAATGATGGTGAAATACTATTTTACACAAAACTTAGGCACACTATTTCCACATCTAGTTTTTACGTGCACACCCTTGATTCTGAACAAAAATACTAAATTTAATGGGGTAAATTGTGGAATAAAGATATTATAACCCCGTAATTAGATTAATAAGGTAATTTTAAGTCAAAATAATATAAATTTCATAAAAAAATCCATCAGAAGCTCTAGATATGATCCCGACAAGACGCTCCCCAAGGTGAATCTCCAAGTTAGCCAATTTTTGAGTTGAAAACCCAACCAATCAGAATGTGGAAATTTTTTTTACACCAATTGCACAAAATTATTGGTGAATAATGTTCCCCTACCTAATTTTAGCCCCTGGACCCTCCACATGACCAAAATTTAGCTCTTTTCGAAGGTTAAGCCCACTAGGCTTCATTTCCCAGCCCTCGCTCCGTGTAATCACACTCCACCACTTGTCAAGATAGGGTTACGGAACATTTCTATGTCCCATGTGCACCAAATATTTGGGAAATTTGGGACACAAAACTTCCCAACCCTCCCATTTAGGCTCTTGGTCCCCCATGTGACCCAATCTCAGCCCTAGAGATCTTTAGTGGAAGATTCTGGGAGATCTGTACATGATATTCTGTGGAATATTCCAGGATATATATAAGGAGTTAGGAGGGAAAAAAATACTCATTTTAAATATAATATAATCCTATACAATTTTGAATCATCATATTTTTCATAAACCCTTGGCACTTTTCATGGGAGCTCATTCTTTGCAGGGACAACTGATAGTCCTGATCAAAATGGGGAAATTTTAGGAAGTTTAAAGATGAATAAAGTTATTATAATATCACCATTATGTGAAAAACTAATTTTCCATGAAAATTCATATAAGGAATCACCAAAAAAATCCTCCAAGAACTCATGATACGACTTTGACAAGTTGCTCCACAAGGTAAAGGAGTTAGTCATTTTTGGTGAAATTTTGGACCAATGGGAGAGTGGCACACTTTTTTGCACCAAGTGCAAAAAGGAATTTGTGTAAATGGTGCAAGAAAATTTTCCACCATCTCTTTTCAGCCCCTTAACCCCAATATAACCTCCTCTAAGCCCCTTTTTGCAATCTAAGCCCATGTTTGCAATCTAAGCCCCTATGCACATTTTCCTAGCCCCCGCTCTATCCAACAGAATCCACCAAGTGGCCCAATAGGGATGGGGCACACTTTTTTGCACCAAATGCACCAAGACCTTAGTGAAATTGGTGTGAAAAATTTCATTCCTTTTAACTTGAATAAATATGTAAGTTTTTCATTTTTCTTGCTTTTGCTTCTAGCTTCTTTTGATGTTTCATGCACGCACGTACCAAGTTTCTTCACTATCGACTCCACTTTATTCCTCCATTTTACCACCTCTGGAACCTTACCATTGCATCATTCATCCATTTTCATCCTTCCGAATACCAAAAATGGGAAATAAATATTCTTGAGAAAAACCCATTCCCGTGTGTTGTTAGAAACCCTTATAGGAAAGATCAAAGAAACACTCATATCTCATCATCCGAAGCATAGATTGAGATGAATTTTTTTGCAGAATTTATAATTTTTTAAGGCTGTTAAGTACCAATGAATTTTTTTTTAAATGATGTCCTATATTATTTAATTCAATAAAAACTCCATTTTTTGCCCTAGCTTCCATTCATAAGATTTCCCATCGATCTGGTAGTCGGATGAAGATGGAATTGTGAACATAAACTCCAAATGACAAACCTATCCCAATGGATTTGATTTGATTGCAATCAAAGGTCAAAAAATAATCTATTAAAATATCCATTATTCCATTAACGACTACCATGTAAGCTCCGTGCTTGAGAGCCCTCACCTGTTTTTTTTTTTTTTTTTTTTTTTTGAATTTTCTCGAGCCTTATAGTAGGTGAATCACGGTGAAAACTAGAACACAAGATCACAATGATGAAATGAATCCAAAAAAGTAGTTCCCATTCAAAATAAGGCCATTTTCACCACTTACTAAAAATATCATATTCTACACTTCCCCACATGCTAAAGACAGTATTTCCCCAAGTTGTGAGTTTTATCATCTACGACAGTCAAGAAAGATCAAAAATGAGAAGTAGGACAAAAAAGACAATTTTCCCAAAATAGTAGGTCCCCAAAAAGTAACCTACTAAAAATAGAAATATGCTAAAAATAGAAATGCCTCAGCAATGGAAGAGGATGAAATGTGCCAGAAGGTTTAGAAGGTGAAATTGGGGAAAAATATGGTGATATGTCCCAAAATGGTAGGTCATGATCTCATATTCTAAAAATAGAAAGTTTCAGTGTTGAGGGCAGAAATTTGTAGATGGCCTCATTCTCACTCATCTTTCCGATTTTTGACTCTACATGAGGTTATAAGATGGTTTCATGGGTCAAATGGAGGAATGATAAATTCACAGAGGTCCTAGAAGCATCATTTTGAGTGCAATGGTATATAGAGACAAAATAGGGCATTGCGAGGTGCAATATGTGAATTCATCTTCGTCACTTGGGAGGCTGGGTGATTCAAAGAAGATCAGTTGGGGTGTGTTTAATGTGTCAAGGAGGATCTTTGTAAACATTTTCTGTGTTCATTCTTGAACAATGTTTTTCAACACTCATTCCATAGTCCAGGGTGTCCATGCATCATGCGAAGGAAGAGGCTACAATCATCATCGACAAGATATCCATCAATGGCGGAGGTACCTTCATCTATGGGAGCATTTCTTCCTTTCTCTCCTTCTTCATTCTTTCTCCTCTTCTCTCCCCCTTTTTCTAATTCTTCGTTATGAGAAATCATGACATTTGTCTTATCCATTAAAGTGACTATAGTCTAAAATGTAATAAGTGGCCCTTATTTTATAAAAGGGGACTTATATTTTTCCTAGGAATTCTAAAAGTCACGAATGGAAAAGAAAAATTAAAGGTCACCATGGGGGGTAGATGAAGAGTCATTTCTTGTCCTATATAATGTAATGGCATACTCTTGCTTAGGGGTTGTCAATTTTGTATACTCATGAGAGATCACTACTTGTGAAGAAACAAAGGAGATAGTTATTTCTTCTAGTTCCTTTCTCTATGTTCTTCTACTTCTAACTATGCACAATTTTTCCAAAGCATCAATGAAGAAAGAAGGAGTTTCATGCCTTTTTTATGATGAGGAGGTTTTAGAAACTTTGAGTTCTCAATCTTAACTCATCTTATTGCCACTTGCAAAATTGTTTTCTTCTAAGTATATGTGTGTTGGAATTTTCTGGTTAACGGTTATAGGAATATGATTTTCTACCTGCAATGTTAATCCCCCTCTCTTTTTCTCACTCCCTTTCCCGCTCTCCTAGAAAATTCCTCTCTTGCAGTATCCACAAGATTTTTCCATAGGGTTAGTGGAGTTCCCCTGTTGGATCCCTAGCCATCAGGCCACCAACGATTTCGATTTCATGCATGCATAATAAGTGGAGCTGCACCACCCAAGCAGAGGGACTTAGAGTCCTGGAGATGTTGGCAAGAAATCCACAAATTTTTCCACTCAAAATTTTTTCTTGCCAACAGTTTTTGGCACCCACCATGGGGCGAGACTTGACAACAATTTGCACCCAACATATGACCATAAAACATAAAAGAAAAATAAAAAATATGAAAATATACAAATTGGAATTTGAAATTTCACCCAAGCCTTATGTGTTAAAACCATGGCTATTCCGGGAAATCCTCTTATTAACAGAATTGAGCTTACTATTTCATATCCAAGAGGACATTGCTTCATATTTGTGAGAGGGTGTTTGGCACAATAAAAAAGTTTCACCCAATACTTCATTTACACGAGAGTACTTGATTTTGAAGAAAAATATGCCACCGAACTTCAAAGACAAAGAAAAAATTCAAGCACCAAAAAGAAGAGCATAGATTTTCAAGTTGGTGGATAGAAGGTACACTCGAAAACAAAGACAAGGAGGAAAAACTAATCCTATCTTTGAAGAACTACAAATAAGAAAAGAGCTACTCAAAATTCCAAGGTCTCCCTTTTTTCAAGAAAATATTCCCATCAAATTCCAAGAGTCATTAATACATTGGACATTGAATTTCAAGAAAAAATGAGATGCTTGAAGATTTCATTGACGTAAAGACCGATGAAGAAGCTAGAGAAAGCGAAGTAAGAGTTGAAGTTGAGATAAAATCCCAAACTAAAGAAATAAAAAGAGATGAAACCGAATCGAGATGCAAGAGCAACAATCAAGACGTAACCTTGGAAAGGTTGGAATCCATAATCGAGAAAAGTGATGGTGGATCATGAATAACATAGGACAAATGTACCATGGGAAGGAAACATCAGCCCACTTGCTCTTCCATATCCACTCCATGAGCTACCAAAAGGTTTGAGAAAAAAATTCCTAAAATTTAGAGGAGATGGTTCTTAACTCCCCGAGGAACATGTAGTAGCATTCATCACTACTTGCGGTGTATTGGGCATAGAAAAGGAGGATGTTTCTCTCTAAATCTTTATGGAATCAATTTAAGAGAAAGATGTTGAATGGTTCTAAATGATACCCATAAGGTCTATCACTTGCTGGGAATACATAAGAAGAATATTTAAACACGGGTTCAAAACCATATAGTACTACCAGGATCTCTTAGTCTATTTGGTGTAAATGAAGAAAGAAGCTTCCAAATCAATGAGATATATTTTTTCAAAAGATAACAGGATAATTAGAACAACCCCGAAGATGTCACACCTCTTGAAAACAATATGAAAATATTATTCACCAAAGTGCATTGCCGGAAGAAGTTTTTTTCTTCCTCAGAAGAGCCCAACCCATGGATTTGAAAGAAGCATAGGAAGATGTGATCAAGACTGAGGATGATTTGATATTTTCTGGAAAGTTGAAGGGCCCTAACAGAAAATAAAAAGGACAAATCTCAAAATCAGTTCTCACAGACCCCATGATCTATAAGATGTTCAATGACATGGTTTTTATTAAGAAACAACTATCTCAAATCACCATGCGAGAATGTTTCAAGGGAGCTGACCCTCCAAACCGGGCCGATAATCACCCCGCCTCCTTGTAGGATTACTTTTGAAGCACCACCGGTTAATGTTGCTTATGAAACTAACAAACCAAAAGAAAAAGAAGGTAACAATGGGGACTACCTTGAGGTTGAAGAAGTTAGTGGCAAGACTCAAAATGGCCTTAATGAAGATATTTTTCCTAGTGAAGATGAAGATAGAAAATAAAATCCTAGTTTCTCTTATGATGTTTTCATGTGGGTTCAATCAAAGAAAGTAGATTCATCTTCAACAACCACAATGAAGAAGAAAAAAGAAGATCCTCACACTAAAATTCCACAAAATAAGATCATCAGCAGAGGGTCGTCACTGCCACCATCGATGGACTCATCCAAGGAGAAACCAGACCCACTAGAAATCGAGTAGCCATTTACCACGCCAAGTAAGTCCTCTGGTATTCCCTCTAGTTTGAAATTTATTTATAAAAATTATCCTTTATCAAATGTTACCTAGGCTAAACCTACTAAAGCTCAAGCAAAACCAGCTTCTCCATCCCCTTCTAAACCCACTACTACACCCATCAAATAAAATCAATCCCCTAAAGTAGAATCATCCACACAATGTAAAACCCATACCATTCTTGGAACCTCACTTTCATCCCCCACATCTCTATTTTACTATGTTGAACATGTGAATAAAACTAAATTCCAAATCACAAAAATGGAGTATTTGCAAACAAACCCGCCTAATTTGAGGGTTTATTGACATTGTCCGAGGTGGCACCCAAAAGACTCATGTCACAAACACCACTACTAAAGGCCTTCTCCTACCCTATCTACACCATCCTCACATAACCTGTTAGTAATCACAGCATCAAAACCAAAAGATAGAGCCCTTATACCTATCTCTCTTAGTTAGAGGAATTTGCAACAAGTTGGTATCCTTTGAATAAGAGAGATAGGTAGAAAGGTTCCACC
Organism: Taxus wallichiana var. yunnanensis; assembly: GCA_018340775.1. Lineage (NCBI taxonomy): Eukaryota > Viridiplantae > Streptophyta > Pinopsida > Cupressales > Taxaceae > Taxus > Taxus wallichiana. Next base: position 485,085,518 of record CM031238.1, read on the forward strand.
TTTTATAATTATTAGTTATGAGAAATCATGACATTCATCTTATTCATTAAAGTGACTATAGTCTAAAATGTAATAAGTTTCCCTTATTTTATAAAAGGGGACTTAATGTTCTTCCTAAGAATGCCAAAATTCACGAATGGAAAAGACAAATGAAAGGTCACCATGGGGGGTAGATGAAGATTCATTTCTTATCCTCCATAATGTAATGAAATACTCTTGCTTAGGGGTTGTCAATTTTGTATACTCATGAGAGATCACTACTTGTGAAGAAATAAAGGAGATAATTATTTCTTCTAATTCCTTTCTCTATGTTCTTCTACTTCTAACTATGCACAATTTTTCGAGCATCAATGAAGAAAGGAGTTTCATGCCTTTTTTTGGATGAGGAGGTTTTAGAAACTTTGAGTTCTCAATCTTAACTCGTCTTGTTTCTACTTCAGATTTTTTTTTCTTATAAGTATATGTATTTTGGAATTATCTAGCTAATGGTTGTAAGAATATGATTTTCTACCTGCAACATTAATCCCCTCTCTTTTTCTCACTCCCTTTCCCGTTCTCCTAGAAAATTCCTCTCTTATAGGTATCCACAATATTTTTCCGTAGGGTCAGTGGAGTGCCCCTGTTGGATCCCCGGCCATTAGGCCACCAAGGATTTCAATTTCATGCACGCATAATAAGTGGAGCCACACCACCCAAGCGAGAGGGACGTAGAGTCCTTGAGACATTGGCAAAAACCCAAAAATTTATTCACCTAATTTTTTTCTTATCAACGGGTCTTGATTCCTTTATTTAGTGCATTCTAGATATATCTATCATTGGATCATTTACATGGTTTGGTGATATTCCATACAATATGTATATGATTATTACACTCTCTAAGAGGTGGATTGTAGATAAATGTACATTCTAGTTTTTTATGGGTGAGATGAAAATCATCTTGAATGATATATGGAGGATTATTTGGCTACCAAAGTATTAGAGAGGGAATTAGTTTCTTCACATGAGGGTATTATATATGTTTGTAGAGTGCATATGTATCGGACTATACACTAAAACGATATACATATAGGGTTATCGTATAATTGAGTGATATTGTATAATCAAAGCGCTCCATGATTTTGAAATTTTATTTGTGTCTTACTTGTTTCAATTATTATTAATGGTGGTGGTGTGGAGATATATTGTCATGTTTATTATATATTTTGTGCTATCAAGGAAATATGTGCACAATTTACATGGGGATGATGTATATTATCCCATTTTTACTAGGAATTGAAAATATTTTTGTGAGGCATAAAAAGGAGGCCTAGAGGCGACTACTTTATTACATGAGTGGAATTATGAGAACATTGTCATTATTTTAGTAGTGGTAAGTCCTTATGATGAATGGGTACATCCTAATATGTTTTCATGGTGGTAGGTGGTACCCCACCGATAAGAACTTGGCATGATGGATTATCATGATATTACAAACATATTAACTATGTGTATTATAGTTTGAAGGTCATGTATTGATTATAATTATTGGGAAAATGAGGTGGTGGATATTTTTGTATCCAAGCACACTATGTGGATTGAGTATTGAATTTTTCATACTACATATATTTTTAAGTATGATTTCATCGTGATGTGGATTATGATCATATAGGATGTTCCTCTAGAGACATTTATGGATGTGTATAGAAAAATCCACATGAAGAGATGTATAAAGGTTCTTTGTAACACCTACTTTCATTTCCTCAAATTAAGATATTTTTTTATCTTCCCAAAATTAACATTTTCCTTCAATGATTTAAATGTACATCCTAACATTTAAATCCAATAACATTTAATTAAAATTATTCAGATAACAAATCAATTAAACATGTGCATAACTATGGGTCAACTAGATCCACCGATCCCCCATAGGTTACTCTTTTGAGTTTTTATACAGAGTATACATTTAGTACCCTTCTTGGTATTGATTTAAAAGTGTTGTTCTAAGTGTCTACCTAGAAATCAGTCAATTGAATCCCATCCAGAATCACACTTTTTGTTAGAACTAGGTGCATCCTGACAATGTAATGACTTACACTACTTCAGCCAAAGTTTACAAGTCACGGGTTGCACGCTCAATTTCTAGATGACATATTCATCAACATAAATTTGTACCATCACCATGCCACTTGGTTCAGTTATCGAATTGAATCGATTAGTTGAGTTAAATTAATTTTCATTTATGCATAAGGTATAAAATGTTTTCAACCCATGCAATGAAGAAGCATTCCTTTTCTAACTTAGGTTTCCTTTGAGAGATAAAGTGCTCATGTAAGACTTGTGTCCTCACATAATCAATTTATTCCCCATAGCCAACATAAGTTGGTACTAAGGTGACTTAACCGAACATGAAAAAAACCTTTGCATCTTAGCATAACATAATCCTTTTTATTACAACATATGTAATAAGTGGAGCTCGAGGAAAAACTTAGAATATTTATTGTATGACAGTATTCATTGAATGACTTACATCATTTAATGAACATTGCACTACAACATCCATACAAATTGGCCTTCCGAGTCCCATGTATTAGGAGTGTCATAATTTCTAACTTATTTCATTACATTGAATTAGTTTTACGACAGTTTAATTTTCATAATGCAACGATAACTTTATCGCATATGAATTCAATCCTAAGGTCCATAACTTAGATTCATAATTATTTGTAATCATTTCCATAAGTTTATTTATGTACATCCATTAAACATCCTTAGTATAATTAGGGCCGCATACTGCATTAGTAACACAATCCATAATTTCTTTAATTACGACAATGCCATTTTATTGCTTAAGTACATGTTTACATGAACTCATCAACAAAGTAGAATACAATCATCATAACAGGATATCAATTTCATACCTATGACTATATAATAAATATTCATTATTCATTTACCATATTAGAATGAGTTTATGCACATAACTATAAAATAGTAATCCTCATTTTTTATAGTTTATAACTCATTAACCTTCATGTAGCTTTAATTCAATCATAACTTGTTTAAATATAATTCACATAAGTATACTATTTTATAAATGTTTCTCAATCAACTATATGATTTTACAGAACCCATTAAATCATATTGTTTAAGTCATACACACTTTATGATTTGTTGATTCAAAATTACTTAATAATTTATATGATCAACCAAGATCTTTATTACAAACAAATATCCAAAATTGAATACAAAATTTATATTTCTTTTCCAAAAATTATACAATAACTTTAGAGGCCATAATTCCTTCCAAAAAAATTATATAGCGAAGCGTAAGCTCACTTTTACAATCAGTCATGTAATAAATACAACTTTTAATCATAATCAACAATGAATCAACATAGCCATTTTAAAATCATCCGCCGATAAGACTTAAATTCCGCCATCTATAAAAATGTTAGGAAATGGTCAGTTTGAAAGAAATGGCATGAAAAGTTCATCCATCTTATCTTTACGATTTATAGCACTAAAATATTTCAATGAACATAATCCAACTAAACCATCATATTCTGAAAACCATAAAAGAGATCATCCAATCTATTTCCCTTTTCATTATTTTTCCTATATTTCATAAATCATTAAAGAAATGAAACATATGATTTATCAACACAAATCATTTAAATATAATAATAAAAATACTCAAAGCATATCAATAATGTGAGCATAGAATTCCTTAAACATATTTACTATATTTTCTACCCCGTTAGGGTTATACAAAAACAGAGAAGTAAATATTCAAATTAATACTAGAAATTCATCCACATTTTATTTCATCATATTTTACTTTTCTTAGTCAAGGATGAAAATCATTCCAAGTCATCCAACAACTTCAATCAAGTTCAATCAAGTTCAAACAATTGCTTTAAGAAGAGGATAAAAATTATTCAAGTCCCTTATTAAGAATACAAGTCAATATTCGGTAATGATAATAATAAAATATTCAATACACATTACCTTAATATTATCAAACTTATCGTAAATAATCCAAATCACATTTATTCCTTCACACGAAATAAAAGTACAAGAATTACATTCATGAATCTGGTTCAAAGAAAGATTCAACTGAGTCTAAAAGGCATCTTAGGGCCTTACCACTCATACTACGCCCACAAAATTCTCCTCTTGAATAACCCAATATACATCAACCTATTCGGGTTGACTATAACCTAGAATCATATCTATCAATAGTTATTATTCAATAATATGATTAAAATGGATTTGAAAGAATCTAAACATGAAAAGAATCAACCACAAAGTGGTTGTTTAAAAATGAAGAAGACAACCGGTATGAATTGAAGTGACAATGATGTCCTTCGAAATGGGTTAAGTTGTTATGGCATGAATAGAATTGAAAATGATGTCCTTCAACATGGGTTAAGCCATTCGAGAACCCATTTTAAATCTAGAAAACACAAACCCAAATTTATTGGCATCTACAACCGATACATGCCAAAACCAAAGTATAAAACTATACACCATCGTAACCCAAAATGGGTTTGCAAACAAGATCTCCATAGTCCATACATAGACCTAAATAATCAACTGAAACACAGTTAAATTTTTTTATATCACTCATTTTTATATGATTCCCTTGGAATAAATTATACGAGCAAGAAGGAATAAAAATCTTGTGTCAACCTTAACTCCGGCTGAAAACCAAGATGGATTTTCTTCTTCCCCATTTATAACTAATTCCCAAATACAATTGACTAGTGAGAAATAAAAAGCAACTACATGTATATGAGCTATGAATTAAAGTCATTTATACACATAGTCACCTATTCACCGAGCGAACCAAGTAAGCTTGTCATAAGTAAAACTCAACCATACCCACAAATCAGTTAGAATGTAGACAAGAAGATATGCAACCAAATATACATAATTGGGTCTGCATTCACAAAAAGATAATCAACTTAGTATTAATTAAAACCCATTATCAAATCACCATTAATAAAAAAATAATACGAAAGATCAATTTTCACCACACATCCATTAAAAATTTTAAATGTTATACTTTTTAAAGATTAATAGGAGAATCATTCCATGCCTGAAAAATATTTGTAGAGGTTCTCCTTAATACCTTCTTCACATTTGACCAAGCATGAGTCTTTCTTCTAGAAAACTTCCATAAAACTCACAAGAAAACTAGAAAATAGTATATCCTCCAATGAACCGAAGAGACCCATTAAATCCATTTCACAACCTTAAATATTCCCCCATAAATCTCATAGATTGTTAAAAATACATGTAGGGCCAAAAATAGGCTTGCATGAAAATATCCAACCAAAAATTCCATGTAGAGCTTGCAAAGGTGAGAAAAGAGATAACCATGAAAATGAACCTAGAAATAACTCTATTTTATGGTGGTAGCTTCCACAATAAATTTTTTTCTTCTCTTGAGGGCTATGGGAAAAAAATTAAATTCCTTTAATGTAGTGGGTACCATCTCCCTATCTTCCCTCTCTATCTCCTAGTTAATCACCAACTTCCAACTTTGGCAATCCCCATTACCTACCACCAAATCTCCACCCTCCATCTAGGTGGTTATCCACCATCTAACGGTCAAGGACCATTTCCACATAAACCCTTAAAATTTTATTTGTCGTCACATTAGCCAAGGGAATCACTTTGTCCCACTCCAACATTGCTTGAGTGGTGGCCAAGGCAACTTTCTCACTACGAGCTCAAGTGGTAGCCCGACCAAGCTACCAACCCTCACAATAATAAACATCTCCCTTAATAATATAACCTTGATCTTATAAAGCTAAACTAGATTATGCTCTCATGCCATAACATGTGTGTGTGTGTGTGTGTGTGTGTGTGTGTGTGTGTGTGTGTGTGTGTGTGTGTGTGTGTGTGTGTGTGTGTGTATATATGTATGTATGTATATATATCTATATATCTATATATGTATGTATATATATATATACATATATATCTATATATATACATATATATATATATATATATATATATATATATATATATATATATATATATGTATGTATGTATATATATACATATCTATATATATGTGGGTGTGTGTGTATATATATATACATAAGTATATGTGTATATCATAATCAATATTTCGAGATTTATTCTCATTTCCTGAACCATATAATAATGGTTCAAATGGCCATTTAATGGATTTAAAACAATACTTAATTAATAACTTGGGTCTATGACCCTATTACAACCAATACCATTATTTTCCAACCATGATCTTCACAACAGTTAAAATTACAAGGATCATAAAATTAAATGACTGCACATCATTACGAAGTAAGATCAATACAAAAGTGTAATAATGACATGAGAAGTAACTTGACATTTACATAATAACAAGCCATTGTTATCAACCTATGTTTCTGTTCAAACCAGTCATAGTTATAGTAATAATCATAGATCAAACATATGGCTAAGAAAGATAACCAAACATAATATTACCTTCAACCAAATAGAGTATATACATTCATCTAAGGTGAACTAGCGAGGTATGAAAACTACATACTACATTAAATGAGTTAGTAATGAGTCCTATGGTAGGGAGATAATAGGTATATTATGGTATATGTTGATGAAGGGGATGATGTGGGGATTACTAAGGCATATACTTAGTGGTGGGAGGAATTTGAATGGTCGATATTATTTCAAGTTTTAGTGGGAAGTCCATAGATTCCACCTATAACATAGGGAGGAATTAAAGTATGAGGAATGGTGAAAAAATGAATTCTTATACCCCTAGTGGTATATGTCACTTTTCCTATAACACAACGTAAGTTTTACAAGTTTTTTTATTGTTATACTTGAATTTGAATTGTGTATATTATATAATTTTTTTATTAGATAGGGTAAAAAACAGGGATGGGCTCCTAGAGGCCAATAAAAAAATAACATTGTGACTGCACAAAAGAGAGTAAAAAAGAGGAATAGGACCACAAGGAGTTAAACAGGATTAACTCCATTACAAGAGTAGGTCCAGAAAAACAACTAATAGAAGAAACCTAAACCAAAACAAAAAGAAACAAAGACAGTTCCCCAATAGTTCGCTAAAATTTCAGAACAAATCCATTAGTTTTCCTTACGATTGTTGGGGGTTTAACCTCCTTTTTCTTAGCATTCTTACTAGTCTCCATCTTCATCTTCTTCTGGAAAGGTTCCTCATCTTCTTCATCCTCAGAATCCACCTCTATCTTGTCCTCCTCCTCTTCCTCCTTTGAACTGGAAAACCTCCTTTTCCATTGCTCCTCTTCCACTTGCTTCCAACCGAGCACCCAAATCTCAAACTAGTTTTTCCAACCCCTTGATGTCCACCCTAATACTCTTTTGGGCCATGAAAATTTGTTTGGTGGCTTCAATGATGTCAATCATACCATTCCGACCACCAAGTTAGTCTACTCCATAACCTAAACCACAATCTCCAAGTACTGCACTTTCTTCTTCAACATCTCAAGGATTTTCTCATCTTCCACAAGCACTTTGTCCTTATCCTTTGAGGTCTTAGCTTCCTTCTTGTCCATCCCTTCCCCATTCTTCTCATATAACACTTTCTTAATACCCAAATTACCCTCATGCATCTTGGTGAGACATTCCAAAATTAATATTCTCCTCACCCTCGATTTGGGACATATGTTTTTGGGGCTGGTTTACCTTTTCTAAATAGGAGTAGAATGATCCCCTCATGAATTTTGGTATCCACCTTACCACATTGGTCAAAGACATGAATAAAAAGAAGGGGATACTAAGCATTTTCTTGTGTCTAAACATGTTCAGGAATGACAAGTGATGAGTATAGATCTTGCGGAATTTACCTTCCAAGGTAAGATACTTCATAATATGCAAACATACCTCCCACCACACCCCAGGGATGCATGACCGAGCAATGTTGTCAGTGAAGAAATGGACTATTTCCTTTCCCATGAAAAAGGTTTTGATTTTGTGCTCATGCCTATTCATGTCCTTAAAATTTTTAGACCTTCCATGTCCATACCAGTGATTCGAGCAATGGCCTCCTCCAAAGTCTCAATTTCCATACCCCATACCATCGCTTTACCATCTTTCCATGCCCTCTCAAACTCCATAGTTAATGAGGGATCATGTCCTTCTAGCCAAGTGATATAATTCCTAAATCCCCCAATCCTGAATAGATGCCACATTGACTTGTCATCCACAATACTCCCATGACTAGATGACTCCACTCTAGTTCTATCTCCTCCCATGGTGAATTTTTTTCCCAATACTAAACTAGATGAATCTTATAAATTTTGATGTTATAATTTCCTTTCCAAGAAAATATAAATCCAGAAACACTCTCATGGTTTTGGAAAATGAGCCAATTAATTTCACTCACTCAGCTTAAGGTGGAGTCATTATGATTTTTCATGATGTATAATATCATTAATAGACTCGGGGATGACATCACCTTTATGCCAGACCTTTAAATCATTACAATGAACTCCCTCATTTGCAAATCTATCTACACATGTGTTGGCAATATGAGGGGTATGAGTGATAATAAAGGTTTCAAAACTTTTAAGATGCTCTTTAATATCATGAATAATATTACCCAAAGCCCAATTTTGGGAATTCATCTTGTTAATGGCATTTATGATGAGAAGAGAGTCCCCCTCAATTAGAATATGTTTGATTCCTTTTTCCCTTACAAGACTGACCCCCATAGAAGAGCTCGGGCTTCCGCCACATTGTTGCTTTGAATCCCCAAAGGGCCGCATAAGCCAGGACCCAGTCACCTTCATGGTCCTTGATAATGCCACCTCCCCGGCTGACCAGGGTTACCTTTCGAGGCCCCATCAAAATTGATTTTGACTCTTCCCCTTTCCAGTTTATACCACTTCCTCTTCTTTGCTAGAACAAGCCTTTTTAATCTTCACCTTAAAGAGTTTAGAATTTTCTTTAATAGAGGAGATCAAGAAAGCACTAACCTTTTTGATGTTATCTTTCTAGTTTCTAAAGATGAGAGCATTCCTTTCCTTCCATAAGCTCCAGAGGAAGTGGGGAAGGGCCATCTTCTAGGCCACAATAAGGAAGGGAAACCTAAAAGGAAAATCCCATTACATCCAAAAGTCCTCAATGGAATTGGGGAAGATCCATTAAACTTTGAAAATCTCCATCACCTTTTTGAAAACTATTTGAGAGAAGGAGAAAGAGATGAGAAGATGGTTAATACTTTCCTTCTCTTGATTGCAAAGCGCACACCTATTGGGGAGGATAATCCCCCTTTTCCTCAAATTATCCACAACGAGGATTTTTTTCTGAGCATCCAACCAAAATAAAATTTTAACTTTTGGTAAGAGGTCCTTCACCCAAATTTTACCCCAATAATATTTTTGAGTAGAGTCCTTGAAATTTAGGAAATAGGCGGTTTGTGAGAGAAATTTTCGAGTATTCTTCCTTCCATATAATGGAATCCTCATTCTGTTGGAAAAAGGAATATAAAAACTCTTTAATTTATAATTTATATTATAAAAAAGTGATTATATCTGAGTAAATTAGGGGGAGATTCACATTCCTCCATAAAACAATATCATTGGAAAAGATCCAATAATCTCTAACCCAAAATTTTCCCATGTCTTCAAAGTACTATGCCACAGATCTCCTAGGTTCTTCCTCCACCAACGGCTTATCATATGATATTATATGATTTATTTTTGGTAGAAATTATAATATTATGTTGATATTGGATTTGTGATTTTAGGTTATTCCTATTGTTCATTGATTTTTGATAAGTCAATCCATACCTTTAAGTGGAATATACCATATATGTAGAAGAAATTATTTAGGAACATGGCCCACTTTTCATTCCAATTTTGATAGTTTCAATGAAATATATATTGATATATAGAGAGAGAGGGAGATATGGAGAGAGATATGACCTCAATATAGGGATATATAGACTATCGTGGTGGCCCCTAGATTAAATACATATAGATATATCATGGATAAATAATCAAAATTTTAGAGAGATTATGATTAAGTTATTTCAGATCTTAGACAATATGAGAGAGAGTGCAACATAACATACTCCATATTCATGATATTGAGAGCATATAGATCCTAAACATGAATCTACCTATTGCAATAGTATAGATACAAATGATTATGTTGATTATACTTATATATAGAAGAGAGTTTTTAAATTTTGTTCTATCATCTTGAAAGGGTATGTCCCTTCTTTTTATGGTGCATTTTGATGATTTGATATATATATATATATATATATATATATATATATATATATATATAATTCAAAAAATGTGTTTGTGTCCTTATATATGGTGATTATATTATAACATAGTGGATGTATGATTGATTATGTTTACTTTGTTTATCAATCTAGGTTAATAAATTTTGTATAGTCATTTTACATTGTAAATATACTACAGCTAATATGAGTTTTTATATATGGTTACAAAATTTATGATAGGATCTTGTGTAGACCTAATCACATGGTTTACAATTGTGGTTCTCTTATATGATTTTAAATCTATAAATGTAGTACCCATTTACATCTAATCAATTGAATATGTCATATAGGAGATGTGTATGAATAAGATCGTTGTATAGAAATACCATCGATACAAGATTTATGGATAATTCATTGCCATATGAGTGTCTCATTAGATGCATCATTCTATATAGATAATTTAATCATGCATGGATAAGGGTATTTATAAGATATAATTTAAAATGAACTAATCCTTTTATCTTCAATAAGTCTTATATTTTTTTATAGGGCATATAAATAGTTTTTACATTTTCTATTAATATCATAAAAATACAAAACATGTAAGTTAACATATGGCCACTCATGAAAATTGTCAAAATGAAGTGACTTTCATTGATAATGCATGGGTGGTGCCCTTATAACCTTGGGATGTTTTTTCACATAGTAAAATAATTTAATTAATGAAGTACATTATCTTTCCTAGATTCATGGAATGCATCTTGTGTGTGTCTTGTATGAGTTTTCTCTTTCAAAATAGATTTGGAAATTTTTGCACGTTGATATACTTACTCTTATGGAGGAATAATATCTTTTTACAAAGAAAGGAATTGAATAAACCAAGTATATAATGCATCATTTGTTAATTATTATAATTTCTCCTTAAGAGGATATATAAGGCATTGGAAAAGATATATTGCATCTCCAAATCGATGGTTGATAAATTAATTACTTCTTCAAGCCTTAAATCATAAAATGAAGTCACTTATTGAATCCTTTTGTCTTTGATGTATTTTTTATAAACACTCACATATAACCTTTGGGGTGTTATTCTATATAAACCATAATTTTGTTAAATATGGACATTTTACTAAGAATATAGATTTATAGTATTATTATTTCTGGTTTTATAATTGTTGAAATTAGATTCCTAAATTTCCATTATTGGTTTTTATTTAGTGTGATATCGGATTCCAATATGTTTATTATTGGAATTTAATTAGTGTAATATCAGATTCCAATATTTACACTATGCCATACAAGTATGTTCCTAATTCTATATTGAGTTTATGAGAATGGGAATATGCCCATTCTCAACACACTTATAGTACAACTATGTTCCTAATTATTTTTATGTGTATCTTATTTATCTCAATTATTTTTCTATGATTCCTATATGAGGCATTTTGATCCCTTTTGAAAATTAAACCAATGTGATATGGGTACATGTTGTATGAAATAAGAAGCAACTATTGAGTCTATGAGAATGGACATATGCCCATTCTCATCACACTCATGGTACAAGTATGTTCCTAATTATTTTTATGTGTATCAAATTTATATTTATTTTTCTTCTATAATTCATATATGAGGGATTTTGACCTCTTTTGAAAATTTATATCTTGGCAGATAGTAGGTTAAGTCATGGAGCATTCTTACACTCTTATTGAGATCATTAAATAATATATCTTGGCACTCTAAATACTATAGTTTTGCATTCAAGAATTAGGGGATTCTAGGCATATAATTTAGTATCTAGACTTCATAAAGGTTTGCATTTTATAAATTTATTAGAATAATTAAAAAATAATTTATCTAGACTTATGCACATAGCTTTAGGAAAAGACCATATAATTTTGTGGTTGTAATGAATGCATAAATCAATTCATTACATAACATGAATTTTTTAAATGAGTTCCTTGTAAATCACATCCATGTCCCTTTAAATCACAAGATCCAACTCCTTGTAAAATTAGAGCATAATTAAGGATTTTTTTTCAAATTAAATTAATTGCATGGTGGAAATCATATTATTAATAATACATTAATAAGATTCAAGAGTTCCATAAGAAACACAATGTTTTATAGAATTATATTATGGAAAAATCTTCCAAAGTAATATAATACTCAAGTATTTCATTTAATTATCAAATAATAGTACAACTGTAAAGTTTTATAGGACCAAGGTTTGGAATAATTTAAAAAAAAACCCACATCTCAGGCCAAGATGATTTCACATATAAATTTATAAACTTCAATAGTTTCTCCAAGTCAACATTCCTTATCATGTTCAAGTAGTTCAAGGTATGATTTAATGGCCATGTGTCCTTTATTGAGTATCTTTATGTATCCAATTTTCCTTTTTTGTTTGGTGACCATGCCCAAATGATACTATCCACATCGATATCTACTTTAGGTTCATCTGAGATGGTCCATGTTTTATTTATCTTTAAACAATCTCAATACAATGTTGTACCTTCTCCTCTCCCTGCAGGTTTCCAATATTGAACTCTCATCTTTTTATTTACATCATTTCCTTCATGTTGAAGGAAAATATCCCCATATTCTCTCCCCATCCATATCTTTTCATTATCATTTATTTGTCATATAAGTAACATATTTCCCTTGAACACATCCTTAAATGGATTGAATTCTTGGTGCGACAAAAAGGCCCAACGTAAATATCTAGTTGATCACTATGTACAAGGTGCAGACTAACTAGTTGAGAAATCCCTTGCTTAATCATAAGGGAACTTCTTGTTTCATTGAAAATCAAATGTTTTATTGGCCAAACAATTGATTTATTAGGTTCTAGCGAGTCTGAGAATTCTGAACACATATTTACCACAATCTCTATGCATACACCAAAATTCAAAGGACCCAACCTCTCTCCATAAATTTCATGAACTTCTAGCACATGAGTTATATAACCCATGGATATGTCATCATCTCTACTAAAAGATTTTTGTTTGAGAATGACATTGTTTGTGATAAAATATTTTCTATATTTAGGACCTGTATTGATGATGCTTTCAATGTCATCACTTTAATATCTGTCGCTCTCTACATTGTAATCCTTTATACCACTAAAAATGTTTTCACTTCCCGAATTGGGGGAATGGATGAATCTACATGATTTGATGATTCAATCTCTTCCCAAGAAAATTAACATCTTTTATTCCCGACATCTCGCCAAGGTTTCAAATTCATAAACCGGGAAAGGAAATTTTACTCTTCCATCTAATACTATGTTGACAATGACAACCACAAATCCTCTTCCCACATCTTTGCAATGTAGTTTCTTCCTACTTGGATATACTCTTCCCTCCACAACTTTGGTTCCCTTTGAAAACAAGTCCACATGATCATCCTCTACAAATGCAAAAGACTCCACTGCTATAACAACATAAAATACAAAGTTTGTGAGATGATGGAAAATATCTTAAAGCATCGCATAAAATAAATTAAAAATTATCATGTATGTATAACCATTCGTATATTGAATACATATAACACATGAGATGCAAACTTCTGTAATTCAGCAAGGTTTGGAAATACTTCAAAATTATGCATATAATTTGGAAATATTTATAACATGATTTCTAGAGTATGATTGAACTTGACTAAATTGAATTTAAATGATGAGAAATATATATAGGTTACATTTGCATTTCTGCTAACAGCTTCATCAAAATAGAGGTTAAATATATGAGGTTAAATTTAAACAATGATTAAAAAATAAATAGTGGTTGAATAAAAGTTAATTATAAACTTGATTGCTAACCACTTCATCCAAATATATTCATCATATTAACATAGCATATATTACTTTTACAAGAATTCCTCATACTTTCCATATTCCCTAACTATGAGAATGGGCATCTGTCCATTTTAAACATTCTCATAAAAGGATGTAATTGTCATTCATTCTTTATGTTTCACGTAGGAGAATTTTTCTTTCTTTCTATATTGAGTTTATGAGAATGGGCATACGTCCATTCTCATCACAATGATAAAACTCTTTATTTGTATGAGAATGGGCATATGCCTATTCTAACCATTCTACCTCATTGAAGAAATAATGAACTTAATCATTTTTATATCACTATAAAGGATGTGGGAATGGGCAATCGTCCATTATATATATATATATATATATATATATATATATATATATATATATATATATATATATAACCTCTATTTATCTTCTATTATTCTTATACGAGAATGGGCATATACCCATTCAATACAAGGTAAAAATGTTTGTGTAGACACCAAAATGGGGTCACACTCCCCTCGGTCCCTCGTCAAACAAACACCTTGAACATATTTACCTAACCATAGCCCCTTTCATCCCACTCTAATATTAATTTAATTAAATTAATTAATTATCCTCACAATATTTATTATTTAAATATCCTAATTGGGATAATGCCCACATATCCACCTCACCTAGACACCTCATCTAGCCACCTCACCCTAAGACCTATTCTTAGTAAGTTGCCATAACTAACTAAGACCTACCCAAACCCTAAAAATCAAAGCCTACATTCCCTCTAACCACATTCCTACATATTAGAAGGAATCTTACATTCTAATCTGAGAGCCAAAGTGAGTGAGATCCAAGAAAATCAAAGGGATCTACTCATTTTAGAAAACCTAGGAAATACCACCCTAACCAATGCCTGTTACCCTAAACCACCGCCACCAACCCGGAACCAATGTCAGTTACCATTAACTCCTAGAACAACCTTATTTCAAGGTTGACACATTTCAAAGAGATTAACACATCTTTTGAGAACCAAGGACAAAACCAGAGCTGCATGCAAGAAGAAAAAGCATTTGTACACACCTCGGAGCACACATAGCCGTGCACCAAGGAAACCACATATCCACTTGCCTTCACAGGATCAATCGGGAAGCGTCTACATCACACCAAGTTCCTTCCATCCGATCACTCTCCATTACTAACAAGACATCAAGCTTGTACAAAAACAAGTAAGTTATGTTAATCAACACTGGTTCATTGTCATCTAAGTATATTCTTTTACTTCTCTTATTAGTTTCTCGCTCCCATTTCCATTCCCCCACAATTTACCTCCATGCAAACCTGACCATTCTTTTCCCGACACCCTTGAACTGCCCATACCCATATTTTAATCATTCCTATGCATACCTGAGACCCATACAAACCTGGTCATTTCCCTTCCATTTCCATCTAGTCTCATATGTGTCACCTATTGTCACCCTTGAATTTCCCTCCATTTTTCAAGTCTAAAAATGTTAAATTTTGAGTTGGTGCCTTTGAAGTATGTTGGAAAGATGTATTTTGAAATTCGGTACTTACCAAGAGATTTTGGACTTTTAAAAACTTATCCATCAGATGGTAAATTTCCCCCTTTCGAGAAAGGTCAAAAAGTCCCCTTAACTCCTTGTATTTTGAAACTTATGGCTCGACAGACGTATGTGGTTAAATTTTCCCTTTGGTGGGTTGGCGGATCTACGGGTTCCTTTTTCTTTTTGCACTTTTTCACAAGAAGGGATAAGTTGGCCAAAATGACTGCGGGCCCACATGGAGAAATGGAGAGATAAATTCCAAAATCCCTTAGATTTTGACACGTGTCCCTCGGGGTTGTGGGCTGCAGGCAGGAACAATTTTATTTTCACACTTTTTCCAAGGAGTTAAAAGTTCAAGTTTCGTTGTCCTCCCTTTAGACCTGCAACGAAGTAGAAGCGACCACATGTCGTTGGGATGGCGGACCCACGGACCCACAAAGAAAAATGAGTTTTTGTGTCAAATGATCAAAATGTTGAGAATTGAGCCCTATCCCCGTAGCCCATCAAATCCCGACATGTGTCCTGGTCAAAGTGAAAGGGCGATTCACGGGAAAATTGAGATTTTGTGCTTTTTTCCCATAAGGCTCAAAATGGTTATTTTGGACCTCTTTTTCTCATCCAATTGGATAGCGCCACATGTCCGAGGATTTGGTAGAGTTGTAGAGAAAATTCGAGAAATTGTGCCTCTTCTCCCAAATGTTGGGAAATGTATTTTTTTCCACCGATTCATCGTTCCTCGATTTCAACACGTGTAGGGTCCCGATTTTGAGATAAAATGGCTTATTTACATGTGCATTTGATCTTTCATTACTATTTTGGATCGATCTTTGTAATTGATGAATGTGCATCATTTTTTGTCTTTCCCTATTTTCTAATGGTCATTTTTTGTGGAAATGTAGTTTGGGCATGTTAGTGAGAAAGATCAACAGTTTTCATAGGGATATGATGGATTTTTGAAGAGGAAGAGTTTCTCATGTTTTTATAGGGGAAAAAGGAGAAATGTGCCAACTGAGCACTTGAATGTTTTGGAGGCAGTTACAAAGAGATCATGATGAGGGAAAATGGATAAGGAAACCACCATTCATCTCTTTCCAAAAGAAATCACATTTGAAATAATGATTTTCCCCTTTTTAGGGCATCTGCATTTTCCATGAATGCATTCTTGTTTCCTGTCTCTTTCCAAATGAATCTCCAACAAACTTGATCCCATTTAGATATTCTTTCCTTGGAGGAAAATAAAAAAATGAAATAGGTTTGTTATAAAAGCATGCTTGTCCATTGTATACGGGTTCCTGGCATTTTTGAGAAGATTGTAAGAAATTGAAATTGCTCAAGTGTAAGTGTTTTTCTTATTTTTCCTCTGCTTTTCTCTTCTTCTTTTTTTGGTTCTTAATTAGTGGATTGTTCATCTCTGCATGGAAAGAAACCTTGTGTTCTTGTGTATATGATCTTTGGAACTTTGTGTCTAAAGATTGATACGTATTGTGAAGTTGAATGATCGTATTCTCGCATTTTCTATTTTCATACAAGTAAGGTTATACTCTAAAATCTATATATCTAGAAAGTATTGTTGTTCTTCCCTCCTCTTTTTCATCTTATCCATTCTTCTGAGCCTTTTTATTTATGGAATTTGGTATGAAATCTCTTAAAGTATTAGGATCCACGAGATGAAATTTGTGTATATGTAAATATCCTTTACTACTTTCAATAAGGGACCCTCTCCCATTAAAGAGGAGGGACTTATTTTCCCTTGATTGTGGTTTCACCCAAAGTGAAAATCTGAAACCCAATTTTTTTGGCAACTCTACTAGGGAATCCATTGTGAATGATTTCATGTTTTGAAGAATTACTTCTTGATCATCTTTGATCTGGCGACTCCAAGATATACTAGGGGTAGAAGAACCCTTGGGGAATAAGATCCTCATTTCTAGCTATTGCACAACCTAGGTTTCTCTCTTCCTTCATCAACAAGAAAAATAAGAGGAGAAAGATCTGCAAGCACTCCTCTTGATAGAGATAAAACTTCTAGGAGTGATATCCCTCAAAATCTAATCAACCCCACTCTACATGCTTTGATCCTTGCTGGTGTTGTTACTCCTCTCCAAACAATATTTCCAAAAATGGCAACTCCTTTGCCTTGGGGCCAAAGGGTTGGGCCTCTTGCTCTTCCCCAGCCATTACATGAATTATCTAGAGGTAATAGAAAGAATTTTCCCAAATTTAGAGGTGATGGGAAAGTTCATCCAAATGAACATATATCAGCCTTCATTGTTGCTTGTGGTGTTCTTGGAGTGGAACATGAGGATGTCTCTATTATAATTTTTGTGGAGACATTGCAAGATAATGTTCTTGATTGGTTTTATCACCTGCCTACTAGATCTATCACCAATTGGAACACCATGACAACAAGATTTGAGCAGTGTTTTAAACCAGCTGAAGATGTGCATGCCCTCTTGGCTCAGATTTCCCAAATCAAGAAAGAAGCTCATGAACCTATGATAGAGTTTATATCTAAATTCAATAGGTTGATCAACAAGATCCCACTAGCTACACGTCATGTAGATCAGATTTAGAAATTCTTCTTCCTTAATGCTCAATTTCCTGAAGTGAGCTATGCACTTAGGAGAGCTAATCTTCCCACCTTGGATGTTGATCAGAGGTTAGTTGTTAGTGTGGAAGATGATCTGATTATGTCTGCAAGCTGAGGAGAGATTCATCTAAATCCAAGGCATCCTCTTCCTCCACATCTTCCCCTAGAGTTAATGCAGATCAGTTAGTCTAGAAGCTTGCTAATGATCTGATTTCTCTCAAGAAACAACTAGCTCAACATGCTCCTTATCAGGATGTGCCTAGAAGGAATTTCTAGCCTAGAAATCGGTTAACCTCTCCTCAAACTAGATTAGCAATTGAAGTTCCACCTATCAAAGTTCCAGTCAATGCTACATGTGAAGTGTTAGAACCTGATGATGAAGAGGAGAATGAAATCCATGAAGAATTAGAAGAGGTTGATGAAGAATTGGAAGAGATGAGTGGATCCCATGTCCATTTTCTCACTACTGAAGGCATGGAGGAAGAAGATGATTATGAGGAAAGAATTGCAGAGATGAGAAATGAATCTTATGCTGTCATGACTCATGAAAAAAAAAAAAGAAAGAGAAGGTAGTGCAGCCTATTAAAAGATCTAAAGATCCTCCTAAAACCATTCCAGTGATTGCAAGGAGGGGAGATCCTATTCCAACTTATTCCAAGAAAAAGGTAGGCCATGTTGTTCCTTATTCTTTTGCTTCTGCTCCTAAAACTTCTTATCATCCTAGTGATAAATTTGATAGATCAAAATTCCCATCTACTGTTGTTAATAATGTTGCATCTACCTCTGTATCATTTGATATTATTGACCATCTCAAGAAAACTAAGATTTAGATCTTAGAGGTTGAATTCTACCAAAATCATCCCAAGGAATTTGCTAAGGTGGTAGACTTTGTAAATTCTAAATCCAAGCCTTCACCCCATGGTTCTAAGGGCCTCTTTCCAACTCCTTCTCCTCCATCTCAACCCAGCCTTGTAGCAATGGTTACTTCATCTGAGATGAGGATCGAACCATTTTATGTTACCCTCCTCATAGCTAGTCATAAACTCAACAATTGTGTCATTGATTATGGTGCTTCAGACAATGTGATGCCCGCTAAGATAGCTCATGCCCTAGGCCTAACCCTAACATGCACTTTTGGCTCATGATATTCAATGGAAAGTAAAGAAGTACCATTGGTCGGTAGAATCAAGGATGCACAAGTTGCATTTACTGCTATGCTAGAGAAAATAATTTTAGCAACCATCCCGTAATTGATATACCTCCTTCTTATGGCATGTTATTGAGTAGAAAATTTTACAAGGATGTTAGAGGAGAGATCATGATGGACTGGTCACATGCCCTCATTCCAATGAATGGGAAGATGAGGAAGCTACTACCTGAGAAACAAACTGAATATATTGTGCAAAAAATAGATGACCCAAAGGCACAAATACTTTATGCAGAGATTGGTCATGGTAACTACATGATCATGTCACAAGATGAGGCTAACCATCATAAAGAAGTATTTATTGATCCCAATGGCATTTAGACTTTGGAGTTTGATGGAAGCTACTCCCCAGCTAGTTCTAGAGCTGGTGTGGTACTTATTTCTCCTGAAGGAAAATTCACCCTTTCTCTTACAAGATCTAATTTGAAAACACAAATAATACAGCTGATTATGAATCTCTCATCCTCAGTTTAAGAATGGCAAAAGAGATGGGGATCAATAATCTCCTTACTCATGGAGATGTAGAGCTGATTGTAAAACAGGTCAAAGATCTCTATCAAGTGAAGAATAGAAGGTTGAAACATTACAGAAATCTGATTTGGGATTCCATTGAGTTCCTTGATGCCTTTTCAATTGAAGCCATGCCAAGGGAAAGGAACACTAGGGCTGATTCATTGGTTGTCTCGGGGTCTCTGTTAATTCCTCATCTGGATTTCTCCCAAGAGAAGTTCACCATTGAGATGATCCATAGGCCTAGTGTTCCTAACAATGCAAACAACTAGTAGGTATTTAATAATGATGAGAACTTTCTTTCCTTCCTTGAACTCAGAGATAATTTTGATCAGCTATACTTTGAAGGAGGTGGGAATCTGCCTAGGGAATGTGTGCCTCCAAATGAAGAAGATAGCAAAGAAGAAATGGATAATGATGGCTGCATAAAACTAAAAGGTAATAAGATACCTAAGGGATTAGTGAGTTTGGAGGAACTATTTGATAAGCATGACGGGTATGTTAAGCCCAAAACTTCCAAAGGATCCCATCAGTTTGTTGAGTATGAGAAGATAAACATTGGAAGTTCTCATGAACCCAAGCTAGTGAACATTGGGAAGTGTTGCACACAAGAAGAGAAGAAGAAGGCTGAAAATTTGTTGAAGAATTATGCTGATGTCCTTGCTTATTCCTATAATGATCTTAAGGCTTTCTAACCAAAAGAAATGTAGCATTTCATTCCTCTCAAACCTAGGATCAAACCCTTCAAGAAGAATTAGTGGCAATATAATCCTAAGATTTCTGATACAATCTTCCAAGAAATTAA
The DNA here is from genome assembly GCA_018340775.1 of Taxus wallichiana var. yunnanensis. Taxonomy (NCBI): domain Eukaryota; kingdom Viridiplantae; phylum Streptophyta; class Pinopsida; order Cupressales; family Taxaceae; genus Taxus; species Taxus wallichiana. The sequence continues at coordinate 485,106,249 of CM031238.1, forward strand.
AAATTTATTAAAAGAAAAGATCATTTTTCCTATCCACCATTCATCGTGGATTGCTAATATTGTTCTGGTTAGAAAGAAGAATGGTGAGATCTGGATTTTTGTTTGTTTTAGGAAATTGAATCAAGCATCTTTGAAGGAAAACTATCCTCTTCCCACTATGGATCAGGTATTGTAAGTTGTCACGGGGTCGGAGATGTTATCCATGCTTGATGGGTTCTCGAGTTATAATCGAGTCAAACTAAATGTTGCTAATCGACATAAGACCACCTTCACCACTCCTTGGGGCACCTTCATTTATTATAGAATGCCATTTGGCCTCATCAATGCTGGTGCTAATTTTCAAAGGGCTATGGACCTAGCCTTTGGCAGCCTCAAGGGAAAGTGCATAGTTGTTTACCTTGATGATCCGACGGTGTTTTCGAAAATCGAAATCGATCATTTCAAACACCTTGAAATAGTCCTCAAAAGGTGTAGAGAGCATGACATCTCTTTGAATCCAAAGAAATTAGTCTTTTGTGTCATCAAGGAAAACATTTGGGACACATTGTCTCTAAGGACGGACCAATATTGATCTGGATAGATTCCAAGCAATTCAACAGTTCCTCTTCTAACCAAAGAAGAAAGGTGTGCACTCTTTCTTTGTAAAAATCAATTTATTGAGGAGATTCATACCTAATTTTTTAGAGCTTACTTTGAGTGTTGCTCACATGATGAAGGGGAAGCAGACATTTGGCTGGTCCTCTAAAGGAAAAGTTGCATTTGAAGGCATCAAGAGAGCTATAGCAAAGACTCCAATCTTGGCATGCCCAGATTTTGGTAAAGACTTTATTATTTATTACTATGCCACCAAATACACTCTTGTTGCTATGTTAACCCAAGGAAATAATGAAGGTCATGAGCTCCCCATAGAATTCATGAGTTATATTTTGAAATCCCATGAGCTGAAGTACACCATGATGGAGAGACATGCTTTTGCAGTGGTTAAGGTGGTGAAGCAGTTTCATTTTTATATCCTCAAATCCCATGCTATTGTTCTTGTGCTTGATAAAAATGTTAAATCCATTCTAACACAACAAGAATTTAGGACCAAGAGGGGAAATTGGGTAGCCAAAGTTTAGGAGTATGACCTTGACATCAAACCCACCAAATTGGTTAGAGGGAAGGGCTTATGTGAGTTGATTGTAGAAGGGGCTGATGCCAAATTGTTAAAGGAGGAAGTTGATACTCCTCTTGTTCTTTTCCTCAGCTCAACTGATGAGTGGTATTCTGACATTGCACACTTCCTCACTTATGGGGAATGCCCATCCCATTTGACTGCCAAGGAGAAAAGAACCATCAAATTGAGATCTACTCAATATGTATTGTGGGAAAACGCATTGTTTAAACGTGGTATTGATGGAAGGTTTCTTAAATGTGTTGATAAGGAGTAGCAAAAGAGATTATTCTCAGATTTCCATGATCGGACCTATGGGGATCATTTATCTTCTACTGTAATAGCCCACAAGATTCTTCGTGCTGGGTATTATTGGCTCACATTATTCGAGAGATGCATCCAAGTGGGTAAGTAAATGTGAAGCATGCCAAACCTTTGTTAGAAGACCAAATTGGCTGCTCTACCCTCAAACCAGAGTGATTAAAGAGACTTTTCAAAAATGGGGTTTAGACTTTATTGGCACACTCAATCCACCCTCAAGTGCTGGACACACTCATGTTTTGACTGCCACCGACTATTTCACCAAGTGGGTGGAAGCCATTCCAGTCAAAAGTACTACTTTGGAGGTTGTTTGCAATTTCATCAAGGAGAATATCTTAATAAGGTTTGGAATACCAAACAAGATTGTCACTGACAATGCTTCAAACTTCTCCTTTTCTAAAATGAATAATTTTTGTGATGGATATGTCATTTCCCTTGCATGCTCTTCAAATTATTATCCCCAAGGGAATGGGCAAGCTGAATCAACAAACAAGAACTTAGTCACAATTGTCAAGAATCTTGTAAATGACTCTCAGAGGAATTGGCATAATAAATTGTATGATGCTTTATGGGTTGATGTAATTACATCTAATAGAGCCATTGGAATGTCTCATTTCCAATTGGTATATGGAGTTGATGCTCAACTACAAGTAATGTTGGAACTTCCAACCTTGAACCTGATGAAGGCCATTGAAGATGCCAGTTTTCCACTCATTAGACAAAAGGATTATGGACCTACGAAGCTAAATGAAGATAGATTGCAGGTGATTGATAGGATATCATCTCACCAACTCAAGGTAAAAGCTCTATTTGAAAAGAAGGCTAAGTCTAGAACTTTTAAAGTGGGAGATGTTGTTCTTCTTTGGGAAAAAGACATGAACCAAGGGGCAGCCATGGTAAGTTTGATTCTCTTTGGCTTGGGCCCATTCAAAATCGACATCTTGTCACCGAGAATTATTTCTACTTGGATTACATGGACGGTTCTTCTCTCCCACTTCCTTATAGTGGGCAACACTTGAATTTATTCAAATCCTAGTGACTTGGGAGTCATTTGTATATTTTTACAACTTTCCTTTGTTTTGTTTTCCTTTGCCATTGGGAAATGGAGTCAAAAACAAGCTCAAAACATAATGGGAGCACACACCAAGCAAGAAAAAGAAACAAAAACCAAGACAAGTCATCCCGGATGGAGCCAACTGTTGTCACCCTCAAATTTTCCTCCATTTTCAAGTCTAAAAATGTTAAATTTTGAGTTGGTGCCTTTGAAGTATGATGGAAAGAGGTATTTTGAAATTTGGTACTTACCAGGAGATTTTGGACTTTTAAAAACTTATCCATCAGATGGGAAATTTCCCCTTTCCAGAAAGGTCAAGAAGTCCCCTTAACTCCTTGTATTTTGAAAGTTATGGCTCGGCGGACCTATGTGGTTAAATTTTCCCTTTGGTGGGTTGGTGGATCTACGAGTTCCTTTTTGTTTTTTGCACTTTTTCGCCAAAAGGGATAATTTGGCCAAAATGAACTATGGGCCCACGTGGAGAAACAAAGAGATAAATTCCAAAATCCCTCGATTCGACACGTGTCCTCGGGGTTGCGGGTTGGCGGGAGAAATTTTGTTTTCACACTTTTTGCTAAGGAGTTAAAATTTCAAGTTTCGCCATCCTCCCTTTGGACCCACAACGAAGTAGAAGAGCCACGTGTCATCGGGATGGCAGACCTATGGACCCACGGAGAAAAATGATTTTTTGTGCCAAATGATCAAAATGTTGTGAATTGAGACCTGTCCTAGTAGCCCATCAGATCCTGACATGTGTCCTGGTAAAAGTAGAAGGGCGGACCCACGGGGAAATTTGAGATTTTGCACTTTTTTCCCAAAAGGTTCAAAATGGTTGTTTTGGACCTCTTTTTCTTATCCAATCGGATAGCGCCACATGTCTAGCCTTTGGCGAAGCTGCGGAAAAAATTGAGAAATATCACCTTTTCTCCCAAATGTTGGGAAACATATTTTTTCCCACATGACTCATCATTCCTCGGATTTCGACACGTGTAGGGTCCCAATTTCGAGGTAAAAGAGAGGGAAAATGGCTTATTTACATCTGCATCTAATCTTTCATCACCATTTTTGGCTCGAGCTCTGTAATGGATGAATGTGCATCATTTTTGTCTTTCCTTCTTTGCTCATGGTCATTTTTTGTGGAAATGTAGTTTGGGCATGTTTTGGAGCAAGATCAATAGTTTTCATAGGGATATGATGGATTTTCGAAGAGGCAGAGTTTCTCGTGTTCTTGCAGGAAAAAAAGGAGAAATGTGCCAACTGGGCACTCGAATGTTTTGGAGGTAGTTACAAAGAGATCATGATGAGGGAAAATGGATAAGTAAACTGCCATTCATCTCTGCCCAAAAGAAATCACGTTTGAAATAATGATTTTCCCCTTTTTAGGGAATCTGCATTTTCCATGAATGCATTCTTGTTTCCTGTCTCTTTCCAAATGAATCTCCAACAAAATTGATCCCATTGGGATATTATTTCCTTGGAGGAAAAGAAAAAATGAAATAGGTTTGTTATAAAATCATGCTTTGCCATTGTATATGGGTTCTTGGCATTTTTGAGAAGATTGTAAGAAACTGAAATTTCTCAATACATAAGTGTTTTTCTTATTTTTCCTCTACTTTTCTCTTTATTTTCTAGTTCTTAATTAGTGGATTGTTCATCTCTGCATGGAAAGAAACCTTGTTTTCTTGTGTATATGATCTTTGGAACTTTGTGTTTGAAGATTGATACATATTGTGAAGTTGAATGATCTTATTCCGCATCTTTCTATTTCAATACAAGTAAGGTTATACTCTAAAATCTATATATCTAGAAAGTATTGTTGTTCTTCCCTCCTCATTTTCATATTCTCCATTCTTTTGAGCCCTTTATATTGATGGAATTTGGTATGAAATCTCTTAAAGTATCGGGATCCACCATATTAAAGTTGTGTATATGTACATAAGTCTTTACTACTTTCAATAAAGGAACCTCTCCCATTAAAGAGGAGGGACTTGTTGTCCCTTGACTATGGTTTCACCCAAAGTGCAAATCTGAAACCCAACATCACCCCACCAAGTTTTTATTGAGTTTCCTGTACCTCTACCCGACCATACCAAATTCGCTACCCACAACCACCATCGGTTAACCTAAACTGACATTAGTCATACCGGACCGACATCGGTCTCTATGTTTTTGACCAAAAACCAAGAACAGTGTTTAAAACCTTCACCCAATACCCAAAAGAACTCGAACCTTACCCTGGCCATTCCCAGTACCCTAATAGAGACTTTGACCTTCAGATTCTGTCATAGCTTATCCTATTGTGAATGAATTTTCTTATTGTAGACAAATGAGATACATAAATCATTTTAACTACAATAGGATTTACTTTATTATTTGCATTAAATTGTTTTAAATAGTGGATTGACAGCCATCTAGGAAGTATCACACTTCCCGGATCTAGCACACACTAGGCAGTCCACTACATATATTGTTTAACTTTTATTTGGTGGTCTTGTTTCCATTTTAGGTAGTTCCTCTAAGCAAAAAGGAAGCTCTCACGATCAGCTATGGATCCAGAAGTCATACGTGTGCAACAACCTACAACCAACATCTTAATAGGTATTCCTCCTAGCCCTTTACCCTTATCTATTTTTTCAACATTCAAAGAAACGATCTAGAATTAGGTGAAACATTTTGGCATGCCCAGTGGGACCCATTCGGGGTTCTTTGCATTCTTTCATTTCTAGGTGAAAAGTTGCATGTTTGTTTCCTTTCTAAAAGGTTCTTACATTAAAATTTCTCCCCTGGAACCTTCTCTTCTTCTATTGTCTAAAAGAAATCATATTTTGGTGCTTTAAAAAGAACACTTCTTCCCTTCCATTAGTATCATATTAGTGAAAGAGCATCCCTTATCTTGTTCATATTTTTGTGTCATCGAATTCAACATTTCGATTTGGGTTTAAAACTTGTTTCATTTCATTCTGCTTCTCTGCATTAGCTCAAATTAATTGAGGGAAACCTATATACTGGAAGTCATGCCTAGCTGATGGTTGACAAATGAATCATAGAAAAGCACTTCTTTTCTATCTCTCTCGAGTCTTACCAAACATCACAAAATTAAAAATATATACACATTCTTAAACAACATCTCACCTAGAAGAAGCTATAGGTGATCACACGATCACGACACGGTGGGCACCTTGCTGGTTATCTCTATCCAAGACTCCCATCGAGGATGGCCCACCCCCGCCATAACATACTTGAAACCTCTCCTTGTATATCTCCTTATTTTTAGGAAGCCATCCTCACTAGAAAATTATATTCTAAAGTTCATGAGTCGAGTCCTTAAATAGCATAAGCTAAACAAACATAATAGAAAAAGCACATTTAGGATCGTATTTTTTCTTAGTGTTTCGCATGGCTTGTGTTTTGAGGTGAGAAGTCACGTTCTTCATTTTCTTATTTTCCTCTATGCGCTCCTCATCACATTTGGGTGTATTCCACTTCATCCGAGTGTTCTGGACCATATTCTCATCATTCTCAAAATTATAGTTTTGATTCCACATCTAATTTTAACTCACAACCACATTTTATTCATCATTGTTTCAATTTCATAGTAACCGGTGTCGGTACAACAACCCATCATCGGTTACCTTCGACCATCATCAGCTTTTCCTAACCGGCGTCGCTTACTATTTTTTTGGTCAACCTACCCAAAAGGACACCTGCTTCACCTATTGTGCATTTAGATTCTCTATTATTCTTATCATATTCACCTGACCTAGTAATTCCATCAACATCTTGCATACTTGGCAAAGTATTGGCCTTTTATCTTGTTTTGACTAACTGTCCAATTTCCACAAAGTGACTTACCATGGTTACTGTGATCGCATCAATTCAACCTAACCAACATCAGTTACCTATGTAATTTTCTAGCTCACATTTTCACCACAATTCACCCACCACCACCTATTTATCCTATCTCTGTTGTATTTATGTGTCATTTACAGAAAGTAGTCTTACCATGTCAGTGCTTGTTCACATGGTGCTGACCCAAAGCCAAGAAAACACCCTCATATTCCATGCCAGTCATCAACCACTCCCACCTAGTCCTTCACCACCTTCTATTTTATCACCCATGGATCCTACCCAACCTATCACTATCACCAAAGAGATGAGGAGTTCACACGACTCCTTGACTAGAACCCTACCACCTTGCAGTTTTATCTTTCCCACTCATCCACTCGAGATGCCTTAGGTCAGTTGATATACAACATGCCCATATCTATTCCCCCAAAACTCACTCCTACTTCTACTCCAACCTCCTCTGGCTCCATGCTACCCACACCTACCTTTCCCCCAGTTATTTCACAGCTAGGCCCCATACTTGCTATGACCGCCGCATCTGCCACATCTATTGCACCCGCCACATCCACTATACCTTCGCTAACCACCCAGAACATAACCTCATCCACACCTATTGTTTCATATATACCCGTAGCTACACAACCACCTCCGGTGTCGGTGACCCCTACCCCTTTTCAAAACATTTTTCTTTCTATTCTGAAATCCTTAGCCCCCATTTCTACTAGGGTCACTACGACCCTTCCACCTCTAAATATGTACTATCAGTATCCTTAAGTTTCATCTATCATTCATTCTAGGTACGTACCCCCTATTTCACTTCCTCCTTCTCAATCTACCTATATGACATCACCATATACATAAATGCCACCTCCATCATATGTCCAACACCAACCTCCTTACACTATAGGGGTACACAGCAATCACAACCTACCAATGACCTAATCAAGTTAATGATAGATAAGATGCAGACATTGGAGGCATTGGTTTCTGGCACACACCTATAATGATATTTGTAATGAGCCCATCCACCCATCCATTCCTATCTATCCATATCCCATGCATTGGGAAATGCCTAAATTTAACTACTTCAATAACAAAGAGGACCCGCAACAACATTTGCGGTCTTTTAAACATGGGTGTTATCTAATCACCCATGATGATGCTTTGCTTTTGAGGACCTTTCCCATGTCTCTAACTGGGCCTACATTAGACTAGTATAGTGGGTTACCTAGACATTATATCTTCTCATTCACTCAGGTATCCCAAGCCTTCTTGGATCACTTCTCCATCAATGTCATTAAGAAAGTTACCATGATTAACCTCTACTCTACATGTCAGTATGATGATGAATCTATCACATATTTTGTTGCTCGTTGGTGTAACCTAATCAATCAACTCACATTCCAACTACCACAAACTGAACTCATAGATATCTTCACATGGGCTTGTGCTAGACATATCTCACCGACCTTATAGGTCCAGAATTTCAACCTTCGATGAAGCATTCACCATGGCATGGAAGCTAGAGATTCGGGCCATCGAAGAAAAAAAAAATCCAACTACGTAATAAGAACTCAAAATTCAAATCAAATGATACCTCTTCTTCTTCGAAACCACAGAATAATTATTCAAAAGCCAAGGGAACCGCTAATGTAGTGGTACTCAAGGCTGGCCCAACTCATCCATCAAATCAGGCTAGTCCCTCATCTAATCTTTCTCCTGTCTAGACTTTTCAATTCAGATGAGAACAACGGAAATACACCCCAATTGGGGAGCCTTATTCTTCTATCTTAGAAAAGCTCATTAAAGTTGGGGCCATCACCCTTCCTCCCGTAAAACCACACACTAGTTTTGACCCTGCTCGCCCCACACCCATGTGGTACAAAGAACATGACTTCTGTAACTATCATTGAGTAAAAGGTCATAGTGATGAAAATTGCATCACTTTCAAAAACATTGTCTAAGAAATGCTTGAGAAAGGCAAGTTAACCTTGGATAATCCTAATGAACCTGTCAATCAAAACCTACATATTTTCAAGAAACCCTCTCCTAATCATGCCCCTTCTTTTGATCAAATTGGAGAGACCTCAACTCATGATAGCCATACCTGCGAGGTCCATGCTATTTTCAGCAATACACCCGTTGCTTCCTAATTACCTCATATTCCTTCCATTGAGGAAATCCTAGCCTGAAGTTCTCCACCTACACATGAACCCACCTCACCTATTGCTCCACCCATAAAGGAACACCATTCACCTCCTTCCTCACCAATGGAGGAGCCTTCCATTAACATCAAAACTATTTCACCTTTGGCTTCTCCACCTAGAGAGCCATTACCCATGATATTCTCCACCCATGGAGGATACTTGTTTATATCCTCCACCCATAGAGGAGCACCCATCATCTACTCACCCACAGAGAGGAGAACTCGTTATCTCCTCCACCCATAGAGGAGCACCCATTTTCTCCTCCACCTATCGAGGATCCACTAGAAATACCTTTACTTATAGGTGACCATTATCCATCAACTACCCAAGATCTTATGGACTTACTTTCGGCTCTCTTACCCACGGAAGCCGAAGCTAGAAAATTCCCCATATCTAAGACACATTTTATGGGAATTGCCATTGGATCCTCATCAACCTCACCTACAACAATGCCTTTTTCATGCCTATTCGATCGTCGGCTAGATTATGTGGATAGAGCCTTACTTTGGGGGCATCTTTGGCTTCCTATCTCAACACAAATGTAGACGTCACTTGACGACACTTCCACTATCTACCCAAAAATATTTTGGCCAATATAACCAAACACAACTATAGTTATCAAAAATTCCACCATGATACCACTCATGGCTCAACCCATAACCCAACACACATCTACATCCAAGCCCACACCTCCATCATCTTCCTTGCCTGAACCTATTACTACCTTAGGGGTCATCCCAACTACCAGCCTTACTCATCCACCCATCAAATTAGATTTAGCTACATCCTCCAAAGCCAACACCAAACCTACTCCAGCACCCAAATAGAAGAACCAATCCCATAGATCTCATACTCCAACCTCATCGATCACACCTTCATCACCTTCACCCTTTCCATCCATCTTAGGACCTTGCCCTTCTAGCATGGTTAAGAAACCTCCACCCACAGTAAACTAAAAACACAACAACCCATTCCTCCAGTGTAAACCTCTAACATACCCAAGCGCCCGACACAACCTTCGCCCATACCTGCAATAGCTTTACCACCCATTCCTCCAATACGATCAATAACTTCTTCACTACCCAGTACACTTCAATCTCTTTCCCTCACACCCCTACATGACTTGCGCCATCTACCTTCACAAAGACCTTAGTTATTCTCGTGGGTAACACACCCTCTTCCACCATCTACTTTTCCCTCTAGATATTGTGCACCCATATCACCTTTACCCAAAACGGTGCAACATAAATACAAAAATCCACTACCCTCCAATAAGGTAGTAAAAAAACCACACACTCTCTCTGCCAGTTCATCTACCATACCACTACCCAAGAAAACATGACCAATACCCAAGATCACACCAACACCTAAAACCATAGCTCGACCCACTCCCCCTCATGAAAACACCCTTCCTCTACAATCAGCCACACCTATACCCAAACTCACTTTCACTTCCCATTGTGATCCACTAGCGGGATCCTATGCCAAAATTTTAACCAACCTCCTTGAAAATTTTGTCATCACATTACCACCGCTTAGACCTTATGACCCTCTCAAACCCAAACCAAAAGGGTTTGATGACACCAAAATTTACACCTACCATCATGTGCCAGGGCACGATGTGGAGAACTACAAGGCTTTGAAAACCATTCTTATCTAGTTGTGTCCTCCTAAAGGAAACTTTGATGATGATGAACTTCTCGATGAGGACCCCATTTCACCAACACCCATTCCCATAGTTCTTCCCTCACTACCTACTCAATGACCCATACCTTCACCCCCACAACTCCTAGAGCCACCCCTAAGATTTGAAATTAACATGGTTCATTAGAGAACTCACCAAACCTCCATCCAAATGTCGGTGTTCTCAACTCATCTCACAAGGTTCCTTCCCACCACTGGGATTTTTCCCTTCATGTCGTTATACCTTTCATAGCTCACCTACTACACCTACCTCCCCACCTATGATCAACATGATTCACGTTGCTACATGTGCTTAGAAGGACAAAGGAAAGGAAAAGGCAACCGACTCACCCACCAATCCTATACCCAACATATCATCTACACCTACACCTAAAATAACTATCCACACCCCACATATCCTATTTCTAATGGTGTTACACATCACTCCATGCTAAAAAAATTACACCAATATCCCCTCAAAATGTCTCTCGTATGGCCTCATCCAAACCTTGTAATCCCATCGTCACACTCTCATGGAGGTCCTATAATCTATTGAGGTTTTATCCAATGACCCTACACCCATAGCATCCATTATTACACCCCATCATGTAGCCTCACTCACTAAATTACCACCTTTATCCACACCACCTACTCACCAAGTAGCCTCCCTTAGCTTCTTAGAGGAAGAGATCACACCGCACCAAACTGATGACCTAGACCCATCTCTCTTCATCTTTTTCCACATCAATGATATATGTGTATGATGTGTTATGATCGCTGGGGACTCTAGAATTAATATCATTTCCTCCCATGCATTCGCTCAAATGCACATACCTGCCAATTTCATGCATGAACATCTCATCATGTTGTATTCATTTAATGACTATCACCTCTACACTTGGCATTGTCATCCTCCATATTTGCATGGGCCCCCGTACTATTCCAAAGTTATTTTATGTCTTGGAGGGGGAATTTCAATATAACATGTTGCTTGGCAGACCCTAGATTCATGTCATGGGTTGTGTTCCTTCCACTTTGCATCATTGTGTAAAGTTTGAGCATGAAGGACACACCTATACCATTCTGGCTGACCCATCACCTTTCAAAACTTACAACATGCTTTACTCGACCCAATGACATGCTTATACCCATTAAAGTGTCTACCTCCACAACCACTGCCTCTTCACCTACACCTCCACTCACCAGTGCCGCCGCTACCTCAACCGCACATACCTCCTCCATTCCTACCGCTGCCACAACCTCCATGGCTGAACCGTCAGCCTCCCACTCCATTAGCTCTAACTTCAAGCTGACCTCTAACACATCATCTATTCTAGCTACCCACATACCAACCATTGATTCCTTAGAAGGCATTTTTCAATGCCTCAACTGGGAGTATCACCTATATAGTGTTAACACATTCCTTACTCCACAAGAGTATGAAATTCTTCACCAACACCCTCGTTATGATCATTATATAGGAGAGTGCCTCCTTTATGGTCCTCCCCACCTTCATACTAGTCTCACCTATGGGGGACTTGATACTACCACTTACACACCTGAACCACCATCACAAACCCACCCATTTTCTGCTGACCTCCAATCACTCACCAATCGTCATTTCACCCACACCTTCCTACACCAATGTGTGTGGAAAGGTTTTGGTTTTGGCTTTTATGAGAAAGGATGCCATACTATTATTCCATGTACTACCCGTAAACATAATGACCATAGTGGTATTGGCTTTATGGAACCACCTACCAAGAAGGCACGCATTGAATTCATTGAGGACATCAGCCCTTCTCCACCTTCTTCACCACCATCACCACCTTCACCGACAGAGTCGATGGATCCAAAATCCATTCCTCCTAACTTTTTTTTCATAAACACCATCTCCTTGGGGCCTCTGACTTATCAATGTGAGGGTGAGGCTCCTTCCTCTCTTCCCTTCTTATATCCTAAAATGATCGACGATGATACACCTTCGATTAACATTGTTCAATGTTAGGATGATGAATATATACTCACCTACCTTGGTGCTGAAGACTCATATATTCATCAGTCATTACCATCTAAGATGCAAACCATGTTGAATGAATTGACTATCGAAATCAACATTCATACTCAGGACAACCCACACATTCTAAAGATCGGACAATCTTTAGATGCTGCTGAATAGGAAGCCATACCTCTCATTTCCACGAAATCTGAGAAAATATGTGAGTTCATCAATCATCACATCATCTGTCACTTTGGTGTCCCACATCGCCTCATCACTGATAATGGAAAACAATTCAAAAATAAAACATTGTGAAAAATTTGCGACACCTTCGGCATTCAGCTAAGTTTCTCATCACCTTATTACCCACAGACCAATGGCCAAGTCGAATCCACCAACAAAACCCTGAACAAAATTCTCATGAAAGTGGTTAACGATACTAGGAAGGAATGGCATACACACATTCCTTTCACCCTGTGGGCATACCGAAATAGTATTCACAATTCTACTTCCACCACACCTTTTTCTCTGGTCTACGGTATAGAGGTTGTTCTACCCCTCAAATTCCATATTCCCTCACTCCGCATTTCTCTCCATGACATGATCAATGATGATGACTTTCATCAGGACCGTTTAGCACAACTCGAGTGATTAGATGAATTCCATCTTAACGCTCTTGACCACCTTCAATTTTACCAAAAATGTATCAAACTTTCCTATGAAAATCTTGTCCATGAGTGAATCTTCCAAGTCGGTGACCTTGTCCTAAAGGAAAATCAAAATTTAAGCACAACAAAAAAATAAACGGGAAATTTTTTTCTCCTAATTGTCTTAGACCATACATCATGACTCATACTTACGAATCGAGTGCTTATCATTTATCTTCACTCGAGGGTAAACTCAACTCCGAGCCCCTTATGCCTCGCATCTTGGACCATTCTATTGTTGAATTTTAGTCCTACCTCACCTTCTACCTCTTTCCATGCTTGTACCTTGAGCATTATCCACTTCCTATGCCATCACCAATGATTAAATAAGAATCATGTGTGTACCTGTCACTTTATCTTCTCTTAAATATGTGTACCATGGCACTGCATATAGCATGATTGTCATGGATACTTTTTGTCTACCTTTAGATGAGATCCCATGGTTATTTCACCCTACTTTCTGAACAAGAATCCTATTCTTCACCTTAGTCTTGTCCATGACTTAAAAGCCCTCACATGGGATCCAACTCCTTGAGTCAAAATTCCAATAAAAAGATGACTCCCTCAAAAGGACATCTTTCTCTCTACAATCACTGCTATAAATGATCGCTCCTAGGAGGACAACTAAGTAAAGTTCTTTAAAAAAAAATCATCTGAAGCTTCCCACATTGATCAGCTTCATGAATACCTCAAGGAGTTAATTTCACATCACATATAGACTTCCCGCATCGATCAATCTATCTCAACTATCACCAAAACAATAAGTCTCTTAGCCATGGAATTACCCATTGTGATCTTAGATCTCTTGCCAAAACAATATGCAACCTAGTACCATATACAAACTAACCACTTTTCACCTTCTTGTCATTCGTAGTTTCATTTCTTACCGCCTTAAGGGACCTTGTGGAACCATGATATTTGGTGGTTATGTAACTACTTTTCACCTTTAGAATGATCAATCATGCAATGTCTTTAGGGTCTTATGTTCATCCACCTATCTAAGGTATGACCTACTCGTTATGATTCCAACCAATCAGGTGGATTTCTTACCTCCTCTTATCTTTTTAAACTACGTCATTACATATTGATTACCTTATACAGGATTAGCTTCTTGATGCTTATCTTCAGATACCTTTTTCATCCACTCAAAATCACCCATACCAATGTGCCCACAATCCACCCATACCTAACAGACCTACACCAAGAATAGTGTTTAAACCTCCACCCAATACGCAAAACAACTTAGAACCCGACCCTAACCAATACTTATACCCTGACAGAGACGTTGACCTTTAGATTCACTCATAGCTTAGCCTATTGTGAATGAATTTACTTATTGTAAGTGAATGAGATACCTAAATCATTTTAACTACAAAAGATTTCCTTTATTTTAAGCATTAAGTTGTTTTAAAATAGTGGATTGATAGCCATCTAGGAAGTATCACACTTCCCGGATCTAGCACACGCTAGGCAGTCCACTACATATATTGTTTAACTTTTATTTGGTGGTCTTGTTTTCCATTTCAAGTAGTTCCTCCAAGAAAAAAGGAATCTCTCACAATCAAATGTGGATCTAGAAGTCATGCGTGCGCAACAACCTACAACCAACATTTCGACAGTATTCTTCCTAGCCCTTTACCCTTATCTCTCCTCACGAACATTCAAAGAAGTGCTCTAGAATTAGGTGAAACAATTTGTTTGTATGATAATGAACATATGCCCATTTTTTTATGTGTATTTTTTTCTATGATTCTTATATGAGAATGGGCATATGCCCTTTCAATACAAGATAATTTTTTTGTTTGTATGAGAATGGACATATGCCCATTCTGTCCATGTGTATTGCAACAATCATTTTATTTTTCATAATGTAAAATATTAATTGAAATTTATAGGTATTATTAAATGATACAATATTATTTCTTGTATTTAATTATTAGTATTATTAATTAATGTTGTTTATTAATTAATTTTGATTAGTCCTAATATGATATGTTAAATACATATTCTTTGATTTCTAATTTTTTGATGATTAAAGTTTAAATATTTTTATTGGCCCATTCTAAGCATTATAATTAATGAAGCATTATAAGTAATGAAACATTATAAATATTAATGGAGTTTGTGGTTAATTAGTTTTATAAAGTTTTACTATATTTTTATAATTATTTTTAAAATGCACAATAATTAATTAAGCATTAAAAATAATGGCGATTAAGTTGTTAATTATGTTTATAAAGTTTAATTATATTTTTATAATATTATTTAATTATTGTAAAATTATTTTTTATTCGTTTGATAATATAATTAGATGTCATTTTTAATATAATAATTGAAGTTTATTAGTAATATTAATTCTTGTAGTTAATATTAATTGATAGGATATTTTTTTGAAATTAATTATAATATTATTGATTAATTATTTAAATTAGCACTAATACTAATTAATTATAATATTATTAATTAATGTTATTTTTAATTTATTAATGTATTAATATTAGTTTATTAATTAATATTATAATATTAATTTATTAATATTATTAATTAATGTTATTACTATTAATTTGGCATAGTGAGACCATTAATTTGCAAATAAATTGTTTACCACCTTTTATTAAATGAAGGTACTTGTTTGTCAAACACGTCTTCAAGCACCCATTAGAGGAAAATTGATGAAATTAATGGCAATTAATTCTTCCATGGCATGGTAGAGAGAATGATGGTGGTTACTGTTTTCAATGATGGTAGAGATCTTGGGAATTGCAAGGTTAATCGTAGTCAGTGAAGCTATCTCTTTCTTGTTTGTCCTTTCTACTTTCTTTTTCATCCAGTTTCAACTTTTTTTTCATCCTTCCACTTTGGGTTGCTTGTATTTCGTTATACCATTTCATCTCGAGAAGTAGAAGATTTATGTTTTGTTACACCATTTTTTCCTATTAAGAATAATATTTGAAGAATATTTCAAAGATATTGTTTGTTCTCTCTGCTAAATTTTTGTTTACCCTTTCCGCTTTGGGCTCCCTTTGTTTCGTAAGACCGTTTTGGATTTTGAAGCACAAGATTTGAAGAAAATTTCAGGCATGAATTATTCTAACTCTTCTCTGTTGAATTATTATGAGATGAAGAATATCATTTGGTTTTATTTCCCTTCTATTCTGTTTTGGGTTTAATGATAATGCCCTATTTTTGATCTTTTGTATTTTTGATCTAGGTATTAAGAATATCACTTCAATGTTTTGAAAGACATGCATAGTTGTTAACCTAATTGTAGTTGATAATACATGGAGTTATATGTTATGATTTTACCAAAGTACAAAGTGGTCTTACCACATGGGTGGCATAACAAGCATTGTTTATTTTCCAAGCTATGCAAATGAGTTCCACATGATGAGAATTATGTGCATGTGTTTTTTTCAAACTAATGCTAATGTAAACAAATACTAACACCTAATAGCCTTAATTAACAAAAATTAAACAAACTACTAAGCACCATCATGATAAGAATTGAACAAGGTTAGATGCTAACATTCATCAATATACAAAACTTTGAAACTAACAATGTTAAGCATCTAAATCCTCTATTCTCTAACAACAAATAAATGAAGGGACCTAAGTAGGCTCCATGGCTATCAAAAATGGTTGTTCTTAGTGTTCCAAGAACCTAGGAATGAGGGCTTGTCAAAGTTGGGCTACAAGACCCTTTTGACACCTCCCATATGACCTAAGCACTTAGGAAAGAGGCTTAACTCTTCAAGATGATGAACTCTCAAGAAAACAAAGGAAAGTTTTTAGTCTATTTTGCTATATGCTTTGCATTTTCTTTCTCAAGAAGTTTAGGTGTAGGTATAAAGGTAGAAGGAGGGCTCCTTATATAGCCCAATGGATAAAGGAAACACTTCATCCCTTTGCATGTGGGATAAAGGTAAAAATGATTAGGAATGGATAAGGTTGCTTTATTAAAGGTAGCCTTGCTTTAGAAGGGTTTAATTTATGCTTAACAAGTCATGGGAGTTGGGGGTGTTTTAATTAATCGAGGTGATTAACTAATAGGTAGATGTAAGCTTATAGAATCCAATTAGAGGAATAGTAGTACGATCTAGGCTATTAGAAGGGGATTAAATCAATTAAATATTGATTTACTAGTTAAATGAAGGGAAGACTAATTAATTAACAATAGTTAATTAATCGAGATAGAAGAGGTGATTTATTAACGAAAGGTCGTTAATTAGGTGTTAGTTGGATAGGTGACTTAATCAATTAGCGTATTGTAATTAATTAATGACAACAAGAGGGAATATGAGCACTTTTGATGATATGTTGTCGATTTGTGAGAAAGGGGATAATTAGCGTAATTTAAGTATTTAAATTGCTTGGGCGTAATTATAGGTGTCTACATTTGCCCCTCTTTGGGGTGGCGTAAGTGACGCCACTTCAAAGATAGTAGACAAAAGAAAATTTTGAAGGGATAGAAGAAAAATTAGTAGGAGAGAGATGCCCCCTCGAGTGTCGATGGGGTGATGAAAGAAGCTGATCGACGATCGAAAAAGATGAGAGATAGGCAGAAGAATGGGGAAGAGGTAGGATGCCCCGGTGAGAGAGAAGATTAGGGGTGAAAGGGAAGTGATGTAGAAGAAATATGGAGGAGGGGAGAGAAGAGCTTAGCCTCTAGCCACTGTTTATTGGAACAATTTGGATGTCATCATATTGCCACAAGAGCTACATCATCAGTCCTTATGAAAAATATAAGCATACGACAAAGGTAGAATGACATGAAAAGCCATACTACGAACAATTTTCCATTGCTGAAAATACCAACTCCACACAACATACAACAATGCAATGCAATATGAGAAGGAAACAAGCTCATTTAACAGGAAAACAAGTATGAACGCACATACCCAACCCAACAAAAGTCAAGAAAGTTGTACAAATGTTCTCAAGTTATCGGTCTTTGAAGAGATCCACAAGTTCATGATTGACGAAAAGGGTTAAAAATGATGCCCCGAGAAAGGATACATGCAAGGGGAAATGACAATGGACATGGGGTCCATGAAAAGTGTTTATGCGCAATGAAATTATACCAGCAACAAAAGTTCCCAGTACATGATGAAGCAAGCAACTAGCTTTGTGAATGGTTGTGAATCCAGGTGATCTGTGAGTCGTATTAATCGGGAAGATGTGAGACAAACCAACAGGATATGGAGGAAATACCATGCGTAAGACACAAGTTTTAGCCGTAACAAACAAGTTATCATAGGGTTTTTTTACTTTTAAGGATTTTTTAAAAAAATTGCCCTATTTTTGGATTTTTGACATATATATTCCTTTTATTATTTTTGCTTTCCAAATTATGGTGAATAGTATAAGAAAATAGAATGAGAAATCTAAGGGCCTAGGGGCAACAGAAAGTGCCCTAGGTGGAAGAAAGAAGAAACAAGTGACAAATAATGTCCTTGTTTAGTGGAAACATTAAGAAAAAATAATTATTTACGAGAGTGTGGAGAAGAATAAAAATCACCAAGGAGCAATAAAATTGTCTCGAGGGAGAAGAAAGGGGTATCAGACAAAAAAAATGCCCCAATACGGTGAAAAATAAGAGAAAAATAATTATTTAATAAAAATAATTATTCCACAGTGAATAGAGGAGAAAACGGTGATCGAAATGGGCCTCCTAGCCCTCCTAATGGTGAAAAATGGGTTAATATACCCCACCAGGGGGGGTAAAAACATCGCGACCAATTCATTTTAACCGAGCTATTTAGAAATTTTACCGTGAGGCTCTGATACTGAGGAGAACCATGGTGATCGCACGAGACCAATTGAGGCATGCAGATGCAGCCGAGGGTACCAACGGCATGCAGACGATGGCCCCTTTGTGAGTATCGAACCCTAGCTTAGTAATTTTTGTCATTAATGCATTAAATGAGGCATTTAGCCCTAGGAAGTCACATTAGCATGCCTATGCGCAGGTGCAAGCGTTGGATAGGGGCACATGTGTCCCTTTGGGGGCGTAGGTGTCCCTTTTGGGGCGCATGCACCAAAGCACATATGCGCACATGCGTAGGCATGGAAAGCACACACCATGCGCATGTGCACACACAAACACATGTGCACACATGCATACACACGGGAAACGGGGTGCACATGTGAAAAGCATGGTTCAGACACAAAAAGTGGGTGCACACCCACGGGAGCATATGCGCGCAAGCACAAGCACCAAATGTGTGGCGTACATGCCAAAAAGGGTGTGTAGGCACCCAAAAGAGGCGTAAGAACCAAAAGACACACATGTGGAAGCACAAGCACCAAAATGAGTTGCACATGCCACAAAGGGCATGCAGGCATCCTAAACAGGGGAGAAAAGATAAGAAAGTGTCAAAAACATGAAACTTAGAAGAATTTTTAGGATTTTTGGGTTAACCCTAAAAGGGGAGATAGATTTTTAGAAGAAATGTTAGGAACTGACTAGCACCATGTTATTTTGTAGAGA
Organism: Taxus wallichiana var. yunnanensis; assembly: GCA_018340775.1. NCBI lineage: Eukaryota > Viridiplantae > Streptophyta > Pinopsida > Cupressales > Taxaceae > Taxus > Taxus wallichiana. Next base: position 485,125,709 of record CM031238.1, read on the forward strand.
TGACTACCAGTTTTACAGACGCGGGAGTGACATACCCGGATAGCAGAGCTAGAGGGCGATGCGCCGAAGCGATTGGTGAACCATGGTGATACTTCTCGAGGCAATGGGGCTAGGACTTGAGTCTCAAATGCCATCCATTATACTTTGGATCACGGCCTATTCACCGCACTAGCTAAGTGATGGCATAACGAGAGTCAGTGCTTTAGACTGCCTGATAGGAGAGATCACTGTGACCATCGAGGATGTATGGTATATTCTTCACGTGCCGATGATGGGCACCTTGATCTAAGATACGGTGAGCATCTTGCAGGTGCCCTTTTTGATGTTCACCAAAAATGAGTTGCACATGCCACAAAGGGCATGCAGGCATCCTAAACAAGGGGAGAAAAGATAAGAAAGTGTCAAAAACATGAAACTTAGAAGAATTGTTAGGATTTTTGGGTTAACCCTAAAAGGGGTGATAGATTTTAGAAGAAATGGTAGGAAATGACTAGCACCATGTTATTTTGTAGAGATGACTACCAATTTTGCAGACGCGGGAGTGACATACCCGATAGAGAGAGCTGAGGGTTGATGCGATTGGTGAACCCATGGTGATACTTCTCGAGGCAATGGGGCTAGGACTTGAGTCTCAAATGCCATCCATTATACTTTGGATCACGGCCTATTCACCGCACTAGCTAAGTGATGGCATAACGAGTCGAGTGCTTTAGGCTTAGACTTATAGGAGAGATCACTGTGACCATCGAGGATGTATGGTATATTCTTCACGTGCCGATGATGGGCACCTTGATCTAGTACAGTGAGCATCTTGCAGTGCCCTTTTTGATGTTGATGACATTCCACATGATGGGATGAACATACCTTTACATGAGTGTATCTCGACCCCACATTACATCAGGGGCCTCTCTATATCATGTCTCTTATCAGTGAGTTCTTACTCACTAATAAGACAGGGACCTCATTCCCAAGAGGACTATTGCCCTTGGTTCATGGCATCTTTAGTAGTGAGAGATATTGCTAGGGGCAGTGCATATTGGCCCACCTATATTGGGATTTACATTTGATCACATACCATGGTCAGAAGACCATGGGTCTAGCCTCTTTATTATAGATATGGTCATGGGATCATATTGCAATCGAATGCCCCATGGGCACTTTGCGTGTCCGAGATCCTGAGGAGCCATCATACATGGCATGGGTAGCAGATGGTGGGGATGTACACAACCATCTTGGTAGCCTATTTAGATATAGGCAAGAGTTTGACGAGCTAGTAGAGATAGATGTCATCTGGTGGCCATACAGACATTTCCAGTGGCCAGAGGATGCCACAAAGCTTAGCGTGTGCCTAGTGGAGCATTTTATTATTGGCAACCGTAGTTATATTATGGAGTTGTATCAAGTAGATAGGTGCCAACGGTAGCTTGGCAAGGTACAGGGGGTCCCCCAACCAGATATCTAGCATGCACGTAGGGATTCAGAGAGGTAGACCATGGGGCCTCGCATACTAGTGGCCCGAGCTAGGGTGAGTTTCACGTAGGTGGTCCCACAGGTATGGGACCCAGTACAATAGGTGTGAGATCTAAGGACCACAGCCGACTATGCAGCTTGGTATGCTACAGTGTTACCCTGGCATCTCACCATTCTCGGAGGAGGCTTGGGTAACAGGCACTTGCTGACCTATAGAGATATGGAATGGCTCGAGTGTAGGGGCGAGGAAGTGGCACAAGGGCTAGACCCAAAGGATCCTTTCGATGGTACTTCACATGATGGGCAGGGTGCCTCACAGGCACAGGGACCAAGGCCGCAGGGCCTAGTATAGGCAGCAGTGTAGCCATCTAGAGGTAGGGTCCTAGAGCAGGGATAGTCATCCAAAGTACCTCAGGGACTAGTCCCTAAGGCATAGATAGCCTCCCCTGTCTCAGTGGCATAGATAGCCACAGTACAACTGTAGTTATAACAGGTCATAGCCGAGAGAGATGCAACTAGAGTGGAGAGAGATGAGGCTTGAGGTTGGTGTGTGACTACCATAACAGAGCATGATGAGGCCCGAGCCCACATTATTACTTTACTTTCAAAGCGGGATTAGGCTCGAGGCCCAGGCTGGCCCAGGAGATGATAGAGTGGTACGACGTGAGCTAGATTTAGGAGACAGTGGCATAGGGGGCTCAGATATTGAGCCTTCTTCATCAGTCCCACTCATAGGTGTATATGGTTGTTATGCAGAGAGATCATGTATCACTCGCACGATCATGGCACTCCTTGCACAAAGGGACTAGGCCCGCACCGAGCTATAAATTACTACTACAAAGAGAGACTGAGAGGATGCTTCCTCTAAACAGGCTGAGGCTGACTTGGGCCGAGTGATAGGTGAACGAGATGCTGCCCTTCGTAGTAGCACTCACCTCCAGAGATGCCAACCTGATACGTGATGCCACCAGGCTTGGTGGCGAGGCCTTATTTTATAGGACTGCCTATTACAGGGTAGTTCCTCTAGAGTAGCAAGGAGCACTTCCGCAACAGTCTAGGTCGAGCGCATCAGGATCTCAATCACGAAGATCAGGCCAGTCCACTAGATTAGTGAGACAGCCCATACCAGAGCAACCGTTGACTTGACTAGTGTCATTTCAGCCTCTAGTGTTCCATCGACCAAATGACAGATTTGGGAAGCCCATCGAGGGCGAGAGCTATGGTTGAGATCTACATTTTTGTTGTACAGATTATTTGTATGTATGCCTCTTATGAAGGCCAATTTTTATGTATAGTCTTGTATACTTGTATTTTGATGATGCCTCATGATGAAGGCTTGATTCTTTCTGATACATGCCCCTTTTTGATGGCATTGTGTATCGATGATGTATTATGTTGAGTACCGATCTGGACAGTGTATACTTGTATAGATATGTAGACATTTTTGATGTAGCATCTTTGTACGCCTCAGCTAAAGGAATTTTGATATAGAGCACTGATGTGTATCTAGTTTTGTTGATATAGATGTATATGACACACATGTATATATATGAGGATTACTTTTTGGGCTTAGATACACATGTTTATGAGATGATGTACTTTATTGTTTTTGTGTCCTGATGCATGTGACACAAGTGGGCATAATTTTATGATGTAAAATACCCTTTTCAAAAATTACTCTATGTCGAATCTCATTGTACGTTGCATGTTTTGATTCAGCACTTATGGATGCATTATGATGTTATTTGATTTTGTACTTTGTATGTATCTGATTTTGATGTTTGATGTATACATGTGCTATGGATGTTAGATGATAGATCCTTAGATGATATCAAATGCATTTCTCATGTGTTATTGTAGATGTATATGGACGAGATGATATGATGATATTGGTGTGGGGGATAGATTTTTGATCATGCACAACCCCTCTTGCCCCCATTGATGATACGATATGTGATGATTAGCTTAGCATACATGCATGATGTAAAACTTAGCATTTTGTTTATATATGATGTATAGATGATGTTAGATGTGATGATAATGATGGTAATGTGATGTTAATGATAACAAAACAATGCACATGCAATAAACACAACCAAATGCTAACAAAGAACACTAGGAAATAATACAATACACCATGATTCACCATGCTTTATTAACATGTAACAAACACAATCAGATGCTAAGAAAGAACATAATGAATTAACACATTACATCATGATTTCCTAAGATTCACTAGCATGCAAAAACATACCACAATATGCACAAGCAAGAATAAATCTAATCTAAGCAAGAAAAGATGAATCCTAACAAAGTATGCCCAAGCAACAAACAACCCAAAAAGTAGAAACACAAAATAACTATACAAGCAACAAGCAAAGCAAGAAACAAGACAATGCAAGTAAATGTTTTTGTAAGATTTGTTTTCATGCACCAATTTTCTATTGTTTAGGTTTTTGTGAAACAATTTTCTATTGTTTTTGAAACAATTTTAGATTGTTTTTGTTTTTTTTGAAACAATTTTCTATTGTTTTTGGTGTTTTTGAAACAATTTTCTATTTTTTTGTTTTTGTGAAACAATTTTCTATTGTTTTTGGTGTTTGTGAAACAATTTTCTATTATTTTTGGTGTTTTCTAATGGTTTTCCAGAGCTATGTGTAGGTAACCAAGAAAGCATGGATGCCCCCAGTGTTAGATGGGGAATATACAAGGGTAGAAGCCACACACTTATGAACAAGAAGGTGAAGTTGTTGAGTTTCCCCAAGATAAGATGGGAAATAGCGAAAGACCATACCCCTCATAGACGAATAAAATAAGGAAAAGCTGGATCAAGGCTTGACAAGATAGGGCACCCAGGGAATATCAAACATAGACCCAAGGCTAGGCCAAAGAAACTTACCCTCCAGATGCAGGATGCTTGTGAACAACGAATCCTCTTGAGGAGTCGAAACCGGTTTTCACCCAAGGACTTGTCCAAAGTGCCACAATTGCATGGTTTTCACTAGTGGATGACCTGTTTTCTCTTTTTATTTTTGATTTTTTTATTTTCTTTATTTTTGTATTTTTGATCATTTTTAACCTCCTTACACCATGTTTAAGCATAGAACCGCTTAAGATGCATGGCGTTCATGGGCTCCTAGAGCTCATCACCATTGGGGTGAGCCAGTTTGTATGCCCATGTGCCATACTTGGTGACTATAACATAGGGTCCCAACCAATGTGGTTCGAACTTCCCTTTCTTTTCTCATTCTGCTCTAGTGTTGAACTGGTTCTCCTTCATGACTAAATCACCAACCTCAAACTGACAAGGGATGATTCTCTTGTTGTAGTTTCTGGAGACTCTATGTTGATACACTTTTAGGTGATTAAGAGTGCGAATGCACCTCTCATCTAGGAGCTCTAATTCAGCCAGTCTTGCCACTTGATAATCCTCATCCTTATCCAGATAGTCTTGAAGATAAATTGTCAGGGACGGAAGCTCGATCTCTAAAGGGATGATAGATTCTATCCCGAACACTAGGGAATATGGTGTTGCACCCATAGGAGTGTGAATGGATGTTTGGTAAGCCCAAAGGGCTGGATGGATTTGTAGGTGTAGTGATGACTGTTTTACTGACCATTTGCTCCATTATCCTTACCAACATCTTATTTATGGCCTTAACTTGTCCATTACCCTGAGGGTAATATGGCACGGAACATTTTAACCTGATTTAGAACCGTTGACAAAGAAATTTCACATTTTTGTTCTTAAATGACTTCCCATTATCTGTAACGATGGCTACGGGAATACCATATCAACAAATGATGTGATTCATGATAAATTTAGAAATATGAGCTCCTGTGACATAGGTTAAAGGGATAGCCTCCACCCATTTTGTAAAATATTTTGTAGCCGTGATGATATGTGTATGACCATCAGATGAGGTAGGAGTAAGTTTTCCTATTAAGTCAAGTCCCCACTTGGAGAATGGCCATGGGGTAGTGATAGGTTGCAATGGTTACTGAGAGCATGAATGAAATTTCCATACTTTTGGCAAAGTACACATTTTCTGACATAATTTCAACAATCAATTTCCATGGTAGGCCAATAGTAACCTACTCTTAAAAATTTCTTAGCCAAGACCATTCCGTTTGTACACCCCTTCGTGCACTTCTTTGATTGCTTGATTGACTCCGTCACATCCAGACAACGTAACAGATTCCCATCATAGCCATGATGATAAAGTGTACCTCTCAAAAGGGTGTAACGGGATATTTGGTGAATTAGGCTTTGCTTTTTAGAACAGGAGATATCAGGAGGGAATGTGTTGTCCTTAAGATAGGTAAAAATGGGTTCATACCATAGAGAATTGGAACCAACAACATCACAAGCCAGGCAAGATTCTAGCATGTCATACATGGGCTGGCATAGATTTTCTACAAAGAATGGCATATCATTATTCCCTAGTGGAATACAAAGCATAGAACCCACTGTTGCCATGGCATCTGGCTAACTGTTTTGTGCTCTTGGGATTTGTTCAAAGGTAATGCACATAAAGTACTCCTTTAGAGTTTCTACTAACTTTTTGTAAGGTATGAGCTTGTCATCCTTAACCTTGTATTCATCATTAACCTGTTTGATAATTAATTGTGAATCACCTACAACCTTGACATGATGAACATTCCACTTGATGGCTAGCTTCATTCCCTGCAATAAGTGCCTCATATTCTACAATGTTGTTTGTGTAAGGGAAGCCTAGGCGAAAAGCCTGTGGTATAGGATTGCCAAAAGGAGTAATAAGGACCACTCCTACACCTGAACCATGAAACATAAAGGATCCATCAAAATGTATCTACCACATGATAGATTCTTCAATGTAGAGCAAGGAGGCATCTGCAGATCCAGATTCAAAGGTTTCATGCCTTGCAAAGGTGCTTCCGCTAGCTGGTCCGCAAGTACTTGTCCTTTAACCAATTTTTGATGTACAAATTCTATGTCAAACTCACTAAGTAGAATGATCCAATTAGCCATTCTACCTGTGAGGGTGGGTTTGGATAGTAAATACTTGAGTGGGTCAACCTTGGATATTAGCTTGGTTTTAGTATTCAACAGGTAATGGCAAAGTTTTTGAAAAGTAAAAACAACGGCCAAGAAAGCCTTTTCAATTTGAGGATAATTGAGCTCATAGGCGATGAGGGTGTGACTCAGATAATACACTAATTTCTCCTTATGACCAAGGTCATATTGGGTGAGTAGGCACCAATAGAAAATTGTGTAGTGGAAATATAGAGCAAGAGTGGCTCTCCAGGAGTGGGAGGCATGAGGACATGTGGATTAGCCAAGTATTTTTAAGAAAAGCAAAGGCTTATTGTCACTTAGGTCCCCATATGAAAGTGACCTCTTTTTAAGCAAGTGAGTGGAATGAGTGACATTTATCTGCAAGCTGGGAGATGAAGTGGTGAATGGCTTGAATTTTCCCCTGTAAGGTGTGTAGTTGCTTGATATTCTCAGGTGGAGGCATTTCAGTGATAGCAGATACTTTAGCAGGGTCTACCTCAATACCTCATCTTGATATAATGAATCCCAACAGTTTCCTAATAACACACCGAAGAAACACTTCTTTGGATTCATCCTAACTTTGTATTCATGCAAGCGTTCAAAGATATGCCGTAAAATGATAGGGTGATCCTCTCTTGTTTTAGACTTTCCTAGGATGTCATCCACGTAGTCCTCCATGATATCATGAATCATATCATGAAAAATTACTGTCATTACCCACTGATAAGTAGCTCCTACATTTTTGAGGCCAAATGGCATCACCTGATAACAGAAGGTGCCCCAAGGAGTCATAAAAGTTGTTTTGTGCTGGTCTTCTTCAGCTATCTTGATTTGATTATATCCTGAAAAGCCATCCATGAGTGATAACATCTCGTACCCTGCTGTTGAGTCAAAAATCATGTCAATATTTGGCAGTGGAAAATCATCTTTAGGGAAAGCTTTATTGATGTCCCTAAAATCCATGTAGATTCAAATACCAATAGGTTTTTTCTGGATAGGAACAATGTTCGATATCCATTCAGAATAATCAATTGGCTTGATGAATCCTGCTGCAAGCAATCTTTCCAACTCTTCTTTAACCAACAGGCCACTCTTGGGTGCATCTTTCAGAGCTTCTGTTTGATAGGCTTAGCATCTGCATGCATGACTAGGTTGTGCACAACCAAAGTTAGATCTAAGTTGGGCATGTCTTTGTAAGACCATGCGAACACATCTATAAACTCTCGTAGCAGCATAGTGAATGTCTTTTGTTCTCTAGCCAAGAGTGATGCTCCCAATTTTACTATCTTGGGATCCTCTTCTGTACCAATATTGACATCAATGGTTTCTTCGACTAGTAATTTTGATAAGTCCTCCATATGCGTAGGATCAGGAGGTAGGTTGAGATCTTCATCCAAGGATGTCTCCATGAGATTTTCATCCTTGGCGTGGTCACTTTGTTTGTCCTTTGATTTTTATTTGTTTGTTAGCCAGTGCCTCAAAGAGGTTTTCACTGTGTGACTTGGACTTTGATTTTTTCCAAGGCTTTACTTTGGAACTTTTTCCCTCACTTTTCTTTAAGTTTTTCGACCACGAAGTTCATCCTCCTTGCCGAAGTAGGTGCAGGTATCTAAGTTGATAAAGAAACCTTTCTTGTGATCTCCAATGGGGATTGTATCCCTTATGCCCATGAACTCTATGATAACTTCATCATTCTTGAATAAATCTAGTGACATGTGACATTGTTGGTTCTATTCAAAAAGGGAAGGGTATACAAGGTCAAGGGTTGGTTTTGTGGGGGTTATGGTTAGGACAACATTGTTCATGAAAAGGTTTGTGGAGGCCATATCCTCATATTGGCTACAATGGGAATCCGTAACATTGTCTAGATATTCAGAGTTATCCTCACATTCAAAACAAGTAGTGTCTTGATCATTGGGGTGTGCTCCATAAGGGGAATCCCAATGTCGTATCTTTCTATTTTGAAATGTGGAAGAGGGACTGGTTCTCTTTGTCCTTGTTCATTTCTCCCACACCCTAGGCTTTTGTAGCCCATGGAGTACATCATTTTACTAGATTTTTCATATTCTGGGGTTCGATAACAGGATGGTTGAGTATCTTCAAGGACCCAAGTTATAGGTGGATCAAGTAATTTTTCCTCAGCTAACAAGCCTCTAGGTAAGAATGACCCAATAGTGTGTTCCTTTCTAGGTCTTCTGAAGTGGTAGTTGGGTTGACCTCTAGTCTTGGGTGACAATGAGAGGTCTAAAACCAAGAGCACTTGTTGTACATTATACTCCCCACAGCCATATTCAAGGATTTTCATCTCCCATGAATCAAATGGAGATGTTGAAGTAGACACACCATGAGCGCAAGAACTAAGAGAATTTGAATCCACCCGGATTCCATGGCCTCAGACTGGAGAGGGATAGCTATATCTATGGAGGGACATGCATATGTACCCTTTCATGCAAAGCTATTGAGATCTCTACAATGAGCAAAGGGCTCTGAATCTCCTTGTATTGTAATGGTATGTCCCTCATGCTTTAACTTAATGCATTGATGAAATGTTGATGGCACGCTTACATGGCATGAATCCATGGTCGGCCTAGAAGCATGTTATATGGAAGTTCCAAGTCTAGGACATGAAACTTTGTCTGATGGCAAGTGGGACCCACCTCCATGGGTAGCGTGATGGTGCCTGCTGACTCCCTTTCCGTGTTGTCGTATGTGGTGATAGTGATAATATGGGACTCAAGATCTTCCTCTGTATGTCCTAACTGTTTAACCAACTTGAGTGTGTAAATGTTCAACCCAAATCCATTATCCACATGCACCCATTTAATCTTCCTACGGGTGACAACTAACTTGATGTATAAGGGAATATTATGTGTTGGATTCTCAGTAGGGATCTCCCTATGGTTAAAAGTAATATATTCATTTAGTACGATATTTGCCACCACAGCTTGAAGGTGTGTAGGATCAACTTCTAAAGGCACTCCCAACCCCTAAAGAGTTTGGTATAGAATGTCTTTATGCACATTGGATATCTTGAGAAGATATAAGATTGAAATATTAGTAGACCTATTTTCAAGTTTCTCTAAAAGGTTATATTTACCAGTTTGTGGGGTTGATGAGAGAAGGTTCCAGAATTACGAGGCGGGCACACCTTGTTACCGTGAGCATCCTTTTCCTTGATTCGAGATGCTATTGACAGGTCACGGGAGAGAAAATACATCCGATAAGTGAATCATAATGATTGTTGTCTCTTTTGGTGTACAAGTAATTCATGGCTTTATAATTTTAGGATGACTCTCCCTGATATGGCTTTGACTTTTCTGACTTATCATGATTAGGGAATGGCTCTTTATATATCCCTATTTTCTCATTAGGTGTTTTTGTTTTGCCTGGGTTATCCACCTCTATCTCCCCATTGTCAATGAGGTCCTGAATATAATGATAAATCCGTAGACATTTTTTTGTCTTATGTCCTTTGACATGATGCATTTCGCAATATTCATGCTCCTTGTACCATGAAGGTTTTGGAGTGTTTTCGTCAAATGGTTATGTTGTAGGATAGGTCATCATGTGGGCCGCATCCAATTGTTTTAGTATAACTGACAAAGGTTCATTAAGAGAGGTGAACATTCTTCACTTTTGTGGTGGTTGAATTGGGCCCTTGGTTAGTTTAAAAGGTTGACCAATTTGGACCGTTTGAACACATTTGAAATCAGTGATTCCATCTCCCACCACATTTTTGTTTTTGTTAAAGATCTTCGATTTTCCATGGGTTTGACATTTTGGTTGTCTCTAGATTTGGTTTTGAGGGTGCCTTTGGCAATGAGATCTTTTTCTATCTGAATCCCTTTCTCGATAACCTCCTCAAAAGTGTGAACACAATGCATTTGGAGGTGGAAAGCTATATCTAGGTTGAGGTTGGGAAAAAAAATACTAACCAGTTGTTTTTCAGGGGCGCAAGGAAAATGACTAGCTATCCCTCTCCACCATTAGAGGAAGCTGGTGAAAGTCTCATTAGGTAATTTCTTGGTGCCACATAAGTCTGCCATGGTGACATCTCTCTCTATGTTATACGAGAAGTGATGCATGAACCTTTCGCCACCTCGCTAGGTGAAAATTGATCCTCATGGTAAGCGTGTAAACCAATCTAAGGCTTGACCTTCAAGACTTTTGGGGAAAATTCTGATGAGATAATTGTCACTATAAGGCACCTCTTGACACTTCGTGTAGAAATATTTAACATGATCCCATGGATCTCCTTTCCCTTTATATTTTTTGAACTTTGGCATATCAAATTTCTTTGGAAAGGGTTGAAGGGTCATTGTCTTGTCAAAAAGATAGAGGCATAATTCTTCATATTGATATTTCCTAATGCTCCCTATATTACTCTCTTGTAGGTTCGTGAGTGTTACTTTCATAGACTGCACCTCTTGTGCGAGCAATTGTTCTCTAGTGGGAGAAGCGAGGATGTATACATGATGATACCCTGTGTCTTCTTCTCCTTGGTTTTCTCGATGGAGTTCATTGATCTTAACCTTAGGCCTTGAATTTTGAACATTCTTGTTTGTGTCCTTTTGTACATGGGAGGTAAGAAAAGCTAGTTGTCGGCTTAGGTTACTAATTTGTTGTTGGATTGTGGCTTCTTCTTCTAAAGGTTCCTCCTCCTCGTATTGTGGAGGTTCTTCACCCATCTCATGTTCTATCTTGTTTCTTCATGGCACTTTGATAAAGGGTATTCTATGCCCCACCACTTTATCATTCCTTGCGTAAGAGGTAGAAGCATGTCTATGTGTTAAAATATCTTCCATATTGATAAGGGGACGTTCTTCCTCAGTAGCGTTATTTGTAGGTGGTATTGTTTCATTTTCGGTGGGAAATTTGGCCCCTAATTCTACGACCCATGCCAACACTCTATCTTTATTTCTGAGAAGAAAATCATCTAGTAAAGTGGGGTCAAAATCGAATTCTATGTGTGGGGATTCTAATTCATTTCCACTATGATTGACCATCTCTTATATTTCTTTTTCCACAGAAAACAAGTGGTCCTAGATCATGTCCAATGAAGGGGTTTGACCCTTGTCTATTAGAGGTTTCCCAAGCTTGCACTTTTTGTTCCTCGTATGTCTATTTCTTTAATCCTAGTCATGTTTTAGGAGCCATGTTTTCGTGATAGTTTCACTAGGGTAAGTTGTAAATGTGTTCAAAGCTTAGTGACCACCCCTAAGTGAGATGCAAGATGTATTTGTTAAGAGTATGAATAAGTCAACAATGTGAGAATACCAATGTGATAGAGTGATAAATCACCAGTGACACAAGTGTTTGGTATCTAAACCTGTTAAATGAAGAACCTCCTAGACTACGTCTCAAAAATTAGTTTCGCAGATGATTAACAAGATGTTTTCACTTATGCCAAGTTCAAGGGAATGAACAAAACATAAGTAAATACAAGAATTCAATGCAACCTCCTAATCAAGATATAATATGAGTGAGCTCAAACTCGATTAAGACCTATATCTCAAAAAGTGCCAATTATAATTTGTGAATGACACAACAATATCACCAAGATATGTTAACCCACTTTGTGAGAAAGTAAGGTATTGATATCAAGGTGTTATTGATATAACATGCACAAATGGTAACACCTAGCACTCTTCAAAATTGAGGTAATAATAGAACCGAACTAAAAATCTCAAAGTATAGCTAGGAATAGTTAAAAATGTGTGCAGCGTAACCTTACAATATAGATATTTATGTCGAGTTTACAAGAAACAAGACGTAAATATTGAAATTGTAGTGATACGATACAAACAAGCTAACTCTTCTAAGGAAGTCCACAGTGATGAACCATGCCTAACTACAATGACGATCTTGACATGGGTATCAAGATCACAATGGCTACCAATGACATGAATACACCTCTGCACACTTTAGACGTTTAACTTACCTAGCCGCAAACATGGATGGGCATAAATGGACATAAAAGTGATAAAACATTGATTGGTAACACAAAGGTAGTCACCCTTCTTCTGATCAACAAAGTGTCAAAATAATGTGAAGGAAGAAAATAAAAAAAGGATGAAAAATGTTAGCTTCACTTTGGCAGAGTTTCACCTCGCCTTAAGGCAAGTAAAAACTAGACAAAAGTAACGCGTCACACGTTTCACAATGAAAATACGGTTCACAACTCAACACTATTTTAGAATGGTCAAAGTGGGCTCTGGCCAAAGTATATTTTCCTAGGTGGTTCTCTCGTCCTAGATGTTACAAAGATTATGCACGAGTGGGACGATTTACCCAAAAATTCATACTGACTAGTTTGGGAGTATCTCGACTTTTCCCCCTTCAAGCACAGTGGGCATCAGATGCATCCATCGTGTACTTAAAAGGGTCAGCATAGGGACAACTTGAAATGCTATCTCACAAAGGAATCACTAGTCAAGTAGGTAGTGCGGAGCACTTCCCTGTTTTCCTGACAAGGTTCCCTCTTGCGTGGACTACTTTGGGGTTCTGGAACCACCCCATTGTTATAGCTTAAGGCGTTATGCCAAAGGGGTTATGTTCCAGTTGAGCAGAGAGGGACGTACCCTTTTTGAAACCTGCAATACAGTGTTTTGAATATGTTTTCTTTTTATCTTGTTTAATTAGGTGTGGTTTTCTTGAAACACCTTTTGGCAACCTGCAGAACAACTGTATTAGTAGTTTTTTTATTGTTGTTTTGATTCCTCCATTATTTGACAAGCGATTGTGTTTTGGTCCTATATGATGATTTTTAGTAGTTTTCCATCAAAAGAGAAGACATAATTTCTAATTCTCTAGATCATCCAAGGATGCAAGAGAAGAGCATACATGATTGTCTTCAAAAATCCAAAAAGATATCAAAATGGAAAAAAACTCTTAATTCAACTATGCCAAGTTAGCCAATTCCCACTCAAATATTCCTAACAACCTCAAAGCATCAAAAGGACTTAAGAATCATTTCTAATTCCCAAGATTTCCCCAAGGGACATGAGGGAAGAGCATACGCGATCTTATTCCTATAAGTAAACAACTCAAAATATTACCTAATCAGATACAAACATGTAAAAATAGCCTGCAAAGACAAATATATGATTAGATAAACCTGCAAGAATGTTAGCACATCAACACCTTAATTTCAAAAATACAAAAGGACACATGTGCCCCTTTTTTAGCACCTACGTGCGGGTTAGGGCGTATACGCCACTCTACATTGTTTCGGATCATAGTGCACCTACACCACCCGAGAGGTGTGTGCGCCACGAAAACAACATATGCGCCACAAAATCACGCATGCACCACTCTACAATTTTTTTTTGACTTACCATGCGCCTGTGCCACCAGAGAGGTGTGTGCACCACAAAAATAGCATATGCACCACTCCCGAGAAAAATAGACAAAAAATAGATAGAAAACTACGTCATCGAAAAAACGTGTTTACACCACTAAAACAACATGCACGCTCTGGTTAGGGTGTGTGCACCAATCTGAGCAGTTTTCGAATATAGTGAAGGTCCAAGACAAAATGACTTCTACACTCGCGTTAGTGCACTGTGTGCTGGTTAAGGTGTGTGTACCGGGGTTAGAGCGCATGTGTCAGGGTCAAAAAATAGAGTAACAGGTTTTATTAGTGTGCTTACGCCACTAGAGAGGCGTGTGTGCCACGAAAACCATGCCTGCACCCCTAAAAATGTACCTGCGCTAGACCTACAACCAAAATATGGCAAAAAACACAAGAAAACTCACAATATCTCAAATTTTGACAAGTTAGCTTAAGAATGGAAATAACCCATTAAAATTATGGCTATGAACATGAGGTTACACATATCAAATGAGCAAAAATTCCAAGAAAATAGACATTAATTACTACATGTGTATATCAAAAATTAGCCAAAACAATGAAACTTAAACTAAAATGCCATGGGACTAAGGGTCCCATCGGGTGTGCCAAATGTGTGCATGTGTTGTTTTTAAACTAATGCTAATGTAAATAAAGACTAACACCTAATAGCCTTAATTAGCAAAAATTAAACAAACTACTAAGCACCATCATGATAAGAATTGAACAAGGTTAGATGCTAACATTCATCAATATACAAAACTTTGAAACTAACAATGTTAAGCATCTAAATCCTCTATTCTCTAACAACAAATAAATGAAGGGACCTATGTAGGCTCCATGGCTATCAAAAATGGTTGTCCTTAGTGTTCCAAGAACCTAGGAATGAGGGCTTGTCAAAGTTGGGCTACAAGACCCTTTTGACACCTCCCATATGACCTAAGCACTTAGGAAAGAGGCTTAACTCTTCAAGATGATGAACTCTCAAGAAAAAAAGGGAAGTTTTTAGTCTATTTTTCTATATGCTTTGCATTTTCTTTCTCAAGAAGTTTAGGTGTAGGTATAAAGGTAGAAGGAGGGATCCTTATATAGCCCAATGGATAAAGGAAACACTTCATCCCTTTGCATGTGGGATAAAGGTAAAACATGATTAGGAATGGATAAGGTTGCTTTATTAAAGGTAACCTTACTTTAGAAGGGTTTAATTTATGCTTAGCAAGTCATGGGAGTTGGGGGTGTTTTAATTAATCAAAGGTGATTAACTAATAGGTAGATGTAAGCTTATAGAAGCCAATTAGAGGAATATTAGTACGATCTAGGCTATTAGAAGGGGATTAAATCAATTAAATATTGATTTACTAGTTAAATGAAGGGGAAGACTAATTAATTAATCTAGATAGAAGAGGTGATTTATTAATGGAAGGTCGTTAATTAGGGTGTTAGTTGGATAGGTGACTTAATCAATTAGCGTATTGTAATTAATTAATGACAACAAGAGGGAATATGAGCACTTTTGACGATATGTCATCGATTTGCGAGAAAGGGGATAATTAGCGCAATTTAAGTATTTAAATTGCTTGGGCGTAATTATAGGTGTCTACAAGAATGACTCATTATTAGAAGAAGAATTTACTCTTTTATAGTGAATTTTTTTACTTCTTTTCTAAATTGAAGATAAGTTTCAGAGATACTTCTAACTCTTCTTTGTTGTATTCCAAATTTCTGGGTATAAAATAATGTCGTATTTTAGATTTTTTATATTTTTGATATGGGTTTTAAGAATATCACTTCAATATTTTCATTGTAAGACTTGCATAGTTGTTATCCTCCATAGTTATAAAAGGATGCATCTAAAAATGACCATTTCATGCATGTTTCAAACTCCTCTCTATTGTATTCTGAATTTCTAGGTATAAAATAATGTCATATTTTAGATTTTTGTATTTTTGATATGGGTTTTAAGAATATCACTTCAATATTTTCATTGTAATACTTGTATAGTTGTTATCCTCCATAGTTATAAAAGGATGCATCTAAAAATGATTGTTTCATGCATGTTTTAGAGTCTCAACATGATCACATTCCCTTGCAAAAAATGTATATGATTCTAAGAAATCCACTTCCAATCCTTCTTTCTAAGATGGGGAGTTAACTATTTTGCTATTACTAAAGTACAATGTGTTCTTACCACCTAGGAAACATTTATTATTTTACAAGTGGGTGGCATAGTTGCACAGGTGCCCGGATGGGTGGCTGAGCTATGCTAACCGATCTTGGTGGGTGAGTTGACATTCCACATTGGGAAAGTGAGTTTATATTTTGAGCTAGGAGGGTGAGCTAGCCTATTGGTGGCCGGTCAAGATGGCTGATCTAGCTCGCTAGTTGAGATGGGCGGGTGATCCGACCTACCAAGTTGAGCGAGAAGAGGTTGATCGATCAAGATGACTTCCCAAGATGGGCTAGGTGGATGATCTACTGAGTTGGGTAGGAGAGTTGAACTGCCGAGATGGGTTGGCTAGTTGACATCTTTGAACTAGGCGGGCGAGCTCGCCTTTATCGAGCTAAGCAATATTGAACTTATGTTTTTTCATATGTGAATTCAAAGGATTAATTTCAATGTCATATCTAATGAGAAAATTCCTGGTCTCATAATTGGAATCATGAAAAGAAGAACAAAGATAAAAGCTATCTTGTTTTATAATTCACAGTTTCCCATTCTCACAGCCTTCAAAGAGTTATTAAAAATAATAATTTCAATATTTCTTGTATTACAGCTTATTATAATTTGCATATGCCCATTCCCATACAAAAACTATTTAATCTTCCATTGAATGGTTAGGTATCCATTCATATAAATTATTAAAATGATTAAGTTCAATATTGCTTGTATTAGAATGTTTAAAAGGAGCCTTTTCCCATTTACATACAAACAAGCATTTATTTCTTGTATTGAATGGGAAGATGCCCATTAACATATAGGAATCATATATGAATAATATAGATAAAATTTATTTTATTTTAGAATGGGCGATTTTCCTTTATGAAATAGGAATCATTTAAGAAAAGTAGAATTTTGAATGGACAATTCCCCATAATCTCAACCTTCATAGGTATTAAAATGATTATGTTCAATCTTGTATCGAATGAAAAATTCCCAATACCATATAGGAATCATAAAATAAGAAAATAGATAAAATCTAATTCATTTTAGAAAGGTAAGTTTCCCACTCTCACCTCCATATAGTTTTTAAATTGATTAAGTTAAATATTTCTTGTATTAGATTGACAATTCCTTTTCACTCTTATATCCTATTACTTTTCCCATAGTAATGATCAAGTTAAATATTGCTTGTATTGCAATGATAAGAATGGGCATACGTCCTTTCTCATACAAAAAAATGTTTTTATCCTGAATGGGAATATGCCCATTTCTTATAGGAATCATAGAAGAAGAATTTAGGTTGAATTTATAATATGATAAATTAATAAATAGAGGTTAAATAGAATTTAATTAAAATTGATTGCTAAATGTGTCATCCAAATTTCTTCATCATATTAACATAACATATATTACTTTTACAAGAATTCCTCATAATTCCAATGTTCCCTAACTATGAGAATGGGCATCTGTCTATTTTAAACATTCTCATAAAAGGATGAAATTGTCATTCATTCTTTATGTTTCACATAGGAGAATTTTTCTTTCTTTCTATATTGAGTTTATGAGAATGGGCATATGCCCATTCTCATCACAATGATAAAAATATTTGTTTATATGAGAAGTTACATATGCCCATTATCATCAATATAATAAAACTCTTTGTTTGTATGAGAATGGGCATATACCTATTCTAACCATTCTACCTCATTGAAGAAATATTTAACTTAATCATTTTAATATCACTACAAAGGATGGGGAATGGGAAACTGTCCATTCTAAAACAAATTAAATATTACCTCTATTTTTCTTCTATGATTCTTATATGAGAATGGGCATATGCCCATTCAATACAAGATAAAAATTTAAATATATGCAGAAGGTGCAGAACGTAATAAACATTTAAATATATTCATAAGCAACATATTCAATCATAATAGTAAAGTAAATAATAATATTCATAACATATATGACATGTCAATAATAATATAATACTATTAAAATTTGAAACAAGTTTTCTAATTATCCATGATTGAAAATATCCCTCTCTCTAGTATAAATTAGTATCAATTAATTTTTCTAATTCTCTACACTAGGTTTTTGCTGATTCGCAGCGCTTCCATGGCGATCCCTCTGCTATCGAGACTCTTTCTTCAGGGGGAATCGAGGGAGATGGCCTTCTATGGCCCTATCTCCTCTAATAGATTTCAAAAATCTTCCAGATTGATTTTGACTCGATGGAGAAAGCCATAGAAACTATTCTTGGGGAGGATTACATGCAAGGCTATGGTCAAACTTGTGTAATTTATGAGGTCGCTTCATTTTTCGTCACCCACCTGTTTCTCCTTGGAGGATACAAGGATGAGACCATGTAGATTTCTTGACATTTTATTCAACATAGACACATGGTTGGTCTTGCGAAGTGGTGAAAAATTTGGTTTTCCCACAAATCTTTCAAAAATTTCAATGGAAGTTGATGGGGATTTGGTTTCTTGGGGCTATGTTGAAGAATTAGAAAGGAGGTATAAGACTCTTTTGGATTTTACTATTTCAATTCATTAGAAATATGGATTGAAGGAGGAATCTCCCACCTACTTATCCTCCCCAGACTCTATCGTAATTCTCCATGAGCCAAATCGAATTTAAAAACTCAAGGAAGGTCCTACCGACATAGCCCCTAGACTTGGAAGCTTTATCCTTCCCAATTGGCCATGTTCCAACTCGAATTGTTGAACTCATGAGGGACAAGATGACTTCATCCTCTAACTGAAGCTTAGGAGGTTAAAGTGAGTATTGAAGTTTCCAAATTATCAAAATAATAATGCTCTTATATATCTTAGTAATATAGTAAAAACAATTGTTTTGTTTTTTTGTCATTTTTTAGGGCATCCATACTTAATATTCTTTCCTGCTTTTCGACTTCCTTGCTTCTGGATATTGTATACAATGTTTTGTAAGGGAGGGGACCTAAGAACCCCCCGGTTCAAAGCTCTAGCGAAAAGTGTTTTTGATGAAAAAAACCTCAAACATGGCTATGAATTTTTTTGAAAATTTAAATTTTATTTTAAGTGCAATTATTAAACCTAAAACATGGCTACGATATTGTTTAATATTTACATTTTTTTCCATGGCATAGTGAGACCATTAATTTACAAATAAATTTTTACCACCTTTTATTATTTGAAGGTACTTGTTTGTGAAACATGTCTTTGAGCACCCGTTGGAGGGAAATTGGAAAAATTAATGGAAATTAATTCTTCCGTGGCATGGTAGAGAGAATGATGGTGGTTACTATTTTTGATGATGGTAGAGATATTGGGAATTATAAGGTTAGTTGTGGTTGGGAAAAATATATCTTTCTTGTTCATCCTTTTTGTTTTCTTTTTCATCTAGTTTTCATGTTTTTGTTTATCCTTCTGCTTTGGGCATGTCTCGTATCTCGTTAGACCATTTCATCCTTTGAAGAAAAATATTTGAATAATATTTCTGATATATTTTTTTTTCTCTCCACTAAATTTTTTTGACCCTTTAAGTTTTCGCTTTGGGATCCCTTTGTTTCTTAAGACCGTTTCAAGTTCTGAAGCACAATATTTTAAGAAAATTTTAGGAATGAATTATTCTAACTCTTCTTTGTTGAATTATTATGAGATAAAGAAGGGGCACATGCCGATTGTCATATGATAAATGGCATATTACCATTCTCATCACAATCATAAAAATCTTTTTTTCCATGCTAGCTCATTGGAACAATATTGAACTTAATCGTTTTTACATCACTATAGAGGATGTGGGAATGGGAAACTGTCCATTCTAGAAAAAATAAATATTACCTCCATTTATTTTCTATCATTCCTATATGAGAATGGGCATATGTCCATTCAATATAGAATATAAATGTTTGTTTGTATGAGAATAAACATATGCCCATTTTTTCTATGTGTATTTTTCTTCTATGATTCGTATATGAGAATGCACATATGCCCTTTCAATACAAGATGAAAAAAATGTTTTTTTTTTATGAGAATGGTCATATGCCCATTCTATATGCTCATTCTCATATAGGAATCATAACAGAATAATAAAAAATTAAATTTCATTTATGTTATTGAAGTCAAACATTTTGAGATTTATACAAAGGTCTGCAATAATGGGGAATTATCCATTAAAAAAATTAAATTTTATCTCTATTAATTCCTATGATGATGTATGGATTTTGATTATGTAAAATATTGACTGTGAAATGATCTTATTTAATGTTGACATTTGAATCATTATTAGGCGCTACTATTACCTTGTTTTATATATTGATTATTGTGATGATGAATAACTTTTGTTTCTTTCTTATAAGATTTGAAATTTTCTATATGATTATAAAATTAGTTAGCAAAATTGTTTTCCAACAGAGATTGCATTATTACCTTGTTAATTGATAATATGTACTATGTAGATATAAAGGATAGTTAATCATTTTGTAATCTTCATTTTATAATAATTCAACATGATTACAAGTTGAAAATTCATGTCAATTATTTGAACTGACATGCATATAGTTTATTATTTTTGTATGGTATGTAGGAATCAAAGTAATCATTACCAAGTGACACGTTGGATTTGATACACCTACAAAGGCGATGAGATTGGGTAAGTTCCCACTCTAAAAAAAGTAAACGTTATCTGTATTCTTTTTATTATACTTATTCACATATCTCCATGAACAATAATGGAATTTCTATTATGATTGAAATTAAAGAGAATAGGCATATGCCCATTCTTCATATACTAATGTTATCTCTATAATTATTTTTATTATTTTTCATTTTTCTCTAGTATGAACAATAATTGACATTTTTTAACGATTCCCTTATGAGAATAGGAAAATTCCCATTCTTAAGGGAAAATTCTCATTCTAAAATAAATATTAAAGAGAATATGCATATGCCCATTCTACTTATTTTAATCTTAGTGATATTGTTTGCATCTGTCCATTTAATACAAAACAAAACAAGCATTTTGTTTGCATTAGAATCGGCATATGCCCATTCTAAATGATGTAATACAAGCAATACCGATGTTATGAGATTGCTTCTATTATTCCTATTTAAACCTATTTAAAAATTTAAAAAATGTGAGACTGTTTAATCCATACTCTTCTTATTTTTTTCTATTATTCCTATCTACCCAAGCAATTCTTCTATGATTCCTAAATGAGAAGGGGCATCTTCCCATTCAATACAAGACAATTCCATAAAGCTCCATCAATTTCATAACTCTTTAACAAGATGTGAGAATGGGTGCCCATTCTATAACAAAGTAAATTTGATTATTCCTATCATAAAGGGCATATGCCCATTCTAAAATTTATAATACAAGTAATATTTATTTTTTTGAGAATGGGCATGTGCATAGTCATGATTGAAACATATTTGTTTATGAGAATGGGCATGTGCCCATTCTAAACATTCTCATATAAACAATTTTTATTTTATGAGAATGGGCATGTGCACACTCATCAATACTTACTCAATACTTAGTCATTTGAATTCCTATTTAAAAGATGTGAACATATCTAATCCATACTCTTATTTTATGATTGTTATATTCCTAAGAACTCTTATTTGATTTCTATATGAGAATAGGTAGATTCCTATTTTAGAATAGATAGTTGCCCATTTGATATAGGACAATGTAAACATGGTCAATCAAGTTTTTACCTATTTATAAAACATACTCTTCTTTTATGATTCCTATCTACCCAAGAAATTCTTTTATGAATCCTATATGAGAATAGGCAGATTAAAAATGTAATGCCCATTCAAAACAAGAAAAAACAATTTTGTTTACATGAGAATGGGCATATGCCCATTCTAAACATTTTAATACAAGCAATACTGATTTTATGAGATTGCCTCTATTATTCCTATTTAAAAAATGTGAGACTGTTTTTATCCATACTCTTTTTATTCTTCTTCTATGATTCCTAAATGAGAAGAGACATCTTCCCATTCAATACAAGACAATTCCATAAAGCTCCATCAATTTCATAACTCTTTAACACAATGTGAGGATGGTCTCCCATTCTAAAATAAAGTGAATTTGATTATTCCCATCATAAAGAGCATATTCCTATCATTACAATGCTCCTTTTATTTCAAGACTACTCTAAAACCCTAAAATGCCAACAAACCCTAAAATGCCAAAAAACCTAAAATGTAAAACAACTCGGATTGACCCCAAAATTTTTGTGCCAAATATGAATTTATAAATTAGGGCTCACATAAAATTTGGACTTATTCTGACAAGCACAACAAAAGTTATTAAAGTTCTAAGACCTAGTCAAAAGTAGAAAAAATTCGGAGCCAATTTTAGGCCACTAGATGAAGGAATCCAAGCCCAAAACATGCATGCTAAAATGGGCACAAACTTGCAAGAAAAGTTGACTCCAGCATGGTACTAATGTATATCTACCACCCTATAAAATTTCAGGATGATCCAACAATTGGATCAAAAGTTATGGTCTCTGCAAGTTATGCTCCCGCATCATTCTCCCCTGGTTGAAAAGAATTCAGCTCCTGCAAATTCTGTTGACGGAACTCATCTAATTTTGCACTATCAATTTTCCTCAACTCCCACTCAGGAATCCAAGTATTTTCTTCCTACTGCAAACCTTCCCACTATACCAAATATCTGTTGTAGCTCCCATGTCTAGTAGTGATTGTCTTTTGGTCCAAGACACGCATTACCCTCTCCTTTTTCTTCTTCAAAATCTGTTGCTTCCAGTTTATTTCTTCCTCCTTTGTAACATTTTCATCATGACCTGAAACTTATATAAGTCAGAAACATTAAAAATTGGTGAGATAGCAAAGTTTTTTAGGTAGCTCCACCTTGTAGGCATTATCACTCATTTTCTTCATAATCCTACATGGCCTAATCTTCTTATACTTGAGTTTATTATATGTCCCCTTTGGAAACCTCTCTTTTCTAAGATGAACCATCACCATATCTCCTTCTTCAAATACACTTACTCTCCTACTAGCATCTACAGCTATTTTATATTGTGCATTACTCACTTTCACTTTTCCCTCACTTCATCTTGCAGCTGTAGAATGTGTTTTACAAATGCTTCTGCATCATCACTAGTTTCATCTTCACCTAGTAGAACAATTAGATCTAGGACCCCCTTGGGATTTCTACCATATACAATCTAGAAAGGAGACCTCCCTGTTGACCTGTTTACCGAGCTATTATATGCAAACTTAGCTTGAGGTAAAGCTAAGTCCCATTGTTTTGGCTTTTCTCCAACTATACAACGTAGGAGATTTCCCAAGCTTCTGTTCACTACTTCCATCTACCCATTAGTCTGGGGGTGATATGCACTACTAAATTGTAGTTGTGTCCCCAATTTATTCCATAGAGTCCTCCAAAAGTGACTCAAAAACTTCGTGTCCCGATCTGAAGTGATCGTTCTTGGAATTCCATGCAATCTAACCACTTCGAAAAAAACAAATCTGCAATTCTAGAAGCATCATTAGTTTTTTTACAAGAAATGAAATGTGCCATCTTAGAGAATCTATCAACCACAACAAAGATAGAATCATTCCCTCACTATGTGTTAGGAAGCCCTAACACAAAATCCATACTTAGATCAACCCATGGCCCTGTAGGGATAGGCAATGGCATATACAACCTAATATTCTATGCATGGCCCTTAGCCATTTGACACACTCTACATCTTGCTACAACCCTACTTATGTCCCTCTTTACCTTTGGCCAATAATACTTTTCTACAACAAGAGAAATTGTCTTACTTATACCAAAGTGTCCAGCCAACCCCCAATATGCAATTCTCTTATAATATTTTCTCTCATTGAACCAACAGGGATGCACAATTGTTTCTCCCTAAACAAATAACCATCCTGTATCAAATGATCAAAAGAATCACTACTTACTGTGGGCTCCTTAAGTTTTCTAACAACATCACCAAAATCTGGATCACCTTCATACAATTTCTTAACTGCCTCAAACCCTACTACTTTATTTTCCATTGTTGTCAAAAGGGCTACACACCTACTCAAGGCATCAACAACTTGATTCTTGCTTACTCGACTTATGCTTTAAAACAAAATTATATTCTTGCAAAAATGAAACCCATTTTGCATGCCTACTATTTAGTTTCTTCGTGTGTTTACATACCTCAAGGCTTCATGGTCAGTAGAAGAGTACAAATTCCTTTGCTACCAAGTAATGTCTCTAGTTCCTTAATGCTTGAACAATAGCATAAAATTCCACATCATAAGTAGAATATTTCCTCCTGACTTCATTTAGCTTTTCACTGAAGAATGCCATAGGTCATCCTTCTTGACTCAACATAGCTCCAATCCCAACATGTGAGGCATCACAGTCAACCTCGAAGACCTTGCTAAAATCTGGCAATACCAAAATAGGTGCTTCTGACACTTTCTTCTTCAACAATTCAAAACTATCTGATTGTTGTCTTGGTCCATACAAACTCCCTCCCTTTTGTACACTTTGTTATGGGTGCAGCAATGCTACTGAAATTCCTGATGAACTTCCTATAAAAAGTTGCCAATCCATGAAAACTATGAACCTCTGTCACATTCCTTAGAATAGGCCATTCCAAAATTGCCTTTACTTTTTCCTCATCCATCCTCACTCCATCCTCTGATATGACAAATCCCAAAAAAACAAGACTCTTCTGAAGGAATCTACACTTCTTTAAGTTTTCATATAGACTCTCTTTACATAACAAGTCTAACACCAATTTCAGATGTAACAAGTGTTCTTCCACTATCTTACTGAATATAAAAATATCATCAAAATAGACAACAACAAACTTACCATTGTATTCTCGAGTACTCTGTTCATCAACCTCATGAATGTACTGGGTGCATTAGATAGCCCAAATGGCATCACCATCCACTCGTATAATCCATCTTTTGTTTTGAAAGCAGTTTTCCATTCATCCCCTTCACGGATTCGATCTGGTAGTAACCACTCCATAGGTCAATCTTGTTAAAATATCGGGCTCCCGCTAGCACATCCATCATATCATCCAATCGCGGAATTGGGAACCGATACTTAATTGTGATCTTGTTTATGGCTCTACTATCTACACACATTCTCCATTCTCCATCTTTTTGGGAGTCAATAACACTGGAGTTGTACATGGACTCATGCTTTCTCTCACTAAACCTTCCTATATTAGATCTGTCACTTGTCTATTCAACTCTTCACTCTGTGTCGGACTCATCCAATAGGCTACCTGGTTTGGAAGGGCTGATCCTGGGATCAAATCAATATGGTTTTGAATATCTCTCTTTGGAGGTAACCCATCTGGTGCTCATCTGGTATGACATCTTTGTATTCTTTTAGTATCTTTTCTACCGCAATAGGTATATTAAAGTCTTCTTTCTCCATCTTCTTTGACATTAGTGCATAACAACATCTAGCTTCTTCCATTTCTGTAACAAAATATTTTGTAGCCAATAAGCCCTCACTCTTCTCTTCTTCCTTGAAGGGTAACAAGACCACCTTTACACCATCCTTCCAAAAGGTATATGTATTTTTCCCTCCATCATGTGTAACCTTTCTATCGTATTTCCAAGGCCTACCCAGTAATATATGACATGCATCCATTGGGATAACATCACACCACACTTCATCCTTGTAGGTACTCCCAATTGAAAACTTTATAAGTCATATTTTATCTATGGTTACTTCATTTCCTTTCTTGAACCATGATATACGATAGGGATATGGGTGCTTCTCACATTTCAGATTCAGTTTATCAACCATTACAATTGAAACCATATTTTCACAACTACCACCATCAATAATAATTTTACATACCTTTCCTCCGAGGTGCATCTTGTTCGAAGCCATGAATCAGCTCCAGCAACATCATGTTCTTTCTCCTTCCTTGGGACAATCATCGTCCTCCTTATCATGAGGGTTTCACCCAAGTCTACAGCAACCTCCATTTCTTCTTCCTCTTCAGCCTCAACCAGATTCACTCGTGGTTTTTCTCCTTGCCATCTATCTTGTGTAGGATAGTGCAGATACTCAAAAGATCTGTGCCCCTCTTCACCACATCTATAACATGTATATTGCCTTTGGGGGCTATTCTAGCCCCGTCCTCCATTATAACCTCTTCCCCTCTGAAACCCCTACCTCTTTGGTAGTTATCATGGCTTTGACTAGAATCTTCATGCCCTTTTGTATTAGAGGATTCACCTTTTGTAGATTCAAATCCACCCATGCCCCTCATTGGAGATGATGATGGACCTCTCTTCACACCTCTTCTAAAATTATTCCTCTTGTTCTTTTCCTCTACCTTTAATGCAAGTTGATAAGCATCATCTAGGCTATGGATCCGGAGCATACTCACTCATCTTGTATGGTGTAACTCAACCCATTTATGTACCATGTAGCCTTTTTTTCTTCAGACTCTCCCTGTTCCACCTTGATTGATAACTTATAAAATTCATTAGTATACTCCTCAATGCTGAGATCCTTCTATCTTAGGTTTTGGAATCTTTGAAAGAGTGTCTGAGCATAATCTACAGGAAGAAACTTTTCTTTCAGCTTCTTTACCATTTTATTCTAGTTTCGGATCTTGCCCTTTCCATTCATTTGTCTTTCATTTTGTAGGTGATCCCACCAGATCAATGCATGTACAACCAACTTAGTGCATGCAAAATTAACCTTATTCTCCTCTGAAAGGGTTTTCAACTCAAAGAATTTTTCCATGCGATTTAACCAGTCAATCAACTCCTTTGGTCGTAACCCTCCACCATAATCAGGAACATTAATCTTGATGTTGTCATTCTTTCCCTCTAAAGCCTTGATCAATCTCTCCTCAAATGGTCTCTCATTCAAGGTTTCTTCATCTCTCTCATTTTCTTCTTCATCTCCTCCTTCATTAATTAATGGAGGCTCTTCTTTAATATCACTATCTAGGTTTGCATCCCCATTTGCATGTCTCCTTCTAAGGCGGGTAACTTCTCCCATGAGCTCAACAACTTATCTTTGTAGCTCCTGCTTATGCCTATTCATTTGGGCATAACCTCCCCTCCTGCGTCTAGCCATGGTTATATAAAATAGAGGTAAAAACGACACAAAAAATGTAATATGTTACCTTAACTATTTCCACAAGATCAAAATCCTGCTCTAATACCAATTGATGTGAATCCAGCTGCAAGAGGTTGAAATACCTCCAAAAACACACATAAACAGCTTTGCAAATAAAACCAAGAGTTTCAAAATAGCTTACTTCTCATTCTGGAATTCACATTGATCTATTACATCATTACAATCCTCCTTTTATTTCAAGACTACTCTAAAACCCTAAAATGCCAACAAACCCTAAAATGCCAAAAAACCCTAAAATGCAAAACAACTCAGATTGACCCCAAAATTTGCATGCCAAATATGAATTTATAAATTAGGGCTCACGTGAAATTTAGACTTATTCTGACAAGCACAACAAAAGTTATTAAAGTTCTAAGACCTAGTCAAAAGCGGAAAAAACATTCGAGCCAATTTTAGGCCACTAGATGAAGGAATCCGAGCCCGAAAACGTGCCAAAATGGGCACAACCTTGCACACAAAGTTGACTCCAACATAGTACTAATGTATATCTACCACCCTGTAAAATTTCAGGATGATCCAACGGTCAGATCAAAAGTTATGGTCTCTGCAAGTAATGCTCCCACATCACTTGCCCATTCAAATAACTCTAAAAATTATGAATTGAAGATGACTTAAATTTATCACATAAGAAAGGGAATAAGACCATTCAATATAAAAATCAATTATATCACATGAGAAAGGGCATCTACCCATTCAATACAAACAAACAAAATTATCATGGGTAGATGCAATCATAGAAAAATAATAGAGTTTAAAATGGGAAGTTGAATGTTATCGTAACTTGTTACTTTAATAAAAATGTAAAGTTTTCAAAGATTTTGATATGTATTACACTAATATAAACAAATAATTATATCACATGAGAATAGGCATCTGGGCATTCAATACAAACAAACAAATTTATCATGGGTAGATGCAATCATAGAAAAAGAATAGAGTTTAAAATGGGAAGTTGAACGTTATCGCAACTTGTTACTTTTATAAAAAATGTTAAGTTTGTGAAGATTTTGATATATATTACACTAAAAAAATTGTAACAAAAATGGCTCTTATTACCATGACCCCATACAAGGAAATTCCATTTATTGATGGTGCAAGATGATTGTGGAAGAAGGGATGAAGCATGGTTTGTTGAATTTCACACCCCTGATAATTATTACAATGATCTGTGGTTGTTTCATTCCTTGGGAGACCAACGCACACTAGTTGGAATTCTTGTGAGCATAAAGTGTATAAAAGATACAATTGTATCTCTTCAAGTGGAAAAAGTGGACAATGCATCGAGAACATGCTCAATACATAAAATGGAATTACATGTTTCTCTTTACAAAAAAATGGCATGGAAAGGTCAGCAAAAAAATAAAAATATTCATGTTATAGTTATGGTTGGAAAATCGAGCCATACACTAAAGGGGAAAAGAGTGGTGTGCATAATAGTGAAGCTATTTGTGTAGGAATTATCACCGTATTCAAAATGCTATATCAGTATGCATTCATTTCATATATTTCCCACCACCTAAATATGGATAAGGAAGTGGGCCAACGAAAATTAAATTAAAAATTTTTACCATGCTCAGAAGACAAAAATTATCTAAGATGGAAAAACACATTTCAGAATCACACTTTCAAGAGGTGAAGTGATCTGCAAAAGAGAAAACATTATTAAAACAAGCTCAAACTGAATTTAAAAAAATTCAATCTACATTATCTGAAGAGCTTTATATTTTTTTATTTGAAGAAAAGTCATTCAAAATTGATATTGGTCGTTTCCATGTAGCTCCTACAAAATACCAATACAAATCACTTTATTTAGCAAGTTTTAGTCTCCTTGTGCACTTTATTTTTTCCACCTTGTACCTCTTCAGTGGGATGCAATCTTCCTTCCTTTCAAAAAATATACTAGTGATATTTTTAACATGGAGTTTGAGCATGAAATTAATTTCTATATTATTGATGGGCACAATTGAATCTCAAAACAAATCCTTGCAAATCCTAAGTTTTCATCTATTCATGATAGAATCAAACAAATTTTTCCCGTATTCTGTATTCCAAAGAAACAACAAAACAAATAATCAGTATTTTCAAGAAATAAAATATGGCAAAGAAAACATGGGTGAAAATAATATTTATTGACTCACTGTATAAAGCCAGGTCAAGGTGGATCTTAGAGAAGAGACCACAACATCCTCGTTCGGTCACGAAAAGTCAGAGGGATGGAAGGTATTTATAAATTGTATTAAGTTTTTTTGCACATAGAAATTAACTTACATTATTTCTCATAGAATTCTAAACTAATAAAATTTATTTTAATGTTCACATGCAATCATTCGAAAGGAAAATTTTGTTTCTTTTTGAGAAGGGAAAATTGGAAAGTTTGAAAGATAAAATTTCATTTCTTGTACTCCTAGATGAAATTTGGGATAAGTGGGTTTTAGTGTTTGATTTGTATACCAATGGTGGGTTGCCTTGTAGCCCAAAAAAATCTACAGACCCAGATTTCAAGCCAAATTCATTATATTTGCTTACAACAGGACTATTCAGATGCATGAAAGGTATGACAGATGAAGAATTAGATTTCCTTGCAAATAAATGCATTAGTGGTGAAGTTTGGTTCAGAGATGAGTATGGTGTTAATGCAATGTTTCTAAAAGATTACTATAAAAGAGTAAAGTAGGGTAGAGCAACAAGAGCCAAAGTTATGTCTTATATGCTGGTAAGAGTTCCAGAATACGTTGCTCTTATAGGATGCAATGTATTAAATTTGATTGAAAATTTTTCCATCCATGAGTCACATTTTTCTCAACTATGTCAAGATCTTAGAGAAGAAAAGAAAAATTGAAAAAGAAAAAAACACCATTAGGGGAAATAAATTTTCCAAATTATTCAAAACCTACTATTAAACTAATTGAACTACACGTGAATGTGGCTAATAAAAATTATCAACCAAGGATGCCAAATACATATGAATTCACTTGTCAATGTTCTTATCCTTTTTTCTTAGTATAACATTGAGAGGTTTGGAATTCCATTTACCACCACTCACTGTAGAAGTCGTAATTGCTGATTTTTGTAATCTTGTGAGTATTGTCTCACAAAACAATATTGTTGAGCTTCTCTGTGTCATTGGGTGCAATACAATGAGTTATTTCTACATCTTTATACTTCCAGCAGAACAAGCTATCTTATTTGATACTTCGTAAAAGTATACTTCGTAAAAGTTCTTTTCATATTATAGAATATATGTAAACAAAAGTTAGAAGTTTAATTATAAGAAAAATAAATTTGTTTTATAATATTTAGAGGTATTAAAATGATTAAGTTCAAGTATTTCTTGTAGTTGAATGTTTACAATGGGAATATGCCCATTCTTGGATAAACAAACATTTTTGTCTTTGTATTGAATTGGTAGTACATAAAATATGTATCATAGAAGAATGAAATAAAATTCACTTTTTTTTAGAATGGGAAGTAGAGAATAATATTGTAGTATGGGCATACTTAGAGAGAATTAAAACAGAATGGGAAGTAGAGCAAGAATATATTATTCACATTATGTAGTTCTCATTTTTCATTTTAATACCTATGTACATTGGCAGCCCTTGCACAAAGTCCATAATGTGAATTATATATTCTTTTTGGATCTCTCTCGATGATAATCAATCATGGGTAGAGTTAGAAATAATCATTCCTATGAACATTTTATAACCACTTCCTTAGAGGTAGAAACAATCATTCCTTTGAAATTTTTATATTAGAGTTAGAAATATTCTGAATTTTTTAACCACTTCCTTTATAGAGGTTTTATAATGATTAAGTTCAATATTGCATGTATTGAATGGGCATATGTCCATTCTATTAGAGTTAGAAATATTCTA
Organism: Taxus wallichiana var. yunnanensis; assembly: GCA_018340775.1. Taxonomy (NCBI): domain Eukaryota; kingdom Viridiplantae; phylum Streptophyta; class Pinopsida; order Cupressales; family Taxaceae; genus Taxus; species Taxus wallichiana. The sequence continues at coordinate 485,156,770 of CM031238.1, forward strand.
AATTTTTTAACCACTTCCTTTATAGAGGTTTTATAATGATTAAGTTCAATATTGCATGTATTGATTGGGCATATGTCCATTCTCATATATCAATCATATATTCTTCCTCAATGATTCCTAGAGAAGAACAAGAATCCACACATTCAATACAATGATTAAACTTAATAATTTTAATACCTCTATAAAGTATGTTAGAAATCATGGGGTATGGCCCTTATACCTTATAAAAAGGAGAACTAATGAGGAGTTAAAAGTATAATTTTTTTACAATGGGAAATTGTCCGGCCTAAACGGAAAGGAAACCAGATGATAATCTGAATCATGGGTTGAGTTAGAAACAATCATTCTTGTGAATGTTTTATATTATATTTAAGAATATTCTGAATTTTTCACCACTTCCTTTATAGAGGTTTTATAATGATTGATTTCAATATTTCATGTATTGAATGGGAATATGTCCATTCTCATATATCAATCATATATTCTTCCTCAATGATTCCTATAGAAGAACATGCATCCACACATTCAATACAATGATTGAACTTAATCATTTTTAATACGTCTATAAATTATATTAGAAATCATGGGAATGGCCCCTCTACCTTATAAAAAGATGAAATACATAAGGCTTGATCCCTCTCGTCGATGGTATGTAGTGCAGCACTCGGCTCTACCAGGGATAGTCCAGCCAATATAAGACAATTATGAATAATTATCATAAGGCAAAAATTACAAGTTTTGAAGAGTGGAGACCTAGAGAAAAGTATTTACTGGCCAAGTAAAAGGTATTATTTGAATTCTTGGGTCATTCTAACCTTGGTGATAGATTGTAAGTGATTTAGGATTTACATCAGACAACCAAATTATGTAACATCTCTTTCATACAAACAAACAAATTTATGTAACATTCTATTCTTCTTCTATGATTCCTAATTGAGAACAAGTATCTGCCAAGTGAATATAATATTGAACATGTATTACAGTGAATAGGTATCCACCCGATGAATACAAGATATATCAGGTATTACAATAATTAAGTGATAATGGATAACAATTCATTGTTTACAATTGTTACTTTATATTCTAAGTATTTATGTTCATTGGAAGCAACTATGTTGAGCCCTTGCAAATGATCATGAGTGGAGAAAAAAGTGCAAGCCATGAGGTTAATCCATTACAAGAAGATACTATTCCTAACAATAGTATTGTGTCGGTTAGATAAAAAAAAGGTACCCAAAAAACACACAAAACACACAAATGATGGTGATTGATACTGAAGCTACATTAAACCCTTCACCATCAATTATGATAGGTTGTTCATGAACAATTATCAAGTATTATTTAAAATTTAATAATATTTTTTACTTGTCAATATTAGTTTGAGTCAATTTAATAAATATATCCTAATTTCAATTTTTATGTTCGGATGCAAATTTAGAGAGAGAATTCAAAAGTATATGTAAAGAAATACGTAAAAATATTAATCTTTTTCATTTGTCAATATTAGTTGGAATCAATTTGATAAATATATCCTAATTTTAATTTTTATGTGAAGATACAACTTGGAGAAAATCTACAACAAACAAATAGATGTAAAGAAATAGGTAAAAATATTTTGTGAAATATTATTATCGTATTTTAAATACATACAAGTTAATAATGAAGTTTAATATTAATTTTTTCGTAGTTCCTCAAAAGAAATATTTGCTTGTTCTTGAATTAGAAGAATTGTTAGTTCAAAAGTGTACTTCTAAAAAGGAAAATACATTTCAATTAAACAAAGAATACCTCATACCACGAATGTATAAATTATATGTTTAAAGAGTTTTATCGAATAACATTATGGTCATCTATGTTGGATACAGATGCTAGTGTAGAAAAACTAAAAACAAAATCTGTTACTCTCAGCTAAAGTGGACGTGCAACCTTTGTTTTGTTGGGGTATGGAGCATTGCAAAAAAGAGGGAGACAAATTTATTAAAAATTTGGAAACAATTTGGAAGACACCGATTTTCCATACAAATGTGAAACTACAATTGTAGTTAACGTAGACAACAAAGGGGTTCCTGAAGAAAAAAATTTGGTGTCTCCAAAGGTTTTTGAGAAAGACTTTAAAAATAATAGGTGGATTATGTCTAACTTATTTTCTCAACTATCTATATGCAGGTGTCAGTAGGTGATGTATTTAAGGGATGTGCTCTATTTCAAACAAGAATGGAATAAATGAATATATATAAAAATATATTACATTTTGTGATTATTATATACTCTTTAATAAGATGTTATTGATGGTTATTAGTATGTAATGCTCAAAATGTGTTTATTACAATTTTTATATTTTTTTCACATTTCATCCAAATGATGTGATTAGTAGATAATGATAAATTAGGATGTTATTGATAGTTTACCATTTAATTATCAAAACTAGATTTGATAGGATTATACAAAAAGAAAGTAATTATCAATAAAATCAGATAATATAATCTATGATTTAATTTATTGAAAAAGAGTTTTGTTATTGGTTGGTTTTTCATATCTCATTTTCCATGGAAAGAAGTTATTGGTTTTGGGGGTAGAAGAATTTCTCTTTGGAGTTCTAGGGCTTTCTAAATTTAGATCACTGACCATACAACTAGAATTTACATATGCATGCTACTTGATACTTCAGTCATACTTTTAGCCTTGAATTTTTAAGGATAACATGACAACATTTTGATATTGGATTGTTGTTTACATACCTACATTCAAGAGAATGACATGCATTCATTCAAAAAAATTATTGGCTAAGAAATATTGAATTCATTTTTGTTGGGGCATATCAAGTGTGAAATTAGCAACAAATTTTTAAGATCGAAGGGGAATATTGTGCCAATTTAAAAAAAATATGCAAAAGGTTCTTGATAAGTACACCCAAATATATGGAGTAGAAAACATATTGTTCATAGGTGAAACAAAATGTTTTGTTCATGACATAACTGAGGCACTTTTATTTGGATTGCCTTCTAGCTGGAAATTTGATGGCACAATGCATTCTGATAGAAATTTTTTCACACACTTATGTACATGGTTAAATCATGTGGGTCCACACCCAAATTTATGTCGGTCTTTGGAAACATTTAAAAAATCAATTACTGAGCTTGATTGAGTGTATTTGATACTATTATGTTGATTAATATATATAGATAAATTTAGTTTATTTTTGTAGTCTTTCTCATAAAAATTCAATCATATTGGTTTTTTTAGTCTATTTCATAACAATGGATTTATTACCATCATTTTATAAAAAAGAATTATGACTTGTATTTTTATCATAACAACACATTTCCATGAATATTGAGCTTGATTGAGTTTACTTATTACTATTGTGTTGATTAATAAATATAAAATAATTGGTTTGTTTTTAGTCTATCTCATAAAAATATATAAATATTGGTTTATTTTTGTAGACTATCTCTTAACAATTCATTTATTACCATCATTTTATGTTGTATTTATCTCATAACAACACATTTCCTACCTTTATTCTATGCAAATAAATCCACATTATAGTTAAATATTTGTCATTTTTTATTGATATCATAAATTAGATACAAATATATATGATCAAAATATGTAAAATATACAACATGCAAATGCGCATGACCCCATAGTTAAAATAAATCACATCCAAAATTTTATTTCTTTCTATATTAAGCTTATGAGAATGGGCATATGCCCATTCTCATCACAATGATAAAAATATTTGTTAGTATGAGAAATGGCATATGCTGATTCTCATCACAATGATAAAATTCTCATCACAATAATAAAACTCTTTATTTGTATGAGAATGGGCATATTCCTTTTCTAACCATTCTAACTCATTGAAGCAATATTGAACTTAATAATTTTAATATCACTATAAAGGATGTGAGAATGGGCAATTGTCCATTCTAAAACAAATTAAATATTACCTCTATTTTTCTTCTATGATTCTTATATGAGAATTGGCATATGCCCATTCAATAGAAGATAAAAAATGTTTGTTTGTATGAGAATGGACAATATAAGTATTTTCTATGCTTTGTAAAGCTATAAATGTATTAATTATTCCAATAAGTATTTCCTATTCGTACTAAAAATTGTAAACCCCTAAAATGGAAATCCCTCATACATGATATATAATTCTAAAAAATCCCTTTTTGGATTCCAATAATAGCCAAATCAAATTCCAAAAATCCCCTTTTTGGATTCCAATAATAGCCAAATCAAATTCCAATATTTGGTATAAGAAAAACCAATATAGCTAATTTCAATATTTAATCTAGATTGTAAAATGTCCAAATTTAACAAAATTATGGTTTATATATCAAATGATAAATTATTCCTCATGTTCTAATAAAATTACTAATAATTCACTAGGAAGACTATGAAACCAATATAAGGAATTTCTTATTAAATTGTATGGGAAGGAATTTATAAAAAGCATACCAATATTATGATGTGCTATGGAGAGATTACAATACTTAATTGTATGTAAGAATAGACACTTTTTTCAAATAAATGGAGTATCGTCATGACAAAGAGTGTAGATCCTTCATTTTTGTTTATTTTGTCATAATCATATTTTGGACATGATGTTGTTTGTTGAATGTTATTTGGGAATTTTTATCTCCCTCTTAATGTAGAAGGCATTTAAAAAAATTAACTTGGTCTTGTGATAGAGATGGGGAGGTGTGCTTTTAAGGAATAGTTCTTCAATCCTATCTCACTGTGCCACTATTTTGACGTAGTTTTTTTCCATCCATATGGAGAATGTAGATATGTGGACATTTGTAATAGGTATAATGAGATCATGTTTTATGTTTTTAAGTTCATTGAATAAATATTATTGTGTTTAATTTAAGTGTCATGTTATACTACACATTAAAGTATTAATATAGATAAAATTTAACTTATATATGTATATTACTTTGTTTTGTTAGTAATAGTTGGAAAAGGCTCTAAGGGATAGAAAAAAGGAGAAATATCTTCAAATAAAATCACAAGAAACATAAAAAGTCATAAAGAAGTAAATTTTTTTGACTCCAATATAGGGAATGTTTTATATTTTTTAAACAAAATAAAAATCTACAATCAAACCAAAGACAACATCTGGTACAACTAGTCGGAAACATACCAACAAAGGAGCTAGAAAATTTCCCTCTTAGTGTTTCCTATGGTTTGGGTACTCATTATATCATAGTTATACTATTTCTTATCCATATTCTCTTCCCTAGAACTTCTCCCATCCACTTCATTGTCTCGAGATGCTAATAACTAGTTTCATTCTTTTCCTTTACACATCCCCATAGCCAAATGATCTTAGGTAATGGTAATATGCCACTCCCAAACCACATAATCTACTACAACTTTATTAATCTTAACAGAGATAGTAGAAATTTGTGTCATCATTTTTCTTCATCTCCCTCACCAAATTATTATTAATCTCTAACAGAGAATCAACAACCTTTTCCAAGGTCTCAACCTTTTCCAAGGTCTCAACTCTTTTTTCAGCTACTCTTAAGAAATATTCTTGGTAACATACAAACCATCATCAATTAAAATGTTTTTTATCTTTCAATAATTCACCATATGTAAAGAGGTTCTATAAAAAATTAGTTGCAACATGATTATCTTTCCTAACTTCCCCAGCTTTGAGGATGTGGGTCTTGCATTTTCTTTAGAAAATTTCTCATCCAATGAAACATAGTCATCATAATTATCTCTAATTAAGTTTGGGTTTTACCTCTTTAAAGATAAGTATGATCATTTCATGGTGATAGGTATTTTAAATTTTCTCATCTTGGAAATCTCTAACCGATGCACAAGAGGATCTAAAAACATAAAAGAGAAAGCTTATCCACTAATTGTTCCTAAAGTGATCAAGTAAGGGGAAATGGTGGGTGTGTAATTTCATAAATTTTCCATATAGATTAATGTATTTCATAATGAGTAAATAGATTTTAGGATGCCTACCAGGAAGGGCAAGGTGGGAAATACCATTTTCTATAAAGAGGATATGGTCATAATGATTGAATAAAGTCTCTAGTTCCTCCTTCCTACATGTCATATCTTTTAAGATTTTCATCCCCTTCATAGGCATGCCATTCACCTCAACAATGAGCTCTTCAAAACATTTATAATAATTCCTATGAAATAAACAATACCATTATCCCATGTAGTGGTAAAATATTCAACTAAAAGAGGGTCACGACCATGCCATTTTTTCATGTAACTAATTAACCCACCATATTTGAAAATATACCAAATAGTGGTGTACCTACACAAGGAAATGAAATAAGAAAGTTCTATGAAGGCCCTTTCACGACCCATTCTCAGTAATAGAGTATATATATACTTTAAATTTTAAAATTTGAGCCTAAACCCCAATCCCCATAATTTTTTTGGAAAATAAATATATCCACCAAACAACACAAAAAAACACACTTGAAATGAGAGATCAAAATCCAATGTTTTCCCCAAGCACCACTTATCATTGGTAAATTAATACCCTTGATGTTTAATGATGAAATTTCTAATGGTGGTGGGTAAAAGATCAATATTAGACCATTGAGGCTTAGTATTTATCTTAACACCAAGGTTGGCTAAAGATTTAGCATTACCATTCCTTTCATATTACACATTAGTTTAAATAACCTCCTCAAACCTAGGTAATAAATTTTAATATTCAATGTTATATTGTTGATACTGAAGCTAACTATATAGTCCTATTTTATACACTTTATAATATTGAGAGAATCTCGCATGATAATAAGAATTTGAATTTTGAGGGTTACCTATAGGAGAATACCCTAAAGAGTAGTGTTGGCCTCAACCACATGATTAGTATGAGATCCAAGGTATCTTGCTTAGGCAACCACCAATTCTCCATTACAAATTCTAATAAGACCCCCACTTACTTCACTAGGGTTACCTTTTGAGGAAAAATTAAAGTTCCAATTTTTCCAACCCAAAAGATGTTTAACCCTTTTAAACATATTCATGGGTGTCTTCTTACAAGGAAGAGGGATAAGCAAGTTCTATGGATTTTAAAATATGAATTTCATTAGGGGGAATCCCTATAAAATAATTGAATTACACAAAGGAGAATTTTTTTAGTAATGGAGGACAAAATCACTTTCTTTCCCACCTTCTTTTCTTAATTCTTCTTTCCTTTAATAATCCTATTATTTGTTTCTTTTCACACCCCACAAAACAGGTGAGATAGAGAAATTTTCCAAGATTTATAAAGACAATAGGAAACAAAGGAAGATTTTTATTGAATAAACAAGTCAACAATATTTTTGGAAATACTCAATCTATTTGAAAGATTTTTACTAAGGAGATATAAATAACATAAGTATAAATGCAATCCTTGAGTAAATGGGTCACATTTTCATTGTCTCTTTCATAGAGCACACATCTATTGGGGCTAATAATACCAAATTTTTGAAGGCTTTTAATTGTGATAATTTATCTTAGATATCTATCCAAAAAACATATTAATTTTAGAAATTTTAGTCTTGTCCCAAATATCTTTCCATGACAAAACATGCTTAGTCAAATTGTTGACTAACTTATACCGTGATTTGACAATGTAGTCCCCATATTTAGTACCAGTTCAAACCAAGGTATATTTTTTGTTGGTGAAAATGATATGAACACCTTCCAAATATTTATTTAGAGAGTCTATAGTGACAAGACTATCTTGTTCGTCCTCCCTCCATATAATTTTTGGCCATTTCCACAAAAATTCTCCTCTCCTATAGTAGTCTTTTAGAATAGAATGCATAAAGGATTTTAAAAAATTAAACAAGTGATTCCAAGTTTTTTTTTTGTTTTTTGTTTTGTGTGTAGAAGGGCCCTCTTTAAATAACCAATCCTCACATAACTAATTTTTGGAACCTTCCCTAGGTTCTATTTAGAAAATAAAATAATAATGATAATAATAAACGAATAAGCGACATGTTAATATAATCTACATTTTAAAGTGAATAGAAACAAGAAGTTTCTTCTTAAACAATATATTTAAATGAAATGTGAATTTTCCTTGAGAAAATAAAAGAGAAGTGATGGCAGGGAAGGATGGTAGGAGTGTAGAAAGAGAACCGTGTAATTTTGAATAGAGGTGGGTGGTTGAAGTTAAATTAATGTAATATGAATGTGTACTCTTCACAGGGAATGGGATGCCCATCCAAACCTATAACTAGTCTCGCCACCTTATTACAATGGATCGGAATCTAGTTTTGGTCACCATAGTATTCTTCAAAGAGTGAAGGTTTAGATTAAGGATCAATGCATTCCTCTTTATGTTGTTACAACATGCTATATCCTAATATTTTGATTCACTCGGAACCAAATTGACATACGGGATTAGATGTTTATTTTTGGAGGTAGAATGTGGCAAGACAGTTGGGTGATTAACTATTGGAAAATTAATCCCAACAATAAACATTGATTTCTGTCTTCTGCGGTCCCTAAATTTAAATGATTTAATTTTCATAATCCAAGAAATATATGTCTCCTAAATTTGGTCTACGCACTAAATATTGAATGATCCTTTATTATTTGAAATTTTTGGGTGAAAAAAAAGGGGGGGAAATGAATTCCTATAACTTCAGAATGTAGAAAGTAGTTGAACAAAATTCAGAACTACAATTTAGAGATTGGAGTAGATGCACAAAAACATAAGGAGAACTCTACCAAAACAGAACCACTAGTTTGGTGAAGCATAACAATTAGAGGATTCCAGAAAATTTATAAAGATGGAGAAAAAGTAGAAAATTACAAAGTATAGCTCAAGCAATCAAATAGAAAGAGGAAAAGAAATGTACAAAAATAGTTGTTTGTGTGCAACATATTTGTATAAGTTTTGTAATCTCCTTGTTTTAAATAGAAATATTTTGGTGTTTATAGATATGCAAGGAGATACAAATATATTTTGTTATTTGTGTGTTTATTTAGCTTAGAATAACATCAATCCCATCTATTTTTCTCGTAAAACTAGTATCAAAGTTGGGTCTCTTGTTTTAAGAAGTGTATTTATTATTTATAATAGCTAAAAATGATAGTAAAATGTGGTAGCATCATCCAATCTTTGATGGAAAAAAATGATGTGTGGTCAAATAAAGTGAATACCATTTTCAATCTTGTTTGAATGGATTTACAGATTTGAATGACCAAGTAGACTATGCAGCCCATTCCAATTCTTGGAAAACTTAGTTGAATAAAACTATAAGGAAAGATGCAAGAGATCTCATTGTCATTAAAGCAACAATGACATAACCCATATTCCCTATAATATCAGCAAATAAATTCTCAAGGATTTATGGGATATTATACAAAAATCCTATAAAGGTAATGATAAGGTGAATTTAGTTAAACTATAGTTGCTTAGGAGAGATTTTCAAACTATACAAATGAAAGTGGTTGAATCTATTTTCAATTTTCACAATATAATATTTGGGTTAGTAAAATAGTTAAAAATTAATGGAGAGTCTATTGAAAATCAAAGGATTGTTAAGAAAATATGATAGCAAAAATATCACAATCACACCCAAAACACACCAAGGATAATAAGTTAGCAAAAAAATTCAACAAAACTCATGATTTACTTAAGAAACCAACATTGCTCCAAGTACCAAAAATGACTTCAAAACTGAAAAAATGGCTAAAGATATTTTTCACTTGTTTAAATACTCCTAACAAACATGATTAAACACCTAAAGACGTTTCAAACCACAATTTTTTCCATTCACTATTTAGACCTTAAAATCAGCTTGTAGCCCTGCTACAAGACAAATTTTTCTAAATAAAACTTTCCAAAATGAATTTTATCTCATTGTCAAGTTTTTAGATGCCCTTTTGGGCTATTACTCTTATTACAAAGTTTCAAAACCTATCTTTAAGCCAAAAAAAAAAATTATTCTCCTTTTACTGTTCACAATTAGGCCTATTTTCTAGCCCTCCAAGCACACAAAGCTCATAGCTAGGAATAAACTGTCAACTTTCATGATGAAGAGTTTATTTTTCATATTACACATTATTGATTTATTACTTCATGCTCAATTTAATCCTCTAACTCACAATACATTTTCCCAACTCCAATTTCTTCTTTTTAACTACTTCATTAGGTATAAACTAGGGTTTCAAGTGACTTCTTAGGGTTTTGACAATTACTAATTAGTTTCAACATTTGAATCACCTTACACCATACCCGTACACCTTACTCAAGAACTTTACAAGGCTTCATCACCCTATTATCATCAAAATGTTATGTTTTTACAAATTATGATTCTTAAGCTTGTCTTATTCTAAACACACAAGCTTGCCCTCTATACCATGTTTTTCTCCTTACTTTAGGTTTCTAACCCTTAACCAATTTCCTAATATTTTTTGAATATTTCCTTACTTACCTCTTAAAATTGTTCACACCATTATCTTTACTTCACCTTTAGCAACATGGATGGTAAGACATTGAAAATGTTTTCTTAGACTAAATCAAGAATTTCCTCCTTTGGTTTTCTCTCTCTACCTCAATAGATTGTTTTTAATAAATGACTTCTCAGGGTTACTTACACTCCAGTGATTAATCTAAACTTATTCTAACCAATTTCATAATTTAGTATAGTCATCTTAGACTCCTTTCAATACCTTCACTACTCCATTTTGGATACACTGTGCACAAGACAAGGTCTGAATCTGAGTTTTTGGAACTTACCACCCTCTAAACACTTATGCTTCCTTGTAGACAACTTGCATACCTTCAATAAACTCCTATATACCTAAATTGGAAGATTTGACACATAACACAATGATTTGATGACTTATTCAATCCACTTATTGAAGGCCAAACCTCAAACATGGTACAAACATTCTAAACTATATTTTGCACATTTAACGCCCTATACTCATTCCTTAGACCCTCATGAATCGATGTCCCATTCCATAAGTTATTCATACATTAATCACACAATTTTAACATAATGCACAACAAGAATTCTTGTAAATTCACCAAATTTCCATTTAAGACCCTCAAACTAATTTTCACACACAACTAGGACTATCTTTTATATTTTGAACTTATCAAATCCTCTCTAAACACCCTGAAACTTCTTATGAACTTCAAAAACCCTTTTTAGTCATTTTTCTCCAAGTTTCATAACATTTTGTAGATACATTTGAAGATGTACATTTTCCTTCTTTTCAAACCCTAGGGGAAGAGTATAGCTTACAAACACAATATTTAGGAATAGTTTCGTTGTTTAAAGTTTTAGAATGCTTCAAAATATTAGAGACTTCCTACAAAACTTTGTTCCACACACTGAAAATATATTTTATAATAAATAAAAATATATAACATGGTTATCACTCCTTTTTTGGTCATATGGTGATCAAAAGGACTCGTGAAAACATGATTACAAACATGGAATCGTTTCTATATTCACATGCATGATAGTTATCATTATTATTACTATTTAACCACCGTAACAATTTTCCCTATCGTAGGAATAAGAATAGATTCAAGAAAGGAAACCATGATTTTGAATCTTACCTCTGAAAGGAAGCATGGAGATGGGGATGGAGAAGGGAATATGCCATGTGAACTTACGCAGTTCAAGGAGCAGAGGACCCCAGGACCTCGTGGGTTGGAGTGGTCTCAACACAAAGTCCAGATTTTGAAAAGGGGATCACACAGGTTAAAGTATCTCATAGAATTTCTGAAATCGGCCATCATTTCACAATCCCATGAGCTCATAGATAGAGAAATGTAGAGGAATATATTAGCCCTAATCAGTAAATTTCATGGGCCACGAACCAACGTGGATGTGATAAGAAGATGGGCAGGAAGAAAATGGCAACCGAAAGGTAACATGGAAATTTCTTTGCTAACCAAAGGGTTTTTTCTTGTCCATTTCAATAATATGGAATATTGTAACAGAGCTCTAGTGGAAGGACCCTGGTTTTTGGGAACCATGGGTCTGTTATTAAAAAGATGGAACCCAAGATTTGATCCAAAAAAAGAAAATATCAATGTCATGTCATTATGGGTCAAACTCCTAGGATTACCATTGGAATACTAGGAACCAAAGTTTTTAATAATTGTGGCTAAATCTCTAGTACCCAGGTGGCATTTGATGGTGCAACCACAACTAGAACCATGATAGATTTTGCTAGAATTGTGTTAATGTGGACCTGGATAAGGAGCTACCAGAAAATTTCACTATCCATTCGAAGATAGGCAACTGGAAGAAAACATTGGAATATGATAGATATGTTGCCAGATGCAAGAAGTGCAACAAAATGGGACATAATATCAAAGCATGTCTAAAGATTGTTAATGATGGACACACAAAGGAACCGAGGAAAAGAATGGAATGAAAGGAAAAGGAAAATGAAGATCCAGTGAAAGGCACATAATAAGACAATAAAAAACTAGATGAAATTCAATATGTTGGTAAAAAAATACTTTTATCTATCTTAGAAATTAGGATCAATATGAATTACACAAAGAAGAGTTTTTGTTCAAACTCAAATAAATAAAGTTATCATGAGAAATATAGTAGTAGAAGAGAGAAAGAAGAAGAGACATTAGAAATGGCTCAAGAAGAATCAAAATAAGCAATAGAGAAAAACAATATGATATACATCAAGAACAAGAAAAAGTAATATCAAAAAAAAGACAAGGGAGGATTGGAAATAATTCGAGATGAAGAAAAACCCAAGGAAAAGATCAAATTAGAAGAAGAATGAGGAAATCAAGATCATGTTGATCCTCAGTAAAGGGAAAAGCAAGATTCAAAAAGCATCACCCTCTAGGAATCCTAACCAATCGAGATATGTAGGAGGCTACACCACTAGAGGGAAAAAATCAATCAAAGAGGAGCAAAAAGAATCACGGAAAAATAAATAAGCAGAGGGAGGAAATCAACATTGGACCACAAAGGGCCCAAAAAACATCATAAGATTAACATAAGAGGCCTCAATAAATGTATAAAGTAAGTGCAATATTATATTTTTGCACTTTTCTTGATATTTGTTGATTTTGGATTATTTCGAAATGTATTTGGTCTAAACTGGGCTGGTTTTATGTTCATTTTGTTGTTTGCCCCAATTGTTTTAGGTGTATGGTTTAGTTTTGACTCATGAAATGTTTATTATCATATCTAGATTGTAGATCCTATTGTAAAAAGGTAGCGTCCCTACCAAAACCCTCCATTTACTAAATATTAAAAAAATTACCTATCCTTAGTCTTAATCCTCTAGCATCCTTTGTAGTATTCAAAATATGAAAAATACAATCTCTTACCTTTTTACAACCCCGAACAATACTTCTTGCACATATGTGTCTTCTTGGACGTTCTAACACCTTTATACTCCTTCAATTCCCTCATTGGGGATATATAATCCTTTCAAACCTATGTATAATAGTCAATAATCCATAAACAAAATTCATGATCCCATGAAAATCATTCACACATTGTTTCATGAACATTCATACCGTTTTACAAGTATTGATCAAAAAAATCTATTGATTTTTCAATTCCTATGATATTACAAAGCTTCTTGATCCCTATAGCTTGGTTACAAAGTTTATTCTTTCACTTCCATCTTTATCACTATTCAAACTCCTCATTCCATTCAAATTCTCATCAAGATACTAAAGAAAAGAGAGGTAGGTAGGTTTTATCGTGAAATTAAATCACCATGGTAATGATGACAAAAGTGAGTTAAATCATAGTGAGGTTTACAAGGAACTTATGTGAGTGTACAATTGTTTTATGACCTCACTTAATCACTTATTCAACCTAGTCTAAATTATAAACCCCTAACACACACAAAGACAATTTAAAAATTTGAAATGTGGTTTTGGAGGGAAACTTCCAAATACTAGTTATTATGTATTATATGAGTCCAAATTGATATAAACATGTCAAGAATGCACAAAGGAACCCTCACAACCCTAAACAACTATGAAAACCAAAAATTTGAATATTTACAAGTGATGCTCCTACATCATACTCCCCAAGTGGAGAGAATTGAGCTCATTTTGTTTTCTTTCTTAATTTTTCTAGTTTCTTTGCTTTCTTGATTTAACCTTCTTCTTCTTAGGTTGAGCTCAATCCTTCTTAATTTTCTTTTCTCATTTCTTTGTCTTATTATCTTCTTGTTTTCCTTACTTATTCTTTGTGTTGGCCATTGTGTGTTTGTGTTGTCATTGATGTCAACTCCATTGATGGAAAAGGGTGTCATGTGGTCATGTGATTATCTATGTGATGTTATTCAGATGTTAAGCTTGAATGTTGAATGGTAGTATCCATATTTGGTGGTGTTCTAGGAGGTCATGATGCATGGTTGAGATATCATAGTCATTATTTGATATATATTGAGATTGTTGGAGGTTTAAAAGAGGTCATTAATGGTCCATGAGGTGTGTTTGAAGTTTCAATGAGTATGTATGAGGTCAACAATTTCAGTTTATGAGTTGTTAGTGTTGAGTCAAGTCATTCTAGGATTGTTTCTAGCCCCATAACATGCAAAATGAGGTAGATGTGTGAGATTTGGACCCAATAAATATTGTTGGAGTATGGTATCATTATGGTGGTAGTGTACCTAAGGTGTATGATAGGTTATAGGTCATTCTAACATGGAAATTTGAAGATATGCAAGTTTTAGCAAAACTGGGTAAGTAATAGTGTGTTTTTAAAGAAAAAGTTCATATTCGATGCTCGTTGTGAACTCGTAGGATTTGCATAGAGACTTGATATATTTGGAAGAGATTATAAGGTCAGTTTTCAATGTTTTACAAAAATAGTTAAGTGGTTTTATCGTCGCGTTTTGATGAATGATCGTTAATAAGGTAAAGAGGTTTGAAACCCTAGCTAGGAGAAAATTGTGTAAGATTGAGTACATAGAGCCTGTTTTGATTTTTTTAAATGTGATGATTGGATTTTTTAGAGGACTCTCCTATATTTCCAGAAAGGTGAATTAGATCTTGTGAACATATGTATCACCCACCTTAATAGGATTATTTCGAAGAGTTCTATTTTAAGGAGAATTTTCCCAAATTAGGTAAAGAATAAATTGAAATTTATTATATCCAAGGATTTTTAATATATGTTCATGAAGGTTTCAGGTCATGGTGGTGCTGAAAAAGTGAAAAGTGTGCCTATTTATGAAGACTTGTTTTTGGACAGCTTTGGAGTGGCTTATAGTAAATTTGACATCAGTAAAGCCATAGGGGAGTTAGGACCCCATTAAAGTTTTTTTGAGAAGATAGTTCATATAGTTTTCCAATGGTTTATATAAACTTTATGATTGGATAAGATATGAAAAGTTTACGACCTGTTCTTGTAGGGTCAATTTTGAAAAATGTTCATTCTAAGCGGGTCCAAGTGACTACACGAGGTAAAGTGATTTTTCTGAGTTATTAATGATTATTTAAGGTTGTTGATTGAATAGGAATAATGTATAGGTTTTTACATGATTTGATGTAGTGTGGAATTGGTTTTGAGGTGATGGAACAAGTTAGGCTAATAATCAGCTTGAGTCCAAGAAGCGTTAAAAAGTAGTTTGTAGAGATGGGCTTGGTTGAAGGCCTTACACTTAGAGTTGGAAGGAGTTCCAATATGTTATGGAAATAGGATTAAGAGATACTTAAAATGGTTTATTTATTTATTAATTATGAGTTTATTTGATGTGTATTTCAAGTTAGTTTGTGAGTAAGAAGATTTCTTCTTTTTTAGGACAAGACTGATTTTCCTAGATGATTGAGTTGATTGGAGCATAAAATTGATGATTTGATGCTTTATACTACCTAGAAATTTAAGTGGGGTGAATTTTAATCTATTTAAGTAATTTATAGGTCTTGAAAGTATCATAAAGGGTGAAAAATAGCTGAGTTTTAAAAATTGGTTTTTTGTAGCTTGTTTTGGTGAAGACAAAAGTAGTTGTGGTTTGAATATATGGATGTTTCATGATGTATAACTTTCTTATAAGTTTTCTACAGGTTCTGGTATTTCCATTGAGTGGTCACATGTGATATTTTAGGTTTTCTTGAGGCCTAAAGGTAAAATCTAGTTGTTGATAACAATTTTTTGTGAAGGAAATATGAGCCAATGGGCCCATTAAATGAAATAATTTGATTGGTTAAAGTAAAATTATGACCATGGATGATGTTTAAATGTCATATTACACATGTGTGGTGATTTTTAGAGCTTTAATAAAAATATTTTTGGCATGAGGATATTTTTCTCATCCTAGTGATGGGGTTTTGAAGATTTTTGGTGCAAGTTGGATGGTTTAGGCATGGTCGTCCTACATGGGTCATATGTGACTATTTTGATGATTTAGAAGGGATTTTTAAAATTTTTATGGTCTAAATAAAGGATGGAAACTGACACCTTTTGAATTTGAATGAAGGAGAGCTTATAAAAGTGAAGTATTGGGTGCTTTTATGCAATAGTATTACATGGGTGAAAAGTGTGACCTAGAGGAGAGTGAATTACAGGTATGAAGGAATTATTTGAATGATGATCATGTGTTACAATTTGAGGAAGTTTTTAGAGAACATTTGCAATTTTTTAAGGAAATACAAGTTGAGAAGGATGAATATATAACAATTTTGAAGACCTAGGGCTTGAGAAAGGGTTTGTGAGTGATGGATTTGAAAGAGATTTGCATTAAATGAAAATTGTATAACATAGAAATATAATATATTGATATTAAAAAACCTTCAGGATATTTTATTAGACAAGGAGATTACAATATATAGAAGATCGATCTCCTTAATAAAAGGAGTCAACTTCAATCTCAAACATTTCCTAGAACATCTCATGATCCAAAGAATCACTCAACATATCTCAACAACTCTTATCTACATGAGTTACAACTCACTTACATTATTTACTCACACAATATATAATATATATTTTCACACACACAAATATATAAATATCTAATGTTCACAATAACAAGCTATTCCTAACATTCACCCCCTTAGTGTGAACATGGGAAAAACATACACACTCTTATCTGCAGTATGCTCTCCTCTATGGAGCATGTCAAACTCTGTGACTCATGACCTTGATACTAATGAAGGGAGAAATGCTCAACCTTCTATGGTTTTATAGGTTTACCACAAACCTTGACGTGTAATAGATCCATCGCCTGTCCACCTCGTGTGGTTTTCTGGATCTCCCACAAACCTTTTCAAGATCCATGAATTGTCTTACACTGGTGCTTTTGCTCACCTATTTCATTACATCGGGAGTTACATTTAGGAATGTTTATACATTACTTTTGAACAATCATTTGTTCTTATTCTCACAAATGTACACTGAAAGCAAACACACAACTTAAAAACTTGGCCACCAGTTCAGTTTTGTGGCCTCGTCGATGGTGCCTAATGAGAGGTCGCTATGTGCCCTCCTACCTCCGTTGCCTCCAGCCTCCATCGTCTCGCTACTTAGTTATCGGATGTGTCGTTAAGGCCCATTTTTACAACTTGGGTGTCAGTTTCAACCGATAATGCACCCCCTCACTATGGACATCGTGTACAAGTGAAAATGTGTCCAATTTTTGAAAAGTGAGGCAAATTTTTTTATTTTTCAAACTTTTACTCCTTTTTTTTAGATTTTTCGACTCACAAAAAAGGACATCGATTTCTATCAATAATGTGTCCTATTACAAACAAATTAAAACAATACTACCTAATATTCCCCTAAATATGGATGACACAATTAAAATCCAATTGACTCCATAATGACTCTTTTAATACATACTATTTTCCTTACAAGTCTTTTGGTGGGAAATTACATACTAAATAACCTAAACCAAACATAAAAACTCATTATCATAAAACTTTCGTGTAAGTATTTTAACTATCAATCTATCCACTAAGTGAGTCAAAACATATGTTTTTGACAGAAATGCAAAACAACATGTAGAGAATAAAACTATATGAAATCTTGTTCTAGCTTGCAGATCTGGAGAGATAATTTTTTTGTGCTCGATAGTCAAGATTCTAAGACGTCTCCATCTCTATGAAACAATACTTACTTCTATGCTTATACCAAATATTGAGAGAGAGTTGACTTTTTTATTACCCACGTGGAGACGGATCTGGTTGTATGGCATCCTTCCTTAACCATAATATACGAGCTCTGAATGCATGTCAGGTTTTCCTGTCATATGGATCTCAACCTGCATGTACTCGCCCAGATTCCTCACTCACGCATGCAATCCAAATTGTCGAGTGCCAACTATAACTCGAGTGGAATTTACGTTCTCCTTGATCCACGTCAAAAAACCTTGTGACTGGCAGATCCGTATGACAATTGTAAGTGAGTACGGGATTCAACAAATTTATCAGCTCATAGACCTGTAGCTGTCTTGGTGCATGAAATGATGCACAAATAGGCTTGACCTTTTCAGAGATTTGGAATGTCCTTAGCAAGAGCAGTCAGATTGGACATGGGAAGAGCATCGAATATACAACCGTTCCAGCATGATCATCAAACCTATGCACACTGCCACGTAAATCAAGGCTGATACATGATATAAATGAAGTTCAGATCAAGACTGCAAGGAAGCACGTCAATGGGAAGAATATTGATGCCTTAATATTTTCAGACTATCTAAAACATTCACAAATAGACTCTCATGATAGAATATTGAACCCGCTCTGATACCAGATGATGGATTTGAAAGAGCTTTGCATTAAATGAAAATTGTATAACACCAAAATATAATATATTGACATTAAAAACCTTCAGGATATTTTATTAGACAAGGGAGATTACAATATATAGAAGATTGATCTCCTTAATACAAGGAGTCAACTTCAATCTCAAACAATTCCCTAGAATATCTCATGATCCACTAATCACTCAACATATCTCAACAACTCTTATCTACGTGAGTTACAACTCACTTACATTATTTACTCACACAATATATAATATATATTTGCACACACACAAATATATAAATATCTAATGTTCACAATAACAAGCTAATTCCTAACAAAGGAGTTGAATTAGAGATATCCATCGCTTATGGCAAAAAAATATTCGTATATAATAATCATGAGGTGGATTAGTTGGTTTTTATTCATCTTGGGGTGTTGTAGTCCCTTTTGGAGTTGGTGCTTCACCGAATTATGGGTTGGTGCTCCTTATAGGGTTGGTACTCTACTAAACTATGGGTTGGTGCTCCTTGTGAATTTGGTGCTTCAAGTATTTTTTTTTTTGTGTAATATACGAAAAAAATTCGGTGTTTTTATTCCCTTTAGGGTTTCCCACTTATATTTGGTGTTCTTGTGTACTCTTTTTTCTCTTGCTCTTGTGAATGGTTGTTTCTATGTTTAAGTAATCACACACATGGTTTATGGTTGATTAAATGGATGTATAAATTATAATGAATGATGAATGGTAAATGAAATAATTTTTTATAGGACTGATTCACCCCTCCTCTTAGTCCATGGTGCTTCCAACAATTGGTATTAGAGCATGTCTTTGAGAATCAAGTATAACAACTTGGAGGAGATCCTTGAAGCACAATATGGAAAATAAGTCAGAAAGAGAATAAGGAATTGAAATTCATGATCAAGAAGGATGAAGAAACCATAAAAGATATCAAGATTCAATTGGAGAATGTTATTTCACATTTGAGTTTAAAATAATAAGGATGTTAAAGATCGAAAATCTTAAGCCTTGTGATCTATGTATGCATGGAAAAAATGATCTCAAAGAGATGGCTATGGATTTATAAGAAGATTTATCATTCCATAGAATTGTGAACATTATATTGAAGTTTGATATCAAAGATATGAAAATTATTCTTAAGGCCAAGGAAGAAGAATGTGATAAGCTTAAGGAAGAGGTACAAACCCTAAGGGTCAAAGGAGATGAAGATCCTAATCTAGCAAATCAAGGAGTTGGTCCTAGTTCTAAAGGAATTGAAGTTTATGCTGTTCATGGAAAGAAGGTCTATTCAAGACCTAATCCTATTATACAACCAAATGCAATAAGGTATGCAAAATTTCATGGTTATTGTTATGCTTGCAATGGTTATGGTCATAGAGCAAGGGATTATAGGAAGTTTTTCAGTTGTGTGTACCCTTGGAGAAATGGAAAAGACCACAAGAGTGATCAATTAAGGGAAAGGTAAGAGGTTTTGTGTTATAAGTGTCATCATAAGGGTCATATTGCAAGTTTTTCTCTCATGAACCATCTAGACAAGTGAATAAAAATGAAGATATGAAGGTGAAGGAATTTTGGAGGTAAAATCTTGCCAAAGGAGAATCTGATTCATTCAAAGTGAATAAGAAATGGTAATCAAGGATGTCAAAATACCCAGTCATGGAAATGTGAAAATAATCTTGTGTTAAGAGCTCATGCATTGCAATTTCCTATGCTTGATAATTTGATAATTCTATGGGTATGGGATACATAAAGAGTGATAAGGTATGTTAAGTTACTTATCTATGTTGTTTCTTGAATCCTTGAAGGTGTTTGATTTTAGGTGTTGGTAATTTTATTTAGAGTGTTTGTCATGAATAATTTTCACTACTTAGAATGTCATGGTATGTAAAGAGTAATGTAGTTTTTCATAAGTTTCGAGTGTGTTATGATGAATTTATCTCTAAAGGTTTGTTAGGTGTTCAGTTAAGTTGTCAAAGGTCCTATTAATCAAGCGGGATCTCAAAATTTGTGTAAAGAGTGTCTCAAGATGAGTCATGTGGTACCAAGGCATGTTTTGATCCTTGTAATGCTATGTTGGTTCTTGGACTAATATCATCATGATTTAGTTATTGTCAAAAAAATTGTTTTGAGGATGTGAGTTGTGTTTATTTAGTATGGTTAGTGATCTTTGAGAGTTTTGAGTACTAAAAGGGGTGAACTAATCATGAAGCAAGGTCTTGTATCAATTAAATGAGGAAAATAGAGTCATGATTTTGTCAAAAGGTATTTACAAGTTTAGTATATGCCTCGAAAGTGTCAAAGGGTGTAGGTCTTAGTTTTTATTTGTAGACATTGATGTGATACCATGTACAGGATAATATATCAAGTAGTATACTATGAAAATTAGTCTCAATCACTAACTTATAGTTTGGTCATAATTGTCATCCTTCATGAGCTACTTTATGTTTCTAGGTCGGTGCAATTTGTCAAATTCTCCTAAATATTGTTGAAGTTGTCTCTAAAAGTGTGCTTCAAAGAACTATATGCAAGTTCAAAAGTTTTTGTACTCATGTTGAGACATATTAAGAGTTGGTGCATGCTCACATCTCATAAGGCGGTGAATAAGTAGTCAATAAGTCTATGATAGGTCTATGAAACTAATGAATGATATTCTAAGGTGATAATGATCATGTCCACCCTATACAAAGATTATTTTTATCTAAGAAATGTATATGATGGTTGTGCTTAACATCAAAATTGGTATGAAATTGGTTTTTATGTATAAAGGAATATTAATATCTTATTTCTTAAATGTAGGTCTATGTCATGTCACATTGTTATAGTCTCTTATTTTGGTTCAAGAGTAAGTGGTCAAAAGTATGAAATTTTGATCATGAAATTATATTTTATGTATCAAGGTATTCAATATCTTAGATGTATTGAGCTCTAAGAAAGCATTCCAAGATTTAAGTTTGTGTTTAGTAGGGTGTGTCACTCTCATTTAACATAGTCCTCTATTCTCAGGTCTAAATAAGGTCTTACAAGGTTGTTGTAAGTGTTCAAACTATCTTTAGACAAGCTCATTCATTAAGGAATCTATATAGGTCATCAAATGTTGCTTATTATCCCCGAGTCTCTCGAATCTTGAGTCATAAGAAACCATCGTTCTAAATGGTCCGAGTTATGAAAGAATGTTTGAGATGTGCATCTATGCTATCATGTTAAGTCAAATCATGGTTAGGTTATGTCTTGTTCAGTGTATAAGAAGTGATCTATAGTTGTGTGAATGATCTTAGTTTGATAGTTGAAGGATAAAATGACAATCGACATACGGTAAAGGGTGATAAGAAAGGAGAATTCTACAGGTGATCCTAGATCAATAAGTGCTACAAAGTTTAGTATGAAGTATGTGATGTTTCCAAAGGTATCAATGTCAACCTATAGGTTTATTAATCAAAATGAAAGATACATTTCAACATGTGTAGTTGTGAGCATTGAAGCACATGAATGTAGTTCCATGGGTATGTGATAACTATTCCAATAAAAATGTTTGTGAAATGGAATTGTAAGGTATTAATTGTTAATAAATAAAGTTACCAAAGCTTAAGGTTGGTGAAAGGAATGTTTCCAAGGTATTTTAATGCCTTCCAAAGCTAAGATTGAGGTATGAAGAGGTTTTGTACTAAAAACCTAGCTTAGAGTTCCTAGTTGATTGTGGCTTGGTGATATGGATGAGTTTTTCAAAAGTTAGTGACTTCAAGTAATTATGAGTGGAAATATATATTATGAAAAGGACTGTATAACGATGCTTCAGTTGATAAGGGTCTCAAAATGTAAATGTATTTATAGTTAATGGTGTACTATTTTTATGTGTTTGAAGCTTCATAGGCATGTGTCGTGTAGACATTGGAATTGAAAAAGGATACCCTAGTATTGATTGTACAAGGTCATGGATTCAATATAATGTGGTGTGAAAGTGTGAAATCAAGGGAAATAAGTCATTCTTATTTCTCTTTATAGATTGTTACAAGATATGAAATTAGGTCTTACATCTTTGAATAGTGATTTGAGGGTCTATACAATTGTATTAAGCATGCATTTTTGTTTGAAATGTTGTCATTATCTTGAAGATTATTTTCACAATTGTTCTAACAAAGAGAAAAAGGAAAAGTGGAAGGATATGATCAATAATACCAAACTCAGGGAGTACAAAGGTGACCTCATATAGTATTGGAAAACTTAGTATGTTCCTTGAAGCATAAAATCAAGACAAGAATGGTAGATACACTTGTAAGGTCCGACAATGATCGCATGCTAAAATATTGCTTTCATATGAGGTATAAATTGGTTAATTGGAAAAAATGAGTATGAGATAAAAAAATACAAGGATCTTAGTCTGTACAGAAAACTCAAAATGAGTGTAGTGAGCTATCATGTCATGAAAATATCTCTAATCATGTGTATATGATGTTATGGACTAAGTTGGGAAACCGCAATGAGGGAGAAATATTATAATCTCATAAAATTAATGAAAAGAAGTATTTGAGGTGGTATATGAACTATTGAATGCTGCTAAAGTTTGTGAAGAAAAAAACTAGTGATCTACAAGTATGATGATAAACTATATGCTTGTGGAAGATATATTATACATGGGGAGTTATCTCAGTCATCTATTTAGGTGTCATGAGTTCTTATTAAATAATGAGTGGATATATAGAATGTGTTATTAAATAACATTGGCTTGTGGAGTAATTGGTTGGAAAAAGGGATTTTTCAATATGAAATAAGAACAAATACACTAAAATATCTCTTGTAATTGTAGTGAATTGGTTGAGTTACTTTTGACAAGAAAACAAGGTATGATATCTAGATTATTGTGTTTTTAGTTAGTTTTGGGTGTTATGAACCCATAAGGAATGATGATAAGGAGTATCATGTAGTGTATGGATTCCTAGAAGCTTGTGAAGTTTGTCAAAGGGACGTTGAAGATGTTGTTCAAGGACAAGTTGTCCAAATAGCTAACTTGTTGGGGATGAAGACAAATCTTGTGTTTTTGAGTTGGAACAAGTCTTATGACTGATTTATAACATGAATGGAGGCTAAAATGGAGAGTATAATCTAAGGGGGAGCTATTTTAGGTTCATCTTAGGTCCATAGGATTAGTTTTGTAGTTTTTAGAGTCAAAGAGGAGAGATTTCAGTCTCAAGGGGAGTTTCTTGAGTCAAGTAAGTGATGCTTTTGCATTGTTTATCATTGTTTCCATTGAGTGTTGTCATTTTTCATATCTAGTAATCAATATAGCCTTTTTAATAGATGGAAAAGGGGGAGAGAGGCATCAAAAATATGGAAAAGAGGTCATGTAGGTGTTTTTTTATGTTGGTTGCCATCAATGTTTCTCAAGATAGTTGACATCAATGACAAAGGGGAGATTGTTGGCCATTTTGTATTTGTGTTGTCATTGATTTCAAATACATTTATGGTAAAGGGTGTCATGTGGTCATGTGAGTCTCCATGTGATGTTATTCAGATGTCAAGCATGAAGGTTGATTGGTAGTGTCCATTTTTGGTGGTGTTCTGTAGAAGGTCATGGTGCATGGTTGAGATAGTATAGTCACTTTTTGAGATCTATTGAGATGGTTGGAGGTTTTCATGAGGTAATTTATGTTCCATTATATGTGTTTAAATTGTTTCTATGTTTTTATGAGGTCAGCAAGGTCATTTCATGAGTTGTTAGTGTTGATTCACATCATTTCGTGGCTTGTTTCTAGCCTTGGAGCATGCGAAATGAGGTAGAGATGTGAGATTTTGACCCAATCAGTATTTTTGGAGCATGGTATAAGCATTATGGTAGTGTAAATAAGGTTTATGGAATGTTTTAAGTCATTCTGACATGAGAATATGAAGATATGCAAGTTTTGACAAAACTGGGTGAGTAACAATGTGCTTTTAAAGTAAAAGTTGATCTTCTGATGCTCATTGTGAACGATATGCTTTGCATGGAGACATGATATAATTGGAATATATTATAATGTAAGTTATTAAGGTTTCAAAAAAATAATGAGGTGGTTTTATTGTCACATTTTTAGGAATGATCGTTAAGAAGGTAAAGAGGTTTGAAACCCTATCTAAACCTAGCTAAGAGCAACTTGCAAAAGACTAAGTATAAAGATCCTATTTTTATTGTTTTTTAAAATGTGATGATTGGATGTTTTATATGACTCTCCCATATTTATTTAAATGTGAATTATATCTTGTGACCGTATATGGGCCTCACCTAAATAGGATTGTTTCTGAAGAGTTCTAGTTTAAGGAGAAGTTTCCCAAATGAGGTAAAGAATAAATTTCCATTTATTATATCCCAGGATGTTTTATATATGTTCATTAAGGTTTTAGGTCATGGTGGTGCTGAAAAGAGTAAAGTGTTCCTTGTTTATGAAGACTGGTTTTGAGACAGCTTTGGAGCGACTTGTAGTAAATCCAACATTGCAGGAGATACAGGGGGAGTTAGGACTCCATTAATTTTTTTGTGAATATGATTTAGATATATTTCTAATGGTATATCAAACTTGATGATTAGATAAGGTATGCAAAAGTTATGAGCTATTATTTGAGGGTCAAGTTTGAAGGATTCTCATTCTAGCAGGGTACAAGTGACTACATGAGGTAAAGTGATGTTTCTGAGTTATTCATGATTTTTAAAGGTTTATGAATGATTATGAATCATTTATAAGTGTGTTCCATTTTTTTTTGAGATTGGAAGTGGGTTTTAGGTGATGGACAAATTTGGGCTAACAATCGGTTTTTGAGTCCAAGAAGGGTTAAAAGTAGTTTGTATAGATGGGCTTAGTTGAAGGCATTCCACTTAGAGTTGGAAGGAGTTCCAATATGTTCAGGAAATAATATTTAAATATATTTAACAAAATTTTATGGATTGTTTCATGATTAGTTAATTTGATGTGGTTTTCAGGTTAGTTTGTGAGCAAGAAGATTTCTTTCTTTTTAGAACATGACTTCTTTTCCTAAAAGATTGAGTTGATTGAGAATCAAAAGGATGAGTTGTTATTTATACCACATGGAAAGTTAATAAGGGTGAATTTTTAATTTTTTAAGGAATTTATAGGTCTTGAAAGTATCATAAAGGGTGCAAACTATCTGAGTTTGAAAAACTAGTTTTTGGGTAGCTTTTTTTTGTAAAGCCAAAAGTAGCTATGGTTTGAATATATGGATGTTTCATGATGTATAACTTTATTATAAGTGTTATAAAGGTTTTGAGATTTCCATTTAGTTTTAAAATTCCATAGTTGAGGTGTTCTTAGGTGGTCTTGAGGCCCAAAGGTAAAATCAAGTTTTTGATAACAAATATTTTGTAAAGGAAATGAGCCACTGGGCCCATTAAATGAAATAATATGATTGGTTAAAGTAAAAGTTAGACCATGGATGATGTTTAAATGTAATATTACACATGTGGTGATATTTTATATCTTTAATAAAAATAGTTTTTCTATGATGATATTTTTATCATCTTAGTGAGAAGGTTTTGAGGATTTTTGGTGAAAGTTAGATGGTTTTAGGAATATTTTACCTACATGGGTCATATGTGACTATTGTGATGATGATTCATATGAGATGATGTTAATTTTATATGGTTGAAATAAAGAGGGAAACTGACTTATTTTTAATTTTATTGAAGGATATCTTATGAAAGTGAATTTTTTGGTGCTTTTGTGCACTAGTCTTGTATGGGTGAAAAGTATGACCTAGAGAAGAGTGAATTGCACGTATGAAGGCATGATTTTAAGTCTGTTCAGATGTGTTACAAGTTGATAAATTTTTGATATCATATGTTCATGTTTTTATAGGCAAGACAAGTTGAGAAGGAAGAAGATAGAGAAATTTTGAAGACCTAAGGTTTGAGTAAGGGTTTGTGAGCTGAATTAGAGATCTCCATCAGTTGTGGAAGAAAAAATATTCAAATATCATCATCATCAGGTGGCTGAGTTGGTGCTTATTCATCCCGGGCATTTGTATCCTCCTTTGGAGTTGATGCTTCACTAAATTAGGGGTTGGTGCTACTTTTAGGGTTGATGCTCTATTAAAATATGGGTTCGTGCTTGTTTTAAAGTTGGTGTTTCACTAAATATCTTTGATTTGTGTAATATAAGTAGATTTTCAATGGGTTTTATTCCCCTTGATGTTTTCCCACTTATATTTGGTGTTCTTGTGTACTCTTTTGCTCTTTTTCTTGTGAAGGGTTGTTTCTATGTTTAAGTAATTACACTTATGGTTCATGGTTGATTGTGTAGTGCCCACACTTTTTATATCTCAGTTACTTGTTGTTTCTTTGCTCGTAGACATTTTTGACAGAGATTTGTTATATTTTGGACATTATATTTAGATATTTGATCTTATTAGACATGTGTGGACATTTAGGCGTATAACACCAATTTAGCTTAATTTCTATGTTGTTGCATTTTCATATGATGTCATGGATACTAATGGATATGATGTTGTTTTGGAACATAATTATATTGATGGATACTTAGTTGTTGCATGTTGGGATTCTATGGTTATATGTCACTCTATCATCTTGTCTAACTTTGGAGAATTGAGTATAATTGTGCACGTTGTCGCATTTTGATTTCAGTAGGATGTTAGGCTAGTTTAGAACTCATTGATATCTTACTAAGTCATTGATTTATATTTTATCGGATATGTGTGGTTAATGTGTGCAATGAGTGTGCAGGTGACAGGTTTACAGGAGAACATGGGATTTAGGCCAGCTACACAATCTTGCACAAGTAGCCCACGGGCTAAGTCCTAGCCATGTTCATTGTGTGAAACCTTAGTGTTGGAGATTATTGTTTTGGGCACCATGAGTGACCCCAATTTTTGTATGTAATGTGCCTTGAATTATTAATTTTGCTTAGGGTAATTAGTTATGTTGTAAACTTGTTTTTGGGAACTAATGATCCCACTTTCATTAAGTTTTGATTTTGTTTAATGGTGTGCTTATCACAAGGGTTTAGGGTCATATGTGAACGCTTGGGTGGTCCCCACACCCTCTACCCTTGTGCCATATTTTTCCAAACCCGAAATTGGGTTATTTTGGGCATTTTTAGGGACCCCTTTTTTGTTTGGGAGTTTCCTTAACATAAAAATGAGCCCTTGGACCCTACCTAATGGGTAGGGGGGCTTATTTTCAAGGCTAGAGGGAGTTTTCTCTCCCTTTTTACCTCTTGTTTGGTCACATCTATGTAAGGGGTGTGGATTTGAGTGCTTGTTAAAAGTTGCACTAGAATTGTCTTGTTAGCATTTTGAGTAATTTGGGAGAAGAGGGCAAAAACACATTTTTACCCTTTCTCTCTTTTGTTTTGGAATCTTTGACCTTGAGGGAGGAGAGGGGTGACACATGTCACCCCCTCATTTGTGTGGATTTTTTCTTGCTCCTCTTCAAATTCCCCTTCATGGGAAAATAAGAGAAGTTTTTTTGGAGCTTTTTGTTTGGATGCTTGGGTGATTTGGAGCTAGGAGTTGCTTGGGTCAAGGAGTGGAGAAGTTGGAAGTTGGAAAGCTTTTTGGAGAGCTTTCTTTGAGGTAGGCTCTTATGTCTTATTGCATGTGTTGTATTCATCTTAGTTGTTAGATTGGCTACTTGAATTTGTTATTGTTGCATGTGGATTTTGGTTGTTGTTTGCTTGTTTTACTCCCTCCATCATATGGCATGATGGAGTTTTGGAGTTTGTGGGGAAGAGAGGGATTTTTCCCTCTCAATCCTTAAGGCTTGATGGATAAGCCTTGTAGGGTCTTAGTGTTTTCCCCTCAATTGGTTGAGGTGGGGAAGTTGATTCATTTGGCTTGAATCTCCTTCCCCATTCTTGGTAAGGAAACCCCTTTGGGGTTTGAAAATCCTTCCAAGAAGGACTTGGAGAAAGGGTGGAGGAATAAGGAGGGTTTAAATGATATAGGAGCAATAAGGAGGGTATGGAGGTCTTGTTATTGTGCTTATAATCTTGGTAACAACTTTTGGA
The DNA here is from genome assembly GCA_018340775.1 of Taxus wallichiana var. yunnanensis. Lineage (NCBI taxonomy): Eukaryota > Viridiplantae > Streptophyta > Pinopsida > Cupressales > Taxaceae > Taxus > Taxus wallichiana. Next base: position 485,185,505 of record CM031238.1, read on the forward strand.
GAACTCCTCTCCTCTCTTCCCCATTGTTTTAGAGGTAGAACTTGGGTTCTCCTCTTTGCCACCTTGTAAAATTTTGAGTCTTGTCTTGGATTTTGTCCTATTTTTGTGTGGTTGTATCATTGTTAGTTCACCCTCATTCTTGTGCAAGTTGTGGATGGTAGTCCTCTTTCCCATGGGCTTGGGGGAGGCTAGCATGCATCCCAACCTTGGGAAAGGCATGTTATGATGCCTATGGTTGGGTGGTAAATAAGCCTCTTCTCCTTGGTTGGATTCTAGAAGGCTTTTAAAGTTGGAGCTCAATGTTGATAGTTGATGATTGTTGAAGTTCTTTTGTTCTCTCAATCCTTGTGAAACATCCTTGCATTGTAACCCTTTGGGATATGGCTTGGTGGAAGGCTTCCTCTTTATTGTAACTCTTTTTTTCCTTTGTATTTGAAATACTTCTTCAATCTTGGAAAGGAGTTGATAGTTGTCTCCTATGTATTTAGGCATGATTGTGAAATATGAAGTATTGAGTTATTGAGAGATTGTGCAAAAGAAGATTTGTAAAATATTGTCTTTCTTTAAAATACATTTAGTAGAAGCATTCTTTTTACATTCCCTTAACATGCTTGTAGTTGGAATATTTATTTGACAAAAAAAAATTCCTTTGCATTGCATTTGAAAGGAATAGTATTTCTTTGTTGAAAGCCTTATGTATTTTATAAAAAAATAGATTTGAATAGTATGCTCCTTTGCAAAATTTATTAGCAATTAGAATTTTCTATCTTTTAAAATTCTTGTGTTTTTCTTTATCACAAATCTGATAATCATTTAATGTGAATAGTGGGAACATACAGTTCATTTTTGTATTAATAATAAGGTTAAAATCTGTTATTTATTTTAAGTTGAAATTAGCTTTATTTATCTTTGTGTACAAACAAAAAAATATATATATCCAAAGTTAGAATGAAATATATATATATATATATATATATATATATATACATACATATACATATATATACATATATATATATATTTTTAAATAAAAAATAAACACAAAAAAATAATAAAAGAAAACATTTTGTTTTGTTTTTTAAAAAAAAACGTTGCATTGGGGAGGGTCTAACCTCCCCCACCTATCCATAGCCACACCTCCTCCACATCTACCCCCTACCTCCGCCCCCCCGCGCCCTTTACCTTCCCCTCGGCTACCATCTACCCCCTCCCCCAGCAGCACCATCTCCCCGCCCCCTCGTCGCCGTGACCCCCTCCGTGCTAGCACACCTCCTCCACGCTTCCCCTCACACAGCTCTCTCCAAGATCCATCACCCCTTCCTTTCCTTAGCAACATACAAAAAAATATGTATAAAAACAATAAATAAATATGTATGTATTGAAAAAAATAAAAAAATAAGAAAAGTGTATTCACATTGTTTGAATCTTCAACATTACCATGAAAATCCAATAAAAACTCTATAGCTCTCCACCTGCAAAGAACAAAAAAAAAAAAAATGAGAAGAGAAATGAAAAGAAGGAGAAGAAAATAACAAAGAGAAAGTTAGGGCAACATTAGGGTAATTTGGAAATCAAGGGTCAGATTTGATTTGACTGGATTAGATCTTAGGGCTCTTGTTTATCCCTACACACTTAAGGTCTTGTACCCTTTTGTGGGAATTGTAAGTTAAATAAATTAAATAAAAAGGGGAGTGTGATGAGTTAAGTAAATAAGGAGAGGGTGAATAAAATAGAAGGGGTGTAGACTTATCATTTATGGCCCTAGTAACTTTTAAATATAAGTAAATAATTAAAGTCGGGTTTAGGCTAGTAATTAATTTAATTAGGTAAATTAAAATAGTATAAAATTAGTTATGATCAAGAAAGAGTATAAGAGATGGATTAGTATTAATTAAGCCCTTTAAAAAAAAAAAAAATTTACCCCAAATTTTTAGTAACTTCTGGTTTGGTTCATTGTCCCGAGGTAGGGCAATACAGATTGAATGTATGTTGGAATGATAATGAATGATTAATGGTAAATGAAATAAGTTTTGTAAGACTGATTCACCCTCTTAGTCTATTTTTCTTCTAACACTTTGTCTTTTTCTTCATTCTTTCATTTTTTTCTTCTTCCACTCTCATCTTCCATATGAAATCGGGTTCTTGTTGGTGTTTGTCTTCCCATGGTATCTTCAACTATGATTTAACTTGGTCTTCATGATATTGACCTATTATCCATAATTTAGAATCTTCATAAGATATTCCTTTTATTTATTATAGTATTCTTCATCTTCAAATAGATATGAATTATCTGACTCCATCATGATTTGCTACCAAATCAACTCTTCATTCTGCTGTAAATTATCTATCTTCTTCATTGGTTCTTTCATCTTTAACCCTCTTTTCTTCTATGATTTCTTTTATGAAAATTTTATTTGTTTTCACTTATTCATTTGTTTCACATGCATTCACACATGAAAAAGAAATATTAGAATGAAAATATGGAGGCCATATAGCCTCATGAGAATCTCCATGTAAGATCTCTTATTCATCTTTTCTCTTATGTCTTTCTCCTCTCGAATCTTCTTTGATAACACAAGATGTTTCTTCACTTATCAAGAAATCTTCATCTTCATACTCTCTAAGAGAAGCCAAAATTTTTTCTATAATCTATTCTTCATCATATTGTTGAATTTCCATCCATACTATCTCTTTGGTTACCTCTTGTTCTTGCTTGTTTATCCTCTTCCTCATTTTCTTTACCCTCTTTTCTTCCTTTCTTATCCTTTCTCTTAACTTCATTCTTTTCATTCTCTCTACAAGTAACCTTATAGGCCACTTAGATTTCTTATTAACCACTATTCCCACTTGTTTCTCTTCTTCTCTCATGCTTCCCACCATTTCGACCGCTTCTCCACATATCTTCTCAATTCTTGTATCTCTTCTTACATCCATAATTGTATCTGTCTTGTTAACTCTTTCATCATTTCTTCTTTTATCTTCCTCTATTTTTAATATTTCTCTTTGTTCTTGTGGAACCATAGCTTCATCAATACATTCATCATATCTATTGTTTTGTTTCAATATTTTCTCTTCCCAACAAGTCTTTATCAACTTGTTTCCAGTGTCACTTAGGTTATTTTTCACACATAATCTTTTGAATTCCTTTTCTTTTCTTTATCTATACTTTTAGGATCACTTCCACTTTTTCTTAGATTATATCTTATTTCAAGAGAAACACCTACTCTAATAGGTCACCCGATAGTAAAAAGATCACACTCACACCTAAAACACACCAAGGAAAATGAGTTAGCAAACAAAATCAACAAAACTCATGATTTACTTAAGAAACCAACTTTGTTCCACATGACAAAAATGAATTCAAAACTGAAACAAGGGGTAAAGATACTTTTCACTTGTTCAAATACTCCTAACAAACATGATTAGACACCTCAAGAAGTTTCAAACCACCATTTTTTCCCATTTAGTATTTAGACCTTAAAATGAGCTTAAAGCCTTGTTAGAAGACAATGTTTTCTAATAAAAATTTCCACAATGAATTTATATCTCGATCTAAAAATTTTTATATACTCTTTTGTGCCATTAAGCTTATTACAAAGTTTTAGCACATATCACTAAGCCAATCATTTTTTTTCTCCTTTTATTGTTCACATCTAGACCTATTTTCTAGCCCTCCAATCACACACGGCTCATGATGAAGTTTTTAGTTTTCCTGATACCCATTATTGATTTATTTTTTCATTCTAAATTTCATCCTCTAACTCACAATACATTTCTCCCAACCGTAATTTCTTCTTTGTTGACTAGTTCAATTAGGTCTACACTAGGGTTTTAAGTGACTTCTTAGGGTTTTGGCACTTACTAACTAGTTTAAAACTTTGAATAAACTTACACAACACCTATACACATTAATAAAGCAATTTTAAAGGATACATCACCCTATTATCATTACAATGCTACGTTTTTTCCAAATTAGGATTCTTAAGCTTGTCTTGTTCTAAACACACAAGTGTCCTCTATACCCTAATTTTCTCCTTACTTTAGGTTTTTACCATGAAACAATCTCCTAATATTGTTTGGATCTTTTCTTACTTGCCTCCTACAAGTGTTCACACCAGTATCTTCAATTCACCTTTAGTGACATGGATTGTAAGATACTAAAAATATTTTCTTGGACTAAATCAATACTATCCTCCTTTGGTCTCTCTCTCACGTCAATAGATTATTATTTTTAATTGAGTTATAATGGTTAATTTCAATCCATTTATTAATATAAACTTGTTATAACCATTTTCATTATTTAATATAGTCATCTTAGACTCCTTTCAATACCTTTACTACTCCATTTGGGACACACTGTGCACACGACATGGTCTAAATATGAGTTTTTGGAGCTTACCACTGTCTAAAAACTTATGATTTCTTGTAGACCACTTTCATACCTTCAATAAACTCCCATATACCTACAGTGGCAGATTAGACACCTAACATAATGAATTGATGACTTATTCAATCAACTTCTTTAAGGCCAAACCCTCAAACATGGTACAAACATTCTAGATTGTATTTTTCACATTTATTTCCCTAGAATCATTCCATAGACCCTTATAAATTATATTTTCCCTTCCACAAGTTATTCATATATTAATCACACAATTTTAACATAACACACAATAAGAAGACTTGCAAGTTTACCAAATTTCCATTTAAGACCCTCAAACTGATTTCTACACACATCTAGGAATGTGTTTTAGCTTTTGAACCTATAAAATCCTCTCTAAACACCTTGAAACTTATCATGCACCTCAAAAAACCTTTTCATTCCTTTCTCTCCAATTTTCATAATGTTTTTTTGGATACATTTGAAGATATATAGTTTCCTTATTTTTCAATCCTTAGGTGCAGAGTACAAATTAGACACACACTATTTAGGAATAGTTTTTATTATTTAAGATTTTGAAATGCTTCAGAACCTTATATAATTCCTTTAAACCTTTTCTCCACCTTGAAAATATCTGATTATAATAACCAAATCTCTATAACATGGTTATCACTCCATTTTGTCATATGGTCATCAAAAGGAATTGTGAAAAAAAGATTACAATTATGGAATAATTTCAATATTCACATGCATAATAGTTGTAATTATTATTAATATTCAACCACTGTAAATTTTTCCTATCCTTAGTATTAATCTTGTAGCATCCTTTGTAGTATTCCAAACATGAACACTACAATATGTTACCTTTTTACAACTTGAGACAATACTTGTTACACACATGTGTCTTCTTGGATGTTATAACACTTGTATACTCCTTCCATGCCCTCCATGGGCCTATATAATCCTCTAAAATTTGTTTGTAACCGTAAATAATCCATAAAAACTTTCATGAGCCCACAAAAATCATTCACACATTTTTTCACAAACATTCATAACATTTTACAAGTTTTTCTCAAGAAATTCCTTTTATTTTTCAATTCCATTGACATTATAAATATTCTTGATACATATGGATCTATTATAGATTATTTTATTTAACTCCCAATATTCTCATTATTCACACTCATCCTTCCATTCAAATGCCCATCAATCTAGTTAAGAAAAGAGATGTAGTTAGGTTTTCTCATACAATGAAATTACCATCGTAAGGATAACCAAAGTGAGTAAAATCCTAGTGAGGTTTATGATGACCTTGTATTAGTGTAAAATTTTTATGACCTCCCTTAATCACTTATTAAACCTATTCTAACTTATATAACCCTAACACACACAAAAACAATTAAAACATTTGAAATTTATTTTTGGAGGGCAACTTCCAAATACAACTTATTACATGGCATATGAGTCAAAATGGATATAAACATGCCAAGAACACACAAATGGACCCTCACAACCCTAAAAAACTATGAAAACAAAAAAATTGAATATTTACAAGTGATGCTTCTACATCAAAATCCTTTGGATATTTCCTATTAGATATGACCCCATTATTGTAGTAATTGAGGAGTCTAAAGATATGAACAAAATGATAATATATATGTTTGTGGGTTCACTACAAACCCATGATAAAATTCTTAACACACCAGCCCCTTATCCCCTATAATAATATTTCAAAGCTAGTTCCAATGTAAGAGGAATGGGGAGAGAAAGAGACAATAGAGGTAGACATCCCAAAGGTAGAGAAAGAGGAAAAATATACTCTAGAAGAGGTATCCAAAGATCCAAGAGGGAACAAGAAACTCGTAATTAGTCTACTAGGACAAAAAAAGGAGAAATAAATCAAATATAATGTATGGAATGAGAAATGTATAGTGTTACTACTATCCTAAGTATGAAAATTTTATAAGAAAATGCGAGAACAAGACAACATGACCAAATCAAGGAAGTGTAAATATAACTAATAAAAATATCTATGAATATGATCAAAATCCAAAATTATTTATTATGTGTATTATTTTCAAGAAAAGAAGATACGAAATTTGGTACTTGGAAATTTTTGTAGTAATTAGATTAGTTCGATGAAAACTTTTTATCATTCATTGATAAGATTATTCAATCTGAGATCAAGATGGGGAACAACGAAAAAGGTTACATTTATGGGAAAAGGATATGTATTCATTTGTACCAAACATGGTTATAAGATAAAAATATAGGATATATATTATAACTCTAACATTAACCATAATTTATTAAGAATTTTACAACTAGGATATAGAGTCTTAATGGATAATGGAGAATTTATAATTTTTAACAAAGAAAAAATTAAAAGAAATATTGCAATCATGTGAAAATGAAAAAAATTAGATGTTTCCTCTTGGGAAGTAATCTGGTTTCTTTGCATAGTCTTGAGATACAAAATCCAAGTATATGGATCAATCTAGAGCTACATCTCGGTTAGAAATGTTCAATATGAAATTTGGGTTCTGGATACTTAAGTTTATTTGGATTTATAATTTTCTCCCATAAGGACATGGTTAAGGCGCTATCGACTATAATAGATCCTCAAAATAAATATGAGTCTTGTATTTTAGAAATAAACATAAGAAACCCTTTCAATAAAGGGATTTTAGGAGAGAAAGAAAACCATTGGAGTTGGTGCATTTAGAAAACCCCACATAATACAAAATTTTATATTTTATGACATTCATAAATGAATACAACTAAAAGACATGGGTCTACTTATTGAATCAAATTTCTGAAGCCTTTGAGAAGTTCAAAGAATTCACACATCTTGTAGAGCAATAAATCAGAAAATTCATCAAGGTAATCATAATAGACAAAAGGGGGAGAGTATATCTCTAAAGAATTTCTTAATTTTTACAAGTATTAAGGAATTGAAAATTAATTTACAACTATGTATACACTTTGTAACAAAATGGTCTAGATGAGAGGAATAATAGGACCATCCAAGAGATGATAAGAAGAATGATGAAGGAAAAGGGACTATCGAATCAATATTGGGGTGAATCTATTGCAAAAACAATATATTTTTGAATAGATGTCCCACAAAGGATGTGCATGACAAGATGTCACAAGAGTCATGGAAAAAATAAAATATAGTGTGGAGAACATATGAATATTAGGGTGTGTGACATATGAATTTTCACCAAAGGAAATAAGGAAGAAATTATATGATAGAAGAGAAATGTGCTTCTTCATTAGCTACAATAAAGATTCTAAATAAGAAATTATATAACCTTGTTACAACTATTATTTTCATTAGTAAGGATATGGAACTCATTGAGAATGAATCATGGGGTGGAACATTTGAAACCAAAGTGAGTTAAAGCCTAGTGAGGTTTATGATGACCCTATATAAGTGTAAAATTTTGTTATGACCTCACTTAATCATTTATTCAACCTATTCTAACTTATAAACCCTTAACACGCATAAAGATAATTCAAACATTTGAAATGTGATTTTGGAGGGAAACTTCCAAATATGACTTATTACATGCTATAGGAGTCCAAATGGCTATAAACATACCAAGAACACACAAATAGACCCTCAAAACCCTAAACAAATATGAACACCAACACTTTGAATATTTACAAGTGATGCTCCCACATAAAAATCCTTAGGATATTTCCTATTAGATATGACCCCATTGTTGTAGTAATTTAGAGTCCAAAGATGTGAACCAAATGACAATAGATATGTTGGTGGGTTCACTAAAATCCCATGAGAAAAGTTGAACACATCAACCCCTTATTCCATAGAATAATATTTAAATCTTATTCCAATGTAAGAGGAATGGGGAGAGGAAGAAACAATAGATGTAGAAATCCCAAAGGTAGAGGAAGAGGAACAAGCTTCTCTAGAATAGGTATCTCAAAGGTGCAAGAGGGAACATGAAACTCACAATTAGACTTCTAGGACAAGAAAAGGAGAAAGAACTCAAATATAATGTATGAAATGAGAAATATATAGTGCTACTATAATCATAAGTATGGAAATTTTGTAAGAAAATGTAGAAAAAGAAAACATGATCAGTTAAGGAAGTGTAAATGTAACTAATAAAAATATCTATGAATATTATCAAAATACAAATTTATTTATTATGTGCATTATTTTCAAGAAAAGAAGATTATAAATTTGGTACTTGGAAATTTGTTGTAGTAATCACATTAGTTTTGATGAAAAATTGTTATCATTCATTGATAAGATTATTCAATCTGAGATCAAGATGGGGAACAACGAAAAGGTTACATTTATGGGAAAAGGATATGTATTCATTTGTACCAAACATGGTGATAAGAGAAAAGTTTAGGATATTTATTATACCTCTAACATAAAACATAATTTATTAAGCATTTTACAACTAGTCCAAAAATGATATAGAGTCTTCATGGATAATGGAGAATTCATAATTTTTGACAAAGAAAAAATTAAAAGAGAGATTGCAATTGTGAAAATGAAAAAAATTATATGTTTCATATGAGGAAGTAATCTGATTTCTTTTTATAGTCTTGATCTACACACTCCAATTATATGGATCATTCTAGAGCTATATTTCAGTTGGAAATGTTCAAGACTATCATCAAAGATAGCTCCATACTATGAAATTAAGGTTATGGATACTTAAGTTTATTTGGACTTAGTATTTTTTCCCATAAGGACATGGTTAAGGGACTATAAACTATAGTATATCCTCAAAATAAATATGAGTCTTGTATTTTAGGAAATCAACATGGTAAACCCTTTCAATAAAGGTATTGTAGGAGAAAGAAAACCATTAGAGTTGGTGCATTTATAAAACCCCCACCTTAGAAAAAAGTTTATATTTTACGAAATTCATAAATGAATATGACTGAAAGACATGGGTCTACTTCTTGAATCAAAGTTTTGATGCCTTTGAGAAGTTCAAAGAGTTTACAGATCTTGTAGAGAAATAAAGAAGAAAATTCATCAAGGTCATCATAATAAATAAAGGGGAGAGTATATCTCCAAAGAATTTCTTAATTTTTACAAGTATTAAGGAATTGAAAATTAATTTACAACTAGGTATACACTGTAACAAAATGGTCTAGATGAGAGGAATAATAGGACCATCCAATAGATGATAATAATTATGATGAAGGACAAGGGAATATCAAATGAATATTGGGATGAAGCTATTGGAATAATATTATATTTTTGAATAGATGTCCTACAAATGATGTGCATGACAATATGTAACAATAGGCATGAAAATAAACAAAATATAGTGTAGAGAACATATGAATATTTGGGTGTGTGGCATATGCATTTTCACCAAACGAGATAAGGAAGAAGTTACATGATAGAAGAAAAAAGTGCTTCTTCATCAACTACAATAAAGAGTCCAAATAAGAGAAATTGTATAGCCTTGTTACAAATATGATTGTCATTAGTAAGGATATGGAACTCATTGATAATGAATCATGGGGTGGAATGTTTGAAACATCTACAAATATCTCAACAATTGTACCCATAGCTGATGTATAAGTGATTTAATTTAATTTGAATTAAATCTAAGTATTACAGAGTAACTATTGTAATAACTAATAAAAATGCTAAAATATAGTAATGAAACAAGAAATAAGTAAAAAAATATGTAAAACCCTAATTCGAAGGAGAGATAAGAATATTTAGTTAATTTGTGAGTGAAAAGAAGTGATCTCGAAGGCAAAAGTGACAAACATACTATAGATATCATCATTACTACTCATTGTAAATTATGGAACTCGAAATAGGGTAGGACATGAGAGCCCATAGAAGTACAGAACGTTTGGACGTTAGTGACAAGATCTAGGTGCTAGTGTATGAACAAGTGCTTAGGTTCTAAATTTTTCTAGGTCAGAAGGTCTTCACTCCATATTAGATTTGTCACTTGACTTTCTTTGTTAGGGTTTTGATCACACTTGTAACTTGAAAAATAAATTCTATATTTGTATATTTCCGTAAACCACATCAATTCTAGTAAAAATGATGTAGAGTGTGGATTTAAATTGACCTCGTAGTCACCCAAAGAGTGAACTTACTGTCAAGTGCTACACTACATATCACACCCCATGTAGTTATTGTGTGCGTAGAAATGGTTCTCTGGGATACCTTTGTGTAAGTTACACAAATTATAGAGGGTTGTAGCTAGTATATAACAATGTAGTGAAATGTGTGGATGGAATAAAATAAAATTCCCCTTCATATGTAGTGTATCCATAGTTGATGAATATCTTGTGCCTTGAGTGGATGCTATATGGATGCTTTAGAGTGCTTTAGGTGCCTTTTGGATGCAAGATTAGGTGATGCTAGTAATGCTTAGTGTTTGGTCCTTTATTTTAAACACATAACTATGTATTTATATCATTCCCTTGTTTAAATTTCGTAATTGAAAACTAGGTCACCCCATAAGTGAAAAATATTCCAAAAATATAAAAAGGACCCAAATTGAGTGAGTAATATAAGAAAGGGTTAATGGTGCCCATAGGGGACATGAGTTCTTAGGGTGCTTCTTTCCTATCCAGGGCATTAGGTCTCAAGCCATAAAATATAAATTAGTAAAACCCCGATTGGGTTGTAGGGTGTGTAAGACCAAATATAAAACAATAAAAAAATAAAAGAGGCCAAAAATAGTCATCAATTACTAGTTTTCTTTCTTAGGAATCATATGAATGTTAGTATGCTTTTAGGACCTACAAATGTACCAAATTGTGTGATTTTGCATCTAAATTTTCCCCCACTTTATGTTTTTGAGTGAATACTTGATGACATAAAGTAGATAAGATATGTATACCTTATGATCCTATAGAGCATGCGGAAAAATGTGTGCCAAATGGATAAGTGAAGCGAGGAATGATGCAAAGTGAAGCGTGGAAACTAGGAATGAAAGTAACCCTAAGGGTGAAGCGTATGTGTTGCATTGTACCAATTTTTATAGCTTTTGGTTTCTTCTTATTGTAAGGATGGACCTATAAAAGAAGAGCAAGAATGTAGTCAAAATCTTGTATGTGAGAAATTAGAGAAAAATGTGCATAAGTATGTAAAATCATGTGAAGGAAAGTGTGCACCTAGTGTAAAAGAGTGTAAAATCATAGAAAGATGTCCTAAAATGTAGTGAAGAGCAATTTTTGGGTGATATCATGCCAAGTGCAAGTTTTTGGGTAATATCATGATAATGTTTTTTTTTGGGAGATCTCATGCCAATTACAATTTTTTTGGTGATCTCACACCAAAGAGCAAGTGTTGCGGAGAGAGATCTAGTATTACTCTCCATCCATGAATCTGTCCAATAAGCACCACTACAGATGGTACGTCCCTAAATTTTTCTACTTCCGGAATTAGTTATGATTGTATTGATGTTTTGATTGAAATATATTGTAAGAGATTACATGCATGTTGTAATCAAGGACCGTGCCTATAATTGTGAAACTAATCTAAAGGCTTATGTGAAATATTTTGATATGATAAGCTAACAGTGTGCATCCCAAGACATTAGCCCTAGGGGAGGACACAGTGTCTCGGAACTACTATCCGAGTTTGGGCATTGGTGTCATACGTGTTTGTGTTTCTGACCCAAACCTTATTTTGGGCCGTTTATGATTGTATTTCTATTTTTTTGTATTTTACTAATTTTAACTATATATTTGAGCTATTTAGGGTTATTTTCTCACCCAATGTATGCCCCCTTGTTTTGGGTGCATGTGATGACTTTAGGAGTTTGTGTCCCAAAAGAGAGGACCGATGTTGAATAAAAATGATACATACACAAGGACATCAAGTAGGGGTTATCTGAAAGTGTAAGGGAGTATGATGCACAATATAAAAATTTATTTTCCAAGCCATCTTATGATATTCATTAGAGTTGACTTGCACAATGGTTTATTGGAGGCTTGTTAACTCCATTTTGAAGGGATGTCACATAAAACATTTACTGATCTACATGAGGCTTTAGTAGCCGCCCTACACACTGAAGTGGTTGGAAGTGTGAACAATAGAGTGAGTCCTTTCCTAGAGGCACAAGTAAAAAATATGGATAAATAGTTGGACAAGATTTCTTCCAATTCAGCACATGATACATGTAGTGGGTTATAGTACACTAATTTTGACATTAAGGGGCATACTAAGGATAGTTATCTACACAAGAACGTGCTTGCATTGTTATAGTCATGCGAGATTCACCACAAGAATAATGATGTCCAAAATTTCCCCCTCTTGCAGCATGTAACAATGAAGAATGTATCTATGTACTACAAGATTTGGAATGCAAAAACCCATGGTACAAATGAATCCTATTTTATGTACAAAACCCATGAGGCATGTGATAATATATTTTGATAGACTACTATGGCAAGAAGCTCCTAGGTGTAGGAATGCTAGCCTAATGAAGGGCACAAAAATGGAGATGGTGGATTCCAAGGTGGATCTAGGAGTAGGGGTTGTGGTGGTATTGGAAGATTAACTTGTGGAACTTGTTATACACTGTGTGTCCCCCTGTCATTATCAGCATGAGGGTCAAAAGAAACGGGTCTTTACGTATTGTGGGAAAGTGCACAAAGTTGAAGACTTCCCCGATCTCTCCAAGCATGTGTGTAAAAACAATAGGAAGGATAAAGGTGTAGAGATGATTAAGGTAAAACACATGAATAATGAATAATATACACCTAATAAGATAACTAATCTAGAGCTTTAGCCTATGTTAGTTACTACTTGCATAGAAATAGCACGCATGCGAGAACCTAGTAAAGTAAAGCCACTTATCAATAGAGAGGATATTATGCATGTTAAGTACCTAGATGTTTCTCATCAGAAGGAGGTATACCAAGAAACCATGAGCATGATCAGATATTTGTAGGGTGAGATCCAGTTCTTGAAGGATTAGTCATGTGAAAAGGAATGTGTGAAGAACCTTGAGATCTCACTAAAATATCTAGATGATCTCAAGAGGTATATAGGATGCTTGAGGCAGGTGAACATCATCCCATTACTAGGTGAGTGGCTACACAATATGGTATCAAACACATGAGTTGATAACAAGTGTCATATTATCCATGCCAACATACACACGTAGAACCATGAGTATGATAAGGAAATAACATTGGATGTAATGATTGAAAGTTAGTTGGTGAGTAATATTATGATTGACACGGGCATGGAGGTGAATGTTCTAACTTTGGATACATGAAACCAGATGGAAAGGACACCATTGCAACATTATTCTAACGTGTTGTATATGGAAAATAAGATAAGGGACATAAATATTGGGGTGTTGAAGGATGCATCAATTACTATAAAAGGAGTCAAGTTTAGATGAGATTTTAAAGTGTTGGACTTGGCTAAGGTAGAAAAATTTCCCACATTTATTAGATGTCCTTGGTGTTATGAAAACAATGTAGACTTGCGCTTTAACAAAAGATATATTATTTTTGGGAACAAGGATGTGTAGTCATAAAATCATGCACTTTAGATATTATTTAATCCTAGTTTCATACTACTTGTTTAGAAGGTTCTTGAGTGAAGCAAATAATAATTAACCTCGATCTTTTAGCCATCGTCTTTTATTTTATTTAATCATTCCCAACCTTTTACACCCACATGCCCGATCTGTTTTGGTCATCTTCTATTATTTTAGCCTCGAATGGGGTGCCTAAGCAAATCTTGGGGTGCCCATGGGTGCCCTAGTCCCATCATGGGTGCCCGATCCTTTTTTATCTTTCCCACCACTTTTTGGGCTCTTTTTAGCCATTTTAGATTCTTATCTTTTTGGTAGTTGGCCATTTTGGGGTCAATTACGAAATTAGATCCATAAAACCCTATAAATATAAATTTTTGAGACCATAATAAGGGACCAAAAACTAGTCACTACTATCATCCACCTAGAGTTGCATCCATTTGGAGATAATTGTTCATCCATTATCTCCATCACAAGGACAAGGCTGGTTCATATGCATCACACTTTATAGGTTGAGGTATTTTATTCTATTCCATACACAAATTCTATTACATTCTCTACATATAGTTATTTCTCATTACTTCACAAAGTGCGATTGGAACAAGAACACATAGGGAAAATTATGCAAACACACACTAGAACTACATTTGGGCCCAAGTTGTAGTGCATCACTCGATTAGTAAACCCAATGTTGTGGAAGATGAGGTCAATCGACCCATTCATTTACATTCTTTTTTAAGGTTTTGATACTTCTTGTAGTATCTTGTAAGTATTTCTATCATCTTGGATTATCAATGACATTGAAAGCTACAATGAATCTAATGCGATAAATAGTGAGGGTTTCGGACTACCTATTGAACATGTGAAATTTAGTTCTAGATCTTTTGCATTGATTAGGGAACCCATTCTACATAAAAAAGCATCCACATGTGCCTCGGTCCCTCTGCGGTGCTCAAGTCCAGCTATATATCTTGAATCCATTATTTTTGGGGCCTCTATACAATCGTTCACGCTTTATGTTCCCCTAATCATTTTTGTGACATAGTTCGATCTACCTCCGTTTAGCTAAGTCATTTCCATACTTATCTTGCATATTAGGGTTCTATTTTCATTATATTAGTTTGGGTTATTTCTATATATTTTACCGCATTTACATATTGTTCTAGATTATATTAACTATCCCCATATATATACCATTTTTTTGTTAATCATTTTAGTGAACTGACTTGATCATTCACGCTTCTAGGTTTCTTATTCATTGCTTTTCATCCTAGGGTTTGGTTATCACGAGTATCTCAATCAATGATTATTTTCTTGCAAATCATGACTTACTACATATATTCCAACACTTTCTTTCTACTACTTACATTCATGTTGAAATGCATCTAGAATTGGTTTAACAAGCCTTACTGGGCTTGTCAACATGCCCCAATTCAAAACTGATACTTCTATCCTTGATTACCTTCTTACCTCTTACAACTAGAAAGAGTGAGATTTTTATGTTATCCTCTTGCATCTAAATCATCGTTGAATTTATTTCACAATTGAGCCTACATACGTACATCATTTAACTCAGTTACTATTAGAAAAGTAGCTAATCATGACTACAAAGGTTGTCCTTACAAATGAAGACAAATTTTTTTGGAGTCTCATTACAATGTGCAAGTTGATGGTAAGTTTATTATTTTCAAATGCTTTTCTTAATATTACTCGACCACCCAAGCATCTAACATTTCTTGTCTGATTATTGCAGCTCTTCTTAATTGTTCAATAAGATGCCTTCTTATATAAGGTATTACAAACCAACACTTTCTTGTAGTTGCATCACTTTTACAGGCCATGATTGTGTTACATGGCAGATCTATAGACATTATATATTAGGTAGTTCAATATATATTTCAAACACTAGAAGGGAAATAATTAGATTATTCCACATATTTTTCCAACCAAATAAAAACGATGTCTCCCGTGCCCACAATGTCAATCCATTTGATAAATCCAAGACTATATTCTCTTCTTACAATTATATATTTTATTTCTATCAAGAAGATTTCTTCCAATCAGCAAGAAAAAAAATTTCAACTGCAATTAATGATAAAATCAATGGTCTCACTCTTGAAGAACAACAGTAATAATTACTTTTACAATTTTCTTGTTATAATGATTTCATATTCAATATTTTTCAATAAAATAATAATTGTAATATTTTATTTTGCAGAGAATAATTATGGTTGCAATATCTCATAAGGAGGCGATTGCTCAAGGTAAATCCCCTCTAGAGGTCTCTACGGATTCTAACATGGATTCAATAGAATCAACACCAATATAAGTTCCTCATCAAAAATGACCTAGGGGGTCGGTATGTGCATCACGCCTACCATCACATTTGACTACATGTATAAAGTTTACTTTTTATATAATTAACCAATTCAAACAACTAGTATAGATTATGTAAGTAGTACTTGTATTTTAATATTTCTATTGTTCTACATTTATTGTATTCAGAAACTACTGAAATTGGTGATGAAGATCAAACTCATTCCAACGGTCAAGATCGAAATGTCATGTTTACGTCTCCAAGCATGCAAGGTAAATTGTAATGTATAATATTTAGCATGTTTTGTTTAGTTACAATTTTTTAGCATTTACAAGGCCCAAATGTATAATGATAATTTTATAATAATTTTTGTTTGCTTCTTGTAGGTAATATAGCTTCTGAGCACATTCCACTTGCAAGGAGGCCACCAATACCACTAACATGTACAGTCCAAATAAATAGAAGATCTTTAGGCAAGAATATAAGGTTTCCTATAGACTTGGCTGGAACACTTCATCTTGTAACCACATAATTTCCTAGACTCTCACTAGGTGGTGTCTTAAGTGTAATGGCCACACAAATTTTCAACAACATCGATCTTGATGAGGAGTATTTGGGATTTGATAGTGGTGATGTAGAAAAGGGTAACTATTTTGACACCCATGATATGATTCAATCTACTCCTCCTCCACCACAACCACAACAAAATGTGCATGAAGTACATGATAGGGACTCTCCTCCTCCTCCAACAAAATCTCCACAAACAGATGATGAGAAGACACATTTTGCATTTGAAAATATGATATCATATAGTATGGGGGAAATAATTCAAGAAGTTGTAATGTCTAATGTGGATTTGGTGCGGACTTGGGAGAGGAGGGCTAAAATTTTGATAAAAGAAATAAATACCCGATACCATAATCACACTCAAAGGCATTCATTGTTCACTGTCGTAGAGAGCTAAATTGAAAGGCTTGCAATTTTGCTACACAAAGCTCATTAAGGAAAATTTTTTTAACATTATATCTATAATATCATCATCATATTCATTATGTTTTAAAAAAAAAAGCTAAAGATAAGACAAATGTTTTAATAACAAATGCAGAAAAAGAAAAAGCTATGGCGAGTCATATTTTACAGAAAAATCCTAATATTATAAGCACCACAATATATTTTTTCAACTTATCTAATAGACTAATAATTTTATATTTCTTTTTTTGCAGGAAAAATATGAAAATTTAAAGAAATAAGCAGTCTGTATTTGAAGCACATTTGAAGAATGCCCATAAAATCTTGAATTCATTTGTATAGTTGAAGGAAAAACTCATAGTATTAAATAAACAAAATAATACATTGAGAAGGATAATCAAGGAGCATAAGATGGATCCATAAGTCTTACTGAAGGAAAAGATAGATGCATATGCATCTCTTTTGTCAAAGAAGATGTTACGAGGGAGGAGCATAATATTATTAAAAATATCAATACCGCAACATGAGATTTACATGCATCAGGAGTTATAGCAGATAGCTCTGTACAGAATGAGCACATTCCTCCACCTCTTATAAAAGAAAAGATCAAGCTTCCCCTACAACATAAAAAAGTCAATATAATAATTAAGTTCACCATGTGATAGGTGTGTTGCCAAAATTTTGACACTAGCATGGGAATTAAAAGATAGTGGCCTACCTATTTTTTTCTTTTTATTTTGTGTGGCAGATGTAAGGACAACTATGATTCAGAATCATAGGAAGAAAATAGGATGCCCTCGTAATGTGTCCTTATATGACAATTATTTTTGGAAGCTTTGAAATGTTATTTACAACCCCTTTTTGGAATTGTATTGGCCAAAAATGCTTTATGAATTGATACTTGTCTTCATAAAGTAATCCACCACATGAGAGAATGATTTCAAGAGTACTTTGGAATTATAACTATATTTATTGTTAATGGATTTCTACTTAATACGAATGATGTTTATGTTTCTATGTTTACATAAATGGTGCTCAAATTTTCATGTTTTTGTTTGTTTAAAATATTTACATTTATGATTTCATGTAAATGTAAAAAATTAATCAATTAACAGATAGGTCGATCCAAGTAAATATGTCCTTATTTCAGTCTGAAAACCAAATATAAAAAACAAATGTGATACAAGAAAATGACAGTGACATTGTTCCAATGGATCAAATAAAAAAATGTAATATTGCATTTATTGAAAGTTGTAATCTCTATATGAAATACATTAATACATATTACATCAAATTATTATAAATAGTCTCAACAATGTATAGAAGAAATGAAATATATGTGAATTTGAATAGTCTTGGAGTAACAATTTCATTCATGTCTTGGAAATGAACTGTAGCATGATCTGTGGATGTGTCTCGATCCCCCAAATTAGGAATAATATTACCAACTCCTCTTATTTATACTAGTGAATTCCATAATGCGAGTGCTCTCTCATAAGGAAAAGTCTCCATAGAGTAACATGATACATACAAACTTAGAAAATTTTCTAGATTCCTCTCCAATATGTTTTGAAATTTTTACTTTAAAAAGGATAGTGCACTGAAAACCCTCTTATTTTCCACAGAATCTAGAATCATTGTTTGAGAGAGTTCATATAGCTTAATATACTCACTCAAATCTTCACGCATAATACTACTGGAACAAATATCCTTCCAAATCCTTTTAATGGCACCATATTCCTATGGGTTTTGTGGAAGTTGAACTTGTAATATCATAGTATTAACATAATGCATTGATTGGGAACTAAGTATTTTTATTTGTAAAATACCTTCTACAGAAACTCTGTTTATCTCTTCATTCTTAGAGAAATGGTTAGTTAGATCACTCATGTTTTTGACAAATAAAGGACTGATGGATGTATAAGGTATGCGACTAAAAAATTTCAAAAACGTGGATTTCCAACTCTCATTTCTTCAAGTATTTTATCATTTTTGAATATTTCCCGGATCTCTTTAGATAACGATTCAAAGATCTTTCTCAATTTATTCCTAGTTTCGAATAATACTACGTCATATAAATTTTGTGTCACTCTTACTTCTTCCATTTCTGAGTATCAACTCTTTTTGCAATGTATGAAGTGGAATCTCTTTCCCATGTGTTTTTATACAGATATGATCATGTATATTGTATTTTAAGAAGCACTTGGGATTTTTCAAGTCTATCAATGCATTCTATTTTTCAAAAGTAGCACCCTAAAAACTCCCATCTAAAATATATAAACTTTCAAGATTCCAGCACACACGTCTTTTGAGTCTTATGAATTATATTATGTAGAAATAATGATCTTGTGCATGCTTCATTAAAATATTAATCTCTCTCAACGTAGGAAAAATACCACAAAGTGTGAGTAAATTTTCTATGTCATTGGGGATGGTACAATAGATCTTTAGATTTATCTACATGCCTGTGGTATTTATACATAAATATTGTCAATAAAGGATATTCATTAAATATTATACATGAAGGTTAATACATAGATATCCATATGGTATCTACATGTTTTAGAATGTTTTTTCCTCTACCAGTCCAATTGTAAATTTCTGAAATTCTAAAAATATCTTTGGACTGCTAGAATAATAAGCATTCAAATCACATATTAATTCATCTACTTTAGCTACATTTTCAAATGTGCTCACAATTTTTCCGGCCATATTCATTCTATGAGCCATGCAATGGATTGCAATCATATAATGAGAAACAATTTTCTGAAGTCAAATGTAGAGACCATTTCTATCCCACTACATTATAGCTGCACTATACTTTCGACACAAACTAATTTTGTCACAATGGAAAAGTCACCCATTCCCGTGATATCCTTGATTTGAGACCACCAATTTCTAAATATTTTTAGAATTGTAATTCTTAGCCATTTTATGAATTGTTAGGAGGTGGGAGTTCTTACTTCTTTAGAAAATGTGTAAACATGAATACAAATCCATGAAGTATTATCCACCGCAGTAACCTCATATATTGAAATGGAAATATACTTTGCCTTTTGAATAGATCTGTTTCAAAGCCTCCTTTTCTACTAGAAATAGACATTTTGTAATTTTCTAGCCATTGGTATCTGACTAATGAGATTGAGGAATGTTCTATAAACCAATAACCTGATACAAAAAAAAAATTCTCTAAAATATGACATGGGTCTTCCCCTTTTCAATATATGGAATACGTAGCAAACTGAATACTTTTTGCATGCATTTTTGCCTCCATAGCTTTGCTCAATATTTCTACAATGGTGCCACCTTTTTCATTTAGATTTTTCATACATTTTTGTTCCTTTTCATATTCTTCTACGTATTTTACATGAAAACACTCTTTTCCATCTTTCCATTTATGTGTTATGACTATGTTTCCATCCTTTTACTTTTGGGAAATGTATATTTTCCCACAGTGTTTTTCAATTGTGTCCAATTTGAGCTGCATCGTGTGATCTTTCTCTTGTTTCCAACTACATATTTTGAATCAAAATTTTGTTGGAACATCATTACCATGTTTAGTGTACATAGGTTCAATAAATGTTTATTTTGCAGCCCATTCAAACTCGAAAGTCCTTCCAGTTGTCTAGTTTATTCTCTTTCTTCTGACATATTTTCTTTCTTGGTGTTTAACTTCGCATCTGGGCTCTCAACAAGAATATCTTGATTCTCATGTCTCCTTTTTCTAGAAATAGACCACGGAGTAGAAGCTTCTTGTGTTTGTGTATCATGAGAATTTGATGAATTTTATTTTACTTCTATATCATCAAGGGTTGGAATATTTTCCTCAACATATAATGGATCATCGATATCTTGAAATTGATTATTTTGTGAAGGAATTTGTGAAACATCTACATATAATTTTATAAAATTGTTACAGATATAGTATTAATTTTATATATAGTTAAATTTTTACACAGTCATAAGACAAAGAGTTTGAAGAACAATATGAAAAACATAATTATCAAATTCTGTAAGACTAAATAACTGTAAATAACACATACTAATATTTTCAGCTGATGCAGAAACCACCTTCATTTTTGTGATTTTCCAAAATAGCCAAGCAAAGTCTTTGCACCCTTTTTTGAATTGGCTGAATTTGTAACCTTCTTACCCTAATTTCCAGAATCCATTGATATATCGCTAAATTGAAAACAAGACTACTTAGGCTGAATTAAGGATGACTCTTATGTTTGAAGGCTATGAGATTGGATGGCTTTAGGGTTAGACAGCTCTTGGGTTGGACAGCTCTAGGGTTAGATGGCTCTTGGGTTAGACGACTATGTGGTTGGATGGTTATTGGGTTAGATGGCTCTAGGGTTGGATGGCTCTGGGGTTTGATGGCTTGAAGGTGTGAGGAATTTGAGGTTAGATGAATAAGGAGTTAGACGACAAGGGTTGGATGGTAAGGGGTTGGATGAATAAGGGGTTGGATGGCTAAGGAGTTGGGAAGCTAAGGGGTGGATGGATAAGGGATTAGATGGCTAAGGGGTTGGATGGGCATGGGGCGGATGGCTCTTAGATTCTCGAGGATAGATGGACCTAGGGTTAGATGGCTTGCAGCTTTTAGTTTGACAATATATGGTATATGGTACTGCGGTAGTGTATGTTTACTTTGGTGAATATGCACATGAAATGATTCAAAATGGTGGTGAATTACATGCATAAGCTCTTATATATGTGTAAATTCTAGGTGAAATGTACCCTACAAGGGACATATCAGTTGAAATTTTTGGTGAATAAGTCGGTTTCCACTCACTGAAAATTCACCAATTCAAATTTTCATAAACCCATATTTTCGCAAGTTTACAAAAATTCATGGCTAAAATTTTCCCTACCTATCACTATTGGTCTTAAGAATTTCCACACTTTGTCATTTTTATTGTTGATTTCCCATTTTCTTACAATTGTATATTTAGTATGCCATGGCTTCATGCAATGCAAGTTGTCACCTCTACTATCCATAATTTTGTAAAATTATTACATGAGAGTATTGAGTACATTATTTTTCGTGACCATGATCCATTCTAGTACTGCAATGAGGCTCCTAATACTAGTCTTCCTATTTCACACACCGATATTACGAGACAAGTTTCGACCTATTGAATAAAAACAAACTTACCACCATTTGATGGTACCATTTGTGTGATGGATGTAGTTTTTTCTGTACCACCTACTACTACTAATGCTATTATTCTTTATCAAGGGCTTGTCTAGTCTATAGAAGTATCTCTATTTCCTACACCTTCACATGTACCACCTATACTAGCATGCCCACCATTCACTTACACACTCTTCATGAATGAATCATATTGGGAACATATTCCATTTGATCCTACATGCAATGAAACCATATGTACACATGACGGTTTGGCTTGCTTAGGTTTTTCTTTTGAGGATCTCTATCCTGCACCACACGCTCCTACTCTTTATTATGGCTTTGTTTGCATTATTATTTCTTATGGATTACTTGTATTTCATCCCATGGTCTATCTGTCATGTACTCCTCACTCTTCTCCACTCACATTAGGGAAATCATGGCTTGATTATATTAGGGGCACTCTAGATCCTAATCATATAGATATATCTTTCCCTATGCCTTTTGGACACATTTTCATTTGCAATAGCTCTTTCCTAGGTCATACACATAATATTACTCGTTGGTATGCACATGGTTTTCCTCTTCCTCCATTTACTGATGAGGAATATGCCATGGGTATGTACAACTTACACCTCAATGGCTCATTACATGATCAACCAAACACTATTTCTTATCAAGTTACTAATGCTTATCCATTTGATTATGACCCAGAGGATGACGATCTTCTTGATGAATTTACATGACATTCTTACAAAAAAATTGGGGGCATAACATCTAATACATCTCCCCCACCCATTTCCCACATCTACACATCTCTGTCATCTTTACACTTTCATACATCAATCTTATCACATAGGCATACTGATCACACATTATAGTGTCATCGGCACTGATGACACACTCTTGTGTTATAGTTCACACTTGACTATTGAGGGCATACTACACATGAACCACACTACATATAGGTAATACACATAACACGACTCCCATATATCACACATACTAAATTCTACATTTAGCATACATTTACATATCTCACACTAGTTTTCATCATACATACATTTCTACTTGAGTTGTCTACGTGTTTTCGCCATATCATTTTATACATTAGACATTAATTTCATTACATGGTCACCGATACTAGTCACATAGGCTACATATATTGACTACTCTGCATCTACATTTCACGTGTATTTAATCTATCCACATATATTGCTTCATACATCTTACATTTATTCCATACCATTTATACTTTGACATTTGCAAATTTACACATTATATGCATTATCATCACAGTCTTTGGGAGAAGGAACTACTCAATTTAGGCTTATTCAAAAGCTTAAAAATGTCAAAAAATAGGTTAAAAATTGGAATAAAGAAGTCTTTGGGAATGTTTTTGTGAGAAAAAAGGAATTAAAACAGAAACTCCAAGATTTGGAAAATAAAATAAATTCACAGGGGAGGTCTTTGGAGGATCATTTAGCGGAAAAAATATCCTTTCAGAGTTACACATGGTTTGTAGCAGGGAAGAATCCCTATGGAGACTTAAATCTAGGGCTATATGGCTGAAAGAGGGTGACAGAAATACGAAGTTCTTCCATATGACCACTTTGAAGCATAGAGCCTATAATAGGATTATGGAAGTTTCTAAAGGTAACGACATCATAAAATATCCATGGATCATCAAGGAAGAAGCTCTTAGATTCTATGAAAAATTTCTCAATGAGAAGAGTGCTATTAATGATATGGCTGACTCTTTTATGTTAGAAGCTATCCCACAAGATAAAATTGAGGAGCAGATATTTAAAGATATTACCAAAGTTGTTACTTTGGAGGAGCTTCAAAATATTTTTACTCTTGAAGGAGATAAGGCTCAGGACCAGACAACTTCTTTGTCAATTTTTTTCAAAAATTTTGGGAAATTTTCTCGGATGATCTCCTTAGGGCTGTAAATGATTTTTTTAGAACTAGAGATTTACTGAAAGAGCTTAATAATACTCACATCGTGCTAGCTCCCAAAAAAATGGATGCTAAAGATTTCAAAGATTTCTGACCCATTAGCTTGGTTAATGTTGTCTACAAAATTTTTACTAAGATTATTGCCACCAGACTGCAGTTCATTTTGAATGATTTAATCTCAAAACAAAAAGTGGGTTCATCAGAGGAAGGATAATTCAAGATGGTGTGATCATGGTGCATGAGATTATTCATTCTATGGATAATAATAAAAAAGCAAGCATGGTCCTTAAACTTGACATGAATAAAGCCTTTGATAAAGTCTCTTGGTCTTTTCTTGACAAGGTTCTGGCCAAATTTGGTTTTCTCAACAAATTCAGAAGAATTATCAAGGCTTGCATTTCTACTGCTAGATTCTTTGTGGTGGTTAATGGTGAACTAGTGGGGTACTTTACCAGTAGTAGGGGATTAAGACAGGGGGATCCTATATCCCCTCTGCTCTTCATTATTATGGCGGATAGCCTCAGTAGAACTATTACCAAATCTGTTAAAGATGGTCTTCTAAAAGGCACTAAACCTACCTCTACGAATCAAATGACTTCTCATCAGCAATTTGCGGATGACACTATCCTGCTTTTAGTGGCATCTATCCTAGAAGCTAAGGTGATCAAGTCCATTCTAAAATTTTATGAGGCTACTTCTGGACAAGAGATCAACTTTGATAAAAGTTCTATTTTCTTTTTCAACACTCCTTTGGAAAGACAAAATAGAATTGCTAAAATATTGGGATGTAAAATCAATTTACTTCCCACTACTTATTTGGGGCTCCCCCTTGGTACTAAAAAAGTCTCAATCAAATTCTGAATGATTTACTAGAAATATTCCAAAATAAAATGGCCGGATGGAAAGGAGCCATTCTTTCCAGTGCTGGTAAATGTCTGCTTATCAAAAGCACTCTTCAAAATCTACCTATCTACATTATGTCTCTCTATAACATTCCTTCTACCTTCAAAGAAAAAATTGAAAGGATTCAGAAACACTTTTTATGGTAGGGAATGGAGGAAAAATTCAAATATCACCTAGTTTCTTGGGATCAAGTGTGCACTCCTAAAAGGATTGGGGGATTGGGCATAAAATATATAAGAAAAATGAATATGGCCTTAATTGCAAAAATGGGTTGGAGAATGCTCTCGGAGGAACAACCATGGATTGATCTCATTAAGGCCAAATATCTTGAACAACAAACAACTTTCTCTTTCCTTCATGATGAACAACTTCCCCATGGTTCCATTTTCTGGAACAACTTGATTCTAGTTAGGAATTTTATCAAGCAAGGTTGTAGATGGAAAGTGGGAAATGGTAGAGACATCAATTTTTGGGGAGATAATTGGTATAATTTCAGCCTTAATGATAGATTTGGTGCAGCAAAGGATAGTCTTGAACATAAATATAGTACTAAGGTCATTGATTACATGGAAATTGATGGAAATAAGAAGAGATGGAAACAAATCTTAGTGGATAGAATTGAATTGAACTCCATGTTGTCCTCTCTTCAGGAGAAACTGGACCTCATCCCCTTGAATCAATTGGAATTCAAGGATGAAATCTAGAGATGGGGATTTTTTTGTGCAATGTGCAACAGGGAAATTGGAAATTTCCAAGCACGAAAACTATACCCCTATGCCAAAAATTTCATGCTTTATCATTCCTAGGCAACCCCAGCTCTGTCCAGTCAGCCCAAATTACCTCCTAAACAATGTTATATCAACCCCCTAGGTGATTTAGGAAATTCCATTCATTCCCCTAGGTGATTTTAGGTCTTCATTGAAAATGCAAATTTTGGGGAGTCACAGGAAGGCCTATCGTTGGCCTTCCTGGGATTGGATCAACCCCATAGAGCAGAGAAAAAGGGCCAAATTCAATAAGGAGGTGAATGGAATACCTTATAACATCATGGAAATTATTTTTGAAGGCTTTGGAAAGTTTTGAAAGACTTGGAGCATTCTGAGTGAAAATAGGGTTCACAAGACTAGGAGGTACACATGCCTAAAACAACTGCTGGGATTCAGAAGAAGATTCTAAGAGCTATAGATGGAGTTGGAAGTAAAAAAAAACATATTTGGAAATAGGATTCCAATACCTACATTATGGTGAAATAATATATTTCAAAACACCTTGGCACATATGATTGGAAGGCGGTTTTCTCGAGCACAAGTGTAATCCCAGATCAAAAATCTGATTTTTCATGGATCATATGGTCAAATTAAGACATGAGACTACCATAATTAGATTGAAAATGATATTTCAAGTCAGGATCATATAAAATTTCATCAATAAATTCCACCGGGAGCTCAAGTTATTTGCGTTCCAAGTTACCCTCTCAAAGGCAGTTCAGGACTTAGTCATTTTTTCGAGAGGACACATGACAGCACTAGGAGCCTGGCGGGATTTCATGTGCCCGAAGTCCCTGAGGTTAGGTACATCCACCCTTGTAAAATTCACCCAGCTCTCATGTGACCCTTGGGACCCTCATATGACCTCCAGACTCGACAGATCAACCCCTGGTGCTTATTTGGAGCATGTCTTCCCTGCTGCCGTCCGAATCGGGTGCCACATGTCAGCTCCAGAGACCACCGTGTGGAATTTTATGTCCCTTGTGTACCTGATTTAGGGGACATCATACCTTTGAAAATTAATCCATCTCCCATAGGGAGTCTTCTGACACCCATGTGACGCCTTTCGCCTCCCAATGCTTCAATGTAACTTTCTCCCTTTTCATTTCTTGTCGTTGGATCAAACACCACGTGTCATGCTCTTGACCACCATGGAATTTGATGTCCCTCACATCCCTAAGGTTATGGAAATCAAACATGAAAAAATACGCCCTAACCCTAATATTGCATATCTTTTAAAAAGTTTCCAAGTGTCACTTTCTTCACTTCTAACTTCTAATAGTTTTTGTGCACTCCATTCCTCCATTCTTCCTCTGCAACATTCTACCATCACCCCGCCATTGCAAATGCTCATACCAGCTTGACCCAAACATTGAAAAAATCTCCCCATGGTGATTTTTAGGTCTCAGAAGGATCTTTCATCAAAACAAGAAGGAGAAACGAAGAGCAAGAAGAAGAAAATGGTGAAAATCTCCATAACCTAAAAACAAAGATCTGAAGAAATATTGCAAGCCGGTGCATGAATCAAAGAACCATTTGCTTCTATTCATTCCTCTATCCAAGACCATCAGAAAGACACCTTCAAACTCCCCCTCGTGTGACAGAGTAGCCACAATGAATAAATCTCGTTTCTGGCTCAATGAAGAAAGAAGTGGGATTTCCTATCAAACCAGTTTCTGGATTGAAGTAAGATCGCACGTGAAGCATCGGAAAAAAAAACCCACATCAAAAATATAAATTTATTTTTAAATGGAGGAGAAAACCATACCTGCAATTTTCAAGTCCATTAATGGTTGCCATACCTGAGGCACCTTGCTGTGTCTCAAAACTAAAACTTTAAAATCTCCTGGACTATTAAGTGGGCGGATCTGAAATTGGAGAGGGAGGATATTGGGAAAAAATACATATCAAAAAAAAATTTTTCCACGTCAATTTGACTCCCAAAGGTCAAATTTATTAAAATAGAAGGTCTACTACATAGGAACTGCTATTTTGGGAAAGTTAGCAACAAAAGAACTGCAGTATGAGACGAAGACATTGGAGGTAAACTACAACTGAAAATTCACCAGAACAGAAATTTTTGGCACTTACTAAATATAGTAAGGGGCCCTTGAGCACCTACTAAAAATATAAATTTGATCCAAAAGAAACAAGGAACACGGGGAGAAAGAGGAAAATAAGCCATGACATCCAAATGAAGATCAAGGAATTGCTTTTCCACACTTACTAAAAATAGTAAGTTGATTTTCAAAGGGAGAGATGAAGATGAAATGGATGGGTCAGAAGCCAACACAACCCTTTTCCTACGAGTATGATGTGGAAGACAGCGATGTCTTGTACATGGACTGAACGACCTTAAAATTCAAAATTCAAAAGAGAAAATTTCTAGAATTTGAATAGCTACATGAGCCACATGTCTACAAACCATGGCTATTCCGAGAAATCCTCTATTAAAGACCCGAATTTCTCTTCCACATCCAAGAAGATATCACTTCTGATTTGAGAGAAGCTATTTGGCATAATAGACAAAGTTTCAACCACTACTTCATTGCCACGAGAATCCTTGACCTTGAAGAAGAACGCGCTGTTGAATTGGAGAGGCAAAGACAAATTCCAGCACCACAAAGGTGAGCATAGATTTCCAAGCTGGCGGATAGAAGGTACACTGACAACAGAGGCAAGGAGGAAAAAATGACCCCATTTTCGAAGAACTTCAAAGAAGACAAGAGCTTCTCGGAATTCAAGGACCTCCCCTTCATCAAACAACTAGTCATGTTGGGAGCCTGAGTGTTGCCAATCCTTTGGATGGTGAGTTTCCATACATCAATGAGAACCTCAAATATTTTCACTGATGTAGAAACCGAAGAAGAAGTTAGAGAAAGAGAAGAAAGAGTAGAAGAGGAAGTAAGAGCTCAAATCGAAGAAATCGAAAGACTTCAAGCCGAGGTAGATGAAAGAGCAGCAACAGAAACCGCAAGTGAACAAGGAGTATATGACTCATGATCTAATATTCAAGCCACTTCAAGAGGTCCCGCATGTTGTTGACTCTAACACTCCTCTCATTCAGGATTTTCCTCCTCCATTAGAACAAAGAATGGTTGATGCACCCATCATTGAGCCTGAAACCGATGAGATGTTTCCATGGATGTGGGAAACGATCATCCTCGACACTCACATGGTGCAACAAGTAGTAGCTCCCGATATATCAGAAATTGTCACATTGGCTAAAGAAAAAATATCAAGAAAGATCACATAGAAAACATCACGATTCTACAATGAGGAGACAGGTAATCAGTATATTGAAGTAGCTCAGCCAAAAGTAATCAAGCCAGTGGATGAGATGACACTAGCTGACTATGAGATGAGCACAATCCAATTGGGACCAGCTACTCACAAGGGAGATTTGCACATATTCCAACAATCTTCTACTCACATGATGGCAAGGAATAAAGAATACAAAGAGAAGATCAAGGGACTAGAGGAGAAAGTGTGAACTCTTTCATCTTATGTGCAACACTTGGTGGAACCAAGCACTATAACACTTCCTATTGAGAAAGTGGTTCCCCTCAACAACTTTGATCTGGAATCCATCAGAAGAACACATGAGTTCACGATGTAGGGCTGAGAAAATAAAGAATGGATTGATTCAATCTCTGAAAAAGGGAAGTCAACACTTCAAGAGGCAATCAAGCTCTTTGCATACATGTGCGCCACCGCCAACAGAAAACAAGCACTCAAAAAAGATGTGGGGAAAGAAAGAGATTATTGGGAACCTTTGGGACCAATAGTGAGTGAGATGAGAAACACCCATCATCAAGAATTGATTGATAAGAAGGTTTTTGGAACTCCTGAAAGACTTGACACATGTATGGGTGAGGGCCTTGCGATCAGATTTGAAGCAATCAATCGGGCCTTCACAGAGCTAGAGGAGAAAGAAGAACAAACATACAAGCTGCATGATAGCATAAATCGAAAGTTCAAAAACTTGGAGTACCTACAATGAGTGAACACTCAACTACTGATGAGTTTATGGCCCTTTTGAAGAATACATCAAGAAAGGGTGTGCAAACCCATTGTCCTTCACTAAGGATACCCTAAATTTCTTCTCATAAATCCGAACCTCTATTACACTTATCATAGAAAAGAATTCATCGTGGTTTGGGATGTGCAAGGATGTCAACAATGTGACTAATGGATGGATTGAAACCTTGAGCTGCATTTGTATCCCTCATGCCGACAAAGTAGAACCAACAATGACTCATTTCAACCAAGAGTTTGGAAAGACAAAGTCTTCTCAGGATCACAAAGTGAAGAGCAGTCGAAGAGAATGGAGCTAAGTCCACTGTAGCAGCTCATCCTTCAGCATAATCCTTCTTCTTCTTCCTCTTCTTTCTCTTTCTTTTCTCTTCTCATACAACACCCTCTCTCCTCAATGTTATATTTTTACGTTGAGAGTTGCACTTTTTGATATGACTTAAGTGACTTCAGAAATGTAATGTAAATTTAAGTCACCTTGCTATTATAAAAGGGACTTAAGTATTTAAAAAGGAATATGAATAGTCTTAAGTCACATTAAGGTATTCGAAAAGTCACCAGGAAGATGAAAAGTTTTCCTCCTCTTCTATAAATTGTAACAAGCTCCTCATTTGAAGGTCTTCTGAAAATTCTTCTGAATTTTTGCTTCTTAGATGTTGGAGCTATTTTTTGTGAATTCATGAGAGAGTTATCCTTGTGAAGAGAGCAAGAGATAGCAAGTTTCTTCCATTTCTCCTATTACAAAATGTCTTCTACTTCTCACACTATGTGCAAATTCTGCTTGAGCTTCAATAAAGGAAGAAGGAATTTTAGCCTCTTTGATTGAGGAGTTTGTTGGTACTTTGTGCCCATTAAGCTTCATTTGGTCTTGTAGCTATTACACATGAGATTTGTTTTCTTCTATATTCAAGTGCATGTAATGAAACTTCTGGCTAGTGTATGCAAGTCTCGATTTTCTACTTGCAACATTAGTTTTTCTCTTTTCTAATTTTCCCATTCCCTTTCCCGCCTTCCTAGCAAAGTCATCTCTTACAGGTATATGCAAGCAATTGCCATAGGGTCAGTGGAGTGCCCCTGTTGGATCCTCGGTCAAAATGCCACCACAGAAATCCACCTTTTCACACATGCACATACGGAAGTTACACCGGTTAAGTAGAGGGACTTAGATTCCTAGAGCATTGGCAAGATAACCACCAATTTGTCCCTGGAAAATTTTCTCGCCAACAATTTTTGGCACCCACCGTGGGGAATATTTAGCAGCATCTACACCTAATATATGACCACAAGGTCTTGAAAATTCAAAAAAAAATATATATTTGAAAAAATAAAAAAGGAGTTCATGAAAGTCCGTTGCTGAAAGATACACTGCTGATTTCTGCACATGACTTTTCACATTTTACAGTGCCCTTTTGTGTTATGACTGCAGAAGTTTTCAAAAGATGGTTGAAAGAAGATACACTAGGTTGAGCAGGTCGAGAGGTGTTGCTGATTCCAATTTTGAAGCTTTGAAAAATCAGCAAGAATGAATTAGAGATAATCCATACTTCTTCTCTCAAGCCTCCTCTCCATCTGGCACTTTGAGTAGTTATCCTGGCAATCCTATCTAAACTCCTTCCAATTATCCAGTTTTTCAACCATCATTGAACATCGAGTTCATGGAAGAAGAAGAATTTGAAGAAGCAAGAGCTGAAATAGAAGCAGAAGAAATGATGGCAGATGAAGAAGAAAGACCTCAACCCATTGTTCCATGGGGAAGGAATACAGCCCGCTTGCTCTTGAACCCCCTCTTCACGATCTACCAATGGGTTCCCACAAGAACTTTCTAAAGTTTAAAGGTGAAAACTCACAACATCCTGAAGAACATGTTGCTGATTTCACGACATCATGTGGAATTATTGGTGTCTAGCATGAAGATGTTGCTGTAAGATTGTTCATGGAGTCCCTCTAAGAAAAATCAGCAGAATGATTCTACCTCCTACCTTCCCGATCCATCACTGGTTGGGATGACATCAAGGCTACCTTTGAGAAAAGATTCAAATCAATTGAAGATTGTCAAGACCTCTTGGTGTAGTTGGCTCAAATGAGGAAAGGAGAAAGTGAAATGATGAGAGACTTCATGGCTTGTTTCAAATGGTTACTTCGTAGGATACCATAAGAATATTCACCCTCTCAGAACAATATTAAAATATTATTCATAAACACTCAATCACCAGAGGTAGGATTTATCCTATGAAGAGTTCAACCAAGGAATATTGTAGAAGCACAAATATTGGCCATTGAACTTGATGACGATCTCATCCTATCCAGAAAGATCAAGAATCCCTCAAAGGGTAAATCTCAACGTCCTAGAGATGAAAGAACTAATCCTTTAATGTATAAAATGGTGAATGAAATGACATCATTGAGGAGGGAAATATCTGAACAAGTATCTTCTCAAAGAAGCAACAAAAATCAGATTGTAGGAGCACCCCAAAGGCTCACCTTGGAGGCCCCACCCATGAGCGTAAATTGCAGATTTCAAGAAAGTGAAGGTGGCAATTTCCTAGAAAGTGATGAGTTTGATAATGATACAAAAATCATATTTTGTGAGTATTCTGGAGGTTATGAAGAAGATGAAGAAGATGCACCCAGTTTCTCATGTGTGGTATTCACTCATTCTCAGTCTGAGAAAAGAGCATCTCCCTCCACTGCTACAAAAGAAAATAAGGTTGATGATCCTCTTATGGTGACTCCACAAAAAAAATAATCAGTTGAGGATCCCCACTTCCATATTCCATGAAGTCTGCATTGTTGGATTCTCGATCTCGCAGTAAGTAGAAGACTCCCTGAAATTCCAAGTAAGTCTTCCAATGTCTCTTCCATTTCTAAACTAAAATCTTCTCCTAAAAATCTAATTCCTTGAAAGCTCCTAGTGTGTCTTTCAAAATACCATCCATTCCTCAAACATCAAATCCTACTCCTAAACCTATCTAGACCCCAAAATCAGTCCCTTCACTCCCCTTGTCCACATCTACTCCCTTTGACTTCATAGAATATGCAAACAAAGCCAAAGTGCAGATTACTAAAACTAAATATTTGCGGACTCATCCTGAACAATTTGAGAGGTTCATCCGATACATCAGGAGTGGTAGTCTAACACCCAATGATGTAGCTCATCGTTCCAAAGGCATGCTACAAAACTCACCTACACCTCCCTCACAGAACATTATTTCTCTGAGTGCATCAAATACTTGATAAAGTTGAACCTTTCTACATCTCCCTTCTTGTTGGAGAATATGTACTAGAACAATTGCATAATAGATTCTAGTGCCTCAGACAATGTGATGCCTTTGAAGGTTGCCAAGGCTCTTAAACTTACAATGACTCCACCTAGTGGCTCTTGTTACTCTTTGGAATAAAAAAGGTCCCACTTGTAGGGAAGGTTAAAGATGCATAGGTGGCTCTTGCCAGATTTCTAGACAAGAAAGTTTTAGTGATGATTTTGGTAGTAGACATCCCTCATTCGGAATGTTGCTTGAGTAGAAATTTCTACTGGGAGTTAGGAGGAAAATTCAGATGAATTGGTCTTTTGCAACCATACCAGTGAAGGGATACATGGAGAAATTACTTCCCGAGAAGAAGATGAGGTACACAGTATGAAATTTCAAAAGTCCAGAAGCTAACATCTTGTATCAAGGTAGTAGGTAGATGAATCACTTTGTGGCAACCGAGGAAGAAGAGGATATCCCCATCTTGATAGGCCCAGACATGCCTTCCCAAAGAGATTTGGATTTTGAAGAAGCATTGAGGAGATTCAAGTTACAAGAGGATAGCACCGAATCACCAGATGATGTAGACCATGAGGAAGAGGAGATGGTTCTTGATTATCTTCAAGAATAAAAATTAGTTTATATGATTTTACAAGATGAGGAGTTATTCTCATTCCCATTTGGGGATGAAGATGATTTTAGTCAATCCATCTATGGAGAGAAAAAATCAGCTTGTGATAAGCCCGCAAAAAGCTTTGAAAGAAATGTCTATATAAGGACTGTTAAGAGCCATGGAAGAAAAAAAATACCCTGAGATCAGTTTGGAAATTTTAACGCAAGCCATGAATATGGAAGATAAGTGTGAAGCTGATTTGGAAGCCTTAACTAATGTGAAGGTTAGCCATATTGAGATAAGGCAAGATGAGAAATATGATGTCCCTCTCGAGCCAATGGTTGGTGGATACAATGATGAAGTTGAAGTATTTTCTTTCCCATTTGAAGATGAAGACTCTTTCCATGATGAAGAAATTGAATCAAGGAGTTTCGAGACCTCGAGGATGAAGATATTTTTGATGAAGGATTGATAGAATGTAGTGATTCCCAAAATGATGAGGTAATCCCTCCGGTAGTTGCCTTGAGCTGTAAAATAAATATTCTTCAAAGGCATACAAAGAGGAGCTACAGGAAATGATGAAGCATAACTTCGTGCAAGAAATCTTGGATGCAGTAGAAGTGGCAGAAGACCCCAAGTTGATTCTTGATCTCTTCACTCCTATCATGAACATACAACACAAGTATGATTTTTCCTCCAACCCTTCCTTCAGTACTCAAATGCCTCACAATGGAGTAGAGATAAAGGATGAATCAAATGTTTCTCATGGAGAATATTTCAATGAGCATAGACCTAGGAAAGAAATTAACTTAGAAGGTTCAAGGAATTGGAACAAAAATAAGCATTGGGGAAATGATGAGATGCTTGATGGAGAATCAACTATATGGATAAACATGGAAGGAAACTGGCACAATGAAACCAATTTCAAAGAGCATGAAGACAATGAAGTTTCCAAGAAAGGACCCATGTATCAAGAAGCCCACATGAACTCACTCCTACTAAGTACATAGACAATTGTGAAAGCACCTAGTTTTCATAAGCAGCTAAGGAGGGGAGGATAATTTCTGGAACCCATCAACGGCTTCGCATACCATCATCATTCGGTGTTGCCTCTTCAGGGCTAACTTTTGAGAAATAAAAAGTATTTCAATGAAAGCGGTTTTTCCCTCGCTTTGTACCATAGGTGATTGATAGGTGTTTTTCCCTTTCGTGTGAGTGTTTTTCCTTCCTATTGTGTGTCGCATGTTTCCTTTCTGTCATTTTGTGTGTGTGTGTTTCCTTATTCTAATCTTCCTCTCTTGAAGAATTTGTGCATGACTCCGCAGGGCCTAATGGATAAGGCACTGGTCAACGAATTAGATGGTCTAAAATTGAGATTCTGGATTCCCATGCCATATCTTCACTTCTCTCAGTCCATGTCATTTCCCCAAGCTAGAGCAAGCTATCGTCATGCAAATGTGTAATAGGGAAATTGGAAATTTCCAAGCACGACAACTATACCCCTATGCCAAAATTTTCATGCTTTATCATTCCTAGGAAACCCCAACTCTATCTAGTCAATCCAAATTACCTCCCAACCAATGTTATATCATCCCCCTAGGTGATTTAGGAAATTCCATTCATTCCCCTAGGTGATTTTAGGACTTCATTGAAAATGCAAATTTTGGGGAGTCATAGGAAGGGCTATCGTTGGCCTTCCCGGGATTGGATCAACCCCCTGGAGCAGAGCAGAAGGGAAAAATTCAACACATAGGTGAATGGAAGACCTTAGAACATCATGGAAATTATTTTGGAAGGATTTGGGAAGTTTTTAAAGACTTGGAGCATTCTGAGTGAAAATAGGGTTCACAAGCCTAGGTGGTACACAGGCCTAAAACAAATAGTTCTTGGGATTCGAAGAAGATTCGAGGGAGCTCCGAGATAGAGTTGGAAGTAAAAAAAAACATCTCCAAAAGTATAATTCCAAAACCTACATGATGGTGAAATAATATTTTTCACAACACCTTGGTGCATATGATTGGAAGGTAGTTTTTCTTAGGCACAAGTGGAGTCCTAGATCAAAAATCCTATTTTTCAGGGATCATATGGTCAAATTAAGACATGAGAACCACATCATTGGATTCAAAATTCCATTTCCAAGTTAGGATCATCTAAAATTTCACCAATTAATTCCACCAGAGTTCAAGTTATCTGCGTTCCAAGTTACCCTCTCAAAGGTAGTTCAGGACTTAGTCATTTTTTTGAGAGGACACGTGTCGGCACACACTCAGAACTGATGGGATTTCATGTCCCCGACATCCCTAATATCAGGTAAATAAAACCTTGGAAAATGTTTCCAGCCCTCATGTGACCCTTGGGACCCTCATATGACCTCCATACTCGACAGATCAGCCCCTAGGTGTTTATTTGGAGCATGCATTCCCTACCGTCGGATCGGGTGCCACATGTCAGCTCCAGGACCATCAGGAATTTGATGTCCCTTATGCACCTAAGGTGGGGGACATCAGACCTTGGAAAATGTTCCCAGCCCCTATAGGGAGTCTTCTAGACACCCATGTGACCTCCTTTCAGCTCCCAGTGCTTCAATGTAACTTTCTCCCTCTTCATTTCCTCTGCCATTGGATCAAATGCCATGTGTCATGCTCTTGACCACCATGGAATTTGATGTCCCTCATGTCCCTGAGGTCAGGGACATAAAACATGGAAAAATTCACCCTAACCCTAATATTTCATATCTTTTTAAAAGCTTCCAAGTGTCACTTTCTTCACTTCTAACTTCTAATAGTTTTTGTGCACTCCATTCCTCCATTCTTCGTCTCGACATTATACCATCACCCCGCCATTGAAAATTCCCATACCAGCTCAAAAAAACACTGAAACAAGATCCACATGGTGATTTTTAGGTCTCAGAAGGATCTTTCATCAAAACAAGAAGGAGAAACGAAGAGCAAGAAGAAGAAAATGGTGAAAATCTCCATAACCTAAAAAAAGATCTGAAGAAATATTGCATGCCAGTGCATGAATCAAAGAACCATTTACTGATGTTCATTCCTCTATCCAAGACCATTATAAAGACACCCTCAAACTCCCCTCTCATGTGACAGAGTAGACACAATGAAGAAATCTCGTTTCTGGCTCAATGAAGAAAGAAGTGGGATTTCCCGTCAAACCAGTTGTCAGATTGAAGTAAGATCACACGTGAAGCATCGGAAGAAAAAACCCACATCAAAAATATATATTTCTTTGTAAATGGAGGAGAAAAATAGACCTTTAATTTTCAGGTCCATTAATGGCTGCCATACCCAGAGGCACTGCCAGGTCTGAAAACTAAAACTTTAAAATATCCTGGAATATTAAGCGGGCGGATCTAAAATTGCAGAGGGAGGATATTGGGAAAAAAACCATATAAATTTTTTTTGTTCCACGTCAATCTAACTCCTAGAGGCCAGATTTCTAAAAATAGCAGGTCTACTACATAGGAACTACTATTTTGGGAAATTTAGCAATAGAAGAACCTGTAGAGGAGACGAAGACATTGGAGGTAAACTACAACTGAAAATTGACCAGAACAAACGTTTTTGGCACTTACTAAAACTAGTACCTGGGCCCTTGAGCACATACTAAAAATATAAATTTGATCCAGAAGAAATGAGGAACACGGGGAGAAAGAGGAAAACTAAGCCGCAACATCTAGTTGAAGATCGAGGAATTGCTTTTCCACACTTACTAAAAATAGTAAGTTGATTTTTCGAAGGGAGATATGAAGACGAAATGGACGGGTCAGAAGCCGACACAACCCTTTTCCTATGAGTATGATGTGGAAGATAGTGATGTCTTGTACATGGACCTGAATGACCTTAAAATTCAAAATTCAAAAGAGAAAATTTCTAGAATTTGAATAGCTACATGAGCCACATGTCTACAAACCATGGCTATTCTAGGAAATCCTCTGTTGAAAGACCCAAATTTCTCTTCCACATCTAAGAAGATATCACTTCTGATTTGAGAGAAGCTATTTGGCATAATAGACAAAGTGTCAACCACTACTTCATTACCACGAGAATCTTTAAACTTGAAGAAGAATGCGTTGTTGAATTGGAGAGGCAAAGACAAATTCCAGCACCACAAAGGTGAGCATAGATTTCCAAGCTAGCGGATAGAAGGTACACCCAAAAACAGAGGCAAGGAGGACAAACCGACCCCATTTTCGAAGAACTTCAAAGAAGAAAAGAGCTACTTAGAATTCAGAGACCTCCCCTTCATAAAAAAACTAGTCATGTTGGGAGCACGAGTGTTGCCAATCCTTTGGACGATGAGTTTCCATATATCAATGAGAACCTCGAATCGAAGAACGGAAGAGGAAATAAGGGCTCAACTTGACGAAATCAAAAGACTTCAAGCTGAGGCAGATGAAAGAGAAGCAGCAGAAACCGCAAGTGAACAAGGAGTATATGACTCATGATCTAATATTTGAGCCACTTCAAGAGGTCCCACATGTTGTTGACTCCAACTCTCCTCTCATTCAGGATTTTCCTCCTCCATCAGAACAAAGAATGGTTGATGCACCCGTCATTGAGCCTAAAACCAACGAGATGTTTCCATGGATGCGGGAAATAATCATCCTCGACACTCGCATGGTGCAACAAGTAGTAGCTCCCGATATATCAACAATTGTTACATTGGATATATAAAAAGATTAAGAAAGATCATGCTGAGACAACATCACAATTCTACAGTGAGGAGATAGGTAATCAGTATATTGAAGTAGCTTGGCCAAAAGTAATCAACCCAGTGGATGAGATGACACCAACTGACTATGATATGAGTACAATTCAATTGGGACCAGCTACTCATGAGGGAGATTTACACATATTCCAACATTATTTTACTCGTATGATGGCAAGGAATAAAGAATACAAAGAGAAGATTGAGGGACTAGAGGAGCAAGTGTGAACTCTTTCATCTTATGTGCAACACTTCATGGAACCAAGCACTATAACACTTCCTATTGAGAAATTGATTCCCCTATGTAACTTTGATCCGGAATCCATCGTAAGAATGCATGACTTCATGATGTAGGCCGAGTAAATAAAGAATGGATTGATTCAATCTCTCAAAAGGGAATTTAGAAATTCAAGAGGCATAAGCTCTTTACATACATGTGTGCCACTACCAATAGAACATGAGCACTCAAAAAAGATGTGGGGAAAGAAAGAGATTACTGGGAACCTCTGGGACCAATCATGAGATGAGCAACACCCATCATCAGGAATTGATCGATAAGAAGGTTTTTGGAACTCCTGCAGAAGACTTGACACATGTATGGGCAAGGATCCTGCGATCAGATTTGAAGCAATCAATTAGGCCTTCACAGAGCTAGAGGAGAAAGAAGAACAAACATACAAGCTGTAGGATAACACAAATCAGAAATTTCAAAAACTTGGAGTACCCGTAATGAGCGAACACTCAATAGGTGATGAGTTGATTGGCCCTTTCGATGAATACATCAAGAAAGGGGTGGGAAACCCATTATCCTTCACTAAGGATACTCTCAATTCTTCTCAGATATCCAAGCCTCCATTGCACTTATCACATAAAATCATTCATCATGGTTTAGGAAGTGCAAGGACATCAACAATGTGACTGATGGATGGACTGAAACCTTGAGCCGTATTCGTATCTCTCATGCTGAAAAAGTAGAACCGGAAGTGACTCGTTTCAACTAGGAGTTTGGAAAGACAGAATCCTTCTCGGGATCACAAAGTGGAGAGCAAGATAAGAGAATGGAGCTAATTCCACCATATTAGCTCATCCTTTAGCATAATCCTTCTTTGTCTTCCTCTTCTTTCTCTTTCTTTTCCTTCTCATACAACACTCTCTCTCCTCAATGTTATATTTTACGTTGAGAGTTGCACTTTTGATATGACTTAAGTGACTTCAAAAATGTAATGTAAATTTATGTCACCTTGCTATTATAAAAGGGACTTAAGTATTTAAAAAGGAATATGAATAGTCTTAAGTCACATTAAGGTATTCAAAAAGTCACCAGGAAGATGAAAAGTTTTCCTCCTCTTCTATAAATTGTAACAAGCTCCTCATTTGAAGGTCTTCTAAAAATTCTTTTGAATTTTTGCTTCTTAGATGTTGGAGCTATTTTTTGTGAATTCATGAGAGAGTTATCCTTGTGAAGAGAGCAAGAGATAGCAAGTTTCTTCCATTTCTCCTATTACAAAATGTCTTCTACTTCTCACACTATGTACAAATTCTACTTGAGCTTCAATAAAGGAAGAAGGAATTTTAGCCTCTTTGATCGAGGAGTTTGTTGGTACTTTGTGCCCATTAAGCTTCATTTGTTCTTGTAGCTATTACACGATTTGTTTTCTTCTATTTTCAAGTGCATGTAATGAAACTTCGGCTAGTCTATGAAAGTCTTTGATTTTCTACTTGCAACATTGATTTTTCTCTTTTCTAATTTTCCCATTCCCTTTCCCGCCTTCTTAAGCAAAGTCATCTCTTACAGTATATGCAAGAAATTGCCATAGGGTCGATGAAGTGCCCCTATTGGATCCTCAATCAAAAGAACACCATAGAAATCCACCTTTTCACATGCATGCACATACTGAAGTTGCACCAGTTAAGTAGAGGGACTTAGATTCCCAGAGCGTTGGCAAGATAAGCACCAATTTGTCCCTGAAAAAATTTCTCGCCAACAAGATTATACGGAATTAAATCTAGATATAATTATTGCTATGAGAATACCCAGAATGAATTTAATTGGAGCAAGATTTGGATGACTGAGCTAACCCCTAAAATTAACTTTTTCTTTTGGCTTGTGCTCAGAGGTAGAATTCTTACTATTGATAACTTGATGAAGAAAGGATTCATTATGTCTATTAGGTGTCACCTTTGTAAAAATATTCTAAGGACATTAAGCACCTTTTTGCCCACTATGAGTATGCTTCAATGATCTAGAGTTATGCCTTTTCCAAGTTCAATGTTTTCTGGACTATGCCTAAGGATTTCATTTAGTTTTAGATCCAATGGAATCCTCCTTTTAAGCATTGTGTTGTGAGAAGACTTTGGAAACTGGTCATGCCCCATATTATCTAGAGGATTTGGAAAGATAGGAATGATATCATTTTCAGAAATAATAAACATTGCAAGCTTAGCTTTGTTAATATTGGTCATGCTATTAAAGATAATATTGGGAGATTCAAACCTCCCAAAATAAGAAATATCCTAAGAATGAAGAATATATTCTTTCCAACTGGAAGATAGGAGCTGCAAATTTGTAGATTAGGAATACCTCAAACATTGATAGGTCTCTGATTCATTGGATCCCTCCTGAGATTAACTAGGCATAAACTAAACTTTGATGGTGCCTCCAAGGGTAATCCTAGTTTTGCTGCTGGGGAGGTGTAATTCGGGATCATAAAGGTTGTTTAGTTGCTACTTATGTTGGTAAAATGGGGATTCAAACAAATCATTATATAAAATCCCTAGATTCTATATGGGGCTTAGGGTTTCTAAAAATTTTAATATACATAATTTAATTGTGGAAGGGGATTCACTAAACATCATCAATCACCTAAATCAAATTTCTCCTCCTAGCCAGACCTGCCAAGGACTTTATTATGGAATCCAGTATATTTTCAAAATTTCAAGAATATAATCATTAGGCATACTTATAGGGAGGGGAATAAGGTTGTGGATACCTTGGCCAATTTTGGCATCAATAATAATCTAACCATATGGGATAATGAAAATTACATCCCTAAGGAGGTACATAATAGCATTAATGTGGATAAATTCAAATGTGGAGTAGAAATAATAATGGTATGGAGTGGGATTTAGCGGAGGTGAAAGATCACACATGTGAGAATTATCATCCTAATTATGGCCACATTAATGCCAATGAACCTCACATAGGGGATGGGTTCTTAAAAACTGGGACAAACATAAGGAAGAAAAAAATTCAAACGAGGGTTTTGAGCAGAAAATTTGTAGGAATAACAGGGAGAAGAAGAAAATGGGAGGCACCCTATGCCAATTGGAGCCCTGCAGTGATCCATCCTGGAAGAACAATGAGGAGCTATGGAACCTCTTACACAAGGGTGGCATTTCCAATTTTATAGAACACATTCAGGGCCATGATCAGAATATTTTGGTTCATTTCATAATGGACTGGAAGGATAGAAAGGTGAAATATGGTGGCCACCATGTTACTATTAATGAAGAGTTGATTGTTGAGGCTACAGGCCTCGAGTTGGAGGGTTATCATTTTTTCAGCAAAAGGATTGACAGGGTCACTAGGCTAAGAAATTATCTGATGAGGGAGAGGAGCTTGAATTTGTTTCTACGGGCATTAGGGTAAGTTCTATTCCCAAGCCATTTGATGAAGTGACAAATATGATGGTTAGGTATATTTCTCTGGAAGGGCGATACAAAACTATCCTTGTTAAACACCTAGTCTTTCTAAATCATTTTAGAAGGCAATTTGTAGTCTGCTTCCCGCACTACCTACTTAATTCCCTTCAATGTTCCATTTTGGACTTTCAGAAGCACTCCCGTGCTATCCCTCTCCACCAGGGCCTCATCTTCCTGCTCCATAAGCTTTGTGTCTCCAAATTTCCTAAATTTCTAACCTCTCCCAATGATCCACATGTCACTACCTCCATTGCTCCCACTCCCATACTGGACACCCCTTCCAAATCCAATACCAATAACCCTAAGCTTCCAAAAATTGACACCCCTCTCTCTACCTGGTTCTCAAAAAACCAAAGAGCTGGAAGTTACACAAAATTTGTTGCATATCAGCAATGCTGGCCTAGATATGGCCCTGCATCAGGAGGGGAATAATGTACCTCATAGATTGGAGTCTCTAGGAGAAAGAGATGAAGTAGCTTAAGAAGGACTCAGTAGCACATGGACAAGCAGAAAGGTAAAAGAAAAATTGATGATGATAATG
This sequence comes from Taxus wallichiana var. yunnanensis, assembly GCA_018340775.1. Lineage (NCBI taxonomy): Eukaryota > Viridiplantae > Streptophyta > Pinopsida > Cupressales > Taxaceae > Taxus > Taxus wallichiana. The sequence goes on from CM031238.1 coordinate 485,228,335, forward strand.
ACATTGGGAAGGATCAAATTGCTGACATTTATAAGAAGTTGAACTCTCTAGATAATAGATTGGGGAGAGAAAAATATAGACATGATCACAACATGGCTATCTTCAAAGCCATCAGTGACTTCTTAGAGCAGCAAGTTCGAAGCATTACCATGCTTAGTGGGATCCCTGGCACTATTTGGGGGAATGAAAAAGAGAGAGACCATCTCGTAGCTGAACGCTTCTGACCCAACACACATCACCACATTGGCGTTGTTCACCTCATTACAAACTATCCAAATCTCATGATCGATAGAGCATCCAAGAAGTAAACTCACTTAGGTCAGGCGGCGTCATTTTCATCAACTTGCTCTTTTTCATCTTTTTGTTGTGTATTTACTACTTTTGTGTTGTATTGTTGCAGTTTATGTTTTGTTTTGTTTCTTGTTTGTAACTATCTTTTGGTTACTGCTAGACATAGTGTTTTATCTAGATTTTGATCCTCTTTTGTCATTCCTTTATAGCTATATTTGGTTGTTGATCCCTTTTTGTATTAGGGTATAATCCCTTTAAAACTATTTACCAATAATAAAAATATCATAGTCATCACAAGTTTTTCACAATTCTATTGTTTGCACGTTCAACATCACACATTTCTTCTACTACACACTCTATCATATGAATTTTCACATTATCTAGCTATTTCTACACCATGTATTGCCATACAAAGACATTCTACGCATTGCATATTCACACATTTACATTCCTCACATGGTTGTTTATTCACACATCCTATGCAGTGAACTCACTACCCTATGACACAATTTAGTTCCTTAATCCATACTCGATTGTCAAGGGCTTACAAATCAAATGAACCTTGCATTCATCATGTGTTTATCATTTTACCATTTATCATGTGAAATTTCTAGGATAGTGACATACATTAGAGGCTAAATCATCACTCACTCTATTCATCTTGTAGTGGTATATGCTTTAGGATACATCACCACTCCTTAGTATTCATCTTGTAGTGATATATTCTTATGGCTAAATCATCACTTGCACTTTCATTTTGTCATGATGTGCACTTCAACTATAGGGTTCATGCACATTTCTTTTATATGTCACATATCATCATCACAATGCATACATCACAATGCACTAGACACAACACACACTATTTGACCATTTTTCGATGACGCACTCTCATTTACTTTTTATTCTTCGGTGGTGAGGGGAAAACAAATAAACCTCACTGTATACATTTCTATTCATTTGGGGGTCACGTGGCTCCTATCACTCTATTTTGCATTCCATTCCATCCATCCACAACATACTGCATATTATGGTTTTTTTACTCTTACTTACTTTTGCTTGTTCATGGTCACTTTATTACACATGCTACTTAGATTACTTATATGTAATTTATCTATATCATCCACACATGCATGTTCACATATTTTTATATTTGTGATTGCAGATATAGGTCTCTTACACGCAACATAGATGCTCACCTTCTACCCTTCCTACACTAGTCATTAGGGGCATCCACATTCATCTCTTCCAGTGCTATTGTTTCATTTTTACTTAACACTTTACATTACTTGGTTATACATGATTTTAACATACTATTTATCTTTCTAACATACTAACGGGTGCTTCATGTGTAACATTTGTTATGTAGGGATATGTGTTTCCATACTTGTTTGTTACATTTTTGTCTATTGTTTTCTCTTGTTTTCGAGGCCATGCCCTATGTTTCATGTGAAAACTTGTTTTTTTTTACGAGCATGATAAAATTGTGTGTATTAAAACATCATGAGTGATGTCCCATGTTTTCATCCCACATTGTGCAACTTAATTGTATTCTTTCATGTTTACATTAATTTATTTGGTAGCTTACACACTATTTACATATTTTCTATATTGATTTCTATATGTATGCTTGTTCATAATAACACTGTCTATAGCTAACCTTCTTGTTTATACTTGCCTTGGTATTTACCAAGAACTTTCTAGGTACATTTCATGCAGTTGGTCCTCTTTTAGGGTCACATTCTCCTATTAGTGATGTCACATACACCCCCAAAGAGGGGGGCATCATTTGGGTTTTACATACTGTTATCCAAATAACTCTCCTAGTTATCTGGACAACTTATATACATATTCTGGCTCTAAGACCTTCATTGGAGGTTGCACGTACTTCATTTGTTCACTTTGCACACTTCCATGGTTACAGATTCCCTAAGTGCATCCCTTATTTTTCATACCTACTCTTCTTTTTCCTTTTCCTCTTTGTTCCATCTTCTTCCCTTATGCACACTCTCTGCACTCACCTTCTTCTTAGAATTACATTCACCCTTCCCACACACCTTGGCCTTTGCTTCTCAAAATCAGCTAAGTACTTAACATCCATATGCGCCTTTCCTCGAACCCTCACACATCATTCTATAATGATTGCACCCTTGACATACACCTCTTCTTCATCCATTCATCCTTTTCCTCTCGCACATGTTACAATTACGTGAGCCTTCCTTCTGTCATCCTCCCATGCCTCATTCTTCCATGCACATGCCTTTACACCCTCCTCTCGCACCTTTTTATGCTAGGTCATTCAATTACACACTTGAGTGTGCCACACATAACCAATCAAAGTATGCCAATAGGGCACTAAATCCTTGCAACAAATCAATGAGTGACATATGGCAAAAATGATAAGAACATTTACACAATTGGTCGTCCTTTTAACTAATCCACGCATGCCATGTGTCTTATATATGTAGACGGATATGAAAATATTCTCGACAGCCATATTTTTTTCTACGAGCTCTAATCAGCATACACCTAGGGTCAATCAAGAGTAGCTATTGATGTAGGCTACAGTGCTAGATATTCAAATTCAAATTCTTGATGGATATGGTAGGTGAGAAATGGGAAAACATCTTTCTAGGCATTGATGAGCATATTTGATTTCTCTAACCACATAATTTGATTTGATCCATGTTCCTTCCTTCCCCAACATGCCAAATAGACTTGGGAAGTGCATTTGACAAATTTATAGGCATTGAATGCTTCTTGTTGGTGGTTTTATTTCAAATTCATTTTTTCCTCCTTCTCTTCTTCTTCCATGAATTCATATATAAATGTAAGAGTTAGGCTCATTGTTAATGTTGGAAATTTTGGATCCTTACGCATTTTCTAAGGACTTCATATCTTTGTATTTTGAGTTGTAAACCTCTAGATCTAACTTGTGCATGTGAATATTGACCTTTAGTCACCATTGTAATAGTCTGTGCATTGCTTTGGAAGTAATGGAAGCATCATTTTGTGGCTATTCTCTATCCTAGCATGTTTTCATTCCTTCTTCTTTCCTTTCTTTTACTCTGTTTGCTTTTTGTGTCATTTTACATTCCTTGCATCACCATTTTATAGTTTTGTTTCATGAAAACTGATAATGTAAATGCATATTGGTCTGTGCTACATGTGTCTAGCCTCCCTTGATGCATTTCCCTTCATTTTTTATCAGAAAAGATAATGTTCATCCCTCTTTTTCTAGTGCTATCACCTTCCTTAGATTAGTTTTACATTTGTTTCCTTCTATCCCTAGTCCCTTGGCATTGTTAGCTTAGTTTTCCCTTCCAAGCATTAGGAGTAGTAGTAGCAATAGAAATAGATAGAGGAACCAACCTTCTCCAAATATCCATATCAAGCGCATAAGGTCCCACAACTTGGAGACGGTTCCATTGTTTTCACAAACGAATCAGATCTTCTAGATCTAAGACACATGTGCAAGAGACTCAGCTCTTCCAAATCCAAGACACGAGATGTAAGTTTGAACGACCAACAATTTTTGGCACGCCAAAGGGGAGACAAGTAGTGAAAGCTTAAAATTTATATTGCTAAGTTCTGGTGTGTGGAATTAGTATTTCCAGCCTTTGGAGGCTCACTTCATCAGATTTGATGACTCCCAACATTTTTAGATCTCATGTTTTGCAGTCCTGAGTGCCTTTTTATGAGAAGAGTGCATACCATACAGAGTGTTATAGCTGAAGGATCCTTCGAATACCTCAATATTTTACGAGAAACACATGCAATAGATTTTCCATGTATGTATCCCTATCTCTACAATGTTACATGCACTCTTCTCCTCCTCGTAAAAATACAAGCACGTCTTGTTATGGCGTTACAACTACCTCCTCCTCCCGGAATTTTTCTAGTTTTACTGGTGGAATCCCATTCAATCTCAATGCACAACATGATATGCAAGTGGTGCGCTCAAGAGTATTCCATACTTCATGGGAGAGAATCAAGTTACCCCTGTTGAACACATTTAAGATGTGGCCAATGTATTCTCTATCTATCTAATTACACATGATGTTGTTGTTGTTAGGATACTTGTAGCCTCTTTCAAAGGTAAAAACTCCAATGGTACCATGGCCTGAGACCTACATCTATTGCTACCTTAGATGAGATTGGAATGACTCTATGTAATTACTTTGAAGACAAATCAGATCATCTATCACTGGTGGAGTAGCTGACTACAACAAAGCGTGCACCCAATGAGCAGATGACTAATTTTAACATCAGATTCCAAAAGACTTGGGACAGAATTCCTCAAGTGGTAAGGTGAAAGCCTAGCATGTTTTCTTGTATTATATAAGGGCTTTGAATAGTGACATTTCAGTCATGATTCAATCCATGGGAGGTAGAACCTTACCTATTGCATACAACATTGCAATAAGGGAAGAAAACAATCTTATTCAGGTTGGTAAGTTAGTGCCTAGGCCTCTTGTACCCTTGTTCCCAGAAATGTCTCCATGCCCCAACCTTCTATTACTCCTATTCTAGTGAAAAGCACGTAACCAGATTGCATTCACGTCATATTCTCCCATGTATCGAAAAGAAGATGATGAATTAAAATCCATGTTTATAAATTTTCCAACAAGGTCATATCATTAGAAAAGTAGCAGGTGCAATCCTACAAATGTATTTTTAATCGGTGTAAATCTAAAAGAATAAAGGTTGGTATAATTAATATGGAAATGATCGATATGGGAAGAACCAATAGAATGATAGATTAAATTCTAATGCACACTTGCCTTTGTAATTTAGTCCTTTTGCACAACCCCTTCCAACACCATGTATAATTCAAGCACTTGTACCTATTCAAAACAACATGGCGCAGAATCGAATGGTGTTTTCCTTGCAATATGACTCATAGTCAATATCATTGTGCTAATGCTATGTTTCAAGCCTATATGATCTAGAATGATTCTAATGGTGTGTCCTCCATTAGTGTAAGTGATCATGTGAATGAAGAAAGGTTGGAAGTTCCTCTAAAGGAAAAAATGATGTTCTTTGGTGTTGAGGACTTCTTTGAAATCAATCAAGTTACAGATGATATAAGCGTAATGTGCACCCAGTTGCAAATAACACAAGGTATAAAAGGAGAATGATTGAATCTAGAACATAATTTTCAATTCTAGCAACACAAGCAGATCCTCAAAAGTAAAAGGAAGTTGCTAAGGCATCTAGTAGCAAAAACTCAAGTTCCAACACGCAAGGCTCCATGAAAATATCCTCCTGAAGTAGTGCATGCCCCTCCTTTAGTAGGTCAAGCCTCTACATCAACTAAGGTTCTTGCCTCTGCACCTAAACAACCAAGAAAAGATGTTGATGTTCCTCAAATGCACAATTCAATGATTTTTACATTCAATATTGTTGAATAGATGAAGAAGGAAAACATAAATGTTACAATGTGGGATGCCTTGACCATTCCATCTCAAAGCATGACTTGTTTTTTATTATTGGTAAATAGTTTTTTGAAAGGGACTATACCCTTGTAAACAAAAGAGGGCCTAGAAGCCAGAATAGGAATGAGAATCATTACAAAAAGGATCAAGATCCATATGAGACATAGAAACCCAATGTAACCAAAGAGTAGTTACCCCAAAACAACAAACTAGTTCAAACACTGCAGAAGAGCAGCCAAAAAATAGCAAACAAACATAAAAATTATGGAGTACAACAAGAGCATCCACAATTACTTCTTGGTGGCTTTGTCAATTCTGGATTTGATATTCTGCCAAGAGGTGAACATAGCCAAAGTCATCATATGAGTAGAGTCAGTAACATTCAAATTGTTCAATGGTCTGTTTTGCTTCCTTTTCCATGCCCCAAAGAGTTGCTGGAATTCCACTGAGATTAGAGATGTCTGTGGACATGCTGCTCAATAAATTCTTCAATTGCACTAAAAATAGCCATATTATGGTCATGGCGAGTCTTGGCTTTCCCTAGACGGTTGTCCAAGGAGTTCAGTTTTTGTAGATGTCTTCAACTTGTTTATTATCAATATCAATCTCCTCCTCCTTCTTCCTCTTACCTTTTTGCTTTGCCAAGTTTTTAACCTCTTCTTTCAACAACAACATGTCAGCTTCTAAGGCTTCTAGCCTTTTTGTGGAGCTCTCAATGTGTGCCTCCTGTGAACCAGTACTACTAATATGCAGGAGGTTATGAGCAATTTCCAAGTCCTGAGGAACATTCCCCGAAACAGGGGTATCTCGGGCGTGACTTGTTGTGCGAGGCCCTAGCCCAACTTTCATGCACTGATCCATCTGTCAAAAATCCATGCACCTCTTTCAAAATATTCCAAGAAGAGGAGAAGCATGTAAGTAATATTTTCAAGACCCCACCCTTTTATATATCCTTGATCATAGGTAAACACCTAATGCATAATTGCCCGATAGACTCGGGCACTAGTACTTCTGTTATGCCTAAGAAAATTGTTGATGTCTTAGGTCTTAAAAATAGCCCCTTGACAAAAGGATTCAAGTAAATTGATATTTCAACTTTCACTACCTTAGGAATCATCGAGGATCTTGAGTTAACCATCCATGCATGTCCAAGCCTCACAATAACACAAGATGTGTCCATCATTGATTTTCCTCCTTTGTTTGCCTTATGTTTATCAATAGATTTCACTACTAAAGTGGGCGGTTACTTGTCTTCTGATTGGATCCATATGTTACTCAAAATAAGGTATGGTACCCGGTTTACCATACAAGTTGAGCCAATATTTTCCTATCATGTAGAGTCATATGTCCCATCCCCTCTCCAAGCCAACTATTTAATCTAGGAAGGTCAAGTTTCAGTTTCTAAATAATAGCCTCTTTCACATTCTATTCCTAATCTAGTACTTGATGAGTGGGTGGAGAAGAATAAAAAAATTTATCCATACGTTGAAGATCTGGAATCTTATGAAACTGGGCTTGCTACCTATTGCATGCTTGAAGAAGAAATTGTGTTGCCATGCGTGCTCAAAGAAGGTGAAGAGAATCCTAGCCTATGGAAGTTATACTTTGATGGATCCAGAAGTATAAACAATGTGGGAGCATGAGTTATTCTTATTTCCCCTAAGGATAAGAAATTATTCTTTAGCACAAGTTACAGCTTTACATGTTCTAAAAATGTGACATAATAGAGAGTGTTGGTACATGGTCTTCTTATTGCTGAAAAGAAGAAGATTAAGGAGCTGCAGATCTTTGGGGACACAAAATTGGTTATCTACCGATCATTGTATGAACCCAAAATTGCATGTGCTACTTTGTTGAAAAACAAGTACAAAAGTCCACAAGAATAGATACCCACTCCCTAGAATTCATGATCTATTTGATCGATGTGTGGAGCATCGGTATATTATAAGATAGATCTTTGATCCGTATATCATCAATTATGGATTAAGGATGAGGACATTTATAAAATGGCTTTCAAAACAAGGTATGAACATTGTGAGTTCATGGTTTTACTTTTTTGACTAACAAATGCACTGCAGCTTTTATGAATTTAATGAATGATATCTTTTAATAATACTTGGAAAAAAATTTGCTCGTATTCTTGGATGATATTCTCATATATTCTAAAAGTATTGAGAAACACCATGAGCATTTGAAGATAGTTTTGGAAATTTTGAGAAAGAGACGGTTATATGGTAAGCTATCTAAATGTTCTTTCTATGACACATGCACTATTTGGGACATGTAATAAGTAAGAATAGAATTGTTATAGATCCTTCTAAAATTGTAGCTATAATTGAGTGGCCTGCACCAAAGAATGTACAAAAAGTTAGAAGCTTAATGGGGTTTGCTTTGGTTACTTGTAGAAAATTTGTAAAAAAATTCTAAGGTGGCTACACCAATAACTTCATTACGAAAAAAGGATAAGAAGTTTGTTTGGAAGGAGAAATGTGAATCAGCTTTCAAACCTCAAGGAACAATTAACTTTAGCACCTATTCTAGATGTACCATATCCTAATGGAGACTTCACTATTGTAACGGATGCATCCGGGAAGGTCTAGGAGGTATTTTTTTACAAAATGATCATGTCATAGCTTACGAAAGTAGAAAAATAAAGTTACATGATTTGAATTATGCTCCACATGATTTAGAGCTTGCTACCATTGTTCATGTACTACAAGTTTGGAGGCATTACCTACTTGGTAAACCTTTTGAATTAAAAACTGATCATCTTGGGCTTAAGTATATTTTCACTCAGCCAAATCTAAATGCAAGACAATGAAGATGGTTAGAGTTTTTGTCTCAATATGATTTTGACATCAATTACATCAAAGGTAAAGAAAATAGAGTGGCTGACACTCTAAGTCATAGGAAGCACATTTATGCTCTTATAACATTGAGAACTCAGTTTAAGGATGAAGTAAAAAGTGTTATGGAATCTGATTCTTACTTTCAACAAGTAAAAATAGTGCTTGCTATAGATCCAAATGATGTGAGGTATAAAGGTTTTCACTTTGACAACGAAGGAATCTTAAGATTTGAAAAAGAATATACATACCTTCGCTAAATGATTTAAGAAAGAAATTGTTAGAAGAATTTCACAATTCACCTTTTCGGGACACCCTGGTATTATAAAGATGCTTGCTGATATAAGACAACAATATTTCTAGAAGGGGATGAAAAAGGATGTTATTGATTTTGTGACACATTGCCTTGAATGTCAATGTGTTAAAGTTGAACATATGCACCCAGCTAGTTTATTGTATCCTCATAGCATACCACAAAGACAAATGGTAAGTAATATGCACGGTTTTTATACAAGGGTTACCCATGTCAAGAAATAAACATGATGTTATTTTTGTAGTTGTTGATAAACTAAAAAAGGTAGCACATTTTATTGCTGGAAATATGAAGGATGATTCTCCTGTGTTGGCTAAGAGATTTGTACATGAAATTTTCAGATTACATGGAGTACCTGAATTAATCATATCTGATAGAGATCCTAGAATGACGTCAAGGTTTTGGCAAACACTTAATACAACTCTAGGAACTAAGCTAAATTTTAGTTCTGCATATCATCCGGAAATAGATGGATAGACTAAAAGAGTTAATCAAGTTTTAGAGGATATGTTACAAATGTATTGTATGGATCAACAGTATAAGTGGGAAGAGTACCTTCCACTAGTTGAGTTTGCTTATAATAACACATATCATGCCTCTCTTAAGATGAAACCTTTCAAAGCATTATATGGAAGAAAATGAAGAACCCCCGTTAGTTGGGACAACATTGAGGATAGAGATGTAATTGGACCTAAAATCCTTATGGAAATGAAATAGCATGTTAAAATGATTCATGAATTCTTGAAAGAAGAAGCGAGATAAGCAAAGAGTTATGTTGACTTAAAGCAAGTTGACAGGAAATTTGAACTTGGTGAGAAATTATTTCTTCAAGTTAAACTGAAAAAGAGCTCTATAACTTTTGGCAAGGTTGCCAAGTTATCACCTCGTTATGTGGGACCCTTTGAGATAGTTGAAGTAATCAACCTTGTAGCTTACCATTTAGCATTACCTCTTGCTTTGTCACGAATGCATGATGTTTTCCATATTTCTTTGCTTAAGAAATACATTTCAGATTTATCACATGTGTTAAATTGAATTCCTTGCAGGTCCAAGACCCAAGAATAATTGTGGTTAAACCCATATGAGTGCTAGAAACTTTCCGGGTTGCATTTAAGAAATCATGACATAAGTCATGTAAGGTCTAGTGGGACCAAATTAACAAAGAAAGTGCAACTCCGGGAAAAATTGGAAGATATGAAAACTAATTTTTTATATTTATTTTATCATAATTGACTATGATAACTGATAAAAATTTGTGATTTTATCTTTATATGTCATTAATTCTACCAATTTTGGGAAGATAACTATTTATTTATTTTTAAATAAACAACTATGTGAATGCTGATTTCTAGAACTTTAAATTATGATATTGTTGCAAACATATGTTAAGTAAGTGAATAAATTGATTATCCTTAATGCAATGGTCAAACATAAGACAATCATCGGGATGATGATTATTTTTAGGAGGGAAGTATGTAACACCTTTGATAAATAATTGTATTCCTCTTTTGCATTACAAGCGTTGGCATGTGATTTTCTTTAATGCGGTGTGTTTCCTTGATTATTGAAAATCATGCTTGTTATGGATAAATCATTTCTTCTCTTGGATTCATTGGATTGAAATGATATGGCTTGCAATAATCCATTTTCACTTCTTGTAGGTGAGTTATAATCTGGTTTTGAGAGTTGCAAACTTATCTCTTTTAACTGACTCATCCTTGGATCAATTCCAGTTGATCCAAGGAATGTTTTAAATCTCCTTACCGGACTGAATGGTAAAATTGACATTCATAGGTGGAGAGACATAGCAGACTGAACTTTATATGTTACAAATTCTTTGGTCTTGTATGAACGTGCCTTCATTTGGTTGTATGATTGTTCTTGGATCTTTGGGATTGATCTCTTCAGGACATTTAATGGCGTAAGAAAAATAAAGTTTACTTCACGACTATGAAGGGGATCTAAATCCTAAACCTAAAGGATTATTCTAATGGTATCCTAAAATAGGTAAATGCACCTAATTCCTAGCTATGTCTACTTATTTGGGTTACAATATAACCTAAGCTTCTTATTCTATTTTGTGGGATGACGTCCTAACCTAAGTTCTTGTGCTAAATGAATGAGGGAGAAATTACTAAGGTAATGCTAGGATATTTTAACCTAATACCTAATACTATATGGTTGTGAATTTGATCTAACCTAAGGTGGAAAATACTTATGAAATGATTTTGACTAACCAAAGGTTATAACCTAAGTTTTGGGGAAATCTATCCTAAACTATTGAAAGGGAACCTAGGGTCGCATGGCATTATGGTGACAGTTCCAATGGCATTTATTTGATTTGATTTGGTTAAATGAATGGAGGTACAACCAATTTTGGCAAAGGAAAGTAAAATTTAGTGGAATCATACATGGAGGCTTCACTAAAGTTGGAAACACATGCTGAAGTGGAAATAGCATTTGCCAGTTTTGGGATGTGGTGGCAAGGAAAGATAGGCGGGAGATTTAGTAGTAATTACATTAATGAACCTCGTTTTTGTGTGTAAACTGTCTTGGAAACAAGGAAGGTGGATTTTTTGGAGGTTGTTTGATCTTGCATGTATTGCAATTTTTTCTCTGCATGGAGCTATCTGGTTCTTCAAACCAATAGTTTGACTTTTACTTTGTGGCTATTTTTGGTTTCTCTGGTCTATTTTTGATCGAAGGAAAGTATATGAGGCATTGGAAAGAAAGATGTTTGGTTGTTGATATTTCTTGGAGGAGAAAAAGAGTTAGAAGCTAGGTTGAAGTCTCCTTCGAATTGGTAGAAGCACTATCAGGCATGATAGGCTCTACCCATTAAGATTTCTTGCTTTCTTCTAAATGATTCATTAAAACAATTCTGCTCTCATGAGATAAATGTTTGCATGTTTTGTCTGGTTATTTACTTTTTGGGTTGTAAGAATCTCTGTGGTTTTTGGATATAAATCCATTACATGTTAATGTTAACCTTTGAAAACTATCTATGTGCAAGTTCTGTTCAAGGCTGGTGTTGTTCTGAGCTGGTATTCGATTCCTTGTGTTTACTTCTAAACTCAAATGCTAATCCTTATATTTTGGTCCAAATTTGTATTGGAGGCTAGTGTTGTTTTGAACTTACGTTCAAAGCTTTATGTTTTTTTCTGAAATAGTATTTGAAGATTTGTGTTGTTCTGAACTTGTGTGTTTAAACTAAACTCGTATTCAATACATGTGTTTTCTGAACTTAGATTCAAAGCATTGTGTTTTTTTCAGTACCTGTAATCAGAGCTTGGTGTTTTACTTGTATTCAAGGTTTTGAGTTGCCTAGAACTCGTTTATGAGACTTTATGCTTGAAAAATCTTGAGAGAATAGTTTTGGTTTGAGTTGATTTGGTAATCTCTTTTGAGATCTTCTCCTTGTAGCTTCTTGAGTTTGGAATGGTTGTGGTACTTCTATTTTTGAGACTGTACCACCTTCTTTGAACTTGTAAGGGCATGTAAATATGGAGGATATTCTTCTCTCCTCTTCTGAGAAAACCCGCATCTTGTTGAAGGCTTGAATTTTTGTTTGAAGGTTAATGGACTGGAACTATATCTTGTTGTGGGACTAAGGAACCTTTGGTTAGATACTGTACTATTATTTACTCTTTGGTTTGATATAGAGCTCATTTGAAATAGTCATTAATGTTTTTTTTTAAAGTTTATGATAATGCAGTATGCATACTCCTTCTTGTGATCGATGTTTGAAACGAATACCTTATCTGTCGCAATCTTTATAGATGGAGTTGTACAGGTATTTTTGTTGTGAATTCTATTTCAATCAAGTTTGAGGTAACATTGGGACCTTGCTTGACTTGATGTGTATTGGGTTTTCTTACTCTCTTTCAGATCCTTTAATTGATTTCTAGGTTTTAAAAGAAAGAAGAGATGAACACTCTCATGTACAGAATCTTGTTTGGAAGGATTTATTACCTCTAGTTCAGGATTTTTCTCTAATTTGTTCTTATTTTGGATCACAAACTTCATGTTCTTTTGTATTGAGTTGTTTAAGTCCTTGTGTTGGGATTTCAGTTACTTTTGAGTTCGTGAGTATTTTGGAAACCTTTCTTAAGCTTAATATTGTTGTTGAGTTTTAGTACTCTCTTATAGATTCATTTGGATGAATTTCGGGTCTTTAAAAGGAGAAAAGAATGGATTTCTCTTGTGGATAGTATTTTGTTTATTCTTCAGCCTTGGGACTATACTGTGTACTCCTTTCTATTCGAACTTGTAAAATGGAGTAAAAGAACTAGGTTGTATTGATTTAGTAAGGGAAACTTGAAGTGTTTCTTCCTATAAACTGTGTGTTGATTTTGTGTTCTCTTTAGGGAACTTGTAAAAGAACTTCTGAGTTTGGAAATAGAAATGGGAATTCATTTGATTGTATAAATGAAATGAATTCTTGATTGGATATTTTCTATTTGAGATCCTTTAACTTTTGTAAGATAAGTTCTCTTGATCGAACTTCTTTGTAGCTTGAATCTCTTCTTGGTCAGAGTGATTGTTATCTTAGGCTTACTCAAATTCTTGGGTTCGGCTTTCATCCTTTGTCTTATAGGGAATAGTGAGAAACCACTCTTTTGAGATGGAAATTTCCTTGTGGATTGTTTAGGCTACTTTGTACTAAGTCATTTGTTGTAATGAAGTGGATAGAGAATAGCTGAGTCGGTTCTATTGAAGAGAAAGTGTAAGTGATGTTTTGACCGACTGCTTTGTTTGATTGAGTCATACTCCATTTGGATTTGTTATTGGAAGATTTTCTCTTTTTACACTTTATCTTATTATGAATCCTCCTTGGATGGACACGAGAAGAGATTAAACTCATGTGAGTCTTGCTTTGATTTGTGGAACATCTAGTTTCAAAACTTTGAATGATATCTTCTAAGAATTATAGGTAGGTTGTTTTTAATATCTATCCCTTCTTGGATTGATTTGGGATTCTTGTTTAGACATTGTCTCTTTAATGTTGAATCCTTATATTGTTATCCTTGAACTGAAGTAGTTATGTGTGTTCTGATCTTGTTTCTATCTTTCAGATGATTAGTGAATGGGGGATAGTATGTATTGATTCTTCTTCTTTTTGCTTAAGTTGTAGGATGAAGCATCCTAATATGAGCTATGTTGTAAATAACTTCTTTTGCTACATAGTAAAAATAAATATTGTGTTTTTATTTAGATAGAATTATGAAACAATTGGATGACAAGATCTGTTGTTTGTTTAAAAGTAATTGATTGGGTCAATTAAACTATATGTTATCATGCAGATGTAGCTGATTATATTATGCTCTTTTCTTAAAAGTGAATTCAGACTCCTTATTTGTACTTCTTTTCTGGATGTTATTACTTATGCTTATTTGTATGATGTATTAATTGTTTCATTAAAGCAGAATTGTTTTAATGGAATAATTAGTGGAATGCACTTCATTTTAGTGTTTAGTGTTATCATGCTCGGTTCATATGAATCGACTTGTGCTTAGCAATTTTTATAGATGGACATCGTAAGTGATAAAAGAAGGTAGAATTTTTATGATGCATTGGCTTATTTAATTCTAGATCTTATGTAAAGAATTTCGATTCATTCTTGAGTTGTATTGGAAAAGAAAAGTGATGTTCTTTTATGATTGTAATGTTGATTGACATGCAGTATGTCTGAAATGCATAGTCTTGTAAATGTATATTTTATCATGATGAACTGAAAGGTTTGGAGACTGACTCCAATTTGTGGTGTAAATTCTCTTGTACTTTATATGATGGAAATAGTAGTGATATCTTGTCGATATTCTTATATCTGTTTGTATACTATTGTTATCAATTAATAAGTTGGATTAAGGGGATAGTGCAATCTCCCTTACTAAAATGAAACTTGTTAAATTGTAAAGATGTCATTCTCTAACTAAACAACTATAGTTTAAATAATGAAATATGCTTTGGTCATACAATTAAACTATATGAGTGATGATTGATAAAAAGGTTATGTTAACCCTAACATCTATCCATGTAGAGGAAGACTCTTCCTCTCTCATAAGAATGAAAAATAAATGGAATGGTGGTTATAATATTTAAACCTTGTGATTCGTTTATAAAAAGTAAACACTAGCTGAATCTAGGTGAATGATACACCTTCTTTGGATAGCTAGGTTACATTAAAATTAACCGATTGATGTTTGCTACCATGTTTTGGGGATAACTACTTGTTAGACCATGTTAATGAACATCAATGTAAGCATGAGTTAATGAAGTTCTTAATATCAAATCCAATTAATTAAGGATAAAGAACTTAATGAATGTTGGAATTAGGGTTAGGCTTGGTTGCTGCAATCTGAATCTTAATCCAATTTAATTATGAATTTAATGACCTCTAAGGGGTATGTACATCTTGATGAATCGTTCTAACGGATGTTGGCACACGCCAACTACAGGACTATACCTTCGAGAAGTCCAGGGCTTCTCGAGGATACAAGTGTTGTAGTTGACATGTGGTAACACCCTTCCATATTTGTTCATCTAGATCTACACACATCTAGACTTGAACTTAGTTTCTCTCTAGGTCAAGTTAGTAGCATGTTTAGAATAGGGAGTAGATTTCTATGACTCAGGGTACCTTGGCACATTTGGTCGACTTAGGTCGATCGAGTATGCCCATATACCCTAAGTCATCGTGAGCATCTTCCTATAACAAATTATGTTGCTAACATGGGCTAGGGTCAAACCTTGGGCAAGTGGACTGACAATAGTCAGTAAAGACCATTCTAGATAACAAAAGAGTGAGGTGAAGGACGTATTCCAAAATGACGAGTATGTCGTCTAGGAATAGTAACATGAACAGTATGTTGAAAATATTTGGCCAAAGTATCACAAGCTATTGGTTGCGTTGTCCTATGTCACCTAGTTTAAAGTAACGTGATGTCAGATGAATATTGGTAACAAATATTCAAGATAGGTTCTTTAAATAGATAACTCAGTACCTGAATAGGGTAGGAAAACCAAGTATATGTAGTATACATAAAGTATTCTATACTTTAAGACAAACATGAGAGATTGGTTGGTAACCGAGTCATGGAATGAGACATTGGTAAATTACTGAGTCATTACAACTGCATATGGTTATCTGTTATGAGATTGATTGGCATGGAATGTGTATTCTAAATGATGTCTTATTTAGAACATAGAACATTTTGTTTTAAAAAAATTTTTCCCTTGTTTCTAAATTCTTAAAATGGGAATGTTACACCATCAATGGGTGACATTATTGTGGCATTAATAGAAAAATTTAAAGAGTTAGAGCTTACCCAAAATACTCAAAGTTCATACACAGGGAAAGCAAGAGCTTCTTCCTATCCATAGAATTATGGAAAAGTATCTACTACTAAGAATTCTCTAGTTTATACGGCACTCCAAACAATGGAGATTTACTAACTGGAAAAATCACTTTGGATATGCCCCCTCATGCCACATATGGATATCTATAACGGACACCAAATTAAAGCACATTCTCAAACACCATACCAGTTGGAAATGCAACTTTATGATGTAAAAGTGACAAGCGAGCATGGGAATATACAAGTAGCTCTTCCTCGCACCCGACCTCCCAAGTTCATGCCAAGACATCCGATGGGGATGGACTATACGTGGGATGCGAGACATAAGCTAATTAGGAAATCTTATGTCTTCGATGCACACTAATGGAATCTATAAATCTAAGGAAAAGAAGGACCTCCTAACCTGAACTGGCATGATAGATCGGTCGGCGAGGATGACTGCTCAAGGCTCCAATCAATATCGAGCTCTGGCATGATCCGATCTATAGGTTGTGGGATATGGGGAAAATGACTTGGGATTGTTTCATGTATATCTCTAGACAGGGTCATAAGATGGATGATGGGTACAGTGGATTCTATGGTCGATTCTCCGGTCTAGTCTAGAAATCTTTAGCTTTGTTAGTTGTTATGTCTAACAAGGATAATTGTGTGATGATGATAGGTGGAAGTGGAGTGGATATGAATATTGATGTGTGTATACCAACATCAATGTCGATTACCACGTGGGTCTCTGTTGGGTTGTGGGATTTGTGGATCACAATTATAGATTCATGGTTGTTATGGACCTTCAATGGTCATATGTAGAATCAATCTCTAATCCCTAATATCTAGTAGTCGTATGATTTTTCAGCCTCTATATTTAGAACTGCAAGTTGTGTAATCTTCTCAGAGTACCTTACAGGCATTCTGGCAACTTGAATTCTTAAGCTAGTGTCTATGTCAGTGAGAATGTCTCCTGCATCTAGCTATGGGACCAAAGGGTCATAGCAAAATGTTTGCGCTCTTTCAAGCCCTTCTACGGTCATACGGATATTTGTCTAGGGTAATATGTAGTTTGGCTGGTTTGACCAAAATGTGTGTGCTTGGTCATCTTCTATGTTTAACCCTCTTAACTGTGAGCTGATTTGTTGTAAGTCTGTTGTTGTTCAGAAGACTTGGATTCTAAGATTATGATCTATATCAGCTATTGCTATAACAAGATTGGGTTGAGGCATAATTGGCTCGAATACGTATTCTCTAGGCTCTCTAGGTCCCGTGATTGTCATGCAAAAGAAACAATGTAAATCTAACTACAGTAAAGTAAAATTAGTTATGTAAAGTATATCTACAACATATATGACTTCTCTATTTTTGTGTTTTTCTGATGAACTATTTGAACGATATTGAAAGAGCAACTATTTAAGATATCTAGAAATTGACAACTAAACTAATAATGAAATTAAAACAAACAAAGTAGCTGAGTATAGCTACTTGCTTGTGCAGTTGTAAATCTATTCTAAATAACTAGATAACTAATCTAATCTATTTGAAAGACTCTCGATCCTACCTCAGAAGTGAGGAGTGAATCATAGTTTCTCAAAAACTATCAATCCCCATAGCTTCCCTAGCAATATCGAAAGTGAGATTAACTGAAATGAAATGATTGACTACTCTATTTGATATGTTTTAACTAGAACTTTGAAAGCTTGAACTTGGATTTTGCAGAACAGTGGTGAATCTAGATGGTGTGTGGCTTTGTCTCCTCAATGAGATCTCCTCATTCCTTTGTGCTCACATGAATATAGAAAAGCGTGTGATGTTAGAATCAACAGAAGTTGGTATCGAAATAATGGAAGCTTAGGATGCAAACTGAATACAATGTGAGTAGGAGAGGGATAGTGCAAGAGAACAAAGCTTGGCTTATGCAATTCCTAGTGGGATTTATTGCGAGTCATACAACATAATATGTCCAGAACCTGAAACTAATCCTTTTTTACAAACAAAACCTGCAACTTTAATGGCTTCCTACTGAAAACCAAACTATCCTACTCCAATTGATTGGATGAAATAGTAACAACACTAGCACAAGAAGATTATGTGGCTTCCTAACAGCTAAACAACACTAACTATGCATGCAACAAATAAAACTATGAATCCTAAGCAAAATTGAAAGACTAAGCTATTGAAATGAGAAATTGAGAGGAAAATTTGAGGGGCCATTTGCTTGAGCACAAGCCAACTATTTATAGAATTCCCATTTACCCAAAGGTGAAAACCAAATTGAACTCTTTAACCATAAACAATGCAAAAACACTATTCTAGGGAACCAAAATCATAAATACAAGCAAAGGCGGTGAAAAAATTTGGTAAACGTTGAATTTTTATGTGGGTCATGTTAAAAAGAAAATTCTGGAAAACACGTGAAGGATCGTGTCATGCCCTCGAGTAGGGCGGTGGTTACAAGACCGCCGCCCTACCTGGGTAGTGGTTACGAGACCGCCACCTAGGCAAGGTGGCGGTTTCATCACTAAAGACCAAAACATAAAGAAAAGGAGGGGAGAAGAGAAAACAAAGCATGCAGGGGCTAAGCAGGGCATGCGGGATGTTAACACATACTTGGAGAGATTTTTCGGATCCTAAACACCTTGCAAGGAGACCTGTATCATCATTGGGGCACATGTAACTATGTTCTGGCGGTGTAGTACCCTACAATTTTGGGTATGTACATATTGCCCCCTCGGAGAAGTGTTTTAGCCATGAAGAGGCGTAAAATGGTGGGTCCAAGTATAACAGTCCCAAAATGGGAAGTTAGAATTTATACCTGACACGTCTCGTGTGTCGAAATGATGCCCTCCAAGATTCCCGCTACCTACAAAATGAAAAGAGGAATCAAGTGCAGATAGACAAAATAGATCAGAAAATAAATACTAAAATAATATGAAATGAGGACGTACCATTTGTGCGGGGATAGGAACTTACCTCCGTTGGCACTCCAAACTCCGTGAAAAGGGGCATTCAAAACAAGTCAGGATGCTATATATGTAAAAGTGGGCCCATTTTCCTATTCATTTGCACATGTTGATTTGATTGATTTTGAGCTCTGGGACCCATGGTGATGGTTTCTGATGAGAGTATAGTCAAAATGTTTGGGACGAGATTGTGATCATGCCTCTACGAGTGGAACAACAACTTGCAAGATCACAGGTTAGTTCTTCTCGATTTATCATTTTTATCCCCAAAATGTTAAAATGATGAAATCTTTGTCATGGGGGATTGTTTTTGAAAATGTCGGTTTAATAGGGTCACTTAGGGGGCACCTAATGGGTAGGCTTCTTTTTGGTCAAAATAGTTGTTTTTGTGTTTTTAGGTGTCATTTAGGGCACGTGACCCATGTGGAAATTTGGGACACGATTGTCGCCTGAGCAGGGGCGGCGGTTACACAAGCGCCACCACCGCTCGGGGTCAGCGTTAGAAGACCACCCTACTCAGGGTAGTGGTTCTTCACAGAATGCTAAAATAATACTTGTTTGAAATTGTTTTTACATTTCTAGCATTCTTATATGTCTTAATGATTTTTCTAATGTCATTTTGAATACTAACTTACTCCTTTTGTATGTTTTTGGGTGTATGTAGGTGAAGGAGGAGTATATCAGATGGAGTCGAGAGAGAGAGAGAGTGTGTGATTGGCTTCCAGCAGTATTGGATGCACTTTCTCAGGATGAGCAGGACACTCTTCAGAGGGCCGGTATATTGCGTATATCACGGGTCCCGCATGTTGCACCTTCTAGTCACATACTTTGTGACTTGTTTTCATATTGGGATGCTGATCAGAACACTTTCTGATTTCCAGGAGTCAGGGGTGAGTGGACCATTACTTTGGAGGATTTTTACCACATCTTAGGGGTCCCGATCATTGGGAGATGGCTCACACTTGAGATAGTAGGGTCATGGGATCAGATATCACAGTGGGCTTCATATATAGGAGACGTAGTTATCTCCACTAGTTCGAAGAAGGGGGTGAGGGTCCGATCTATTCCTAGCCTACCTATCCCCTTGATTCGCTAGGCCATTATGGGGATCCTTGCCTCAAGATTGATTAGGGATAAGGGAGGAGACACTTTACTTTATTGTTGGTCCCCCATCATTGCACAGATTGAGGGACATGGCTAGATTTACGCCTAGGGAGCCGACATTCTTGGGACCACTTATCATGATCTGTACTGGGTGGTTCATTTACAGGGGCAGTCATTGAGCCATCCAACCCTAGTTATGAGCTGGGTCTATGAGCATTTCATCCCCTATGGGAGAGGTGTAGAGGTGGTAGATCCCGGAGCCGTGAGGGTAGCTAGATGGACAGATATGTCGGTGCTCAGAGCACCCCACCAGCCAGTCACCTCCTTGACTACTGATGATATGGAGGCCACACCCTATTAGGCCATGGTAGGGTTATGGGGTGAGGAGGCCCTTACTTTGATCTCTTGCTCTACCACAGGGCAGCTTGTGGACAGGACGGGAAGGTGGAGACACATCCTTTGCTTGAGTGCCTCAGTAATTTGGCCTTCCTTACATTGATATGCTTCCCCCAGTGGTGCCAGTGTTTAGATTGGTCTGGGAGGCTAGAGGAGGTCCTAGAGGCCGGGGTTGGACAGGTTGTACCCCCTGGCATCCCTATTGTAACACTATGAACTTTTGTTACTTCCTCCTGAGCATTCAAGTGTTGATATATGATTTCTTCTGTAAAAGGATGTGTTCCTTTGATTGTGAAGTCATGCTTGATATGTACTATATCTTATTTGCAATTAAAGATCTTTGGTAGTCGAATATGATTGGACTCTTTTATTTCTTTCATTTTTGCACTGAGTTTAATCTGATCTTGGAATGAATTGTGGATTTATCCATCTATAAGACCCAGCCTTGGATCAGTGGCATTGATCCAAGAGATGCTTTAAGTTTATTCGGGATGAACAAAATTATAGACCTTACGCAGGTTGCAAGGTCTGAATGCGTTGAGTAAACTATTCCGGAGTCTAACTCAGGCTGATCATGTTAAATGAATTGGTTCCCGATATCGTAATATCAGGAAGGTCTTGATCATGGGCCAGGTAATAAATTCAGATACATTTATTCAACTAGATTATTGGCCGTGCTGGAGTGAATCCTTTTTGTGAATGTAAATCTGTAGGTTCTTATTCTGAGCATTTTTAAATGTTAGACCTAAACTGGACTTATTAAGGTTAATAACCTAAGTGATGGGATTAGTGTTAATCTAACCTAGCCCTAAGCTTTAAGCTAAAAGTTCCTAAAGTTAGTAACCTAGCGCTAAGGAGGTTAGACTAAGTATCATCTTAAATCCTAACCTATGTTTCTAACCTAACAAATGTTAGTGAAGGAAGGGGACCTATGAAGGGGTGCGAGCCATGGGCGGTAGTTTCTATGGCATTAAATGGGATGGATAAGCATGAAGGACAGGGATATGGTGGAAGTTTCAAATGGCTAGCAAAAGCCGACGTGGCAGAGTCGCCAAAGCTAGAAATGGTCTTTCATTTGTTTTTGTCCATCGCCAACTATGGCGGTCGGTGGCAATGGCGATTGAGTGGGAATTTTGGAGTTAATGCAATTAATGAACTCGGTCTTCGAGCTCGGATTTCTCGGGAAGACATGCAAAATGGAAAACTGGTAGTTTGTTTGGTTTTTCATGCGCTCTGGTTTTCTCTCTGTTTGATCA
This sequence comes from Taxus wallichiana var. yunnanensis, assembly GCA_018340775.1. Classification (NCBI taxonomy): domain Eukaryota; kingdom Viridiplantae; phylum Streptophyta; class Pinopsida; order Cupressales; family Taxaceae; genus Taxus; species Taxus wallichiana. The sequence continues at coordinate 485,250,285 of CM031238.1, forward strand.
CTGGTTCTTCGCACCAGTCTACTTGGTGTTGCATGGCAAATATGAGAGTAACTAGCTCTTTTCTCTGGCAAGGAAAGTTTATAAGGCATGGAAATAACAAATTATTGTTGTTGAATCTAACGTGGAAAAAGAGGAGAAGGCTCGAGCTCTTTCAGTGGTCTTCCTCGATTTTTAAGCAACATTACCAGGCATGTTAGGCCCTAACCTTTAAAAATCTTGCTTTCTTTCAAATGATTTCATTAGAACAACTCTGTTCAGATGATTTTTGGGTTCAGTTGGTTTTTATGGTAGCTTGTGTGATTTAGTTGCTTTGTATCTTCTTACTGGCTCGATTTTTCAAGTAAACCCTTGATGGGTGTGTATTGTGTTTCGAACTGTTGCACTATCTTGCTGTGTATTGCATTTCGGTTAGATTTTGAAGAAATGCTTGCAAGGAAAATACACGAATTCGGTTCTGTGGGAGTCCATGAATTGTTCTCTTGTTTGGTTCAGACTTCAGTCGATACCTTGCCGTTTTCACTTGTTGAAAAGGATACTGTTGGAATTCTTGAATGTACATGATATTTCGACTTCTGTATAAGTTATGTCGTGAGTAATATATATTATTGATCTGTTGAACTTCTTGAAATGAAATTATGTCTTGGTTTCTGAAGAAGTACAGTCGTGAATACATTATGTTATTGAATCCCATTGGAATCCTTGAGTTGATAGTATTTTGACTTCTGAAGGAGTTTTTGATTGAGAATATTACTTGGGTTTGACTCTTTTTGAACTATTGATGCGTATATTATGTTTTCCTTTCTGAATAATCTCAGTTGTGAATACTGTTATGACTCTTGAGTTGTGGTCGCATGAAAGTAACTTCAATCTAAACCTTGTTTTGAGCATTAGTGGTATGGATACTGTTGGAGATTTGAAATGTTGCGAGTTGGCTTGATTATCGGTTTAAACCCTCACTGTGCGTGCATAACATTCAGACTCTATTTTATATTCTTGTGTCCCTTTCTGTCCGCTTCTGTGGAGAGTAAAGGAAGGGCTTTCTTTTCAAACTTTACTTGGTTTGAGACTTTGTTGTAATCCGAAGTAGCTTGGCATAGGATGAAACTTTGAGGAAAATACTGTTATGGAATTTCGGCTTCTGTGAAGACCTTGTTGAGATTATTTTCTAGAAAATGACTTCTAATATAAGTCATGGCTATATTATCAAAAGAATTTGTTCCAGTTAAATGAGGTTGTGCATGTTGTGTTAGATTCGGTATGAATGTCACTATATATGCATAAGGAAACATCATTGTATTAATGTTATTGAGTCTCTTGTTTGACTGTGATAAAGAGGTTATTCTTTGATTTCGGATTTTGATCTAAGTCCTTGCAAAGTTTTAGTAGGGACTAGATTGAGCTGTATGTTGCTGAGTGGGATTGTTGTCGTGTTTGTGCATGATTACGTCTTCTGTTAGTATGAATATCTAGTCGTGAGCTTGACTGAACTAAAGAGCTGTTAACTGTACCTCGACAAGCGATGGCATTGGATATTTTCTCATTTGTTGATTAGTATGGAAGGTTATGTGGAGTCTATTTGATAGATTATTCATCACTGCCTCGGCGCGAGAGCTACTGTATTGCTAGTAAGCTACAGGAAGTTGTTATATTTAAATTTTAACAAAACTGTGGTTCTTCTTGTGGTCTCGTCTGACTTATTCGTATGCGTATAAGGTGAATGCTTTACTCTTGAGGAGACGGTACAGTCATGAGCTTGATTGGAAGGGAAATATGAATGACTCATTTTCTTTCTCTTCTGTTGTAAAGTATTTGTTGATATATTTTTATCTAACTTTTGGAATTGTTTTAACATACTGATGGAATCATGAATTTTTATGATATTCATTTTACTATGTTGAATGTAATGGTCTGTCTGATGTTTGTTGTCCTTGGGATTCAGATGGATAGTTGTTTTAGATGCATTTGTTCTTCTTGGTCACTAACGTTTATGATGAAATATCTGGAAGGTATCTAGGACTATTTAGTAACTATAATATGAGTTACGCGTGTATAGTTTTATTGTATTACAAGAGCATAATCTGAAATATGTTTACATGTTTGGTGAATTGATTTCATTTAAACAGGTTGTTTAATGAAAACAATTGATGGATTGCAATTGTTTTAAGAGTTAGTGCTTATCATGCTCAGTTCATCGAACTGACCCATGTTGACAATTTTTGTAGATGGTTGCCGTAAGTGGTAAAAGCTCACAGATCTGATAGGATGATCAGATTGTTTGATTTGGTTTTATGATGAATTACAACTTGATTCTCTGAATGTACTACTTGTAGAAAGATGTTCTTTTTCTGTTGAGTATTGTATCAAATGTGCTGAATGCATAAAATGTATTTGATTAGCTTGAGAGGAATGAAAAGAGATATTTGTTACTTATATGTTAGTATTCGTATCTTGATAAGTTTGACCTTCTTCGGTTCAAATGATCTTGAGAGCATTGTTATTATTGTATAATTTGGAGACTTTTGTGATTATCAATGTAAGCTTGCAAGAATATGTGACTGAATACTTATGATTGTTTAGTAGTTCTAGTATGTTCTATCTAAAGCTAAATTGGAATTTAGATCACTGTCTTTCTGGAAGCTAGGGTTAAAATAAACCTGAACAGGAAGCTAAACGAGCTGAATAAATTATTACTTCCTAGTCTTGTTCTAAGTCAAGACAACGTTTAATTGGAATCTTAATCACTTTATCTCGATACTAATAAGTAAGATAAGATTTCAGCTATGAGAAAAGATATAAACCTAAAAAGGGTTTGGTTAGCAATCTCATGTGAAGATTGAGGGTTATTGTCCAATTTCATTGATTTAGAATTATGTATATTCTATGAACTCCTTGAAGGGACCTCTAGTCTTAATAACTTCTCTTGTGTAATGGGTTTTACTAAGAAAGGTAATTCTAAGGTGAGGAACCCAGGGATTGGGAAAGACTACCCTTAAGGGAGCGTCTTATGGTATAATTTTAACTCAATGTATGTACCACTTATTAATAAGTAGATCTTTTCGAGGCGGATTTAAAGGTTGACGGCACAAGTCAACTGCAAGGTTGTACCTTCGAGAAGATTAGGATCTTCTCGAAGATACAACAATGCAGGTGACTTATGACGACACCCTTTGCATTGATCGTTAAGATTTACACCTTAAACTCGAACAAGTTACTCTGGGACTGATTAGGAATGTGGTCACGTTATAAGGCTGCCCTAGGAGACTCGGGGTATCTTGACACACTGGATTAACTAGGGTTGACCCAGTATGTCAGCGTATCCCTAGTCCTCGGGAGCATCCCTATAACGTTGTCATCTTACTAATCCGTTCCTGAGTGAATAACTTGGGATAGGAGAGTCTGACAGAAGTCAGTATAAGACATTCTACATAACATAGGAATGGGGTGAAGGATGTATTCCAGATTGACGAGTATGCCATCAAGGAATACGAGACATAAGCATTATGTTTCAAATATTTGGCCAAAGTATCGCAAGCTGCTGATTGCGTTGTCCTAAGTCACCTAGTCTAAGGGATGAGATGCCGATGAATAATGGTAACAATTATTCAGATAGGTTCCTTAGACAGAGCATTCTGAATCCCAGATTAGGGAAGAGAACTGCAAGAGTGATGTGTTAAATAAAAATGCCAACTCTTAATACACATGAATAGATCGGTAGATTACCGAGTCATGGAATGAATAGATCGGAGGTACTCCGAGTCATTACAGCTGCATATGGTTATCTATTATGAGAATGGTTGTTTTTATTTGTGAGTTCTAAATTATGTATTTAGAACCAGGAAGCATTTATAAAAAATAAATAAAAATTACTTGTTCTAATGTATAAAAATGAGGATGTTACACCTATTGCAGCCGAGACGGGTGAGTACGTGCTCGAGGGAGATCCGGTGCTCCTCAGGATCGTGAGCCCTCCGTGCACTCAAAGCGTCGGCATAGTCGAGTCCTAGACGTGGGCATACACCTTCAGAGGGATCTCATAGGGGTTGAGAAGCCACTTGGATCTCTTAGATTATTTGTATGATGTATTTTGTATTTCCCGGGCTCTTTGAGCATTTTGACCATGCTTAGCACATGATGGCATTATACAGGAAACATTGATTATATATATATAGATATTCTTTTTGGATCAGACTCTTGGTATCTATGTTTTTGTGATTCATTTCCACATGTAAACTATAATGTTGTTTTTATATGCTTTTCAGAATGTATGCAAATTGAGAACAAAAGATACAAATGCTTCTTTCTTTTTGTATTTTGTGATGCTGATATATGATAATACAGACACAATGTGATCTTAAACTTTAGTTTCTATAAGCAATTTTTCGGTACTTCATATTTGTTTTGACAAAATGAGACGATAAACTAGTATGATGAGTAGATGAACTTGCCCCATTCCTAACTCCACATAACTAGTAAGATGCGAGGGCTCATCACCGAGAGCTAGAAATGGCACAAGCTATGAAATTATTTGAATGATAGTGAAGAGAGATAGATAAAGATTTTGTGGAATCAAATTAGGATGCTACAAACCTACTCTACTCAAGTGACTCCATAGTTTAGAATGCTACTTGCTTTACGGTTTATCTAGACTTAGATCCATAGATGGCCACATGGTAGACAAAATATGGTTTTGGGGTTTTGAGCTCTCTTGAAATTTTGGACATTTGATTCATTTGTTTTTGACTCAAGATTTCAAAGTTTCATTTGAATTGTTTGCTTATGACCTTCAAAGTTTATTTGTCAAGAGGACCCCCTACACCTTGCACCATGCTACTAGTAAGAAGCGTGGGCTTATAACCATGGACAAGGTACAAGTGAGTAAGGGCATTCCCATCCTTTCCCAACCCTACATCACTAGTAAGAGATGCAAGCTCATCACCGAAGGTTGGTAGGGAAAGGAAATGTGTAAAAATAATTTTTTGTTTGATCTACAATTGATTTATATATTTGAGCAAAATGCTAGTATGTTCTTATTTACAAAGAGATATGCATACGGGATAGATGTGACACGATGAAGCTTCTAGAACAGACCATAGGAAAGACACCTATCCTAGGAAGAGACCAAAAGTGAGAACAAGCATGCAGACCTTGGTATGGTTACCGTTAAGACTTTGTCATATCTAGCTTTATTTGATGAGATGATTCAGAAACAGGTGATGTGATTATGAAAGTGAAGAAGTATGATTTGCATGATTATGTCAATACCATCAGAATTTTGTAATGAATTTCTTTGAGAATAAGTTCCTTGATCACAAAATTGTATGAAACAAGTGGACAAAATGAACCTAACTACATGAAGATGCAATGTAGATATAATTATACAAACAATGCGGGTTGCTTATGCATAGAATCGTTTAAGATGCAAGGAATTGACTGTTTCATTGAATTCCTCGTCTTTCAGTGTACATAAGAGATTTATACCATTTCCATAGTCTTTCGTGACTCGGTATGGGCCCAAAAATTTGGGCCAGAATTTCCTTCCTTCACCGATCTTTTTGTCAATCTGGCTGTCTAGTCTTAGAACTAGATCTCCTTCATATATATCTCGTTCATAGACCTTTTTTTTATACTACCGCACATCCGGTCAGCATAAACTCTATGCCCCTATTTAGCATCTAACCTAGCCTCATCTAGGATTTCTAGTTGGGAGAGACGTGCTTCTCTATAAGTGTCTTCATCTAGAATCCCTTGTGATGAGATGCGAGATTGGGTATTTCAACCTCAAGTGGGAGAACTGCTTCTGCTCTGAATACTAATGAGAAAGGAGTTACTCCTGTGGGTGTTCTTATTGAGGTTTGGTGGGCCCACAAGGCTAGGTATAACTTTAAATTCCAATCTCGTTTATTTTCTTTTACCGTTTTAAGGAGAATAGCTTTTAATGTCTTGTTTATTGCTTTAGCCTGTCCATTGGCTTGAGGGTAATATAGGGAGGTTGTATGATGGTTTATTTTAAATTTACTGCATAGCTAATAGACTTCGTCATTCTTAAAAGAAGTGCCATTATCTGAGATAATGATTTGTGGGACACCGTACCTACAAATGATCTAGTTCAAAATGAACTTGGCGATCACGACACTTGGTACAGTGGTAAGAGGCATAGCCTCTACCCATTTAGTATAATACTCGGTGGCCGTGATTTTGAAGTTATGGCCATTTGTAGATGAGGGAGAGAATTTCCCTATCAAATATAGGCCCCATGTAGAAAATGGCCATGGAGTTGCGATTGGTTGTAGGGATTATGCCGGCATGTGAATCTCGTGGGAAAATTCTTGGCATTTATGACACTTATGTACAAACTCTCTTTGCATCGTGTTCTAGAGTGGTCCGAAATATCCCATCCGATGTATTTTGCGAGTGGTGGCATGACCACCAAGTGGCCTCTGCATATTCCACTGTGAGATTCGTGGAGAATCTTCTTAGATTCTTCTCGTGTCAACACACCTTAGAAGCATTCCATCGAAAGCCTTATGATAGAGCACTTGTTCTATAATAACGTATTTAGCAGCTACGATAATCCATAACCACCTTATTTTTGTGGTGTAGCACCTTCGGATATGCATGGCTCATGATATAATTAATAATATCGGTATACCAAGGACATTCGAGATGGGAGGTCTAGTTTCGACGTAATATAGGCATTCATCAGAAAATATAGATCTATTAGATTGCCTCCATCCAACGGGTTATCAACTAACCAATTTGCAATGATTTTTCCCTTAACGGACTTCTGGTTTACAAAAGTTAATTTGAATTCACCCATTAAGGTTATAAAGCATCCAACCTTTTTAGACAAAGACCCTTGCGTGAGGAAAGTTTGTAAATGATTTGTTTTTACAATGACCCTTATTTTTTGATTTAGCATGTAATGTATTAAGCATTTGGTTGTGAAGACTATGCAAGGCATTCTCACTCTACTTGTGTATAACGTGTCTCATAATTGAGTAATGTTCAACTAATAAAATAGATCACATGTTCTCGTTTGTCATCATCTTCTTGGGCTAGCATGCAGGCTAGCGAGACATTGGTAGCTCATGAATATAAGATTAAAGGGTGGTTTGGCTTAGGAGGCATTAGCATAGGTGGTGACAACAAGAAATGCTTAACTGCTTCAAAAGCCTCATTGCAGTCTTCGGTCCAATCGATATTGTACTCTTTCTTGAGTAGATTGTTGATTGGATGAATGAAAAATCTTAAATATGGGATGAATCTTTGGATTGCACCAAGTTTCCCAAGAAACGACCTGATTCCAAATTCATCCGATGGTGGGATCATTTCAAGAACAACCCAGATTTTAGCTGGGTCTACATCGATCCCTCATGATGATATAATGTAACCTAGGAGCTTCCCTCCTGTTACACCAAAGACACATTTTTCTAGTTTTAATGTGACTTCGTATTCTATAAAACGTGAAAGAATGATACAGAGCACTTCCGGGTGATCACAGTACTTCCTGGCTTTAGCTAACAAGTCATCTACATAGGATTCCATGATTTTGTGTTAAAGATCATGAAATATATATGTCATTACCTGTTGGTATGTAGAGCGAGCGTTCTTGAGACCGAATGACATAAAACGTAGTAATAGGTTCCCAAGGAGTTATAAACGTGGTTTTGGCTTGGTCTTGTTTGGATATTCTGATTTGATTGTATCCCGTGAATCGATCCATGAGAGATAAAAGTTCAAATCTAGTTATTGCGTCAATGATGATGTCTATGGATGGTAACAGGAAGTTGTCCTTAGGGCACACCTTGTTAATGTCTCGAAATCTATGCAAATGCGTATCTTCCCAATTTTTTAAGAACGGGAACGATATTAGATACCCACTGAGAGTAATCGACCGGTTTGATGAATCCCACTTAGGAGTTTACTTACTTCTTCTTTCACCATGAGAGCTACCTTGGGTTTCATTGGTCTTGATTTTTGTTTAATTGGCTTTGCATCTGATTTGGTGATGAGGTTATGTACCGCGATGTGTGGTGCAACCCCTGTCATTTATTTATAATTAAATGCAAAAGCATTCTAATGTTATTTGAGGATTCGAGTGTGTATTTCTATTTCTTCTAGAGTTAACAAAGATCCTATTTTCAAGATCCTTGGTTCTTATTCTGTTCCAATGTTAATATCAATCGTTTATTTGATTAAAGAAGTGTTACCTTCTTTAAACTCGGTGGGGATGGAGGTAGTTTTAAATCTTCTCCATTCTCTACCACGTATATGTCGAGTTCCTTTTACGGGGGAAGCTCTATCATGGGATTTCCAAAGTAAGAAGATGAATGTGGGATTAAAGAAAAATCTACCATGTGATGGGTGAGATGTAACGTTGCATAGGCATTTAAGTAATCAAGAGTAACTCTATCACTATCAACGTGATCTACGCTAGTAGATTTGTTCTCACTATGTTTGTTAAAAGTGGGTTTGAAATTTTCTTCACTAATGGTTTAGTGTGAAGGGATGCCATGAAACGGGTGTCCTCTAACTCACTGCTTGGAGTGAAATGTGAAGTTGAGGTTGCTATCGAATCTGCGAGAAGATTTTGTTCTCGTGGGATTGCTTCAATTGATATGAAATCAAACTCTTTGCTCAAATCTAATACTGTTGTTTTGTAGAGCTGTAAATGTTCAGCTCTAGTCTCATACACCTCAGAGACCTGGTTTGCTACTAATTGTGAGTCTCCTAACACTCTGATGTTATTATCGCCAAACCTCTTAGCTAAGATGAGGCCAAGGAGGAGGGCTTCATACTCAGTGTCATTGTTTGTACATTTGAAATTTAGTTTAAAGGTGAATGGTAAGATCTTTCCCTCAGGAGAAGTAAAGATCACACCTGACCCAGTCCCATAATGACATCTAGCTCCATCAAAATGGAGAGTCCAATATTTAGTTGGGAAGATGGACGTTGGGACATTTGTTCCATCTATTTTTCCACTTCGGTTACTTCTACCATGCAGAGTTCTTCTGCTGGAAGAGAAAAAACTCCTAGGGTATATCCCATGCCTACGAGAATCAAATGGTAAGAAAATTAGTAGATCATGTTCTAGCAATTTGAAATTTTTTCCATAGTTCCTAATGATACTATTTCTACAGTGTTAGCCTCTTCCTCGAGGGCTAGGATATTCTTTATTAGGTTTGTAACTTCTAACTCCGTTGTAGGTACCAACTTTCCTTCCAGTTTCGAGTTGGTTGGCTTGTTAAGTTGGTTTTTTGGGAGTTCAAACTTAGAGTGAATGCCTAGTCTTTTCTTCAGGTCTGCTAGGTGTATATCGAATGGTTTCGGATCGCCTTTTGCTATGAATACCTTTCCTAAGTGCAAGAATCTTACTTCTTGGAATAATGTAGAAGGGATTGCCTTCATATGGTGTATCCACGGTTGTCGAGGATCATATTATAGTTGGTTTCCCGATCTATAATATAAAACTTAGTGAGGATTGTTTTGGGTCCTAAGGTGACTGGTAGTATTATAGTCCCAATTGAAGTGGCCTTAAGGCTATCATAGCCTCTTAGCATATTCCGAGTCGTGGAACAATTTGTCTCTCCATACCCTAGCTTTTGAAGGAAAGAGAAGGGAACTATGTTAACTGCTGCCCCATCATCAACCATTGCGCATTTAACGTAATTGTTATAAACCCACACTTGCAAATGTAAGGTTGGATCACCTCTGTATGTAATCTCAATGTCTATTGGCATTTTGTTTATTTCGAATATAAACTCGGTATCCCTATCCGGCTACCCCGGAGGGTGGATATCAAAGTCTATATGGTTTACCTGTGTTTCGGGAGGTGGAGTGATGTTAATTAAATGACCTAAACCTAATGCTTCTAAAAGAGCAGCCCTGTGGGCAGGAGAGTTCTTTAGTAAGTCCAAAAAGGAGATGTGAGAGAAGGTTTTTGTTAGGTCATTAATTAAATCATAGGCACCTATGGGTTTTACTAATATTTGTTGGATGTTATCTGCCTCTAGCGGGTAACTTGGATTTGGCTGAGAGGAATACTCTCGTGTCCTTGTTACAGCTTCTACGTGTAGTTCGGTGTCTAACTCCACTAAACCGACTATCTTGGGTTGTGGCTGACTTCCTAATTGTGGTGCAACAGGTGGATTTAGTGAATTCGAGGCTTCATGATCATTGTTTCTGCCAGTATACCCTTGTTCGTCCCATTTGGATTTAATTTGTTGTTATTGTGATTTGGGAGTAGATCATTGAAGATCTTGAGGGGTGCATTTTGAGGGAAAACCCTATAAAAGTATTTGGCGCTGGTGATGTAGGATCTACCAAGAACATATCTATGAAAAGTTGTCTTTGTTCCTCTGGAAAATGTTGCATGAACTTATTGTAATCATGACAAGTCCTAGTGTCATGGCCTCAAATTTTGGAAACCACAATACGAGTTAGGATTGTAATTCCTAGGTTGTTGGTTTGGCGCATATTGTGGTCCAAAACTTTGATTAAACCGTTGACCATTAGGATTTTGCATTTGTTGTCTTTGGTTTTGGTTTTGGTTCTGATATCCAGTTGAATTTTGACTTGGACCGTGTGTCTGGGTCTGCCTTTGTTATTGTTGTTTTTGTGGATGATTAAAATCCACTTGTATTGATTGTCGGGGTAAAGTTGTTGTTTCGTTGATTGTTAATCGGCGGTGGAGCATTTACAACGTTTGTTTTTTTTGGTTGGTTACTCCATCTATGGTTATGCCGTAATTTTTGTTAAGGATTTTAGGTCCTTGATTGATGTTTGTGGTAGTAGGATAAGTTATAGTATTCTAGCTGGGGGTGATTATCCTCCCATTTGTTCCATACGTCTTGTGACCACTCTCTATTGCCGCTTGATCTATTCGGAGGGTGCTCTCAAGTACTTCATCGTAAGTCCTTAGTGGAAACTTCTAGACTTCCTCCTTTACCTCTTTGCTGAGAGAATGAAGGAATAAATCACATAGTTCCATTTGGTCCATATTTGGAGCACTGGCCAAAGAATAAAGGACTATACACCATCTTTGGATAAAGTGAGCAACATATTCATTGTGTTCTTGTTTGATGTGCAAAACCTTCCTGATTCATGTTCTCAATAGTTTGTTCATGTCAAACGCCTTGATGAACTCTGAAATGAGTTGTTTAAATGAATGGATGGAAGCTTTAGGTATTCTGTAATACCAATTGAGGGCGATGCCCTCTAAAGTTTTGGAAATATTTTAGCAACAACCCATCCCAAGGGAGTAGTTCTCGAATGGTTGTGGCATAGGCCTTGATATGTGCATTCGGGTCTCCTTCCCCTTTATATTTGGGCAAATTGGGAAGAGGTCTTGGAAGCATGACGCTTCGTATAGTGAAGTCTAAGGGTTCTTTCAAATATTCTGAATAAGTCCCTATCGCATAGGTTTCGACCATCGATGGTGCTTGCTGAGGGGGTGGAGGTGGGATGGTTTGTTGGTATGGCGTGGCATATGCATTTGCAGGGGCATAAGGAAATCCTTGTGGTTGAGCGAACATGCCAGGAGAAGAGAACATATCTCCTTGTGGGGATTTGGAATATATGTTCAAGTATGGAGGAGTATTACCCAGGAATGGATTATTTTGTACTAGACTCGGGAGGTGTCATATTTTCCACCGGAATGGTGTTAGAAAGCACGGTTCTTATTGGGGTTTGTTGCAAATACTGAGGAGGCATGCCCAACATTCCTATTCCTATGAGGAGGTCTACTTGGCTGAGATGATGCGAAGGATTGGAATTTCCTACCTGCATGAATTGAGAATTTTGACTTGCTTGAGCAAGCTCTAACCCTCTAAATTTTTCTACTAAAGTTGAGATGACTTCATCGGTGAAGTCATAGTATTTTGCCTTAGTGGCATTTTTCGTATATCCTGAGGTTGTATAGGCATGTGGTACCTGCTATGAACTGATCATTTCCCTGCCAAGTTTCTGAGGGCATTTCCCATAGGTAGCGGCATGGAGGTGTTTTCTTGAAACGAGACCTCGGGTTGTGTTTGTAAACTTCCTATAGGCGGGTACATACTCCGAGAGAATTTTTCATTCCTGGCATAATGCACTGAATGTTCATCATCTAAAAATGGATATGGATCCGATTGTCTACTAATTTGTGGTCTAAGCAATACCTGAGGAGACGAACTAGATTCTCCTATAAACGCGTCATCGCATTCGAGCACGAAGGCTCTGCTATTGCGTTTGAGTGAGCTGATCCAACTCCTCTATTTGGAAAGAAGAACTATATCTAGTCCTTGGGGGCAGAGTTTGTGTTGGCAATTGGTTAGTTGAATAGTTGTCACCCCATGCTGAGAGTGAGGGTGATGGCTGTCTATTCAGTTGATCTTAATATGCTTCAAGACCTAGGAGAGGTTTTCCATATGCATCGAATCCTAACATATTTAGGGGGTATATGAATACCCATAGAATAATGGGAAAGAGCGAAGGTGGATGGAATAAATATGAAACACTAAATGGGGAAAGGTAAAAGGGAAGCAACTGTTCCTTTCACGTTGGGTTCACCAATTTTTACAATGAAAAGTGACAAGAAAGCATGGTAATCTACAAGTAACTATTCCTCACACCCGACCTCCCGAGGTCATGCCGAGACACAATTTGGTAGGGATGGACTATATGTGGGATGCGAGACAAGCTAGTAAGGAAATTTTATGTCTTTGACGCGCACTAATGGAATCTATGAATCTAAGGCAAAGAAGGCCCTCCTAACCTGAACTGGCGTGATAGATCGGTCGGTAAGGATGACTTCTCGAAGGCTCCAATCAATATCGAGCTCTGGCGTGATCCGATCTATAGGTTGTGGGATACGGGGAAAATGACCTGGGATTGTTTCATGTATATCTCCGACAAGGTCATAAGATGGATGATGGGTACAGTGGATTCTATGGTCGATTCTCTAGTCTAGTCCAGAAATCTTTAGCTTTGTTAGATGCTATGTCTAACAAGGATAACTGTGCGATGATGATAGGTGGAAGTGGAGTGGATCTGAATACTGATGTGTGTAAACTAGCATCAATGTCAGATTGCCCCATGGGTCCGTTGGGTTGTGGGATTTGTGGATCACAACCGTAGATTCATGGTTGTTGTGGACCTTTAATGGTCATATGTAGAATTAATCTCTAATCCCTAATATTTAGTAGTCATATGCTTTTTCCACCTCTATATTTAGAACTGAAAGTTATGCAATCTTCTCAGAGTACCTTACAGTGTTCTGGCAACATAAATTCTTAAGCTAGTGTCTACGTCAGTGAGAATGTCTCCTGCATCTAGCTATGGGACCAAAGGGTCACAACTGAATGTTTTCGCTCTTTCACGCCCTTCTATGGTCATGCGAGATATTTTTCTAGGGTAATATGTAGTTTGGCTGGTTTGACCAAAATGTGTGTGCTTGGTCATCTTCTATGTTTAACCCTCTTAACTGTGAGCTGATCTGTTGTAAGTCTGTTGTTGTTCGGAAGAATTGGATTCTAAGATTATGATATATATCAGCTATTGCTATAACAAGATTGGGTTGAGGCATGATTGGCTCGAATACATATTCTCTAGGCTCTCTAGGTCCCGTGATTTTCATACAAAAGAAACAATGTAAATCTAATCAAGCAGAAAGTAAAATTAGCGATGTAAAGTATATCTACAACATATATGACTTCTCTATTTTTGTGTTTTTCTGATGAACTATTTGAACTATCTTGAAAGAGCAACTATTTAAGATATCTAGAAATTGACAACTAAACTAATAACGAAATTAAAACAAACAAAGCAGTCGAGTATAGCTACTTGCCTGTGTAGTTGTAAATCTATTCTAAATAACCAGATAACTGATCTAATCTATTTGAAAGACTCTCGATCCTACCTCAGAAGTGAGGAGTGAATCATAGTTTCTCAAAAACTATCAATCCCCACATGACTTCCCCAAAGAATATAAAAAGTGAGATTAACTGATTGACTACTCTATTTGATATCTTTTAACTAGAAATTTGAAAGTTTGAACCTAGATTTTGCGAGAACAATGGTGAATTTGATGGTGTTTGGCTTTCTCCCCTTAGTGAGATCTCCTCGTCCCTTCATGCTCACGTGAATCTAGAAAAGTGTGTGATGTTAGCATCAACAGAAGTTGGTATCAAAATAATGGCAGCTTAGGATGCAGAATGAATACAATGTGAGTATAAGAGGGATAACGCAAGAGAACAGAGCTTGGCTTATGTAATTCCTAGCATAATTTATTACGAGTCATACAACATAATATGTCTAGAACCTAAAACTAATTTTTTTACAAACAAATCCTGAAACTTTAATGGCTTCCTACTGAAAACCAAACTATCCTACTCCAATTGATTGGATGAAATAGTAACAACACTAGCACAAGAAGATTATGTGGCTTCCTAACAGCTAAACAACACTAACCATGCATGCAACAAATAAAATTATGAATCCTAAGAAAAATTAAAAGACTAAGCTATTGAAATGAGAAATTGAGATGAAAATTTGAAGGGCCATTTGCTTGAGCACAAGCTAGCTATTTATAGAATTCCTATTTACCCAAAGGTGAAAACCAAATTGAACTCTTTAACCATAAACAATGCAAAAACACTATTCTAGGGAACCAGAATCATAAATACAAGCAAAGGTGGTGAAAAAAGTTGGTAAACGTTGAATTTTTACAAGGGTCACGTTAAAAAGAGCATTTTAAAAAATGCATGAAGGACCGCCACCCCGCACAGGTGGTGGTCATGAGATTGCCACCTAGGTAGGTGGCAGTTTCATCACTGAAGACCAAAACGCAAAGAAAAGGAGGGGAGAAGAGAAAACAAAGCATGTAGGGGCTAAGCATGGCATGCGGGATGTTAACGCATACTTGGAGATCTTTTTTGAATCCCGAACACCTTGCAATGAGACCTGTATCATGATTAGGGCACGTGTAAGCGTGTTGCGCGGTGCAGTACCCTATAATTTTGGGTACGTACAACAACATTTCATGGCTTTGTGCCTTCAAATCCATATCAAAGTGGTCAAACCCCTTATGTACACATGAAATCTAAATCACCACAGGGGGATATGTACACTTACCAAGATCCATATGGATAGCCACAGGGGATGCCCTACTCCCCAAAAAATGTTTACGATGTACCATTTCAGCAACCGATGCAACTCTACCTCCCCAATAGGGATCTTCAATTTTGAAACATATGCAATGGGGACCTATTCTGAATATCTTAAGGAGCCTCTAGAATTCTCCATCTAAACATTCATGCTCCCAAGACCCTTTCCTAATCTTCCAAAGTTCAAAGGGAGTATGATCCTAACGCTCACAACAAAGCTTATGTAACGGCCATTTGAGAGCTATTCCCATGCGACGTAATTGTTGCAAAGATTTTCCCTAAGATGCTAGAAGGTATTTCTCTCGATTGGTACTATAGGATACCAGAGGCTTCAATACACTCCTTCAAATAACTTGTATTAGAGTTTATTAAGGATTTTGATATGAAAAAACTTTTAAGAATAGGAATCAGATAATTCCTTCATATCAAACAAGAGCACAACAAGTTTGCAGCCCACTTCATTCAAAGGTGGTGATAGGTTCTCTACTCCTCTGCAAGCACTCCAAACATGGATCAGATGGAGATTTTTGATTTGTTCCTCCACTCCCTCAATAGGGAGACAAAGGAAGAAGTTCAAAAGTTCCCACTAAGGAGCTATGAAGAGGTGCTAGAGGGTGCTCTTCAAATTGACCAAGCAGCCATTGACAGTGGTCGTAAGACTTATGGAGCAAATGGAAGGTTAGTCACTCCTAACCAAAATAACCCTAGTTACTCCAACAACACAAGCAATAATCAAGGACTGAAGGTCCTTAATAAGAACCATGGGGTCACAACTGATGGTGTTACTGATCAGCC
Organism: Taxus wallichiana var. yunnanensis; assembly: GCA_018340775.1. Classification (NCBI taxonomy): domain Eukaryota; kingdom Viridiplantae; phylum Streptophyta; class Pinopsida; order Cupressales; family Taxaceae; genus Taxus; species Taxus wallichiana. Next base: position 485,266,223 of record CM031238.1, read on the forward strand.
CAAGAAACCTAATGTTGTTAGTTCTCCCAATACAAATACTACCAATAACAATAACAATGACAATAATTAAAGAAACAATAACTTCTCACCCTCAATCAACATTGTAGATTTTAATCATCCTCAACAACAACAACAATAACAACCTTAGCAATCAAGACAAACATAGACCCAAGGCCCTAACCAATACCCAGGTGGGTATCCAAACCAATTCCAAAACCAAGGGAAGGGGTTCCCAAATTTTAACTATAACAATCAACAATTGAACAATAATCATAATTTCGGACCACAAAAAGGTGCAAACAAGATGTCTTGAGATTATGATCCCAATTTATATTGTGGTTTCTATAGGATTTGTGGGAATGATGCAAGAACATGTCACAATTGCAAAAAATGTATACAAAGTGTTTACAAGAGGATCAAAGACAATTATTCGTTGATATGTTTTTGGCAAACCTAGCCGCCAACTCAGAACACCTATATGGGATTGGTATCCCCACATAGCACACCACTTGGAATCTTTAATTATCCTCTCCCCATGCATCCAAAAGATGGTAGAATAGATCCCAATGGCTCAAATAAGGGTATTGTAATAGGAACCAATGATCGTGAAGCCTCAACCTCTTCAAACCCTTAAGTGGCACCTCCTTTGGATGCTTGCCAATAAAAAAAATTGTGGGATTGGTAAAGTTGGATAGTGAACCTCAGATTAACACTTCCACTAGAAAAAATATTATTCTTTACTGACCAATCTGATCCACCCAACTATATCGCACAACATTTGTAATACATTAGGCAAGCCGATAGGGGCTTATGAATTGATTAGTGATCTAACCAAGACCTTATCTAGCATTTCCTTCTTGGATTTGTTAAAGAATTCCCCTACTCATAGATTTTCTCTATTAGAAGCACTAGGTCTTGGCCATTTAATTAACGTCACCCCTCCTCCGAAGCATAGATAAATCACGTGGACTTTGATGTCTATCCTCTAGGGAAACCTAAAAGATATAATGGATTTGTATTTAACATCGTAGATAAATCACGTGGACTTTGATGTCTATCCTCTAGGGAAACCTAAAAGATATAATGGATTTGTATTTAACATCAGCAAGATGCCCACGGATGTTGAAATAGCTCGTAGAGGTGATCCAACTTTATTTTTACAAGTCTGGATTTACAACAACTATGTAAAACATGTGATGATTGATGATGGGGAAATGATTAACATATTCCCCTTCTCTTTCCTTCAAAATTTAGGTTACGGAGAGACCAATTTCTCCTTAACGTGAAATACACTTTATGTGCATGATTTGTTTTAAACTAATGCTAATGCAAGTAAAGACTAACACCTAATAGCCTTAATTAGCAAAAATTAAACAAAATACTAAGCACCATCAAGATAATAATTAAACAAGGCTAGATACTAACATTCATCATATTCAAAACTTTGAAACTAACAATGTTAAGTGTCTAAATCCTCTATTCTCTAACAACAAATAAATGAATGGACCTATGTAGGATCCATGGCAATAAAAAATGGTTGTCTTTGGTATTCTAAGAACCTAGGAATGAGGGATTGTCAAAGTTGGGCTACAAGACCCTTTTGACACCTCCCATATGACCTAAGCACTTAGGAAAAGGCTTAACTCTCCAAGATGATGAACTCTCAAGAAAACAAAGGAAAGCTTTTAGTCTATTTTTCTATATGCTTTGCATTTGTCTTCTCAAGAAGTTTAGGTGTAGGTATAAAGGTAGAAGGAGGGCTCTTTATATAGCCTAATGGATAAAGGAAACACTTCATCCCTTTGCATGTGGGATAAAAGGTAAAACAAGATTAGGAATGGATAAGGTTGCTTTATAAAAGGTAACCTTACTTTAGAAGGGTTTAATTTATGCTTAGCAAGTCATGGGAGTTGGGGGGTGTTTTAATTAATCAAAGGTGATTAACTAATAGGTAGATGTAAGCTTATAAAAGCTAATTAGAAGAATATTAGTATGATTTAAGCTATTAGAAGGGGATTAAATCAATTAAATATTCATTTATTGGTTAAGTGGAAGGGAAAGTTAATTAATTAATAATAATTAATTAGTCTAGATAGAAGGGGTGATTTTTTGGATAGGAGACCTAATTAATTATCTTAGTGTAATTAATTAATGACGATATGAGGAAAATGAGCGTTATTGATGATATGTTGTCAATTTTCCGAAGATAGATAATTAGTGTAATTTAAGTATTTAAATTGCTTGGGGCATAATTATGGGTGTCTACATTTGCCCCTCTTTGGGGTGGCGTAAGTAACGCCACTTCAAAGATAGTAGATGAAAGAAATTTTGAGGGGATAGAAGAAAAATTAGTAGGAGGGAGAGATGCCCCCTCGAGTGTCGATGGGGTGATGAAGGAAAACGATCGACGATTAAAAAGGTGAGAAATAGATAGAATGGGAAGGGGTAGGATGCCCTGGTAAGATGGAAGATTAGGGGTGAGAGGAAAGTGATGTAGAAGAAATATGGAGGAGTGGAGAGAAGAGCTTAGCCTCTAGCTGCTGTGTATTAGAACAATTTTGATGTCATCATATTACCTTGAGAGCTACATCATCGGTCCTTATGAAAAATATAAGCATATGACAAAGGTAGAATGACATGAAAAGCCATACTACGAACAATTTTCCATTGTTGAAAATTCCACCCCCATGCAACATATAACAATGCAATGTAATGAGAAGGTAACAAGCTCATTTAATAGGGAAAACAAGTATGAACGCACATATCCAACCCAACAAAGGTCAAGACAGTTGTATAAATGTTTTGTTATCAAGATGAAGAGATCCACATGTTCGTGATTGAAGACAAGGGTTAAAAATGATGCCCCGAGAAAGGATACATGCAAGGGGAAATGATAATGGAAATTGGGTCCAAGTAAAAAGCGTTGTGCACGGTGAAACAACATCAAGCAACAAGCGTGCCCCCGTATAGGCGAAGCAAGTAACTAGCTTTGTGAATGGTTGTGAATCGCGATCGGTGAGTTGTATTAATCGGGAAGATGTGAAACAAATTAGTAGGATACGAGAAAATACCATGCACAAGACACAAGTTTAAGCCGTAAAAAAGTTACCATGTTTGTAGGTTTTTTTACTTTTTAGGATTTTGTGAAAAATTTTACCTTGTTTATGGATTTTTGACGTGATATATATATATATATATATATATATATATAGTTTTTGTTTTCTTGTTTTCTAGAATACGGTGGACAGTAGAAGAAAATAGAAGAAATAGAATGAAGGGCCTAGTTGCACCAGAAAGTACCTAGGTGGAAGAAGAAAGAAACAAGTGATAAATAATGTCCTTGTGTAGTGGAAAAATTAATAAAATAATTATTTTTGAAAAATAATTATTTATGAGAGTGTGAATAAGAAGAAAAATCACCTAGGAGCAATAAAATTTTCCTAGGGGGAAGAAAGCAGTATTGGAGAGAAAAAATGCCCCAATACGGTGAAAAATAAGAGAAAAATAATTATTTAATAAAAATAATTATTCCACAGTGAACAGAGGAGAAAATTGTGGTCGAAACGAGCCTCCAGGCCTTCATGGTAGTGAAAAACAAGTTTATATACCCCACATGGGGGGGTAAATCACCGCGAACAATTCATTTTAACCGAGCACTATTGAGATTTTACTGTGAGGCTCTGATAACGACAAGGATGATGGTAATCACATGGGAACAACTAAGGTGAGAAGATGTAGTCCAAGGGTACCAGCGGCATGCTGATGATGGCGCCTTTGTGAGTACTCAAACCTTTCTCATGAAATTTTGTCATTAATGGCCTAAAATTAGTAATTAGGGCTAGGGAGTCACGTCGGTACGCATGCACACAGGCACAGGTGCCAAGTCAGGGGTGTAGGTGTCCTAAAGCATACGCGTGCACGCATAGGCATACACTCCACACACTCACGCACACACCAAAAGGGAAGTGCACATACCAAAATTAGTGTGCACACACTAGGGGGATACACGCAGACAAGCACAGAAACACAATTGATGGCACAAGCACCGAATGAATGGTGAAAATGCAAAAAAGGGAGCGCGAGGCACACAAATGAGGTGCAAGTTCCACTGAGACACTCATGCACATGTGCCAAAAGGGAGGCGCACATGTCCGAAAGGGTGCGCAGGCATCCTAGGCTGGTGGAGGATAGATAGATAGAAAAAAATGCCAAAAATATGACACTTAGAAGAAAATATTAGGATTTTTGGGTTAACCCTAAAATGATAGATATATTTTTAGAAGAAATTTTAGTAACGATGAGTGGATTGAAATTTTGTAAAGACAATTACCAGTGTTGCAGATGCGGGAGCGTCATTCCCAGATTTTTGAGTTAGAGGGGAGTATCCATCGGTGAGACCAATGGGCTATGTCCATACTTCATGAGGTAGTGGGGCTAGGCCCCGTGTCTCGGATGCCATCCATCACCTTGGATCATGGATTACTTACTGCACTGGCCGAGCGGTGGCATAGCGAGAGCCAAGTGTTTTAGACTACCTACTGGGGAGATGACTATGACCCTAGAGGATGTATAGAAGATTCTCTGCATGCTGATCATTGGTACTTTGATTGAGTACAACTCTGTTTAGCGATTAGAGCAACTTGCAGTGATCTTTTTGACAAAGATGGCATACCACATGACAATATGATTATTGTTTTTCATGAGTGTATTTCGACGACCGAAATTGCATCGGGGGCCCCTATACATCATGTCACTTATCAGTGGGTTTTGTTCACTGATAAGATGGGGACATCCTTCCCAAGAGGGTTACTACCATTAGTTCATGGCATTTTTAGTGGTGAGCAATATTGTTGGGGGCAGTGCATACTGGTGCACTTATACTAGGATCTACATTTGATTACTTACCATGGTCAGAAGACCATGGGGCCAGCCTCATTATTACAGATTTGGTCATGGGACCACATTGCGATCGAGATGCCCTATGGGAACTTTGCACGTTCGAGACCCAAAGGATCCATCTTACATGGTGTGGGTATCAGTAGGTGGTGATGTACGAGGCCACCTAGGTAGCCTATATAGATACCGGTGAGAGTTTGATGAGCTGCCAGAGATAGACATCATATGGAGACCTTATAGACATATCCAGTGGCCAGAGGATGCCATAGAGCTCAGTGTGTGCTTAGTAGAGCACTTTATCCTTGGCAGTCACAACTACATCATAGAGTTGTATAGAGTTGATAGGTGCCAATGACAACTTGGCATAGTACAGGGGGTTCCGCAGCTTGATATATGGTATGCCCGTAGAGACTCAGAGAGGCATACTATGGGGCCTCGCATACCAGTGGCCCAAGCCAGGGTGAGTTTCTCATAGGTGGTCCCACAGGCATGGGACCTAGCATGACAGGTCAAGGATCCAGTACTATAGCAGATTATGGGACTTGGTATGCCATTGTTTTACCTTAACGCCTTACTATCCCGAGAGGATGCAGGTAGTAGGCATTCAACCACCTATAGAGATTTGGCATGGTTCTGAGCGGAGAGAGGGTGCAGTAGGTCACGACCTAGAGGATCCCTTTGATGGAATACCACATGATGAGAAAAGTGCCCCACATGTACAAGAACCAAGGCCACAAGGTCTCGGACAGTACCAACATAAATTCCGAGAGTTAGGGTCCTAGAGCAGGGCTAGTCATCTAGAGCACCATAGGGACCAATCATGGTGGCACAGCCAGTGGCACAAATAGCCACCTTGCAGCAATACTTACAACAGGCTCTAGCTAAGAGAGACAAGGATAGAGCGAGAGAGAGGTGAGGCTTGGGCCTAGTGTGTGATAGGGATGGCCGAGTGATATTAGGCTTGGGCTCAAATTGTGACTTTATTATCGAGTGAGATTAGGCTTAGGCTCGGAAATCCCGGGGTGGTGACAGTGTTGTGCACTTCTAGTAGATTCAACAGATGGCCTCCCAGATGGCCCAAGTTACGAGCTTATACTTGCAGGCGTAGCACACTGGTGTAGCATGTGATATTAGAGTGGGAAAGGCTCAGGGTAGAGCAAGTAGTGGGCTAGGTCAGGCTTGCTTGAGCCTTAGTAGAGATAGTGTCCTACCGATGCACAGAGGGTACAATGGTGACTACCCAGACTCATAGAGATCTAGCCATAGCAGAGGGCAGGGCCTCCTATTATAGGTCCTTATATTTTGAGGTGGTTACTCATCGAGTGGCGAGCACCTTCTTACGATCGGCCGATTGAGTAGGGCACCAAATCGAGAGGCCTTAGGCCTCAATGGAGCAGCCATGACTAGAGAGAGCCAGCGATTCTCATGCCATGCTACCTCCATGAGATAAGCCAACTACTCCTTCAGAGGGCTCGAGTCAGCCCTGATGTTTTGTACTTCCACATACACCTCTTGATGAAGGTTATTCTTCCTTGATACATGTACCATTATTTTGTATGCCTCAGATGAAGGCTTTTATTCTATTATATATGTATCACCTTTGTACGCCTCAGATGAAGGAATTTTTGATGTATAGTAGTTTTGACACATGCCTCTGATGAAGGATTTTTTTATGTACTACCATGATGTATATCCATTTTTGATACATATATACCACACATGTATGATTTAGACATTTTTGATAGGACATATGTGTATATGAGATGGACATTTGTTTATTATTTCTCATGGATAGATAGTTGTGTTTATGATGTTAGATGTTTTTATGTGAGATGTATATGTATCATGATCTTGTTGATGTATCACATGTTTTTGGATTTCTAAATGATTGATCTTGTAGAATATGTCAAATATGTTTTCTTATGTGTTGTGCCATACTTAGTGGATGGGATGATATGATGATAAGTGTGTGGGGGATAGATTTTGATACTTACGATCCTGTTGCCCCCATTTGATGATATGATATGTGATGACTAGCTTAGCATTCATGTATGATGTATACTTAGCTTTTTCTTTATATATGATGTATAGATGATGTTATATGTGATGATAATGATGGTAATGTGATGATGTGATAACAAAACAATGCACATGTAATAAACACAATCAAATGCTAACAAAGAACATAATGAATGAACATAATAATGCACCATGATCCATTAGCATTCAAAACATACCTCCATATGCACAAGTAAGAATAAATCTAATCTAAGAAAAAGAGATGAATCCTAAAAAAGTATGCCCAAGGAACAAACAACACAAATGCATAAACATGAAGCAACTAAACAAGTGAACAAGCAAAGAAAGCAACAAGAAAATGCAAGTAAATGTAAGCAAATGTTTTTGTAATATTTGTTTTCATGCAACAATTTTCTATTGTTTTTATTTTGTTTTTTTTTATTTTTGAAACAATTTTATATTTTTTTGGTTTTTTTGAAACAATTTTCTATTGTTTTTGTGTTTTTGGATATTTTGAATGTTTTTATAGTTTTTGAGAAACAATTTTCTATTTTTTTGTGTTGTTTTCGAGAAACAATTTTCTATTTTTTGTGTTGTTTTTGAATGGTTTTCCAGTTATGCACGGTAACCAAGAAAGCGTGGATTCCCCCAATGTTAGATGGGGAATACATAAGAGCGAGAGGCCATGTGCGTATGAAAAAGAAGGTGAAGTCATTGAATTTCCCCGAGTTTAAGATGGGGAATAATGAAAGACCATGTCCCTCACGAGATGAATAAAAGAGGAAAATACGGATCAAGGCTTGCCGGATTGGACTCACAAGGAATCTCGAAGGTAGATTTAGGGCTAGGCCAAGTAAAAGTATCCTCCGATGTAAGATATCCCATCATCTTACCTTCTATTCTTGGGCCACATCCTAGTATCCCATCATCTTAGATCTATGGGTCACATCCTAGTAGCCCTTCTTCTTCTATTCTTGGGCCACATCCTAGCAGCACTTCATCTTCTATCTATGGGTCATGTCCTAGTAGTCCTTATTCTTCTATTCTTGGGCCACATTCTAGTATCCCTTCGTCTTCTATCTATGGCTCACCCCCAGTATCCCATATTCTTCAATCCTTAGACCGTATCCTTTTCATCCATCACATTATTCTTCTACCAAAGATAGTGGCAAGCCCATGATCATTTCTCGCATCAGTACTAAATATCCACGTTCACTTTATTCTCCTTCTCGGGGTTAGAAAAGTCACACATCAGCTTATAAGAAACCCAAACAGTTTCTTAATCAAGCACATTTCAAAACTATAAAGAGCTCTATAGCTCCCAACAAATCAAACAATCTCAAAATTCTAAATCAAGGGCGATTCAAGAATGCACATCAACATAACCATCAGGTATGGAAAAAAGTGCATAAACCTCTGGATGGGGAATTAAATCTTCTACATATGAAATCCATGTTTCAAAACAAATCGTAGTCATTTATTGAGTGTGAACTCACCTCGATCATCGAGATTGGGGATAATATCACTCTCGATAAACAAACGCACCTAGTCTCCCTTATCAAGGAAGTCGCAAACATTATTGTTGGATCTTACCACATAGAGTGACTTTGTTAGTCCCAACCTCTTAAAAATGTCAAAAATCTAAAAAATAAAAAACAATTCAAAAATACAAAAACATTGAGAAAACACAAGAAAAAAATCAAAGGTACAAAGATCAAACATTGCAATCAGGTATTGCGTACACATGGATGTTATTTCTTCCCTTCCTTGCTATTCTTCTACAAGTCTTCCTACCATTTTCATCCCTTTGGTGATATTTTGGTTAGCCTATTCGCACGCATTTTGTGACATTTATCTCTATGGTATCTATTTGATCTTGGTCTTTTGTCACCTTGGTAAATTAAAGAACGACTAACCTCATGGAGATCCTATCACATTCAACATCTAATAAACTTGTTGCAAAGAAATTTTGGACATATTTGTTAACACTAGCCAATGTCATCATCATAATCACTTCCACCTCCTTTCATCAAGCCATTAGTGGTTCTTAACCCCTTGTCAAACAAGAGAGCTGAAATAAGTTTTCAAAAGAAAAAGAATCAAAATCAATCAAAAATCAAAAGCAAAAATCAAATTGATATATTAATCTCTCTTGGGGTATTTCCAATAATATCTATTGGGGCTATGGATTCCTAACTAGTAATAGAGAAATGTTGTGATTAGAATCAAATACATCTCCATCAAGGCTATGTACACATTTGTGTAGTAAGGCGGTGTATGGCTATCATTTCACCCTCCATTCACAAAATTTCATTTCACAATCAATCATCCCTACACATTTGCTAGGTTGTATTCACTTATTATCTATTAAATATTCCCTTCATGAGGTAATAAATTCCATGTGCACACAATGGATCTCTATGAGTAAACAGGATTAGTATGTTACCAAGTGTCTTTTTTGGACCTTGTTTAGACTCTTACTCTAATCCATATATCGTCTCACAATTTGTGCCTTTGGCTAATCACTTCTTCATCACGAGGCTTCTAAGCTACATTCATATCATTCACATCATTCTTCTACTTCATTCAGAACATCCATGTGTATAAGATTACTTTTTGCCATGTTTTTCAGCACCTTTGTCCCCTTCCACAAAAACAATCTTCTCCTTCCTTTCTATCATGTTCTTTTAGGCCAACTTACACTGGGGACATCCTTACTTCTTCCCATCACTTCATTGGTTTATGTTCATCATCATGTTGAACCTATCCATAATGGCCTTGGGTCCTGCTTCTACCTGTGAAGAGTTTGCCTTTGAATACTCCCACCTAATCGTTGGAGCATTTTTGCATCTTCAACTTTCTCATAAACATGTGGCCTTATTCTCTTGTACATCCCATCTATTGCTAGGGGCATCCAAGATTCCTCATCTTCTTGTACATAGTTTTAGAAAACTTTCAAGGAAAAAATCAAAAACATTCAAATATGTTAGAAATGTCAAAAACATTCAAATATGTTTCAGAAAATGTCAAAAACAATATAAATCATCCTACAAAAACATCACTCTTTGGTTCTCACTTGTTCATGTGTGCAACTCGTGGATCATCTTAATCTACCTCTATTAAAAAAACCTAGGCACTTACTTACGTAAATATGTACTCTAGGGAACAATGAGTTTCCTGGTACTATTTTTTTTTGCACAATGATTTTTCATCGGACCCAAGTGTCCTCCATTATTCCCTTTGCATGTATCCTTGCTTGGGGAACCATCATAACCCTTGTCGTTAATTCACATAGGTTCAAATTGAAGCTTGATAACAAAAACATGGTACTTGTTTCTTTGTTAGGTTAGCTTGTTTACTTTCTCGTATTGCATTGCATTTCGTATGTTGCATGGAGTTAGGCATCTTTTAATTTCTTGTATTGCATTGCATTTTTGTATGTTGCATGGAGTTGGTGTTTTTAACAATGGACATTTGTTTGTATATGGCTTTTCATGTCGTATTACACTTTTGTTCATTCTTTTTAATAAGGACCAATGATGAAGATCACTAGCAATATGATGAAAAATAAAGTTGTTTAAAAGGCATTGGATGGATGTTAGCTCATTCCCTCTTCCTCATACTCCTTTTCTTCTATATCCCTTTTCTTCATCTTCACACTATTATTTTTTATGTTCTCTTTCTATCATCTTTTCGATCATCAATCGAATTCTTCTATCACCCCATTGAAAATCAAGGGGGCATCCTCCATTCTATTCATTTTTCTTCTATCCCTTCAAAATTTTCTACTTTTTTATGCTTGTCTACTTTCTTTGAAGTGACGTCGCTTACATCACCCTAAAGAGGGGAAAATGTAGACACCTAAAATATGCTTACACTTAGCATTTCATCCAATCCAATCAATTAACGACACTTCGTTAAATCCCCATACTTCACTCCATTCTCGAATGCCCATTCACGACACTCTTTCAGTTGTATTCCTCCTATAATCAGCTTATTTGGCTAATATCTCTCTTATTAGCTAAACATTCCTCTTTTGACCATTCAAAACCTCCCTAGTTCTCTCTAGACCACTTCTATTGGCTTCGTAGGCTATCTATCAGTCATAATTGGTTATCCAGACCCCTCCCAACTCTCAATGAGTCTCTAATCACTTGCTAATCAAGTTTAACTAGCCTAATCCTAGCTTAACTAAGCCTAAAGCATGTTTATCCTAATCTAATCTAAAAGTGATTTTTGAGCTTTAGTCCCACATGCACCCAAATTCCAAATTCTCCCAAGTGGAAAACTATAAATACAAGGCTAAGCCTACCCATTCAAACTACAACTTCACTCACAAGTCCTCTCTCACATTTGGAGATATTGGCATTAGACCTCATTTGCATTAGTCAAGCTAATAGGCATTTGATCTTGGCTATCCTCCATTGTTGAGAGATCCTTCATCTTGCATCCATCCATTCCAAATATAGTTAGTAGGGGAAGATCTAAAGTTTGGCCATGTAGCCAACTTGGAGAGATCTCTTCACTATTTTTGGGAGTAAACAACACACAATTTGATTGCTTAGAATCTAACTAGGTTCACTTTCATTAAGCTTTCATGGAGTAGAGAGTAGTATATATGCTAGGGTTTGAATGTTAGTTTCAAATTTATATATGCATAGATAGTTTCTTGTTTAGCTCTAATCTCATGGTGCATGGATGAGTTAGCGAAGCTTTGAGGTTCTTTAGCCTCATTCCATAGCTTTTGCAACTTTCCATTGCACATACACTAAGAGGTTATGACAACCTCAAAGTGACGTCAATCAAGACTATAGTGTTTTCGGTCACTCTCGGACCTTAGAAGGTTCTAACCAAGTTTTATATTGTAGATCAAGAAACCAACTATAATATGATCCTTGGTCGTCCCTTAGATTCATTGCATGAAGGTGATTCCCTCCACTTTGTTTCACGAATTCAGGTTATTACATTTAGGTAAGGTTTTTGTAGCACGGGGTGATCCAAAACCCTTCGACATATATCTAGCTAAATTAAATAAGAGGACATGGGTCCACTATGATTTTGAGCTTCCTATAAACTAGTTAAATAAATCTACAAGTTTAGCACTAGAAGAAAAATTGGTTCCTACAACGAAATTAGAAGTCACGGGGTTGATCGAAGGTATTTCAGTAGTCAAATATGAAACCGTCATCATAGAGATAGTTTCATTAGGAACCACAACAAATATTGTTGAGTTATTGGAGAAGGATTTACCTATTCTCCTTCTATTCGATTCTATGGGTATGGGACATACCCTAGGACTTGGTTCTCTTCCAACAGATGATTTTTTTATGGTTAAGGTAACAAAGGTAAATGAAGAAGATGTAAAGGATTATCCAACATCCATTTTTCCAAGTAATTGTTGGACTCTCCATTTTGATGGAGCCAAGTGTCATTTTGGCGTCGGGAAGGTGTAATCCTTACCTCTCCTGAGGGAAGGATTCGCCTTTTCCTTGAATCTAAACTTTGAATGTACAAATAACGGGGCTGAATACGAAGCCTTCCTACTTGGTCTCATTGTATCCAAAAGAATGGGTGGTCTTAATATTAGGGTATTGGGTGATTCAAAACTGGTCACAAATCAAATATCAGAGGTATATGAGACTAGATTTAAGCATCTACAACTCTATAAAATAGTAGTGCTAAATCTAACAAAGGGGTTTGACTTCATATTGATTGAAGAAATTCCATGAGAAAAAAACCTCCTTGCATACTCTATAACAACTTATGCTTCCCACTTCACTCCAAGTAGTGCATGAAAGGATACAAACTTCACAGTCTCGGTTCATGTTGAACCTTTAGTTTGTAAAACACTAATAACCCCAATGTTGACATACATAGAAATTGAGAGTGAGTATGTCATCTTAGATCATGTTGATAGTGATAAAGAAACTCTAAGATATCTAAACACTTTTTGGAATTACATCTTACTTATCACGAGGTTGATCTTTCCTTAATCCCACATTATTCTTCCTATTTTGAAATCCCATGATAGAATCTTCCCCAAGAAGGAGCTCAAAATTTATGAGGTAGGAGAAGAAGGGGATTTAGAGTTACCTCTAGCCCCACCTAAGTTTGAGGAAGGCAATGCCTCCTTAATCAAGGGAACAATTGATATAAACATTAGGATAGAGGAGGAACCAAAAATCTTGAAATTGGGATCCTCTCTAACTCCTGAGGAGGTTGAAATACATACCCATATCCTCAAAGAGCATAAAAATATTTCACATTTAGCTATAAGGAAATGACAGTGGTTGTGCCACCTTGTCACAAATCCATATGGCAAGCCAATTACGAAGAATTAAAGGACCATGAAGCCAAAGGTGGATCTCATGGTGAAGGAAGAAGTGATGAAAATATTACATGTAGGGTTCATTAAGCCGGTGGACTAATCACATGGGTGTCTAATATCATCCCAGTTCTCAAGAAGAATGGAAAGATCTACATTTGCATAGAATTTTGGAATATCAACAAGGCTTGTCGAAAGATGATTTCCCACTACCATCCATCAATTTTATTGTCGATGTAACAACCACTTTTGATTTATTGTATCTAATGGATGGGTTTTATGGGTACAATCAAATTAGAATCTCTGAGGAGGATCAGGCCAAAACTACATTCATAACTCTTTGGGGAACCTCTGTTATGTTGTCATGTTGTTTAGGCTTAATAATGCTTGGTGCCACGTACGAAAGGGTGATGAATTAGATATTTCACGATCTTATACATAATATTGTAGAATCCTAAATGGATGACCTTCTGGATAAGGTGAGAAAATGTTGCGATCACCCATAGGTGCTTCGTATCATCGTTTCTCACTTAATTGAATACAACATCATTTTGAATCTATAAAAATGTGTGTTCGGGTAACAAGAGACAATTTTTGGGATAAATCATATCTTCATGAGGGATTGATGTAGACCCAGCCAAAATATGAGTTGTTCTAGAAATGATTCGACAGATTAGACAAGTTTTGCATCAGATCTTTCCTTGGAAAAATCAATGCAATCCAAAGGTTTATCCATGATTCGACCATTACTATTCACCCAATCAACAATTTATTTTAAAAGGATTGTTGCATTGATTGGAAAAAAGAATCCAATGAAGCATTTAAGTTGGTTAAACGGTTCTTATTGTCTTGTCCCACACTTATGCCACCTAGGTCATATCACCCTTTGATCTTGTATTCACGAGATACTTTTGAGTAGGTAATGTATAACACTTAGCAAAAGATTCACATGAAAGAGAAGAGTGCATTGAAAGGTGTGAGAGGATAAAAAAATAATCATGCACGGAGGACAGAGATAAACTCGGTACTTAGCCATTTTCACGGTTATGATCTATTTTTGGAAGATAACATGCGAGAGCACACAAACGGGAAAAGAATTGTGCGACACACATCGACTATTTTGGAAGAATGGTTATGGAATGCTTTGTGTGGATGTGGGATACGAGATAGAATTGTGACTGATAGTTAACTAGGAGAGATATATTGTTAGCACACTTGCATGTGTGGCTGTAATTGTAAAGGCACATGGCTATTTTCAGCATGCAACCTATTTTGGGATTAGATAAGTAGTGAAGGGAAAGTCTACACCTTTAAAAATATGTGATGAACTACGTAGTATGATATAGATATGTGTAAGAGCTAGATTCTTGTGAGAGTATGTTTCCAATATTGTTACACGTGTGAGCATATAATTCCATTATTGTAAGAAGCTTCTGTGTATTCATGTGTTTTTTATATAATGGAATGTATTTTCTGAACCATAGTATTAATCCTAACTATAATTAGCTCTTGCATGCTTAATGTCATCATGATTATCATTATTCTGTTGTTCTCTAGAACTAGATCTGTACATGCATTATAGAATGATGTATTAAATATGGAATTGAATGCATCAAGTATTTGTAATACTAACATCCTACAAAAAAACCTAAAGAGGGGCCTGGTACCTTTGTGTGCTTTGGGTGAGTGCTCAGTATAGGATGAGTGATGCGCCAATGCACCTGGGATTTTACTAGTAAATTCTAGGATGCATCATTGGTACAATTTCCGAGACCTCTTTTTAGTTGTTTTCAGGATGGTTCACGATGAAGACATAACAGTTGACCCTATAAATTACGAGGAGTGGATACACAACCTAGAAGAATAATACGCACAAAGTTTCAATACCGGATCGGAGTTTGGCACGCACACACGTGGGTGGAGAAGAACTGTATGACTATTTGTACAAAATATTTTTCACTATTTTTTTGAGTAGAATTGTACAGTGGCTGGTTGCTTATGGGTCTAAACAAAATTTGAGGTATTGCATAGTTTTCTAGATGCATGAAGAATTTTAGACCTTGTATGATTGATATGAGTTAGACTCGCGTGTGGATACATGGTTTCATGGTGTTTTGAATAATTATATCTTGTTGTACTCAATTTACACTTATTCGTGCCCAGAGGTAGCTGAATTCTAGTTTTTACAATATCCAAGGGGAACTTACCTATAAGGCATTCCTCCGGTGATCAAAATTTTGATGGTAACCACTGAAATTGGAAAGTAAACCGATGGCTAAATAAACCCCACCATGCGTAGGGGTAGGATTATTCTTGGTGAAAGATGAAAAACCTAGCGGCCGAGAGGAAGAGAGAGGAAAGGTGGCTTAAGTATAATGAGGTGCATGAGAGGGAGGTAGATAAGTAGCGGGAGGTTGCAAAGTGAATGGAGTTGTGGAGAGAGATAGTTCATGAAGGATTTGAAGTTCACGCAGAAGATGTGGAACTTGAGCATCAGGAACTCCCCCATTTGGGAAAGCATGATAGGTAACCATCCTTGGCCTCACACAGAATCACACTAGTAGAAATGACTTAGGACATGGGCGTGCATCTAATCAACATGGAAACTTTTCCCTTGCACTTGGTCTTCTAGTATCTAGTACAACAAATAGTTAGCAAGTTAATTTAGGTAGTGGGAGAGTAGGAGTGAGTCATATAAGAAGAAAAATGATGGCAACACAAATGGCTTCATTGTTATATGGAAGTACCTTTTTGGGTGTATCATCTGCACAAAATTTAGGCATACGACTTTTAGACTCTCTTCTGGGAGTAGTAACACTTCGCAGACTATTAGGGTACAGTTCAGTACTACTATTGGGACACAGGGAAGTACATCTTCTGGTCTAACCCCAACTATAGGTTTGGGATCTGAGGTATAGGTAGCTCTAGCTCTAGTGGATCTAGTGGTTCTAGAGGTAGAGGAAACACGGGAGGTTAAGGTCGATGAGAAAGGTCCACACCAACCCTAGAATATTTACATAGATATGTATCTTCATCTTCTAGAGTATAGGGGCATAGAATATGTTGTTAAACATGTGCACATGTGTGAAATATTGTGGCATGCAAAAGGAATCATGGATTCTGAGTGTAGGGCAAGCCAATTTTACTACGTTATAAGGGCGTGCACATAGTTGGTACAAAAAGTTTGACCCTGATCAGACTTGCGTAGACTATACAACTTTAAAATATGCTTTCCTTAAAGAGTTTCACATCCATGAGTTTGAGCAAAAGATTATAATAATGCTCAAGGATATCAAGAAAGACACTACCGAGAGTGTCAAGGAGTATGATGCTCACTTTAAAATGTTATTATCTAATCTTTATTATGATATTTATGCAATCCAACATGTGCAATGGTTCATTGGTGGCATGATTACACCATTTATAAGGGAAATATAACATAAGACATACATTAATCTATGAAAAGCACTTGAAGAATCTTTATGCGTTGAGGTGGTTAAAAGTATAGACACTCGGGTGAGCCCATTTTTTAGAGGCAGGGATCATAGCTATGGAAAAGTAGTTCGAGAAGCTATCAAAAACTTCAGCACATGAGACACACATGGGGATTTGGTGCACAGATTACGAAATGGAAGGTCACACAAAGGATAGTTGTCCCCACAGATCTATGTGCTTACTGCTGTTAGACTGTGAAATATGCCATTTAAACCATGATGCTAGCCACTTCCCATTACTGCAACATGCGATAAGGAAGAATGTTTCATGATACTATAAAATATGTAGGTCCATGACTCATGAAATGAAATATTATTGGCTGATTGGTTAGATCCATGACACTATAGATATTGGTGTATGATAGACGAAGTTTTAGATAAATCTAAAGGCAATAATGAGCATCGGGATCGGGATCACAATCAAAGCGGTATGATTAGAATGAAGGGTGCTTTGAAGTTTCTTGTGACAGAGGTCGAGGATACCATGGTGGATTAGGAGGGCAAGGCCATGGTGGCGGACAAGGTGAGTTCCCTGGTGGAACATGTTATACATGCGATCTCTTAACCACTACAAGTGTGAATGTCCTCGAGAA
The DNA here is from genome assembly GCA_018340775.1 of Taxus wallichiana var. yunnanensis. Lineage (NCBI taxonomy): Eukaryota > Viridiplantae > Streptophyta > Pinopsida > Cupressales > Taxaceae > Taxus > Taxus wallichiana. The sequence goes on from CM031238.1 coordinate 485,283,550, forward strand.
TATTACATGTTCTTTCTTTGGAAAAAATCATAGTTATGAGGAATTCCCAGACTTGTATGAGCATCTTAGCAAGCATCATAAATAAGAAAACAAAGGTGCGAGGATGGTTAGGATACAACCTACTATGGAAAATAAATGGAAGCACAAGTTGGAACCAAAGTCTAAGGCATTGTAGGTAAGGATAACTACCTGTTGAAGAAGCGGTGCGCGCTAAAGAATCATTGCGGTAGAGTCCTACCATCACTAAGAAGGAGGTTTTACATACACGGTTCCTAGATCCTGCCCATTAGAAGGAATTTTATCAAGAAACCATGGAGGTACTCATAAATCTTCGGGTTAAATATAGTATTTAAAGGAGCAATCACGGAAGATGGAGCAAAATAAAGCAACAGAGACAACCCAAACTGATATGGATGACTTGAGAGAAGTGTGCAAAATGGTTCACAAGGAGAATAGCATTTCAATGTTAGGGAATTGGTTAAAGGGGAACACCCCACGTGCAAGTATTGATACTAGATTATAGATTTTGCATGCGAATCTTATCCCACATAGCCTAGATTATGACAAGGAAATCACTTTGAATACTTTTGTGGATAGGTGGCTATTGAGTAATATATTAATTGATACATGCACGCAAGTCTATATTTTTACTTTATATGCATGGGTACAAATGGGGAGATCCCCATCGCAGTCATTGTCTAATGTTTTGTTCACGGCTAACTTGATTAAGGCCACTCCCATTGGAGTTTTAAAAGATGCATCCATTACCATATAAGGAGCCAAGTTCACTGGATATGTTGAGGTCTTAGTGCTAGTAGAGGAAGATATCTTCCCATATCTACTAGGGAATCTGTGGTTCTATGAAAATAGTGTTGATCTTCTATTCAACAAGAGTTATATCAGATTTGAAAACAAAGAGGAAAGGGTTATTATCCCATTAACAAATGGAAAATATGTGCCCTATGTTGAGCCCTTGACTGAAGAAGACCTGAATAGGATTTATGTACATGCCATCTAGGATCCAGAGGTGCTTGAGACATCTAAAGAAGAAATCATTTAGTGGGAGGATGTACAATCTATCAATGATACTAAAATTTTTCTTGTGATAAGTTGGCTCATAGCACTTATGAGTTGGTGGGGCAAAAGTAAAGAGTATATTTACTAGGGATAACAGATCACGTTGTATCAAGAGAATAGGTACCAACTTGGTACCTCATTAAAATAGATAAGGAAAGACTATGGTTTTCCTATGCACCATGGAGGAACAATGGGTAGACCGGTTGGAGAGAAGGAATATGATAGCATATACCCTACATAGGACAACAATGCACTAGTGGGTGCTCCACAATGATACTATTGTAGGATGGAATGAAATTGGGATTACTCTTGCTACTAGGTTCTTGATGTTGTTACTTCCTCCCGAGCATACAAGTGTTGATATGTGATTTCTTTTGTAAAAGGATGTGTTCCTTTGATTAAGAAGTCATGCTTGATTTGGTATATCTTCTTTGAAATTGCAGATCTTTGACCGTAGTCGAATATTATTGGACTCTTTTATTTCTTTCATTTTACACCTGAGTTTAATCTAATCTCGGAATGAATTATGGAGTTATCCATCTATAAGACTCTAGCCTTGGATCGGTGGTATTGATTCAAGTGATGCTTTAAGTTTATTCGTGATGAACTAAAATTATAGACCTTACGCGGTTGCGAGTCGGATTCGTTGAATAAGCTATTACGGAGTCTAACTCAGGTGAGTGTCGTGTTAAATGAATTGGTTCTCGATATCGTAATATCAGGAAGGTCTTGATCGTGGGCCAGGTAATAAATTCTGTTACATTTATTTCACTAGCCTATTGGCAGTGCAGGAGTGAATCCTGTTCGTGAATGTATGTTGTAGGTTCTTTTTCTGAGCATTTGAAATATTAGACCTAAACTAGATTTATTAAGGTTAGTAACCTAAAACTAAACTATAACCTAGGGGTTAGATTAGTGTTAATCTAACCTAGGCCTAGGCTATAAGCTAATGTTCTAAGTTAGTATCTATGTGTTATGAGGTTAGACTAAGTGTTATCCTAAATCCTAACCTAAGTTACTAACCTAACTATTGAACAAGGAAGAAAGGGGACCTATGGAAGGGTGCGAACCATGGGTGGCAGTTTCTATGGCATTAAATGGAGGGATAAGTATGAAGGACAGGTAATTTGGTAGAAGTTTTTAAATGGCTAGCTAGAGCCGACGTGGTAGGTCGCCAAAGTTGGAAATGGTCTTCGAACTGGTTTTATCCATCGCCAACTATGGCGGTCGGTGGTAATGGAAATTTAGCGGGAAATTTGGAGTAAATGCCATTTATGAACTCGGTCTTCGAGCTCGGGTTTCACGGGAAGGCATGCAAAATGGAAAGTTAATAGTTTGTTTGGTTTTTCATGCGCTCTGGTTTTCCCTCTGTCTAATCACTGGTTCTTCGCACCAGTCTTCTTGGTGTTGCATGGAAAGTATGAGCGTAACTAGCTCTTTCCTCTGGAAAGGACAATTTATAAGTCATGGTAATAGAAATTTTTTGTTGATGGATCTAACTTGGAAAAGGAGGAGAAGGTTCGAGCTCTTTCAGTGGTTTGCTTCAAAATTTTAAGCAAATAACCAGGCATGTTAGGCCCTAACCTTTAAAAATCTTTCTCTCTTTCAAATGATTTCATTAGAACAACTCTGTTCAGATGATTTTGGGAATTAGATGGTTTTTTTGGTAGCCTTGTGATTTTGTTACTATATCTTCTTGCTGGTTTGATTTTTCAATTTAACCCTTGATGGGTGTGTATTGTGTTTCGAATTGTTGCACTATTTCGTTGTGATTTGCATTCTGGCTTTAATTTGTGAAATACATGCAAGAAAGATACTAGACCTGCTCTGTGAGAACCCAAGTATTGTTCCCTTGTTGGGTTCAGGCTACAGTTGATACTTGTCGTTGATACTTGTTGTCGATACTTGTCAGAAAAGATACTGTTGGACTTTTGATTGAATGTTCAGTATAACTCGACTTCCTTGTAAGTTTTGTCGTGGTTATTATAGATGGTGGTTACAGAATCTTGTTGGGTTTCACTATGATATTTAAAGTTATTTGTGAACGGATAACTTGTTGTGTTATAGTATTTCATTGCGACCTTGTTGAAGTTGTTTTTCCCTTGCGTTGAGGTTATGGGATTCAACCCATTGATAGTATGCAATATATATATTTATTGTATTCAAAATGCGACTCTGTGGAGTCCATTGAATGATTCGTATATTATGGACCACTGTTGAAGCTATATATATATTTGAATATTGGTAATTTGATTTTGTCAGAGTCTTGAAGGAGTAACAGGTAATACGACCTTTGTTATTTTGTAATGAATACCTTCGTGTTGCAAGGAATTTTTGGTACAGACTCAATTGGTAAACTTATTATGTTTTCCACTCTATGTAAGCTTAGAGTGAATATTGTTGTAGGGGTTCGATTGGATTCCTCGTTACGAAATCGCATTTAGATTTTGTTTAAGCCTGATTGTGAATATTGACCATTGATTGGCATGGTTGGAATCTTTAACTTGTATTTATCTTGTATATCAAACACGTAGAAGCTTTATCATGAATATTGTTGTTTCGGATTTAGTTTTAATCCTTGATAGGTAACCATGTATCTTCCTCTTTATAAGCTTTGTTTTGATGCTTGTTGTTTTGGCTCTGTTGGGTTCCTTAAGTTAGATAGATATCATGTATCTTGGCTTCTGTAAAAGTGGGTCGTGATTACCATACTTTTCAAACTCTGAATGAGTTCAGATGTGAATACAGTATGTTATGTTTCTTTCTGAATAATTCCAGTTAAATGAGGCTGTGCATGTGCGTGGATTTTGTATGAATATCTCTGCATAGTCTTAGGGAAACATCATTTGCTTTAATGTCAAGGAGTCTCTTGTTGACTGCGATAAAAGAGAAGTTCTTTGATTTCGACCTTGAATCTAAAGCCTTACAGTGTTTAGTAGGGATTAGAATGAGTTGTAGGTTGCTGAGAGGGATTGTTGTCGTGTTTAAACATGATTACGTCTTCTGTTGCATGTATATCTAGTCTTGAGCTTGAATGAACTAAGGAGCTGTCGACTGCACCTCGACAGGTGATGTCAGTGAATATCCTCTTGTATGTCGCTTCATGTGGAAGGTCATGAGGAGTCTGTTTGGTTGATATTCATCATTGTTTTGGCATGAGAGCTACTGTACTGTTAGTAAGCTACAGGAGTTTTGTTATATTTGATTTTAACAAAACTAGTGGTTCTTCTTGTGGCTCGTCTGACTTATTCGTATGCATGTAAGGTGAATGCTTTCCTTTTGAGGAGATGGTACAGTCATGAACTTGTTGAAGGGAAATATGAATGACTTGTTTTCTTTCTCTTCTGTTGTAGAGTATATGTTGATATTTTTATCTAACCATTAGAATTGTTTTTAACATATTGATGGAATCATGATTTGTTATGATATTCCTTTTACTGTTGAATGTAATGATCTGTCTGATGTTTGTTGTCCTTGGAATTCAGATGGATAGTTGTTTTGGATACTTTTGTTCTTCTTGATCCCTAATATTTTGATGAAATATTTGAGAAGTATTTAGGACTATTCTGTAACGATAATTAGAGTTACGCGTTTGTAGTCATTTTTGTATTACAAAAGCATAGTCTGAAACATGTATACTTGTTTGGTGAAATGATCTCATTTAAACAGGTTGTTTAATGAAAACAGTTGGTGGATTGCAATTGTTTTAAGAGTTAGTGCTTATCATGCTCAGTTCATCGAACTGACCCATGTTGACAATTTTGCAGATGGTTGCCGTAAGTGGTAAAAGCACGCAGATCTGATAGGATGTTCAGATTGTTTAACTTGGTTTATGATGAATTACAGTTTGATTCTCTAAATGTACTATATGAGGAAAGATGTTCTTTTTCCATTGAGCATTGTATCAAGTATGTTGAATGCATAAAATGTATTTGATTAGTTCTGAAGGGAATGGAAATAGATATTTGATACTTATGTGTTTGCATCCGTATCTTGATAGTTTGACCTTCTTTGGTTCAAATGATCTAAAGAGCATTGTTATTATTGTTTATATTGGAGACTTTTGTGATTATCAATGTAAATTGCAAGAATATGTGGTGATTATTTATGATTGTTTAGCAGTTCTTGTATGTTCTATCCAAAGCTAAATTGAAATTTAGATCACTGTCTTTCTAGAGGCTAGGGTAAAAATAAACCTAAGCAAGACACTAAACAAGCTGGATTAAATTATCAATTCCTAGTCTTGATTAAGCCAGGACAACGTTTAATTGGATTCTTAATCATTATATCTCGATACTAATAAGTAAGATATAAATTCAGTTATGAGAACTGAAATAAACCTAAAAAGGGTTCGGTTGGCAATCACATGTGAAGATTATGGGTTATTGTCCAATTTCGTTGATTTAGAATTATGTATATTCTATGAACTCCTTGATGGGACCCTAGTCTTAATAACTTCTCTTGTGTAATGGGTTTTATTAAGAAAGGTCATTCTAAGGTGAGGAACCCAGGGATCGGGAAAGGCTAACCTTAGGGGAGCGTCTTTTAGTATAATTTTAACTCAACGTGTGTAACACTTATTAATAAGTAGATCTTTTCGAGGTGGATTTAAAGGTTGACGGCACACAAGTCAACTGCAAGGTTGTACCTTCGAGAAGATTAGGATCTTCTCGAAGATTACAACAATGCAGTGACTTATGATGAACACCCTTTGCATTGATCATTAAGATTTACACCTTTAACTCGAACAAGTTACTCTGGGACCGATTAGGAATGTGGTCACATTATAAGGCTGCCTAGGAGACTCGGGGTATCTTGACACCTTTGGTTTAACTAGGGTTGACCCAGTATGTCATCGTATCCCTAGTCCTCGGGAGCATCCATATAACGTTGTCACCTTACTAATCCATTTTTCGAGTGAATAACTTGGGATAGGAGGGACTAACAGAAGTCAGTATAAGACATTCTATATAACATAAGAATGGGGTGAAGGACGTATTCCAGATTGATGAGTATGCCGTTAAGGAATACGAGACATAAGCAATATGTTTCAAATCTTTGGCCAAAGTATCGCAAGCTGCGATTGCGTTGTCTAAATCACACCGGTCTAAGGGATGAGATGCCGATGAATAATGGTAACAATTATTCAATTTAGGTTCCTTGGACGAGCATTCTGAATCCCAAGAATAGGGAAGAGAACCGCAAGAGTGAAGTGTTAAATAAAAATCCAACTCTTATTACTCATGAATAGATCGGTAGATTACCGAGTCATGGAATGAATAGATCGGAGGTACTCCGAGTCATTACAGCTGCATATGGTTATCAGTTATAAGAATGGTTATTTGATTTGTGAGTTCTAAATTACGTATTTAGAACCAGGATGCATTTATCAAAAAAAAAAAAAAAAATTGACTTGTTCTAATGTATAAAATGAGGATGTTACATCTTGGTATCAGAGCTGAAGGTTGCAGCTCTTGGGCCTATTGTGTCCATAATCTGAGAAAACCTGAATTTTCTTGTAACAGAAAATGGTTAGAACAAGGGGAACATTGCGAATAATGCTCCACCTGAAGGAGGGGCGGCAACAACCTAAAAACTTGATGAGATCCTTGCTGCCCTGTTGGACACAAGAGATCGTTTAGCTGTACTTGAACAGCAGGTGATGGGAAATGAGGAGGATGAAGAAGCTGGTAATGACAATCAGCCACCTCCTGAGGACAACCCCGATATGGTGTTGATGTTAATCTTTGGAATGCACCAGTCCAACCAAGAAAACAAAAAGGCGGGTTGCGTGAGAACTCACTAATGATATAAAAAGGATAAGCCCACCTAAGTACGATGGCACCACATTAGGAGATGGAGCTGAGAACTGGCTCAACGAAATGGAGAAGTACTTTGCAATAAGAAACTTCTCAGAGGAAACCAAAGCTATTTGGGGAGCCTATCAGCTTTCCCACGAAGCATCTTCGTGGTGGGATAGCCGTAAAGCTGAACTAAATATTGATGAGACCAATATTACTTGGGATCAATTTAAAGGCTATTTTAGGCAACGTTGGCTGCCACAACTTTTCTATGATCAGAAAATGATAGAATTCCAAAACTTAGCTCAAGGGAAGCTAACGGTAACTGAATTCTGGGAGCGGTTTACAAAACTCCTCAAGTATGTACCGCAGTATCAAACTGACGAGAAGTTCAGAATACGGAAATTCATCATGGGATTGAATCCCGTGATAGGGGGAGAGGTCGATGTTCACAATCCAACCACTATGGAAGGAGTTGTTGAAAAGGCCATAAGGCAAGAATAGAAATTAAAGGCTATTTCTGCTCATAAAGAGGAAGTGCGGAAGAAGACTGCAAATCCTTCTTGACCTCTCTTGCACCCGAGAAAAGGACCATGGAAAAAGTTTGGAAACAAAAGTAAGTTTCCAGGGGATAATAGTAAGAAAGCAGTAGTAAATAAGCCTGCTGGAAATGTAAGGGATAATTTTGCTAAAAATTATAACAATGGGCAGAAGCCCTATGGAGGACAACGTGACAATTACAAGGCTGGAGGCAATTTTGAGCCTAAAAGGGACTGTGTAGGAGGAGGTGCTTTGTTGTGGCAAAGACCACTACGCAAATCGGTGCCCTTTGAAGAAGGATGATCGTAATCAGTAGCATAAGATACATGCTGCGATGTGCAGAGACAAGCAAGTTTGAAAAGCAAGTGACACCTATAGAAGTTCCGGGTAAGTTATTTGGCATACCTGTCACTATTATTTTTGATACAGGAGCTACTGAATGTTTCATTTCTAATAAACTTGCTTCTAAACTTAAGAGAAAAGCTAGAAAAATGGATAAATCTTGGACTGTACAATATGGTAATAACTCTGTTCATACAGTGAGTATGTGTCTTTTTGGGGCAGTCCTTGACTTACCTAATTTCTCCACGGAAGTTGACCTCTATGTTACACCTTTGGGATCGTATGACATTGTCATCGGTGTCAATTGGTTAGCTGACCATAAAGCAAAGGTAGATTGCTATGAAAAGAACATAAAATGTTTAGATGATCAGCTGGAAACAACAGAGATTCAAGGTGTGAAATGGGAAATTTCAGTTAGAAAACTGTCAGCTATGCAGCTTAAAAAGGCTAAGAATAAAGGATGTACCCTTTATGCAGTAAAGATATCTAATTTTCAGAAGAAGATGGTGATTACATGAAGCGATTTCCTCTGTTACAAAGTTTCAGGGATGTTTTCTCGAGGAATTACCAGGGTTACCACCTAAGAGGGAATTTGACTTCACCATCGAAATCAAACCAGGAACAGAACCTATTTCCAAAGCACCTTATAGGATGACTACTACAGAGTTAGTCGAGCTTAAGGTACAATTGCAAGAACTTTTGACTAAAGGTTTGATTAGACCAAGTGTTTCACCTTGGGGAGTGCCTGTAATATTTGTGAAAAAGAAGGATGGAACACTTAGGTTGTGTATTGATTATCGGATGTTGAACAAAGCAACAATCAAGAACAGATATCCACTTCCAAGGATCGACGATCTATTTGATCAGATGCGTGGAGCAGCGGTTTATTCTAAGATAGATCTTCGATCTGGTTATCATCAGTTAAGGATTAGAGAGGAAGATATTCATAAAACAACTTTCCGAACAAGGTATGGACATTATGAATTCACGGTTCTACCCTTTGGATTAACTAATGCACCCGCAGCCTTTATGAACTTAATGAACAATATTTTTCAAGAATATCTGGACAAGTTTGTACTTGTATTCTTGGATGATATTCTCATTTATTCTAAAAGCGTTGAGGAGCACAATGAGCATTTGAAGATAGTTTTGGGAATTTTGAGAAAAAGAAAGTTGTATGGTAAGTTATCCAAATGTTCTTTCTTTGATTCAGAAGTTCACTATTTGGGTCATGTCATAAGTAAAGAAGGAATTGTTGTAGATCCTTCAAAAATAGTGGCAATAACTGAGTGGCCTGCACCAAAGAATGTGCACGAAGTAAGAAGCTTCATGGGTCTTGCTGGTTATTATAGAAAATTTGTAAAGGATTTTTCTAAAGTAGCTGCACCAATAACTTCATTGCAGAAGAAGGATAAGAAATTCATATGGAATGATAAGTGCGAAGCGGCTTTCAAAAGTCTGAAAGACCAGTTGACTTCTGCACCTATATTAGCGGTACCAGACCCTAATGGGAGTTTTACAGTTGTAACGGATGCTTCTGGGGAAGGCCTTGGAGGTGTTTTGCTACAAAATGATCAAGTCATTGCATATGAAAGTAGAAAACTCAAGTTACATGAGCTGAATTATGCTCCTCATGATTTGGAGCTTGCTGCCATTGTTCATGCACTTCAAGTCTGGAGACACTATTTACTTGGGAAACCTTTTGAGTTGAAAACTGATCACTTGGGGCTGAAATATATTTTCACTCAACCTAATCTTAATGCCAGACAGAGAAGGTGGTTAGAATTTTTATCACAATATGATTTTGATATTAGCTATATCAAAGGGAAGGAGAATAGAGTAGCTGATGCTCTAAGTCGTAGGAGGCACATTTCTGCTCTTATAACATTAAGAACTCAGTTCAAGGATGAGGTAAAAAGTGCCTCAGAATCAGATGCATACTTTCAGCAAGTAAAAGCAGCGCTTGCTGCAGAACCTAATGATGAAAGGTATAAAGGTTTTCATTTTGATAATGAAGGAATCTTGCGTTATGAAAATAGAGTATATGTACCTATGTTGAACGATTTGAGAAAGAAGTTGTTAGTTGAATTTCATAATTCACCTTTCTCTGGACACCCGGGTATCACAAAGATGCTTGCTGATCTGAAACAACAATACTTTTGGAAAGGTATGAAAAAGGATGTCATAAATTTTGTGACCCATTGTTTGGAGTGTCAGCGGGTTAAGGCAGAACATATGCACCCTGCTGGACTGTTATATCCTCATAGCATACCGCAGTACAAATGGCAAGTAATAACCATGGATTTTGTACAAGGATTACCCATGTCCAGGAATAAACATGATGTTATCCCGGTAGTTGTAGATAAAGCCCGACTAAGGTAGCTCATTTCATCGCTTTGGAAATCTAAAGGATGATTCACCAATGTCTTGGCCAAAAGATTCGTACACAAAATTTTCAGATTGCATGGTGTACCAGAATTGATTATATCTGACAGGGATCCAAGAATGACGTCAAGGTTTTGGCAAACACTTAATACAGCTCTTGGAACGAAACTAAACTTCAGTTCTGCATATCATCCGGAAATGGATGGACAAACTGAGAGGGTAAATCAAGTGTTGGAGGACATGTTGCGAATGTATTGCATGGATCAACAGTATAAATGGGAAGAGTATCTTCCATTAGTTGAGTTCGCATATAACAACACTTATCATTCATCTCTCAAAATGGCACCATTTGAAGCACTTTATGGAAGAAAGTGCAGAACTCCTGTTAGCTGGGATAGTGTTGAGGATAGAGTGGTAATTGGACCAGAGATTCTCACAGAAATGGAACAACAAGTTAAGCTGATTCGTGAATGATTAAAGGAAGCAGCGGATAGGCAGAAGAGCTATGCTGACCTTAAGCGGGTTGATCGAAGGTTTGAGCTTGGTGAGAAGGTTTTTCTTCGTGTTAAACCCAGAAAGAGTTCTATAACTTTTGGCAAGGCTGCCAAGTTGTCACCTCGATTCGTGGGACCTTTCAAATTGTCGAAATAATCAATCCTGTAGCTTATCGTTTAGCATTACCACCTGCTTTATCTCGCATGCATGATGTTTTCCATATTTCTTTGCTTAAGAAATACGTTTCAGATCTGTCACATGTTTTAAATTGGAATTCCTTGCAGGTCCAAGACCCAGGAATAATCGTGGTTAAACCCACACGAGTCTTTGGAAACTCACCAATTGCATTTGAGAAATCATGAAATACAACAATGTAAGGTCCAAGTGGGACCAGTTTAACGAAGAAAGTGCAACTTGGGAAAATCTGGAAGAGATGAAAATTGCTTTTCCTTCTCTTTTTCAACAGAATGAAATCTGTTGACAAAACATTTCTTTTATGAACTTATTTTTTTAAGTAATTATGAAAGCCAGATGAAGGCAAACATTATTCAGGCTGAATAAAATGTGTTGTGACATTGATTTCTGGAACTATTCAAGTTGGAAAATAGTCGCATTGTTTTGTGAACTAATAAATTGGTTGACCTGAAGGTTAATTGAATATGTAATCATCGGGACGATGAATCTTTTAGGAGGGAAGCATGTAACACCCTGAACTGTTGTTACTTCCTCCTGAGCATACAAGTGTTGATATGTGATTTCTTTTGTAAAAAGGATGTGTTCCTTTGATTGAGAAGTCATGCTTGATATGGACTGTATCTTCTTTGAGATTGCAGATCTTTGACTGAGTCAAAATATGATTGGACTCTTTTATTTCTTTCATTTTACACACAGTTTAATCGATCTCGGAATGAATTATGGAGTTATCCATCTATAAGACCTAGCCTTGGATCAGTGGTATTGATCCAAGTGATGCTTTAAGTTTATTCGTGATGAATTAAAATTATAGACCTTACGCAGGTTGCAAGGTCTGGATGCATTGAATAAGCTAGTCCGGAGTATAACTCAGGCTGATCGTGTTAAATGAATTGGTTCCCGATATCGTAATATCGGAAGGTCTTGATCGTGGACCGAGTAATAATTCGATTACATTTAATTCACTAGCCTATTGGCGATGCGGGAGTGAACCACGTTTGTGAATGTATGTTGTAGGTTCTTTTTCTGAGCATTTGAAATATTAGACCTAAACTGGATTTATTAAGGTTAGTAACCTAAAACTAAACTATAACCTAGGGGTTAGATTAGTGTTAATCTAACCTAGGCCTAGGCTATAAGCTAATGTTCTAAGTTAGTATCTATGTGTTAAGAGGTTAGACTAAGTGTTATCCTAAATCCTAACCTAAGTTACTAACCTAACTATTGAACAAGGAAGAAGGGGACCTATGGAAGGGTGTGAACCATGGGCGGCAGTTTCTATGGCATTAAATGGAGGGATAAGTATGAAGGACAGGTAATTTGGTAGAAGTTTTTAAATGGCTAGCTAGAGCCGACGTGGCAGGTCGCCAAAGTTGGAAATGGTCTTCGAACTGGTTTTATCCATCGCCAACTATGGCGGTCGGTGGCAATGGAAATTTAGCGGGAAATTTGGAGTAAATGCCATTTATGAACTCGGTCTTCGAGCTCGGGTTTCACGGGAAGGCATGCAAAATGGAAAGTTAGTAGTTTGTTTGGTTTTTCATGCGCTCCGGTTTTCCCTCTGTCTGATCACTGGTTCTTCGCACCAGTCTTCTTGGTGTTGCATGGCAAGTATGAGCGTAACTAGCTCTTTTCTCTGGCAAGGAAAATTTATAAGTCATGGAAATAGCAAATTTTTGTTGATGGATCTAACTTGGAAAAGGAGGAGAAGGTTCGAGCTCTTTCAGTGGTCTGCTTTGAAATTTTAAGCAAATAACCAGGCATGTTAGGCCCTAACCTTTAAAAATCTTGCTCTCTTTCAAATGATTTCATTAGAACAACTCTGTTCAGATGATTTTGGGAATTAGATGGTTTTGGTAGCCTTGTGTGATTTTGTTCTTGTATCTTCTTGCTGGTTTGATTTTCAATTTTAACCCTTGATGGGTGTGTATTGTGTTTGAATTGTTGCACTATTTTGTTGTGTTTTGCATTCCGGCTTTAATTTGTGAAATGTGCAAGAAAGATACTAGACTGCTGCTCTGTGAGCCCAAGTATTGTTCCCTTGTTGGGTTCGGGCCTATTGATACTTGTCGTTGATACTTGTTGTCGATACTTGTCGGAAAAGATCTTGTTGGACTTTTGATTGAATGTTCAAGTATAACTTACTTCCTTGTAAGTTTTGTCATGGTTATTATAGATGGTGGTTCTGAGAATCTTGTTGGGTTTCGCTATGATATTTAAAGTTATTTGTGAACGGATAACTTGGCATGTTTTCAATATTTAATTGCGACCTTGTTGAAGTTGTTTTTCCCTCCTGCGTTGAGGTTATGGGATTTAAACCCATTGATAGTATGCAATATATATATATTATTGTATTCAAAGCGACTTTGTGGAGTCCATTGAATGATTCGTATATTATGGACCACTTTGTTGAAACTATATATATATTTGAATATTGGTAATTTGATTTTGTCGAGTCTTGAAGGAGTAAAGGTAATACGACCTTTGTTATTTTGTAATGAATACCTTCGTGTTAAGTAATGAATTTTGAGTACGAGACTCAATTGTAAACTTATTATGTTTTCCACTCTATGTAAGCTTAGAATGAATATTGTTGTAGGGGTTCGATTGGATTCCTCGTTCTGAAATCAATATTTAGATTTTGTTTAAGCCTGATTTGAATATTGACCATTGATTGGCATGGTTGGAATCTTTAACTTGTATTTATCTTGTATATCAACTTACTTGAAGCTTTATCATGAATATTGTTTGTTGCTCGGATTTAGTTTTTAATCCTTGATAGGTAACCAGTGTATCTCGCCTCTTTAGAAGCTGTTTTGATGCTTGTTACTTTTGGCTCTGTTGGGTTCCTTAAGTTAGATAGTTATCATGTATCTTGGCTTCTATAAAGTGGGTCGTGATTACCATACTTTTCAAACTTTGAATGAGTTCAGATGTGAATACAATATGTTATGTTTCTTTCTGAATAATTCCGATTTAATGAAGGTTTGCATGCGCGTGGATTTTGTATGAATATCTCTACATAGTCTTAGGAAACATCATTGCTTTGATGTCAAGGAGTCTCTTGTTGACTGCGATAAAAGAGAAGTTCTTTGATTTCGACCTTGAATCTAAAGCCTTACAGTGTTTAGTAGGGATTAGAATGAGTTGTATGTTGCTGAGAGGGATAGTTGTCGTGTTTAAACATGATTACGTCTTCTGTTGCATGTATATCTAGTCTTGAGCCTGAATGAACTAAGGAGCTGTCGACTGCACCTCGACAGGTGATGTCAGTGAATATCCTCTTGTATGTCGCTTCGTGTGGAAGGTCATGTGGAGTCTGTTTGGTTGATATTCATCACTATTTTGGCGTGAGAGCTACTGTACTGTTAGTAAGCTACAGGAGTTTTGTTATATTTGATTTTAACAAAACTGTGGTTCTTCTTGTGGCTCGTCTGACTTATTCGTATGCATGTAAGGTGAATGCTTTCCTTTTGAGGAGATGGTACAGTCATGAACTTGTTGAAGGGAAATATGAATGACTTGTTTTCTTTCTCTTCTGTTGTAGAGTATATGTTGATATTTTTATCTAACCGTTAGAACTGTTTTTAACATATTGATGGAATCATGATTTGTTATGATATTCCTTTTACTGTTGAATGTAATGATCTGTCTGATGTTTGTTGTCCTTGGAATTCAGATGGATAGTTGTTTTGGATACTTTCGTTCTTCTTGATCCCTAATATTTTGATGAAATATTTGAGAAGTATTTAGGACTATTCTGTAACGATAATTAGAGTTACGCGTTTGTAGTCATTTTTGTATTACAAAAGCATAGTCTGAAACATGTATACTTGTTTGGTGAAATGATCTCATTTAAACAGGTTGTTTAATGAAAACAGTTGGTGGATTGTAATTGTTTTAAGAGTTAGTGCTTATCATGCTCAGTTCATCAAACCCCGACCCATGTTGAAAATTTTGCAGATGGTTGCCGTAAGTGGTAAAAGCACGCAGATCTGATAGGATGTTCAGATTGTTTAACTTGGTTTATGATGAATTACAGTTTGATTCTCTAAATGTACTATATGAGGAAAGATGTTCTTTTTCCGTTGAGCATTGTATCAAGTATGCTGAATGCATAAAATGTATTTGATTAGTTCTGAAGGGAATGGAAATAGATATTTGATACTTATGTGTTTGCATTGTATCTTGATAGTTTGACCTTCTTCGGTTCAAATGATCTAAAGAGCATTGTTATTATTGTTTATATTGGAGACTTTTGTGATTATCAATGTAAGCTTGCAAGAATATGTGACTGATTATTTATGATTGTTTAGCAGTTCTTGTATGTTCTATCCAAAGCTAAATTGAAATTTAGATCACTATCTTTCTAGAGGCTAGGGTAAAAATAAACCTAAGCAAGACACTAAACAAGCTGGATTAAATTATCAATTCCTAGTCTTGATTAAGCCAAGACAACGTTTAATTGGATTCTTAATCATTATGTCTCGATACTAATAAGTAAGATATAAATTCAGTTATGAGAACTGAATAAACCTAAAAGGGTTTGGTTGGCAATCACATGTGAAGATTATGGGTTATTGTCCAATTTCGTTGATTTAGAATTATGTATATTCTATGAACTCCTTGATGGGACCACTAGTCTTAATAACTTCTCTTGTGTAATGGGTTTTATTAAGAAAGGTCATTCTAAGGTGAGGAACCCAGGGATTGGGAAAGGCTAACCTTAGGGGAGCGTCTTTTAGTATAATTTAAACTCAATGTGCGTAACACTTATTAATAAGTAGATCTTTTCGAGGTGGATTTAAAGGTTGATGGCACAAGTCAACTGCAGGGTTGTACCTTTGAGAAGATTAGGATCTTCTCAAAGATACAACAATGCAGGTGACTTATGATGACACCCTTTGCATTGATCGTTAAGATTTACACCTTTAACTCGAACAAGTTACTCTGGGACCGATTAGGAATGTGGTCACATTATAAGGCTGCCTAGGAGACTCGGGGTATCTTGACACACTAGTTTAACTAGGGTTGACCCAGTATGTCATCTTATCCCTAGTCCTCGAGAGCATCCATATAACGTTGTCACCTTACTAATCCGTTTCCGAGTGAATAACTTGGGATAAGGAGGACTGACAGAAGTCGGTATAAGACATTCTATATAACATAAGAATGGGGTGAAGGACGTATTCAGTTGATGTAGTATGCGTTAAGGAATACAAGACATAAGCGATATGTTTCAAATCTTTGGCCAAAGTATCGCAAGCTGCTGATTGCGTTGTCTAAATCACCTGGTCTAAGGGATGAGATGCCGATGAATAATGGTAACAATTATTCGAGTTAGGTTCCTTGGATGAGCATTACGAATCCCGAGAATAGGGAAGAGAACCGCAAGAGTGAAGTGTTAAATAAAAACTCCAACTCTTATTACTCATGAATAGATCGGTAGATTACCGAGTCATGGAATGAATAGATCGGAGGTACTCAAGTCATTATAGCTGCATATGGTTATCTATTATAAGAATGGTTATTTGATTTGTGAGTTCTAAATTACGTATTTAGAACCGGATGCATTTATATCAAAAAAAATTGACTTGTTCTAATGTATAAAATGAGGATGATAAGGCCACATGCACCTATCATGAGCCTATGAAGATAAAGAAAGTAAATATTGGATTAGATGCGAGATCCTAAGGAGGTCATAATTGAAGACTATTGGTCGAGACTCAAGTGGAAAAAATCATAGGGTTACTACGATATTATCATGAATTATTCCCTCGAGGGTACCATGAACTTAAGGGCATGCATAAATCATTAGGAGAGATGAAGATAAAGCTTAAGGGAGGTGCACGCCCAATTAGAAAGAGACCCTATTGGATAAACCCCAACTTGCGTGAAAAGGTTCAAATTAGAGATTGAAAAAATGTTAAAGTCCTGGAATCATCAAGCCCCTCGATGAGTTAGTGTGGGTTAGTCCTATGATGATTAGTATAAAGAAGGATGGTCAGATTAGGATCTCATGTGTGGACTACGAGGGAGCTAAATGTTGCATGTGTGACTGATCTTTTTCCTACGCCATTCACTGAGGAAATCCTAGAAAGCATTGTAGGGCGTGAAATATATTTGTTTACATATGGGTTCTTTGGGTTTTATTAGGTTTGGATTGCCTAGGAGGATCGGAAAATATTACTTTTACTATTTAATAGGGCAACTTTGGCTATCTTGTGATTCCTTTTGGAATGAAAATGCACTTGCTTTGTATTTTCACGCATAGTTGTTAAGGAGTTTAAAGATTTTATTCACAACTTCTTACATATTTATTTAGATGATTGGACGGTGTATGGACTTATGAAGAATCATTGTGACAATCAGTGCACTTAATGTTTGAAAGATATAGATTGTTGAGTATATCTTTGAACATCAAGAAGTGCATATTTGCTACACCATTTGGAATACTATTAGGACATGTAATATGTAGAGAAGGTATGTTGGTTGATCTAGATAAGGTTGCAGGTCATTATAGTCCCGAAAGAGCCCACCAAATGGAGCGAGGTGTGTGGATTCTTGGGTCACATGGGGTATTATAGAAAATTCATAAAGGGTTACATTAGGGTTACCACACCTTTAGAGGAGTTACTTGAAAGGAAAAGGTATGTTCTAATGGGGAGAACCACAATAACGCGTATTTGAGACACTCGAAGGAGAAACTTACAACCGTACCTATTCTCGCACTTTCCTTCATGAGACCAACCATTTCATGTACATGTGGATGCCTTTAGCATGGCCATTGGAGTGGTGTTTGCTTAGCCTGGTAAGGTATTATAGATCATCCTATCTATTTTTCTAGTAGAAAGTTGACTCCTATAGATCAAAATTACAACACTATAGAGAGCGAAGCTTTTTCAATGATCTATTATCTACATAAATTCGAGATAGTACCTGCTAGCTACACCATTTTTCTTTTATACAGATCACATGGAATTGAATTATTTAGTAAATAAGACAATTTTACAAGGGCACATATGCATATAGGTACTCTTATTTCAAGAATTTGATTTCATAGTTGTGGTAAAACTAGGAAAAATTAATTCTAGACCAGACTATTTATCCATAATAAAGTCAGGAGGAGAGGCACAAGTCAATGAAGATACCATGTATGATGCACAATTATAAAGGTTACAACATGTGCCATAATAATTAAAGGAAATTATTGTCTTTCTATGAACAAGTATGGTACCAGAAGGAATGAGATCCTTAGAGAAGAAACAACTTGCTATACTTGCGACACCCTATATGTTGATTAGCGGTGACTTTACAAATTAGGTCGGGATGAAGTATTATGCCACCGTGTATTGTAACATGAGCACACGATATTATGGAAAAATATCATGGTGGTATTGTAGGTGGCCACTATGCAATGATGTCATTGCTCACAAGATTCTACTCACTGGATTATGGTGGGAAACCCTATATAAATATGTAAAGCATATTACAAGGCTTGTGATCACTATCAAGCATCTTGAAAAATCTGGTCAATGAGATGAAATGCCTTTAAGACCTATTACCAAAAGTAACTATTATAAAAATGGGCTATCAATTTTTTGGGTCCTATTTCACCAATCGCGCATAGAACTGGATTGCTATATCACAAATTTCACAGACTATCTAACAAGGTGGGCATAAGTAGTGCCTATAAATGATTGTACAATGGATACAACAACCATGTTTCTACGGGAAAATATTATTAAAAGGTATGGATGCTCTTTAAGTTTGACCAGTGATAAGGGAACACATTTTCGAATGAGACAATAATAATTTTATTGAATGAATTCATGATTGAACACCATAAGACTACTACCTATCATCCTCAAAGCTAATGGAACTGTGGAGGCTTTCAAAATAATGTTGAGCCACAAATTCACAAAAATATGTGATGTTGGAAGAAAGTATTGGGATGATAAAGTGTCTACAATGCTTTAGGCATATCGAGCAACATATAAAAGGTTGAACAAAGCCACACCATTTCAATTAGTGTTTGGCATAGAATCAGTTCTTCCTATAGAATTCATGCTACCTTATTTGCATATTGTGAGCTAGAGGTTTAGGCTGATGATCACGTATTAGAAGAACAAATTGAAAAGTCAATAACGTTGGATGAGTGACGAACAATAGCACGTTTGAGTCAAAAACAAGAAAAGGCTAGGCGAAAGCATGACATGACAGAACATTAGGGATAAAAAGTTTGAGATTGGACAAATGGTGCTTCTTTATGATTCTAAGTTTTTACGCCATCTAGGAAAACTCAAGGTACATTGGTTGGGCCATATGTTATCACTCACATAATTGAAACAGTGCTTGATGGAATATGGTTACCTGTGTATTTCAATGAGAGTAGGTTGAATCCCTACTAGAAATAATTATTCTTGGTGTTTGTAATAAGGCAGTGTTTCCATTTAGATTAGGTTTTCAATTCTACATTTCCTTAATGTATTTCCTTCTTCATCACCATGCTTTGTCAATTTAGTGGGTGTTTTTGTGTAATAAGTGTTTTTTTGTGCCAAAATCTAATTATTATTTGAAGAATTTTTATGTACGAGACAACTACGCATACCATTAGTGTGGGGTGGTTATTGATATCTAAGTACGGACTATTGAAAATAAGTACACATGAAAGGAACAAACTGATATGGGTGCTATTCAAGTTGGAGAATTGAAAAAAAAAATTTCTTCTGGAAACAAGGACCGTAGGGGAGATGAATGAAGAAATAAGTATAATGTGAGGTAAGCGGGGGCCATGAGAACTACCAAGGGAAGGCGCATTGGCAAGGTACTCAGATGCATGGAGGTGCATTAAAGAGAAGTCTATGTCTAAAAGGTAGGAAGGCATGCTAAAAGGTTATAGCTTGGGCATGAAGATGTACTTCGTGGAAAGAACGAAAATGGTTGATTAATGAGAGGATTATTGGTAGGTGAAGCAAGAATAAATGTAGTAGCTTTTAAAAAATCTATATAAGGATGGGATGCAAGTTCATTTTTACCATTTCAATTGTGAGAATTTGAAAAGAGCTAAGTGCAAATGAGCCGAGTGAATCGTGTGGAGGTGCAAAGAGTGTGAAACTAGATGTGGAGAGAAGATTTGTGCATAGGAGAAGCTTGCATCCCCATAGGTGAAGGGTTTGAGAAAAGCATACGCATTACGAAAGAGCTAGGGCACGCGATTTCCACTAGGGCAGAGATTTGAACTAGGGTTTTAACTTACTTACTACAGAGGATAGAAAGGAGATATTTACAAATGGTGTTGAAGAAAGCACCTGCAACAGGAGTGAAAGGGAAGAAGAAGGTCAAAGTGGAAGAAGAAATTGCTCCCGAGAGTAATTTCTTAGAAATACAGTATTTAGAGGGCATGATTGTGGGACAAGAATGGGATTCCCACATCCGTAAATGTAAAATCAGTGATTACAACCATCACACATTTGATAATAAGGATTTAGATGCATTGTTGAGTATGAAAACAAACAAGTGCACAACACAAGACATGCTAGTGTACGATGACACTAGGGAGAAGCTACTAAAGCATATTGGAGTCTACCAGTTGTAGGAGCAGCCATAATTTGGGAAATATGAACCAGTGTATAGATGGTTGATGAGGAGAGTCCATGAGGACTTCTTCTACTTTTTCAGACAAAGGGTTAGAATCACAACTACCTTAATTTCAATAGTGATAGGATTAAGGGCCTCAGGATCAGATCTGGAAAGTGACTTAATAGATAAAGAAACGATCTTGGAGACAAGGAAGGAGCTAGGATATACTAAGGTTACAGTGGCATGGACATCGATAAATTGAATAAGTAACCGAAATGCAGAAGCTTCCCATCTTGTAACAAAGTTGAATGACCAAGTGTTTCACCATTTTTAAAAAAAATTTAGATGAAATAGATAAGGGTGTGGGCCAAGAAGGAATACCTATTGTGACAATTGGTTTGGATGTTGTTGCGCACATTCTAAATTCTTGATCCAATGCTGACTGTGAGAGATTCCTTTTGGCTAGGAGGAACTACCTGAAATACACAACAAGACCACAAAAAGAGGATTAAATAATATATGTCAGTGGGCTACCTAGCATGTGCTAGATCTAGGAAGTGTGATACTTCCTCGGTGGTAGTCAACCCACTATTTAATACAATTTAATGTAAGAAATAATGTAAGTAAATAGAATCCTACTTTGTATTTGATATGATTTAGGTATCTCATCCAAATATAATAAGCAAATCTAACATAACAAGCTAGGATATGATCAGATCAAGAAATGAGGTAAATGATTAAAGTTATGGAATAGGTTAGGGTAAGATTCTGGGTCACTTGGGTCACTTGAAAAAGGGTTATTTAGATTTGGTATTAGCAAGACTGCCAAATACACAGCCGACATCGATCTCAGTATGACCGAAGACGGTTTAGTAAGAACCGACGATGGTTACTGTGGGCTGGTAATACTCAATATTTCATGGTTTTGGGGATTTTTCTAAGACTAGATTAGAGATGGTGAAGAGTTGGTTTAGGTCTGGGGATATGTTGGGAATATTCATATGTACTCAGGACTAGAAATAGGTGATTAAAATGGTTGTGATTAATGGGAAAGGGTTAGGTTCACAAGAAGACAATAGTGGTGGGGTGAAAATATAACTAATGGTTGATAAACATTTAGTGAAGAACTCTTATAAAATGAATAGAAATAAATTGGTGCAAGTTAGAGACATACTTAATTCATTTGTGCGGGTTCAATGGCTAGGTGGTGGTGATTTTTATCTATGAAATGGAGATCAATGTCATGACAAAGTTTCCCAAAGTGCTCCCATGAATGCAAAATCCTTTTAATCAATGGATGTGTTGGTTATGGCTTCCTGGATGTGTGAAAGAGATTTTTTTTTTACTTGCATATAGATCTGCTTTACTCCAAAACTTGAGAAATTAGTCTAACCTCTCAAACAAGGTTACCAAAATGGTTATATGGTAATCGACGATGGTTCAAGGTTACCAGTGTCAATTTCAGGTTGATCGGTGTCGGTTAAGGAGGGATATCCTAGGTTGCCTAAAATAGTAGATCCTAGCTATCCATTTTCTTGCTTTGTTTGTTGGTCCCGGTCTAAATGGAACATTGCACTTAGATATGTGAGAAAGTGGTTAGAGGGAGAATAGGCATGTGTTTTTAGGGTTTTACTAAGTCCTAGTTCATTAAGGTAAGTAGGGCTAAGTTTTAGTTAGTTATGGAAGCATGCTATGAATAGGTCTATGGTGAGGTGTCTAGGTGAGGTTGTGGGGTGAGGTGGAAATTTGTTTTAATTAAGGTAATTAAATAATGAATGAAGTGAGGATGAGTATTAATTCAATTGTAAATAGTTAAATTAATATTAATGTGGGGTATAAGGGTCATGGATAGGTAAATGTGTTTAATTTGGTTATTTGAAAGGGGACCAAGGGTAGTGTGACCCAATTTTGGTGTCTAAATTTTCCCCTTTTTGTTGCATAGCTTTTATTGGTAAGTGACGCTAACAAAAATAGGAAGTGAATGCGCCATGTGTGGGTGAAGGTGATCCCCCTCAAACCGGGCACTAATGAGGTGTAAGATGGAATCGATGAGTGGTTTGATAAATTTGTAGGTGGGGAAGATAGGTGGGGAAAGTTTTGAGTACAAAGGAAAGGGTGATGGATAACTCGGGTAATAGGTAATAGGTTAGGGTTAAAATTGGGTCATGGGTAATGGTAATCGAATACACACACATGTATAGATTGTAACACGGTACCAGGATGAAGAGCTTACAAAATCTACATCATCCAAGGGTGATAGGTTTATCTAAAAAAGGTGAAGTGATTCAAGTATCCAAGGTATAGGATATGGTCGAGAAACACAACGTAGGTCAGGTGCAGGAACATTTAGGTATGCTCCGGTACACCAAAGGTTTGGTCAAGATAAATGGCATGGCAATAGGAAAGGTATGGTTGTTAGGATAAAAAAACATAGGTAACAACATCGCAAGGTATAATGAGTACATAAGGTCAATGGTCACACCAAGTAGGTCAAGTTCAGGAAAACATGTCATGGCACGGGTAAGGCCAAGGTACAGTAAAATAACATCTCCTAAGACGTAGCAAAGGAAATGTAGGGGTAGGTTGGGCTTGTAGGTATGTTTCAATGGGTGGCCAAAATGATAAAAAGTGGGTGAGCATGAGTGGCAACAAGTGAAAAGGGATCAAGGTAAGGGAAACTAGTTTGAAGTGTGATCGACGCCGGTTACATGTTGACCAATGACGGTTGACTAGGGCACCAATATGATTGATGTCGGTCATACGGATAGGGATAAAAATGAAAATTCTTCTTTTATGGAATCATTTATCATTTTCCAATAGTAGAAAATGACAAAGGAGTGGTGGAAAAGTGGAAAGTGACAGAGTGAGACAGAGTTTAGTTAGCTAGCCTCGGAGCAGTGATTGGTCATTTGATAGGCGGGTCCACAAGATCGGTGTGAGTGATTTGGTTGGTTGGATGTCTAGAGGGAATTTGGTGATGGTAGAGGTAGGAGAGGGGTTAGGTAGACCACCAAAGGCGGTGACCCAACATGCCCCCACGAAGATGACATTGCGACAAGGTATGATTCGATCCCATTCTATGTTTTTAGGTGAATTTATTTGTAGAAAAATCCAGGTTTGGGTAAAAATGGGTTTGGGGGAATTAAATTTGAATTTGGAAGGTATAGGAATGGAGGAAGGCTTATATAGGGTAAAGAGGGGTGAGGATGGATTGAGGTGAGATTTGGGTAGGGAAGGGTAGGTAGGTAGGGTATAATGTTGAATTTTTAGAGAAAAGGGGTGGGGTTTCATGGATTTTGTCGCCATGACAATGACCGATGTTAGTAAGAGTTAGATGACATTGGTCATGGATGAGGTGATCGATGCTATTTTTTATTGACGGGTGTTGGTCAATAATAATCGATGTTAGTCGGCATTTAGAGGAAAATGGGCCAACAAATGAGAGGGGGTGGGTGGGGGAGATAGGTCATGAGATAAGAATATATTGTTGATGGAAAATAGCTTGGGTAAGAGTTGTAAATAGGTATGGTTCAAGGGATGGGACATAGAGGAGGGAAAGAAGGGTATTCTTTTATAATTGGGGTGGGGAATAGGTCATGAGTAGGAAAGGTCTTGGGAATAGGCTGGGTTAGAGGTGTTAAAAGGCATGGTTCGAGGGATGGGCAATAGAGGAGGGAGAGAAGGGTAGTCTTTTAGGGTTGGGGTGGGGAGATAGGTCATGAGTAGGAAAGGTCTTGGGAATAGGTTGGGTGGGTAAGGGTGAAGTCGGGGTATGGTTGAGGTCTAATGATGTTATGATTTTTGGATGTAGGTGAGGGATCAGTTTTGGATGAAGGATAGGGTACCACCATTATTATTAGTGGTATGAGGGAACATGACAGTTGAGGAGTAGCACCATGTGTAGAGGTTGGCTTGATTGGGGTTAGATTCTTCCAGCATGTAGTCTGGGAGCTGAGTTTGATTGTCAACCTCATTGACAGGTGGGATTCGGAAACCAACACATTTTGTTTACCAACAGGTGAGATGAACGTCACCTTAGAGGATGTTTATAGGATCCTATGGCTGCCAATAGTAGGGACACAAGTGTATTCCATTTTCTTAGAGGAATTTGAGGAGTTTATGTTGATGAGTGTTTGGCAAGGGGTTCTTTGGAGTTATGGTTCCATAGTGCCGGCCACTGAGTTATGGAGATGTACCGGTCCATCCGGAGGAGATGAGGTTAGTGGTGGTGATGATGGAGGTGGTTTGTTGTTTTGTGCTGCCAGATGTGGAGGGTGAGATATTTCCACAAGCATTGATGGGGGTTCATCATGACATGATGGAGGAAAGGGCCCGGTTTACATGGGCACCAACATTCTTAGTGTAAATATATAGTGAATTATGGGCCTATGAGAGGCTACAGAGGTTCAACTTGTGTGGTACGTTCCTTCTACACTACTGGGCATATGAGCACATCATGTGTGTGAATTTAGTGGGCATGCCCTGAATTGATACATTCAAAGTGAGCTATAGGAAATGGGTACCTATTGTTGGAGAGCATCGAGCTGCTAGGGCTACACACGATGTAGCATATTACAAGCATGCATTAGAGGGGTTATCCAGTGTGGACATCATTTGGAGGCCGTATGTGGGCTTCCCATCATATAAGAAGATGATCGAGGAGATACAGGAGCTATAGTTGCTCTGATGGATAGAGGGGCATTATACATGAGAGCATGAGATGATACCTATTGACAGGGTCAGATGACAGTTTGGGTTGCTATAGGATGTACCTCCACCATTTCCACAATATAGGAGGGATGACATGGAGAGGCTTATGCCTCTACCACGCCGATGGTGCCTACAGGGTAGGAGGAACATGTGGTAGATTGGTAGATTGATGATTTCGGGGTTACAAATAGGTACAGACAATGGTGGGAAGCATAACTATGGGTAGTACCATTTGAGGCCAAGACACATCCTAACTTAGTCACTATCATAGTTCAGAGGGATGCCCTATAGGGGAAGGTGGCTACTCTTGTGTCATAGTTAGGGATAGTGCGGGGATAGTTGATAGGGTCAAGGAACAGGTGGCCACACTACAGGAATAGGTAGTGGAACTATATGCGTAGGTAGTACAAGGGGCAGTACCAAGACAGGGTGGGGATGGAGATGGGGTACAGGTGGCCGTTGTATAGGTGCATGTAGTAGGTTTGTAGGGCTAATTGGCCACTAAAAAGGAACAAATTTTTTTCCCTTTAGGCCCGAGTACGAGCACATGCTCCTACACAGGCTCATGGATAGGGTCCCATTTTACGAGGAAGGGGTGGGATAAGGTTCCATAGTACAGTGTACATGGTTAGAGGCCGATGGTACCACTGTAAATAGTACCCATGTCCAGGTTCAGGGATGACCTAGGTGAGGTGATATATTATCAAGATCACCTATTGGGTACATGTAGGGATAGATGTCCCTACCTATGCGAGATAGATCACAATATCCCTTGAGTGAGAGGACCATGTTTCACACTCATAATGTGGAGAGTATAGGGGGTCGGTAAGCCCCAAGACAGGGTTAGGGTGACGCCACTAGTTAATGGAGGCTAGATCTAGGTGAGGTACTAGAAGAGGTTAGGGCTGAAGCCCATGGACGACACTAAGATGCTAGTGGGATGTCGCATGGGAGAAGAGGAGGAGGAGGAGACAAGTGAGAAAGGCATGGAGGGTATCCGATGATTGATATTTTTGTAGACCTCCATTTTTGTGATTTTTGATATATACTAGCCTACATGTCGAAGAGAGTGAGGATGTACATGAGATTTTTGTATTTATTTTTATTTGTGTACATATGTATGTATACATAGACTTTCTCATTTATATAGATGATGATATTTATATTATGGATGGTGTACTTGTTTTAATTTCCATTATTATTTGTGTATGTGATGGAAACTAGGTGAATTAGGCATGATTGAGTCAAGGTCTTATAGGCATGGTTGAGTTAGGTCAATTAGGCATGTTGGAGTCAAGTCATAGGCATGATGGAGTTAGGTCATAGGCATGATGGAGTCAGGTCATAGGCATGATGGAGTCAGGTCATAGGCATGATGGAGTTAGGTTATAGGCATGATGGAGTCAGGTTATAATTTTGATTTTAATGTCCAAGTCATTGGTAACATGGGAAATAAATGATGATGTATATGTGTGTTATGGTTTAAGTTTCCAAATATTTTCTATAGTGGAAATGTGAAAATGATAAATGAACGATGTGATGATGTGGTAAAAATGTTCATCAATTGTTGCTTGTTTGGTTTAATTTCCAATTGTTGATATAAAATGGAAATGAACTAAGGTAGGATGTGAATAGGGAAATGAAGGGGAAAATAATGTAAGGTTAAGAGTGGTTGAGCTAATCTTCAAGGGCCCAATGCCCTCGAAGTTCGCCTACATAGCCCCAACGAAAAGGGGCCTTAGGCTGATGTAGTTTCCCATAAGTTAGGTAAGAATATAAGGAATAGATTAGTAGATCTTAGGCATGATTAAATTCAGGTCATAGGCATGGTTGATTTTAGGTCATAAACATGGTTTCGTTTAGGTCATAAGCCTAGTTGAGTTTAGGTCATAGACATAGTTGAGTCATTTTAAAATTTAGGCTTTGATGATTTGGTCCTGTATAGGATAATCAATAATTAATGAGGAGGGTGAATGGGAAGGGAGATAGTAAGAGCCACCTAATTGATAAGGACCATAACGAGTCTATCATACCAAATATTGGATTATGAATGTAAGACCCTAAAGGCATTGCATAATTGACTATTCTAAGGGTGAAGAAAGTCACATGATCATGAAATGTCACATTTGTGGCACATCCCTTGAGTGGGCAGAAAATTAGGGTGACAAAGGTGATGAGATGAAAATAGGTTGGTTTGAGCGTAACCTAGTGTGAGACAACATGCCTATTTGGCAAGAGACCCAAGATCAAAATAGGAAAGTCCATGACAAAAAAGTTAATCTTTTTCTTTTTGCTTTTAATTTTGTTTTTGTTTTGATAGAATGATCGATGCGGGAAGTATATGTGGGATGAGTGGATCTTATCCTTGAGTTCTTCTTGAAGTTAATCAATGTGGGAAGCTTCTGAACATTTTAGTGTATTTTTGCAATGAATTTATATATTTTTTCTTTGAGGAGTAGTTTATTTATAGCAGCTAGATAGAGAGAAGAGATATCCCATTTTGAGGAGTCATCTTTTCTCGGAAGTTTAAATCAAGGAGTTGAATCCCATTTTATTTTTTTGGACATTTTAAGTCATGAACAAGACTATCGAGTAATATATGGTTCTTTTTTAGAAGAAAAAACCATAGCAGACAAAATTTAACTATGAAAGAGGTAGTTTCGAGTGATGAATGACCATGGGATTCCATCTTTTAAAAGATGAAAAAGTATCCATGAGAATCATGCTATGAGTAGATATGTGGTACTCATATTAAAGATAAGACTGAAAGGTGATAGGTAATCACATGATTCTTGTTTAGTCGTTGATCCTCAAAATGGGTAATATGGAAGGTGAACAATGCTCAAGGGACGAGCGATCAATTGATAGAAAGTGATATATGACTTAATGTCAACAATAAAATGGTATAAGATGTAAGACATTGAGAGGCTTAGGTTAGGGTTTATCTTCAAGTGAATACAAATGATAAGCACTTGATCCATAGGCATGTGTAATGATATAGGGTGTAGCTAATTAGGAGAAAATTTACCCTATTTACTTTTCTCTTCTTTGGTTACATGTTGATTTTCCTTTAGGATGAGGTTGCCAACCTCAAAGTTTGTTCATTTGATAAGTTTTTGGTAGATTTGGATATGGTCAAGAGCATTGAGACATCATTCATCTAATAACTCAAGCTGCACCAAACGGTCCTGGTGAAAGTCATCGTCGTTGAGCATGTCTTGTAGTGAGATGCGAAGAGATGGAATCTAGACTTCAAGAGGCAAGAAAACCTCAGTACCATAGACCATAGAAAAAGGTGTGGCAGCAGTCGAAGTGTGAATACTAGTGTGATAAGCCCACAAGGTGAAAGGAATGTGTGAATGCCAATCCTTTGCAAGTATCATTAACTACTTTCATAATAATTTTGTTCAAGGTTTTATTGGTCAATTCTACTTGGCCATTGGTTTGCAGGTAATAAGGTGATGAGAAACTGAGTTGGATGCCAAAAGCATCACATAGTTTACGTAGGGTTTTATTTTTGAATTACTTTTTGTTATCAGTGATGAGACGATGAGGAACACCAAAGTGACAAATGATGTGATGGTTGATGAATTCACATATTTTCTTGGATTTTTTAGAAATGAGGGGGATGGCTTCTACCCATTTAGTGTAATATTCAGTAGCGGTTATAATCCATTGATGGCATTGTGAAGAATGGGGATTGATCTCGCTAATAAGATCTAAGCCCCATTGAGAGAAAGGCCAAAGGTCTCATGCGACCTGTAAGGCATGACTAGGTGTGTGATGAAGATTAGCATGTTGCTAGAATTTTACACAACGTTTGACATAGTCACAACAATCACAGTTTAGGGTTGGCCAATAATAGCCAAGGTGAAGAATGCATTTTGTAATAACTAAACCACTAAAGTGACCTCCACAAATTCCATCGTGAACTTCCTTGATAGTGTAGGGAATTTCAGAACTTGTAAGGCATCGTAAGAGAATACTATCAAAGCCATGCTTATAAAGGATACCACCCATGATGACATAATGAGAGACACTTTTAAGAAAGGCACGTTGTCCATTACGAGTGAGATCAATGGGTAGAATGGAAAGGGAAAGATAGTCTATAAACTGCTTATACCAAAGGTCACGTGGGTCAGGTGAAATGGTTCCGATGGAGTAGACCTCACGAGGTAAGTAAGAGGGTGATTGCAACCTTTGTATTGTGACAAATATTTTAGAGTCGGCGGGAGAAGTGGGTATGTGAGAAGCCAAGTAGGCCATGGTATCTACAAATTTATTGGTAGAAAATGGGGTGGTTTGAAGTTCGTAATAGTCAAAGGTAGTCAAAAGTATGTCTACATGATGTTTGTACTTTTGAAGTATTTCATTACAACATTGGTATATACCATTGAATTGGTTTACGACCAGCTGGGAATCACCAAAGATATTGATTAAATTAACATCTAAGGCATAAGAAACCTAGAGACCCAATACGAGTGCTTTCGTATTTGGCAATATTGTTTGTACAATAAAAATCTAGCTTGAAAGATAAAGGCATAGGTTTGTCATCCAAAGGAATGAGGATAACACCAGCCCCACCTCCACGCTGACACTTGGAGCCATCGAATAAGAGTGTCATTTGGTAAGCGGGTTCATCTAAGGAGAGGGTAGCTATGGATTCGTCTAGGAAATCAAAGTTAGAGGGTTGATTCCCGAAAGGGGTGCATCTGCGAGTTGGTCAGTGATAGCTTAGTCCTTGATGGACTTTTGATGAATGAATTCAAGGTCAAGGTTAGAAAAAAGCATAAGCCAACGTGTGACACACTGATGTTGATATGGTTTAGTGTACATGCAGTGTAGGGGGTCATTATTGGTAACAATGATGGTTTTGTGGTTGGGTAGGTAATGACGAAGTTTGGTGGTGACAAAAACTAAGGCTAAGAAGAGTTTTTTGGCATGGGTGTATCTAGTTTTCTAGTCTAGAAGGGTACGACTTATGTAATAAACCACTTGCTCTCGATGTTGCTCATCATGATGAGTGAGCATGACACCTAAAGAATGGTCAGTAGTGGAAATGTATAGGTAAAAGGGTTGTTCATACTTAGGAGGAATGAGCACTGGTGGTTGAAGGAGGTATTTTTTAAGGCACCAAAGGATTTATGGCATTCATCATCCCATTTGAATGAAACATTCTTCTTGAGAAGATGATGAAATGGTTGACAACAGTCGAAAGCTGCAAGATAAAATGATGAATGGATTGCAACTTACCTTGTAGGCTTCAAAGTTGACAAAGATTAGTAGGCGTGCATTTCTAGAATATCCTTTACTTTAGCATGATTGACTTTTATGCCACACAAAGAAATGATGAAACCAAGGAGTTTTCCTGAAAGTACCGCAAAGACGCACTTCTTTGGTTGAAGATGAACACAATACTTGATGAGGCAGTCAAAGATGACCTTAAGGATGGTCAGGTGTTTGGCTCAATGTTTGGATTTGGCAAGAATATCATCTACATAATATTCCAATATGTGATGCATGATGTCATGGAAGATGTAAGTCATGGCTCATTGGTATGTAGCATCAGCATTTTTAAGGCCAAAAGGCATGACTCGATAGTAGAAGGTCCCCCAAGGAGTGATGAAGGTATTTTTGTGTTGATCTTCTGGAGCAAGTAATATTTGATTATAACCCAAGAAACCATCCATGAGTGATAGCATTTCATGGCCGATGGTGAGATCAACTAGTTGGTCAATACTTGGTAGAGGAAAGTCATCTTTGGGAAAAGCTAGGTTGAGTTCATGGAATTCCATGCAAATGTGGAGTCCCCTATTTCCTTTGTGACATGAACGATGCTAGAAATCCATTGAGGATAATCGAGGGGTAGGATAAAAGAAACTAAGAGAATTCATTGAAGTTATTATTTGACCAGAAGAGCAATGCGAGGATGCATTTTATGGAGCTTTTGTTTGATGGGTTTGGCATTAGGAATGGTTACGATATTGTGGACCATGATTTTTGGGTCAATACCAGGCATATTAGCATAGGACCGATAAAAGCATTGCTATGGTCCCGAAGGAAAGAAGTAAAAGCTTCATGTTCAAGCAACATTTAAAGACTAACCTATCTTTAGGATGTGCGGGTCATCCTGAGTATTAATTTTGATTTTGATAGTTTATTCATTCAACATGGTTTGCGTCTCAGATGGTAACCGGTGAATATAAGAGTCTTCTGCACCAAGGTAGGTGAGTATGGACTAATCGTCCTAGACATTGAATGACATGAGTAGAAGGTGTATCATCATCGATCATGTCGGATACATGAATTGGTGAGAATAGGGAGCCTCTCCATCACATTGATAGGTCAGAGGTCCCAGGGAAATTGTTTTTATGAAAAAAAAGTTAGGAGGAATAGATTCAGGATCTATAGACTCTATGGGTGAAGATGGTGATGTGGGAAAATGAGGTGTTGAAGGTTTATCTTCCTCAATGAGGTCAACATGGGCCTTCTTGGGAGGTGGTGCAGAAAAGCCAATACCACTATGGTCATTATATTTCTTGGTGGTATAGGAAACAACAGTATGAAAAACTTGTTAGTAAAAACCAAAGCCAAAACCTTTCCATGCGTAATGGTGGAGGAAAGTGTGGGAAAAGTATCAATTAGTAAGGGATTGTAGGTTAGATGAAAAAAATCATGTTTGGGATGGAGGTTTAGGTGAATAAGTGGCAATATCAATTCCTCCATACGTTGGATTAGTGCGAAGGTGGGGAGGACCATAAGGAAAAATATTTCCTATGTGGTAATCATAAGTAGGGTGATAGCATAGGTTCCCATACTCTTGATGAGTGAGGAATGTGTTGATATTGTAGAAATTGTTCTCCCTAGAGTGAGGAATTGAAAAACACCTTCTAAGGGATCGAGTATTCAATATGTGGGTAGCAGGATAGACAAATTGCTAGATGATTGGGAAGTAGATGAATCAGTTGTAGAAGTTGTAGTGGCGGTAGGGAATAACAAGGTTAGATGTGGGAGAGGTGGTAGCAACATTGGTGGATGTGCGTGTGGGTGAAGGTGAAGTGGGGATAGTGGTAGATTCCTTGACTTGTACATGCACATCATTGGGCTGGTACAACATGTTACTGGTATTGAATGGAAATGGGTCGATGGGGAAGGTGTAGTTATGTCCGTCATGCTCGAATTTTACACAAGGGTGTAAAGTTAAAGGGACACAACCCATGACATGAATCTAGGGTCTGCCGAGTAATAGATTATACTAGAATTCCCCCTCTAAGAAGTAGAATAGTTTTGAGATAGTGTGGGGGCCTATGCGAACATGAATGATAATAGTGCCAAGGGTGGAGGTGATGGTGTCGTTAAAGGAGTGCAAAATAATGGGGTTATTATGCATACAGTTAGAAGGAATACGTATTTGATTGTATGCATGTGAGGAGATGATGTTAATGCTAGTAGCACCATCAATCATGACACAACGTATACATATGTTATCAATATAAACATAAATGAATAGGGCAGGATCGGAGTCATTTGATTGGAGAGGTACAATCTCCTCATCAAAAAAGTTGATGGAGGTGACGTGAGGAGTGTTTGTTGGGGTAGAAGGAGGATCTGATTTGGTTAGCGATGCCACATGGTGAGGGGTGATTATTGAGGCCACTAGTGTGGGGTTATTGGGTAGAAATTCAATGGATTGTAAACCTCAATAAGGGCTTATCTCGTGGCATTCATAAGTCTGTGTGAGATCATATAAAGACATCTATAGAGGAGACTGATGTGATTGTTTTATCATTGCACGATGGGTGACCCCATTAGAGATAGGGTACGTAGGTCTCATGGATGGTGATTTTGGGAGCGGGTGCAAATGGTATATTGGGCATGTGGTTGGTGATGGGGTAGTTGTTTATTCTTTTCCTTTGTCTTTCTGAGTGCAGTGTAGCAAAGTGAGCCATGTTAATATGAGGGGAGGTGGATGGAGAGGGTGTGTCATGAAAGGTATGAAGACATGAGGGGAAAAATCATACGGGTGGATAATATTCTTGTGAAATGAGTAGGGCACATTGACATTTGGTTGGTGGTTTGGCAAAATCTCTAATAAGAACCATGTTGATCTTGAATTTTAGCAGTGGGAAAAATGGTTGTGGGTGTAGAGATACTAGTCACTGAATGGGTAAAGGAAAATGACGTATGGTGATAGGTGAAGGTGGAGCATGGTCCTCATCAAGAAGATTGTCATCATCAAAAAAAATTTCAGGAGGACAAATTTTAAGAAGAATATTCTTGAGCCTTACAATTTTCAGCATCATGTCATGGCACATGATGATAGGAATAAATATTGGTTTCATCAAACCTTTTTGGTTTAGATTTGAGAGGATCATAAGGTCGAAGCAAAGATAATGTGTGAGGGAAGTCTCCAAGAGATTGGTTAAAATGTTGGCTTAGTACCGCTAATAGATTGTAATGGGAGGTGAGTGTGGGTTTAGGTACAGGAGTGGCTGATTCTAAAGGAAGAGGATTTATAGGAGGGGGAATGGGTTGGTATATTTTGGTATGTGGAGTGGTCTTAGGTCTTGTTGGCATTTTTTTTGGTAAAGGTGGGGTAGAAGAGCTACGATGAAAGGTTTGGTTTGTTTGACTACCTTATTAAAGGGTAGTGGATCCTTAGCTTTGAGTTACTTCTTGGGTAAAGGTGACACAGGAGTACGGGATGTAGAAGGAAAAATAAATGGTGGAAGAGGATGGGTTACCCACAGGGGCAACCGAGTTGCAGAGTGGAGGTGGTTGGTAGAGGTGGGGTAGGTGGCATTGGTTAGAGTTGTATAGGAAGGTTAGGGTTATAGTAACTGGTGGAGGTATAGGTGGAAAGAAGTGCATGGGTGAGGGTGAGGGAGTTTGGTTTTTAGGTGAATGAGGTGTAACAAAGGCTCGTGATGTAGTAGCAAGTTATTTAGCTTTTGAATAGCCTTGGGTATGAGATTTTTGGTCAAGGTTGATGGATGAGGCCCTAGGATGGACGGAAGGGGGAGGGTGACAAGGGTGTAGTAGGTGAGACTAGTGTACACAGCCTAGAGGGTTGGGTTTTATTTTTAGGTGGGAGGATAATGCTACTGTGGACTTTGGAAGATGCGACTAAGTCCAATCTGATAGGTGGGTGAGTAAGGCTTGATGTCGGCATAACACCCAAAGTAGTGATGGGTCTAGATACAGGTGGGGGATAAGTGTGGGTAGGTTTTTAGGTTTGGGAATAGTTGTAGTGATGGGTAGAACTCTGGATGGAAGTAAGGATGATGAAGAGGAATTCGTTTCAATTAGCATGGTCAATGTAGTTTTGGTTGCCGAAAATACCTTTGGGTAGATCTTGGAAGTATCTTCATGTGATGCCCGTTAAAACAACCCACTTGAGACCCAAGAAACAACCTAGGGTTAGTTAGGAAAATTATGGAATAATTTTTTTGATTAGAAGTGTCCACAACTAGGTTACAAGACAATAGTTGACACTATCAAGTTCCGGAACAAGTCTAAAATTATTAGAACATACTTTTTATTTATTAACAATTTTCAGAGGTCACATGGTCTAAATTTTAGGGTTAAAAGTTTCGATTAGGTTCAGGGGTAAAATATCACCATACCCACTCTCTAATAGGATTATGGATTCAATTTGATTTTTCTCACACTTAGTGCATTCAAAATTTCCATAAATCATTCCCATTAGATAGGAAATTTTCTCACCTTTCCAACGATATAAATAAGTCCTCCTAACTCCTTGTAAAACTCTAGTTATGGATCGACAGAGCTTAGGGGTCAAATTTTCCCAAAGGGGACACGTGTCGAGTGGGGAAGAAGACCCATTTCTCGGGTTAACAAGTCACGGGGTGGAATTGGAAAATTTTCCCCATGTGGGTGCAATGTCTAATTTCTTCCACACCTCTCCAGGTCCTCCAGGGACACATGGCGGCCTCTGAGTCATCACCGAGAGAAAAGAGGGATGGATGGGGTGGCAGAGGTGTTGGAAAAAACTTGCCAAGGAGGGGAGAGCTCCAAAAATTGCTCGCATGCCTACGGGTCTGCCAAGGACACATGGTGCCCAACGACTATGGTGGGGAGAAAAGGAGAGGGACGGATGGAGCGGTGGGGTCGGGCTTGACAAATTTTTCCAAGGGAGGGAAAGGGGTTAGTTTGCCACGTGGGTCCGTGCATCCGCGAAGAAGAATTTCCCATGGCAAGGGTGGGAGTGCGGGGCCATGGGGGTCCTTTGAAAAAATTTCCAAAAAAAAAATTCAATAAAGGAAAGGTCACGAGGGTTTTCCTACCCCGTTGTCACCCCATGCTGCCACGTGGCAGCCTCTGGTTGGCTACAGGCTCGTGGGGAGAAAGATAAAAATTTCCCAAAATTTTTAAAAGGCCCAAGGGCTAAAATGATGTCACATCTCTGTCGCTGCCCTATGAGGACACGTAGCAGCCGTTGATTGGCTGTGGGATGGTGGCAGAAATTTTTAAAATTATCCCCAAAATTTTTTAAAATTTTTCTCTAAGGATATTTCGATGGGAAATTTTCGGACATGGGGCCCGCCAGTGAGAAAATTTTCCGCAATTTTCCCGCCAAGGTAGGAAAAATTTAGAGGCCATAAATTTTTCTAGAAATCTTGGTTTTGGGAAAACAAGGACTTTCTAGAAATCTCTCGATGCCCTCTTTTCACAGGAATCATAAATTTTACATTTTGATAAATTTTAAGGGGTCAATTTTACAAAAATGATCTGTAGGATTTTAAATAGAAAACTGGTAATTTTTAACTTATAAATTTGATTCAATTTGGTCTCCTCCTTCACTCAACATGCCAAATAGACATGGAGGATTATTCTAGGAAGGATTTAGAATGTTTTGGGAAGGTAAATTCACTTGTTTGATTTTCAATTTACATTTTTCCAACAAATGACAGAAAACGACTGTGAAAGGGATTGGGCTCGATTTGCAATGTTTTAAATTGTTTTCTTAAGTGTTATTTGTCAATTTGAGTTTCTTGATAATACAACATGCTAAATTTTAACATTTCCAAGTTGATTATAATGTGCAGGCCCGAACTATACATTTTAATTAAATAATTGCCAGTTTTAAATTTACAACAAAGATCCATTTCTAGGAAAATTTGTATATCAATTTCATCATTTAAGTGTGGTATTTAATTTCTAATCTAGTCCAAGGCATTTAGTTGTTTATAAAAAAATAATTTCAAAGCTAAATTGTAAAGTTTGATTTCTAATTTAATATATTTCAAAAAGAGACAAAGCAATATAATTCCTTCATACGTATTTCTTCTTTTTCCATTTTCTAAGACAGGGATTTTAAATCACAATTTGATATTCCAATTTGAATCAACAATGTAAATGAGAGAATATCTTGCAATTCTTTATTAATTCCAAGTATACAACTTTACATCTTTCCATGTTTGAATGCAATAACACATTTCTATTTCTTTCTTTCCAATAAACAGAATAGAGTATAAATATCCTTCACATTTCAAATGTACAACTTCCACAATCAGTTACATACATATTTTCTTCACAAATATAAATATTACAATTTCATCCACTTCAAGTGGGAAAGGTTACAATTGAATTTGTTTCACAAGGGACTCAAAACTACATTTTCCTTTACTCCATAACAACAACATGCAAGTTTTATTTTTCTCCAAGTTGATCACAACAAAAGTGGGGGAAAGGAAACGCTCTCCACCCAACCAAGACATCTAATGAAAGGAG
Source organism: Taxus wallichiana var. yunnanensis (assembly GCA_018340775.1). Lineage (NCBI taxonomy): Eukaryota > Viridiplantae > Streptophyta > Pinopsida > Cupressales > Taxaceae > Taxus > Taxus wallichiana. The sequence goes on from CM031238.1 coordinate 485,320,428, forward strand.
AATCCATCCTTCATCATTGGCCCCCAAGCCCCAACCATAATACAATAAGAGGTGTGATTTAACCCATGGCAACAAATGGCTTCCAAAACACACAACATTCTTTCAACATGCATAATTCAATATAAAACATAGTCCAAACAAAAACAATAGTTTACAACTACATTTGAAAACATTCAAATAGAACTCAGGCTTGATCATGTAAGCCAAAGGAGAAAGGACTATGGGGGAAGCTACTTATGCCTCCCAATGGGAATTGGGCATCCACCAGAATAAACCACCAATAAAAATTCACCACACATATCCTTATGCCCCCACAATCCCTCCTTATGCCCCCATAGACTTCCTTATGCCCCCACAAAGTAAGAAATGTAAGCTATTTATTTTCCATAGTGGATCCCAAACCCAAACTCCTCCACAAGAATTCTAATGCCACTGCATTCCCTTATGCCCCCACATGAATTCCCCATAGCCTTCTCCTACACCATTCCTATGGCAGTCTACCCAAACAACCAACAAATAAATAAAAACATGCACCATTCATTCATACACAAAATAAATAACAATCACAAAAGAAGAGCTAAGCTCCTACCTTTCCATGGTAGCTTTTATTTCCAACAACAAGCTTTCAATGCTAGAAACACACCCCAAAATAGCAATCTCCAAGCATGTAAAGTTTCTCCAAGATCCTTCCAAAAGCAAGATCTCCCAACACAAGAAAATGCACCCCCGAGGAGGTATGCAAAAAGATTCAACAACCCAAAACAAGCAAAGAGTTTGAATTTTATATAAGGGGGAGAGAAGAGGATGACGTGGATCCATGTAGGATGCCACATCACACATCCTCAACTCCTACACAAAAGATAAATTTTCATTCTACAAGGAAAAATAAAGAGGTGGGTGAAAATATGACAAGTTACTTGCACACTCTAAAAAGCCCACACCCCAAAGGACTGCAAAATAAATAAGATGTAAGAAGAGTGCAATCAAAAGTTGCAACATGATTAATAAAATGCATTAAAAGGGTCTAAAATCATCCTTCCAATGACAGGTATGGTTGGTAAATTAAATTTAGAGGTATGGGACAAGTTTTACTTGTCCCACAAGTCTCCAAAAACAACCCCCAAGGACAAATTCAAATTTCCAAGGAGGTGGAGTGATTCATACTCCAAAATCTGACTTACACACTCTTACACAAACTTACACATCTCTTAAATATTAAATACAAAAGCCAACAACTTCTATTATTTCTTTCCCATATCCCAATTTGATTTATTTAAATTTTAACCATATGATTTATCACATTAATCTACCACAATTTTAATTAAATAAAAGAAAGGAACACATCACTAATAAAATACATACAAACAATAAATAAATTTAACCACATTAATAAAATACACAAACCCATGGTCACATATAAAGGTGATCCCCCATGGGAATCCCTAACAAAAACACACACACACACACACACACAAAACAAGTTTCCATGGTGACCTTGTTAAATTCACCTAGAATTCCATTGTGGTTGGTCTCCAATCCCCGATGTTTGTTGTGATATTAACTTGCAAAACACAAATACCTCCTTCGGCCTCATGGCCATATCAGAACATCCAAAATGAATATAAATATAATCTCAAAATCATCTAAATATGTGAATCACAACAACATCAAGGAAATTTAACATTATCACATACAATTTATATCAACAACTATATCATCATCATATAATATTCATTTTCTAGATCTACTCATAATATCCAAAATCACATGTCCGAACAACATCCATAAAACATCCATGTCAAATATTATATCATCATCCACACATGAGTGTCTCTAATAATCATCATGTATCATAACCAAATCAAGATCAATAATAGTCCATGATCAAATGTCTAACAAAGATACTAAATTAGAACTATAATAATGTCCATAATGTGATCAACTATATCAGAATCGAGTATAAAAAAGGTGTCAAAGGAAAGTGGGTACTACAATTTAGGAAACATTTGCATTTGGGTCAAAACGGGAGCCGAAGACATCCTCGAGCATGGAATGATCAACCGTGAAAAAGAACTACCAAGAAGAGGATGGAATGGGTCAGGTGGTAATCCCTATAAAATATGTCTGTGAGACAGGGAATTGGCTAGCTTCATATTTTGTAGGTAAGAGAGTTGAGATCATGTTAATAGGTTCCTGAGATGCTAGGGGAGAATTGTCCCTGACAGGTAGTGACATGTCTGAAGAATCTCCCATAGGTAGGAGAGATAATTGGTCAAGTGAGGTAGACTTCTCCCTCATTGGAGGAGAAGACGATGATGATTCTCTTATGGATGGAGAATAACAAGTGATCACGGTTCATAAGGTTAGGAAGCATATGATGACACAAAACTAGTAGAAAGTGTGGGTTCCTCCGTGAGAGAAAGGGGAGATGAGGGGGAATCCTTTATGGGTGGAGTAGAAGAGGTATGTTCCTCTGTGGGTGGAGGAGCTCGTTTCAATATTTCCTTGATAAATGAAGTAGGTAGGTTTTGAGGAATATTTGGCATGATATCAAAAACTATGTGAACCTCACAGACATTACTTGTCATTGGATGAAGGTTTGCTATTTTTATTAGATAATGGTTTATGATTAGGGAATGGATTTTTTAAGATGTGCAAATTCTGATTTTCTAGTGCATTTGGGTTGTCTATGCGACAAGGTCTCCATTGTCTATCATCTCTTGAACAATGTTTTTAAAAGTTATGCAGTTACCATCACTATGTCCTTTAACATGATGATAATTATAGTAGTCATGTTCTTTATACCATACTAGAATAGGACGAGAAGGGTCAAAACCTATATGAGGTTTTATGGGAGGAAGTGTAATGGCTCTAGCTTTAAGAAGATTTTCCAAGACTGATGAATAGGGCTCTCCAATCGAAGTGTATTTTTGTTGTTCCCATTGGAGCTGAAAGGCCTAGATGGGAGAAATATTGGAAGAAGGTTGGGCTTGATTAGAAGGATGAGGTGGACCCACCTTGAGGAATACCGCATTGGTAGATCCTTTGGGCTTTGAATAGTTATTTTGGGTTTTGAAGATGAAGAATAATCATTTGATTTGAATGGGGTGTTCTTGTTCCATAATTAGATTTTCTTTTCTTCAATGGCATGAATTTCTAGTTTTCGGGCCATGGTGAATGCTTCATCAAAGGTTTGGAAGGTTTGGACTTGTAGAGTTGGTGAGATGTGTCTGCACAAGCTCTAGTGAATAACTCGATAAGTTCAGTCTGAGGTAGTTGGAACATCAATTGGTTAATAAGACTCCGCCAACGGAAATGAAATCTCGATAGATTCATCTTCATACTATTGGGTTGAATAGAGATTGGTCATGGTGAATTGCTTGGTAACATTGATTGAAAAATGATTTCATAAATCTTGGGCTACTTGATTAAAGGAATAGATAGAATTTCAAGGTAGTCTGTTGTACCAATCCAATGCTGGTCCCGTCAAGGACATTGGGAAAGTTCATAGGAGCAAAACATCCTCGTGGGTGGTTAGGTAACACCAAAGTTTGAATGAATGCAAGTGTTCCTACGGGTCTTTTTACTATTGAATAAATTGAATATAGGCATTTCCTAATGCACCTCGGGTAAGGAAAAATGGGAATGTATGGATAGATAAGCTCGTTACATATTTCATCATATGTTAAAGAATTACGGGAGATAGAAAAATATTCTTCTAGGGTTTACATCTTCTCCATCATCATTTTGATGAGGTTATTAGTAGGTTGGGATTAATGGGTACCCTTGCGAAAAGGGGGTTAATGCTTTGAATGCATGAGGTGGGTGGTATGTTTGGTGTATGGTGGTGGTGAGTATGAGAACTGTGGTAGGAGGAATAGATGTAGGTGGAACATAGCCAATATAAGCAATATATGAGTTCGTGTTTTTGTAGTATGTGTAAGTGGGTGGGGTAGTCGTAACAACTCTAGTGGTGATTGGGGGTAAGGACTATGGGATAGAAAGGATGAGGTTTTGGAAAGGGGTGTAAGTTTCTGACACCGGAGGTGGTTGCGATGCAATGGGTATATGGGAAGTGGCAGGTGTAAAGAGATCTATACTCATAAAGGCTATCGGAGGGATAATCAATGTCGCAGTACGATTGATGACATTGATGCTGCAGATTATAAAAATGTGTGATTTAGTTAAGACACCAAAGGTGATAAAATGGATGACGGTAGCATTGAACTAGTGTTAGCTAATGTAGAAGTGAGGGATAGAGCATGGGGGATAGATACGGGCATGTCATATATTAACTATCCTAAGGAACCCTGGGTGGAATAATGAGCAAGGTAGTATTGGAGGATAGTGGGATTCTGGTCAAGGAGTCTCACAAACTCCTCATCACCAATGGTGATGGGGATAAACTGAGTCGGATCCATAGGTGACAGAATGGATGGTGGTGACAGACTAGGTGGGAGTGGCTGACAACTAGTGGGAAACACGAGGGTGTTAGTTTGGCTGTGAATCATCGTATATTAGGTGAATAGTACTCTTTAAATGACACAAGGGACAAAAATATGGGGAAAAATATATTTCAAGAGGAAAATTGAGTAAATATTTTAATAAAATCAAATCGGGGTGACCGATGCTAGTTGTAAGAACCGATGTTGGTTAAGGTATGAGTGATGCCGGTCACAAGATGATTGATGACGGTTACTGTGAAGAATAATAGTTTCAACAAATAAAGCAAAAACTGGTGATTGTTAAATAGGGAGACTATATTAGAGGACTATGATCATAATATAGAGAGTATGGTGACACACAAAAAAATTTAGACATAAAAGAAGGTGAGATGAGTGTTCTCTGGGTAAAATGACCAATAGAACAAGGAACCGACACCAATTAGGTAAACGATGCTGGTCAGATGTAAACGATGACGATCGTGGGACCAATGTTGGTTACTTGTGAAATCTGAAGAATGAAGAAAAATGAGGTGTTGTGAATTTAGATTGTATGAAGAATCAACCCAGAATCCTGGGTATGATAGGATGAGGCCCTGACACACTTAGAGAAAGTCAGAATACTCCAACTATGATGGTAGAGTGTGAAAGGAAAAAGAAAGATGAAGAAAATGTATCCTCTCACCTCAAAACACAAGTCAAGCACAAAGCTATGAAAACACATAGTCCTAAAAGTGAATTTTATATTTGTTGTAGCTTATGCTATTTATGACTAACATGTGAATTCAGAAAAAAAAAATAAATTTGAGAAGTTATCCTATGAAAAAGGAAATCTAAAGGGTGAGGTTTCAGGTTATGTTATGGCGGGGGCAGTCCTTCCTTTGATGGGGTACTGGATAGAGATAACCAGCTGGGGATTACCTATCAATCCTCTGATTGTGTGATCATTGATAGATGCTCCCAGGTAAGATGTCATTTAAGAAGGTGTGTATATTCAATTTTTGTGTAGTTTGGAAAGAGAGAGAGAGAGAGAGAAGCAAGTGCTTTCTATGGTTCAATTATGTCAACCATCATCTAGGCATGACTTCCAACGATATAGGTTTCCCTCATTTTTAATGTGAGCTATAATGCACAAAATCGAATGCAATGCAAGTGTTTTAAACCCAAATCAAAATATGATATTCGATGTAGCAAATGATGAATAGGAAGAGGGATGATTTTTCACTAATGCAATGCAAGAAAGAAGAAGTGGTTCATTTTAAGCCCCAAATGACAAATGTCATTTAGACAATTAGAAGAAAGGAATATTACTAGGGAGAAGATTAAATGTGTAATTTTTGAAATGAAAGAAACACACACAAAAAAATTTCATTATATGAAGAAAATTCAATTAACCGAAGATAGGGTCCCACCGGGCGTGCATGCAAAATGTTTCACCATTTACTTTAGTTTTTAGATGAAACAAATAAGGGTGTGGGACAAAGAGGAATACTTGTTGTGATGACCATTTTGAAGTTTTTTGCACATGTTCTCACTTCTTGATCCAATGCGACTTGTGAGAGATTCCTTTTGGCTAAGAGGAACTACCCGAAATACACAACAAAACAAAAAAAAAGGATTAAATAATATAAGTCGGTGGGCTACCTAGCATGTGTTAGATCCAGAAGTGTGATACTTCCTCGGTGGTTGTCAACCCATTGTTTAATACAATTTAATGTAATAAATAACATAAATAAATACCAAGGGTCCTTCTCCCTCGAGTAAAACGCGGAGTCGCTAGATCAAAAGATGATCAAAAATAACAGAATTGGAATATGATTTTCCCAAATGAGTCGCCAAAAATCTGGCTGGTCGCCGATAGGACTTTACGAAGAGCAACAATGTCGGGACAAGAAGTCCCTCCTCTTTAATGGGAGAGGTTCCCTTATTCAGAAACGAACTTATTTACAAATGTACAAAACATGATTTGTTGGTTAAACTTGGATATCACAAAAGTGTTTTCTATGAAGATCATCAATTACAAAAGGACTGAGGAAATGAGAGTACGGGAAAGAGCAGAAAGGCAACATGCAGAATTATAGATATCAGAGTAATTCTTTATGTATGCGAAAGTCACAGTGAATTGAAACAAGATCATTTGTATTGAATAAATAAGATGGAATTTAAAGACACAAAGTTCTCAAATAACATCTCGCTTAGAACACAAAGTTTCTTAAGCATAACATAGAATCATTAATCAAGGACACAAAGTTCCTTATTGGTTATACAAGATCACCGTGCTTGCAAAGTTGAAGAGTATGCAATCGGTAAGACTAACAATTTATGACAAATGATCTTCACAAAGAAAATAAATGAAAGCTTAGGAATAACAGAGATCGAGATAGACAAAGAATGGAAAAGTCCTTCGTATTGATTTCTTTATAATCTATTTACACTTTCGTAAAATATGCCAAGTTCTTCCTCCTTCAAAATGGCGTGAAAAGGCCATTATATAGCTTACAAGTCGCTTACTCTTTGTAACTACTTCTTTTAACTAAAGATTAGTTAAGGATTGCCAATCGCAATACCTCAACCTATTACAATGAATTTGAGAAAAGAAATAGAAAAGAAGAGAGAATAAGGAGAAGAAGACAGTGGTCACCACCGAGAGGGACCCACCGACTTCGAGTTCGCTGCCCGAATCTCTTCAACGCCTCGCCTATATCTCTCGCCACGAGGGACTCGACGTGTTAGTCGTAGACCGAGTCCAAAATCCCGGACACTTCTCCATCTCTTTATCAAACTCGACATGAGTATGATAATCTTTGTTTGCTTATTCAATGGCAGATTGAAGAGAGAAAATCTCCTTCATTTTCTCCTTGAGATGGAACTTTCCTTGAATAGGTTATCTTTGACAAAATCTCGAATTGAGCTTTTATTTCTTGAAAGGAAAGGGAAGTACCAGAAGTCTCATCCTAAAGATGACAGTGTATATCTTTGATTGCAGAGACCACCGTTGTCTTGAAAGCTTCACCCTTCTGCCAACTATTCTTCAGTTCTCCCAAAGCCTCCTCCAGGACTCTGATCTTCCACTCGACACTGTAGACCCAGGACTTCGATAGATTATCTTTTGCATCATCAAAAACTTTACTTGCCAACAAAATGTTCTCATCTGCCTGTCCCATGAGTCGGAGGTCTACTATGCAACTGCTCCAGAGATTGAGCTCTTTATCGATGATTCCAATAGTAGAGGAGAGCTTCAGTTGCACATTGCTCACCTTTTCATGGAGTTTGAAAGCTTCATCGATGAAGTTTAATCCAGCAACAAGCATGTCATCCACCAGGGCTTCAATAGCTCTGCCATAGACAGAATACTTGTGCATATCTTTTATACTCTGCACTTCATCTTGGCTTAGAATTACAGGAGGTGGAAGAGTAGTCAATGGGGTAGGGTCCAAAACTTTGTCCTTAGACAAAAGAGACTTGATGAAACCTGTGAGAACTTGGGCCTGTTCTTCCAACTATTCAATAGTTTGTTGCCCTTTCTCTACCCTCCCAATGACTCTTGTGACTGTTTCCTGGAGGTTGTGAATTTCACCTTCAGGGGTAGACTCTCCCATTGGGATTCTCGAGAGCTCTAAGTCAGATACCTGCAAGTCCTGCTCTGATTTATCCGTTGAAGGCTTGGAAATCTCTAAGAATTGCTGGCCTTGAGCATCAGACACTATTCTGGAGGTAGTTCTGGCTTTCTTGGCACGAGAAGGAGTGGTGCCCAATAAGGCTGCGACAAAGATCAAAATTTGTCCCCGAACTCTGAGAGGAAAATTTCCTCTTCCTTTGTCAACCGAGGTCACACCTAGGCAAAAGAGGAAGAGGAATCAGTAGGAGGAGCAAGGGGACCAAGAGACAGAGAGCTCATGACGCTCAAGGTCTGCGCAGCTGTTGACTCGAGTTGAGAGGTGAGTGGGGCACTTGGGGCAATGCGCGTAAGAATCAACATTACCCGAAAGTTCAGTGCTCTGGATTTCTTTTTCTTTATCAGCTGGATCTTCAGGAGCACTTGCAAGAGTTGGTACTTCACTTTCTTCACTTTCACTGAGAACAATGATGTTCTCTGGTCCCATAGGCAACTCTTCCTTTCTTTGAGGGTCACTTTCCACAGGCTCCTTCTTAACCTCCTTGAGCTTCTTCTGGTACACTTGAGTGGATGAAGAAGGAGTAGAAGCTGCAGGTCCTTGTATTGATGAGGCAGGAGGGGTCTTCACTGGTGTTTCTGACCTTGGAATAGATGCTTCTCTTCTTGGTGTTGAAGCATCCTTAGAAGAGGATTCTCCTGAATGCCTCCTGAATTCTCGAACCATCCTGTCAAACCAGACCTTAGTCCTGACTAAGACTGGAGCAAGGATCTCAGCCAGATCATCCCTCTCTTTCCTGTTCCAATCCAGGTCCTCCAAAGGAGTGTGCTTAATCACATTTTCATACTCATACGAGTATAGATCAGAATTGTCATCCTGGAGACCTTCAGGAACTTGGTACAGACCGAGTTCTTGGAAGAACCTGCCACAATGCCTTCTCCTGGCTTCAAAATCATCTACACAATCAAATTTCAAAGAGTCTTCATATCTGCCCTATGATGATAGATTATCTTGATGTTCTGTTCAATAAACTTCTTCAAGTCAAAGCAGGTTCTTGGCTTGAAGAAATGAACAGTGATAGGGACCAGGGCTCTTTCTATGTTCTGAGCATCCAGAGCTGTTTTGCAAGTGTAGTTTCCCAGAGAGATGGGAAAGTGCAAGCCAGAAATCTTCTTATCTCTACAAGTTCTGTGCAACTTGTCTAGTTGCCTGCATATTTCTATCAAGGCCATTTTATCATTGCAGAACATGGGAAGCCGCAGAGGAGTGCTCTCATAGCCAGCAAGCCTGATATAAGAAAATTTCCTGAATTGGATGAAATAAGCACCATATTGCGATATCAGGTTCATGGCTTCATCTGAAAACCTTCTAGCAGTATCACCTTCGAAAGCAGTCTGACCACGTACATGGTGAAAGCATCATTGACCCTTCTGAAATTACGATTGCTGGTCTCCAGGGTGAACTGCGGGCAGTAAGCATATACTGGATCATCTTTGTGTGCATCAATGTAAGAAAAGCCAAACCATTGCCGTGACGCTGCCAGGGTATACATCAAGTACGAAGTCATGTAGAATTTCTTCGTTTTACGCACATTGATAGCTGCTCCACAAATTCATGTTTATGATTTCCGCCAATTGATATTTTGCGTTCCTTCGCACACCATGCTGATGAGCGGGCACATCCAGAAGTGAAACTTCGTTGGTAGAGGGCAAACCCATAACCCGAGCCAGCAAGATTATGAAGTCTGACAATTCTTCATTGAAATCTACTCGGAAGAGGGTTTTGGTCAGACGAGAAGCTCCCTTCCTAGGGTTTTTAAGCCAGGACTTCGCCACTCGTGCCTTATATTTGTCACTGTCTTGGTCGAACAGGGCCTGTGCTTGATCCCGGGAAACGACTATGGCATTATCCATCTCTGGAATCCTCAGAGCAGTGCTAATGGCGGAAACATCTAGTTTGGCGATGAGTTCCCCATGTATATTGGTCAATTCGCTCGAAGCGGGGTCGAAGTGAGCTCCGCATGAAAGCACGGTATCAGCACACTGTACCGAGATTGGGAAACCTCCGGCAAAAGCCAAACCACTATCGTGAATCATTTGTGCCATTGGTGTAGGGTTTGCGTCTGCCATTCTTGCCCAAAAATCACTGAAATCAAGATGACGAGCTTCATGTCCCGAATATTGCGAACGACAGACTCAAGTGGTGAAATTTGTTCCTGTCCCTAAAACTTGATCTTCATATTGATAGTAGCAGAGCTGCAACCAGAATCGGAAAGGAATTACAGAGGGAGGGGATACACGCATAGGTTTTCAAATTACAAGGGTTTGAGCAAAAGATAGCATGGAAGTAGTGCGAAAAATGCAAAGGGGAAATGCTCGTTATATAGCCGTTTAGGAGAGAGAAAGGTCATAAATGTGCATTTAATACATACCCACCAATTTGAATAAGCATGATATTCGGGTAGAGCGGGAAAAATAAGCATGAATGACACTTGGTACGCTTGGGACATGTGAGACGTGAATGCACGAAACATGCGGCTCGGCCGATTCGGGTGAAGCAGGGAGAAGACGCACAAATGCATTTTGGGACATTTGGGATGAAAACGCGCGAAGTATGTGGTTCAGGTGTTTCGGCCGAAATTAAAGCAGAAGGCCTATTTGAACTTGGGACATTTGGGACAAAAAGTTTCGAGAGTACGCGCGGCTCGGCAGTTCGGGAAAAAAATGGAACAACTTGCACTTTTAACTTTGGGACATTTGGAACACGAAAGTGCGAAGTACGCGGTTCGGGTGTTTTGACCGAAAATGGAACAGCTCGCACAATAATTGTTTGGGACACTTGAGACAAAAAGTTCCGACGGGCCCGAAATCGGGACAACTTCGGGGAAATCGGCCGATCGGGAACAGAATGCACTTTTGTACTTGGGACATTTGGGACAAAAAGTTCCGACAGGCCCGAAAATCACACAAAATGACCCAAAACACAGACTTTCTCAATTTCACGACTTAGGCACTTCAGAGAAAAAACACTTAAACTCAAAATTTTGAAATTTTTACTTTCATCAGAGCAGGGAATTTTGAGTGGACAACAGCTGGCTCCTTCTGGGGATGACTTGGCATAAATTCAAGGGATGAGACAAGGCAAGAACTTAGACAAACTCAGGAGAAGTAGATCAGTACCTTATCCATTGGGCAACGGAGTCAAAAAGCAGACCAACACAGAGGACAACACACCAAAAAAAAAAAAAAAGGAAAGAAAAACAAAAACACTGTACAGAATATACAAGGGACTCCCTAATCACCTAGGACTTGAACAACTTGAGATACTGCCCACTATAAGGAAGTGGGAGAGAAGAACCATCCATGTAATCAAGATAAAAGGAATTCTCACCAGCAAAGTGTCTGATCTTGAAAGGTCCGAGCCACAGGGAATCAAACTTTCCATGGCTGCCACGAGGTTCATGTCTTTTGTCCCATAACAGCACGGTGTCTCCAACTTGGAAATCTCTGAACCTAGCTTTCTTGTCAAACAGGACCTTTACCTTCTGCTGGTGAACAGATATCCTATCAGCAACCATCAATCTGTCCTCATTCAGTTTGTGCAGGTACATAATTCTCTTGTCCAAAGCATCTCTGAAACTAGTATCTTCAATGGCCTTCATTAGGTGCAAGGCTGGCAGTTCCACTGTCACTGGAAATTGAGCTTCTACTCCATATACCACTTGAAAAGGAGACATTCCAATAGCTCTCTTTGGTGTAATCCTGTCTGCCCAAAGAGCATCATAGAGCTTCTTGTGCCAGTTTCGTTGAGACTCATTGACCAACTTCCTTATAATAGTCACCAGATTTTTGTTAGTGGATTCTGCTTGCCCATTTCCCTGGGGGTAGTAATCTGAAGAGTGAGCCAAAGAAATGCCATACCCATAGCAGAAGTCCATTATCTCAGCTGAAGAGAAATTCGAGGCATTATCTGTTACAATCTTGTTAGGTACACCATACCTTACCAAGATGTTCTCTTTGATGAAGCTGCATACCACTTCAGAAGTAGTGCTCTTGACCGGAATAGCTTCCACCCATTTGGTGAAGTAGTCAGTGGTAGTTAGTACATGAGTGTGACCAGCACTAGAAGTAGGATTAAGTGTACCAATGAAGTCCAAACCCCACTGTTGAAATGGCTCCTCAATCACAACTGGCTTGAGAGGCAAAGAAGCCAATTTAGGTCTTCCCACAAAAGTCTGACAAGCCTCACATTTATCCACCCACCTAGATGCATCTCTGAACAAGGAAGGCCAGTAGTATCCTCCATGGAGTATCTTATGAGCTGTAACCATTGACGAATAGTGCCCTCCACATGCCTGATCATGAAAAGCTGAGAGCAACTTTCTCTGTTGTTCTTTGTCCACACACTTCAAAAATCTCCCATCTAAGCCACGCTTGAACAAAGCATTTTCCCATAATACATATTGTGCTGACCTCAATTTAACAGTCCTCTTTTCTTTGGCAGTTAAATGAGAGGGGCATTCCCCATAGGTGAGAAAATGGGCGATGTCAGCATACCATTCGTCAACTGAACTAAGGAACAGAATGGTAGGAAGGCCAACTTTGTTCTCCAATAATTCATGCTTAGCTCCTTCAGCAATGAGCTCACAAAGACCTTTTCCACGAACCAGCTTGGTCGGCTTGATGTCAATGTCATACTCTTGGACCTTAGCAACCCAGTTCCCTCTCTTGGATCCAAATTCTTGTTGTGTGAGGATTGACTTAACAGTTGTATCCGGGACCAATACCATGGAATGAGAGTTGAGGATGTAAAAGTGAAACTGCTTGACAGCTTTAACCACTGCAAAAGCATGTTTCTCCATCATGGTGTATTTCAACTCGTGATCTTTCAGAATATAGCTCATGAACGCGATTGGTAGCTCATGCTCATTAGAGTCTTCTTGAGTTAACACAACAGCCAAGGTATTATCTGTAGCATAGCAATAGATGATGAAATCTTTATTGAAATCAGGACAGGCTAAAACAGGAGTTTTAGCGATAGCTCTCTTGATACCTTCAAAGGATTCCTTTCCTTCAGAAGACCAACCAAATGTTTGCTTCCCTTTCATCATCTGAGAAATATTCAAAGTTAATTCTGTAAAATCAGGGATGAATCTTCTCAAGAAATTGATCTTACCAAGAAGGAGTGCACGCCCTTTTTACTGGTTGGGAGAGGAATTTGCTGGATGGCTTGAACTCATTCAGGATCAATCTTAATACCATCCTTGGAAACAATGTGCCCTAATAACTTTCCCTCAGTGACACAAAAGACAAATTTTTTAGGGTTCAGAGAGATCCCATGCTCTCTGCATCTCAGCAGAACTGTCTCTAGGTGATCAAAATGATCCGCTCTTGTCTTGGAAAATACTGTCAGGTCATCAAGATATATGACAATACACTTCCCTTTTAAGCTTCCAAAAGCCAGATCCATAGCCCTCTGGAAAGTGGCACCAACATTAATAAGCCCAAAAGGCATTCTCTTGTAGGCAAAGGTGCCCCAAGGAGTAGTGAAAGCTGTTTTGTGTTGATCTACAGTATCAACCTCTACCTGATTATATCCAGAAAATCCATCAAGCATAGATAACATTTCAGATCCTGTTACTGCTTGCAATACTTGATCCATCATAGGAAAAGGATAATTATCTTTCAGAGAAGCCTGATTCAGGTTCCTGAAATCAACACAGATGCGGATCTCACCATTTTTCTTCCTAACAGGCACAATATTTGCAATCCATGTTGAATGGTGAATGGGAAAAATAATTTTAGCCTTCAACAACTTCTGTATCTCCTGAAAGATGGTGTCAGCTATTTTGGGGTTGTATTGCCTCTGTTTCTGCTTGAAAGGCTTAATTCCAGGCTTGAGAGGAATAGAGTGCTGCATATCTTTTGGTTTGAAAGCTTTCAAATCTTCATAAGAGTAAGCAAGAACATCCTTATACCTTCTTAGAAGATCAATTTCTTTTCTCCTCTCATCTCATTGTGCAACATTTTCCAATGTTCACGAGCTTGGGGTCAGTAGAACTCCCAATATCAATTTTATCATACTCAGCTGATTGCTGAGGTCCAGTAGAAGCTTTAGATTTCACATACCTATCATGTTTATCAAATAATTCCTCCAAACTCACCAAACCTTTAGGAATCTTGTTTCCTTTAAGATTGATGCATCCATCTTTATCTGTTTCTTCCCCTTGGGCAACTGCTTGGTCAAAGGGCACATTCTCACGAGGTAGGTTATCACTTCCCTCAAAATATAGTTGTTCAAAATTACCCTTGAGTTCCAGGAAGGAAAGCAAATGTTGATCATCATTGAAGACTTTCCAGTTATTGGCATTATCAGGTACACTAGGCCGATGGACCATCTCAATGGTGAACTTATCCTGAGAGAAATCAAGATGAGGAATCGTAGAACCCCAGACTGCTAGTGAATCAGCCCTGCTGTTCTTCTCCCTAGGTATTGCCTCAATGGAGAAAGCATCAAGGAACTCAATGGAATCCCAAACCTGATTCCGGTAATGTTTCAGCCTCCCATTTTTTACCTGAAAAAGGCTTCTCACTTGCTTTACAATTAATTCTACATCACCACGTGCCAGAAGGTTCTTTACACCTTGTTCTTTGGCCACTTGCAGTCCAAGAATGAGAGCCTCATACTCTGCTGTATTATTAGTGTTTTCGAACTGCAACTTAAATGAAAAAGGATGTAGGCATCCTTCAGGTGACACTAGCAAGACACCAGCTCCAGAACCAGCTGAGGAACAACTTCCATCAAACTCTAAAATCCAAATACCATTAGGATCTTTAGGTGACATTCTGGGAAGTTGGATTTCATCAGGGGACATAATCATGTAATTGCCATGACCCATATCCTCATAGAGTATTTGTGCTTTAGGATCATCCGTTTTTTGCACAATATACTCAGATTGCTTCTCAGGCATCAATTTCTTCATTTGTCCATTAACAGGTATGAGTGCATGCGACCAGTCCATTTGGATTTCCCCACCCACATCTTTGCAGAAGTTCCTACTTAGCAACATCCCATATGAAGGAGGGATATCTGCTACTAAGATGGTAGCCAATACTTTCTTTTCAGGCAAGGCAGCAAAAGCCACTTGTGCATCTTTAATTCTCCCGACCAGGGGCACTTCTTTACTTTCCATGGAGTAACAAGATCCATAAGTGTGTGTGAGGGTCAGGCCTAAAGCATGAGCTACTTTAGCAGGCATTACGTTATCTGAGGCTCCTGAATCAATGACACAATTACTGAGCCTATGACCAGCTATAAGAAGTGTTACATAAAATGGTTTAATTTTGTCACCAGTGAGGGTGACAAGCAATGCTACTGACTAGGTCAGTGGTGTAGAAGGAGGAGTGGGCAAAAGGCCTTTAGAAGTGGTTTTGGAGTGGGAATTAACAAACTGAATCATTTTGGAAAAAGCTTTGGGATGATTTTGATAATACTCAGCCTCTGAAATTTGAACCTTAGTCTTTTTTAGATGATTGATAATATCAAAAGACCCAGAAGTGGACGGGCCATCATCATTTGAAATTCTAGGCTTATCAACTTTAGGAGAAAAAGAAGGAACTTTGCTAGTAGGATTAACAGGACTCACCTTTGGTGCAGATGAAGTAGGGATAGGAGATCCTCTTTTTGCAATTACGGGAATAGTTACCGACTGCTCCTTAGATTTCTTTAGGGGCTGCGTCACTTTCTCCCTCTGATGTGTCTGCTCTCGAGTCATGACAGCAAATGATTCACTATTCATGTCTGCTACCACTTCATCATAATCATCTCCATCATCAATGCCCTCAGTGGTAAAGAAATTAACCCGAGATCCTTCAAGTTCCTCTACCTCATCATCAAATTCCTCCACATACTCCTCGCAAGCTTCATTATCCTCATCATCATCTGGCTTTTCAACCTCACAGGTTGCATTCACAGGAACCTTAACAGGAGGTCCTTCAAGTGCTAATCTTGTTTGAGAAGCAGGCAAATGATTTCTGGGCTGAAAATTCCTTCTTGGAACATCTGCATAAGGGGCATGCTGAGCCAATTGTTTCTTTATAGCAATAAGATCATTCGCAAGCTTCTGAACTAATGGATCAGTATTAGGTCCAGGAGTGGAAGAGGAAGAAGCAGCAGACTTAGATTTGGGAGGGTCTCTTCTCAACTTCCCTGACATGATCAAGTCATCCTCGATACTAACAGCGAGAGTTTGATCCTCGACCAATGTTGCGAGATTAGCCCTTCTTAGTGCATAACTAACTTTGGGTGATTGAGCATTTAGGAAGAAACATTTTTGAATTTGATCAACAGGTCAAGTATTTACAGGAATTTTGTTGATCAGTCTGTTAAATCGGGCCACAAATTCTCTCATGGGTTCTTGTGAATCATTATTTATCTGAGAAATTTGGGCAAGCAAGGCATGCACATCTTCTGCTGGCTTGAAACGGTTTTCGAACTGAGTTCTCATTGTGCCCCAGTCGATGGTAGAACCAATCAGCAGCATTATCTTGTAACGTCTCAACGAACAGTCTCACGGAGACGTCTTCATGCTCAACTCCCAGGACTCCACATGCAACAATGAAGGCCGCGATGTGTTCATCCGGATGCACTTTGCCATCGCCTTTGAACTTAGGAAAGTTCTTTCGGTTACCTCTGGGTAACTCATGCAAAGGCTGAGGAAGGGCAAGGGGCCCGACACGATGACCCCATGGTAATGGCACCACCATTCTTGGAAAAACGGCTTGGAGAGGAACTGCAACACCAGCAAGAATCAAAGCTCGAAGATTAGGGCTAGCTTGCTCTGAAGGAATACCACCTGTAGGACTTCTATCTTGAACAGGTGGAGTGCTTGTCGAAACGAGTTCTTCTATTTCTTGTTGAAGGAAAAGGAAAACCCTGCTGCTCCAAAATCTGGAACTGAGAATCTTCAATACCAAGGGTCCTTCTCCCTCGAGTAAAACACGGAGTCGCCAGATCAAAAGATGATCAAAAATAACAGAACTGGAATATGATTTTCCCCAGTGGAGTCACCAAAAACTGTTGGTCGTCAGATAGGACTTTACGAAGAGCAACAGTCAGGGGACAAGAAGTCCCTCCTCTTTAATGGGAGAGGTTCCCTTATTCAGAAATGAACTTATTTACAAATGTACAAAACATGATTTGTTGGTTAAACTTGGATATCACGAAAGTGTTTTCTATGAAGATCATCAATTACAAAAGGACTAAGGAAATGAGAGTACGGGAAAGAGTAGAAAGGCAACATGCAGAATTATAGATATCAGAGTAATTCTTTATGTATGCGAAAGTCATAGTGAATTGAAACAAGATCATTTGTATTGAATAAATAAGATGGAATTTAAAGACACAAAGTTCTGTAAATAACATCTGCTTAGAACACAAAGTTTCTTAACATAACATAGATTCATTAATCAAGGACACAAAGTTCCTTCTTGGTTATACAAGATCACCGTGCTTGCAAAGTTGAAGAGTATGCAATCGGTAAGACTAACGAATTTATGACAAATGATCTTCACAAAGAAAATAAATGAAAGCTTAGGAATAACAGAGATCAGATAGACAAAGAATGGAAAAGTCCTTCTGTATTGATTTCTTTATAATCTATTTACACTTTCAGAAAATATGCCAAGTTCTTCCTCCTTCAAAATGGCGTGGAAAGGCCATTATATAGCTTACAAGTCGATTACTCTTTGAACTACTTCTTTTAACAAAGATTAGTTAAGGATTGCCAATCACAATACCTCAACCTATTACAATGAATTTGAGAAAAAGAAATAGAAAAGAAGAGAAGAATAAGGAGAAGAAGACAGTGGTCAATCACCGAGAGGACCCACTTACTTGAATTCGCTGCCTGAATCTCTTCAATGACTCGGCTATATCTCTTGCCACGAGGGACTGACGTGTTAGTCGTAGACTGAGTCCAAAATCCTAGACACTTCTCCATCTCTTTATCAAACTCGACATGAGTATGATAATCTTTGTTTGCTTCTTCAATGGTAGATTGAAGAGAGAAAATCTCCTTCATTTTCTCCTTGGAGATGGAACTTTCCTTGAATAGGTTATCTTTGACAAAAGCTCTGAATTGAGCTTTGATTTCTTGCAAGGAAAGGGAAGTACCAGAAGTCTCATCCTGAAGATGACAGTGTATATCTTTGAAAGCAGAGACCACCAGTGTCTTGAAAGCTTCACCCTTCTGCCAACTATTCTTCAGTTCTCCCAAAGCCTCCTCCAGGACTCTGATCTTCCACTCCACACTGTAGACCCAGGACTTCGATAGATTATCTTTTGCATCATCAAAAACTTTACTTGCCAACAAAATGTTCTCATCTGCCTGTCCCATGAGTCGGAGGTCTACTATGCAACTGCTCCAGAGTTTGAGCTCTTTATCGATGATTCCAATAGTAGAGGAGAGCTTCAGTTGCACATTGCTCACCTTTTCGTGGAGTTTGAAAGCTTCATCGATGAAGTTTAATCCAGCAACAAGCATGTCATCCACCAGGGCTTCAATAGCTCTGCCATAGACAGAATACTTGTGCATATCTTTTATACTCTGCACTTCATCTTGGCTTAGAATTACAGGAGGTGGAAGAGTAGTCAATGGGGTAGGGTCCAAAACTTTGTCCTTAGACAAAAGAGACTTGATGAAACCTGTGAGAACTTGGGCCTGTTCTTCCAACTGTTCAATAGTTTGTTGCCCTTTCTCTACCCTCCCAATGACTCTTGTGGATCAAGCTTCCCTGGAGGTTGTGAATTTCACCTTCGGGGTAGACTCTCCCATTGGGATTCTCGAGAGCTCTAAGTCAGATACCTGCAAGTCCTGCTCTGATTTATCCGTTGAAGGCTTGGCAATCTCCAAGAATTGCTGGCCTTGAGCATCAGACACTATTCTGGAGGTAGTTCTGGCTTTCTTGGCACGAGAAGGAGTGGTGCCCAACAAGGCTGCGACAGCATCAAAATTTGTCCCTGAACTCCGAGAGGAAAATTTCCTCTTCCTTTTGTCAACCAGAGGTTGCACCCACGCAAAAGAGGAAGAGGAATCAGTAGGAGGAGCAAGGGGACCAAGAGACAGAGAGCTCATGACGCTCAAGGTCTGCGCAGCTGTTGACTCGAGTTGAGAGGTGAGTGGGGCACTTGGGGCAATTGCGGCAGAAGAATCAACATTACCTGAAAGCTCAGTGCTCTGGATTTCTTTATCTTTATCAGCTGGATCTTCAGGAGCACTTGCAAGAGTTGGTACTTCACTTTCTTCACTTTCACTGAGAACAATGATGTTCTCTGGTCCCATAGGCAACTCTGCCTGCTTTCTTTGAGGGTCACTTTCCACAGGCTCCTTCTTAACCTCCTTGAGCTTCTTCTGGTACACTTGAGTGGATGAAGAAGGAGTAGAAGCTGCAGGTCCTTGTATTGATGAGGCAGGAGGGGTCTTCACTGGTGTTTCTGACCTTGGAATAGATGCTTCTCTTCTTGGTGTTGAAGCATCCTTAGAAGAGGATTCTCCTGAATGCCTCCTAAATTCTCGAACCATCCTGTCAAACCAGACCTTAGTCCTGACTAAGACTGGAGCAAGGATCTCAGCCAGATCATCCCTCTCTTTCCTGTTCCAATCCAGGTCCTCCAAAGGAGTGTGCTTAATCACATTTTCATACTCATACGAGTATAGATCAGAATTGTCATCCTGGAGACCTTCAGGAACTTGGTACAGACCGAGTTCTTGGAAGAACCTGCCACAATGCCTTCTCCTGGCTTCAAAATCATCTACACAGTCAGCCCAGTAGTCTTCTGTATCTGCCCTATGATGATAGATTATCTTGATGTTCTGTTCAATAAACTTCTTCAAGTCAAAGCAGGTTCTTGGCTTGAAGAAATGAACAGTGATAGGGACCAGGGCTCTTTCTATGTTCTGAGCATCCAGAGCTGTTTTGCAAGTGTAGTTTCCCAGAGAGATGGGAAAGTGCAAGCCAGAAATCTTCTTATCTCTGCAAGTTCTGTGCAACTTGTCTAGTTGCCTGCATATTTCTATCAAGGCCATTTTATCATTGCAGAACATGGGAAGCCACAGAGGAGTGCTCTCATAGCCAGCAAGCCTGATATAAGAAAATTTCCTGAATTGGATGAAATAAGCACCATATTGCGATATCAGGTTCATGGCTTCATCTGAAAACCTTCTAGCAGTATCACCTTCGAGCAGTCTGACCACGTACATGGTGAAAGCATCATTGACCCTTCTGAAATTATGATTGCTGGTCTCCAGGGTGAACTGCGGGCAGTAAGCATATACTGGATCATCTTTGTGTGCATCAATGTAAGAAAAGCCAAACCATTGCCGTGACGCTGCCAGGGTATACATCAAGTACGAAGTCATGTAGAATTTCTTCATTTGCTACACATTGGACAGCTGCTCCGTCAAATTCATGCTTATGATTTCCGCCCAATTGATATTTTGCGTTCCTTCGCACACCATGCTGATGAGCGGGCACATCCAGAAGTGAAATTCGTTGGTAGAGGGAAAACCCATAACCCGAGCCAGCAAGATTATGAAGTCTGACAATTCTTCATTGAAATCTGCTCGGAAGAGGGTTTTGGTCAGACGAGAAGCTCCCTTCCTAGGGTTTTTAAGCCAGGACTTCGCCACTCGTGCCTTATATTTGTCACTGTCTTGGTCGAACAGGGCCTGTGCTTGATCCGGGAAACGACTATGGCATTATCCATCTCTGGAATCCTCAGAGTAGTGCTAATGGTGGCAGCATCTAGTTTGGCGATGAGTTCCCCATGTATATTGGTCAATTCGCTCGAAGCGGGGTCGAAGTGAGCTCCGCATGAAAGCACGGTATCAGCACACTGTACTGAGATTGGGAAACCTCCAGCAAAATCCAAACCACTATCGTGAATCATCTGCGCCATTGGTGTAGGGTTTGCGTCTGCCATTCTTGCCCAAAAATCACTGAAATCAAGATGACGAGCTTCGCTGTCCCCAATATTGCGAACGACAGACTCAAGTGGTGAAATTTGTTCCTGTCCCTGAAACTTGATCTTCATATTGATAGTAGCAGAGCCGCAACCAGAATCGGAAAGGAATTACAGAGGGAGGGGATACACGCGCAGGTTTTCAAATTGCAAGGGTTCGAGCAAAAGATAGCATGGAAGTAGTGCGAAAAATGCAAAGGGGAAATGCTCGTTATATAGCCATTTAGGAGAGAGAAAGGTCATAAATGTGCATTTAATACATACCCACCAATTTGAATAAGCATGATATTCGGGTAGAGCGGGAAAAATAAGCACGAATGACACTTGGTATGCTTGGGACATGTGAGACGTGAATGTGCGAAACACGCGGCTCGGCCGATTCGGGTGAAGCAGGGAGAAGACGCACAAATGCATTTTGGGACATTTGGGATGAAAACGCGCGAAGTACGCGGTTCGGGTGTTTCGGCCGAAATTGAAACAGAAGGCCCGTTTGAACTTGGGACATTTGGGACAAAAAGTTCCAGAGTACGCGGCTCGGCCGGTTCGGGCAAAAATGGAACAACTTGCACTTTTAACTTTGGGACATTTGGAACATGAAAGTGCGAAGTATGCGGTTCGAGTGTTTCGGCCGAAAATGGAACGGCTCGCACAATAATTGTTTGGGACACTTGGGACGAAAAGTTCTGACGGGCCCGAAATCGGGACAACTTTGGGGAAATCGGCCGATCGGGGAACAGAATGCACTTTCGTACTTGGGACATTTGGGACAAAAAGTTCCGACAGTCGAAAATCACAAAAATGACCCAAAACACAGACTTTCTGAATTTCACGACTTAGGCACTTCGGAGAAAAAAACACTTAAACTCAAAATTTTGAAATTTTTACTTTCATCGAGCAGGGAATTTTGAGTGGAAAACAATACGTCTGAAGGAGTGGTGAACCTCTACTTCTACAAATTGACACGATTACAAAAATGTAGCAAAACATCATGCACAAACCGATAAAATGTAATGAAAGATCATGAATGAATCAAACACAAGAAGAGGACTCAAACTCATTCACAGAGCTTGAATTGTCATTTCCAATATCAAAATACATGCATTATAACAACAGGAGGTAGAAAACATGTTACAATCGTGAAAGAGATCTGGTATTCAAAAAAATCACTTTCTAGGGTGAAAGAAGGAGCCTGCAAAACATAAAAATGTCCAACCTTTTCAAAATGAGCCAAATCTGGCTTTTAACAATGAAAAATTCGAGCCCAAGAGAGAGAAACACGGGAAAAGTGAGAGGATATTTCAACCACTAACCAGATTACATTAAAACAACATGGGAACCCTTAAAAGTTCATTCCCTAATGTTTTTGGCCATCTTGGGAGAGAATGCGAGCCATAGTTCATTAAAAACAGTGGTTGAAATGTCATTTCAAGAAACTTCTTCATGTCAGGGACCTTTCTCCATTTTCTCCAAAAATATTCATCAAAATGCAAAAATTATGCCCCCATCATGTAGATAATTTCAATACCTTTCCAACACCACCAAGAACGTAGAAATCTAAGCTCTGAATCGAAAGTTATGCCGTTTTGAACATTTACTGAAAAACAGGACCGAAAATGGATTGGCGGGACAAAAATTTAAAATTTTCCCACTTTTTGCATTTGGGAAAATTTCCCCAAAAATATCCACGCCTTGTCATTTTGGTGCACGTGGCATGTTTTGATTGTATGCGGGCTTTCCCACCTCATTTTCATCGTTTTGGGCTTTGGAAAATTTTCCACAAAATTCTCCGCCGCCCGGTGACCGAAGACACATGGCACACCGTGATTTGTCACAGGCCTCTCCTTCAAAATTTCCATTGCTTTTGATCACCTCCCTAAACTGGACACGTGGCATGATGCTATTGGATGTGGGCTTTTCTTTTCATTTTTCCCCTTTGGAAAATGGGCAAATTTCTCTCCATGTCTCCGATCCCCGACGGGTCGAGGACACGTGGTGAGCTTTGATTGGTTAGCGGGCTTGCGGGGGAAAATTTTTACTTTGCGCTAACCTTTGGGAAATTTTCCCACTTCTCCCCACCACTCTAATGTCCAACGCCCTCAAGGACATGTGGCACGATCTTATTTGGTCAGATTTTGGGGGCGGGTTTTCCTCTTAGCATTTTTCCACACTTGGGCGAAAAGGGAAAAGTCCTTTCGCACCTCCGACCCCCGCCGCCGTAGTGACACATGGTGTGATCTCACTGGTTAGTGGGCATGCGGGCCAAAAATCTCCTTAGCTCCCTCACCAAACACTTTGGCAATTTTCCAAGTCTCCCTCCGCGCTCTGCCATCCCTTCGGCCTAAGGACATGTGGCAAAAGATCTTATTCGTCGCACCCTCGGGAAAAATTTCTTCTTCCGAACCCCCCAAAAACTTTGTGAAAATTTCTAAGTTGACTCCCCCGCCACTCCTTGATGATGTGGCGCTCTCTGATTGGCCGGCGGAATTGCCTAGGGAAAATTTCCCACAAAAACTCTGCCGAGCCATAACTTCAAAAATACATGGAGTTAGGAAGAAAACTTTACCTTTCTAGAAAGATGAGAAAGAGCTCTATCCAATGGTGCCATTTCCAGAAGGTTTTGAGTGCCTAAAAGATAAAAAATTATGATTGAGGCACAAGAGAGGAAAGAATAAAGGGAGTTAGCCAAAAATGAGCAAGGGGCTCATTTTGGATAACATTTGGTGAATCAGAAGTGTCATCCGCCTACTGGAAGAAGTTACAAGTTGCCTGAAGCAATCCATTAGGCATGGAGTCATAAAATTCTCTACTTCATACCCCAACTGATTAGAAAATACAAGGAGGAAGATGGAGGGTAGAACACCATCATATTGGAGCAAAGCTTGTAAAACACATTCCTGGAATAGCAAGCCTATGCCAAAGCACTTAGGGAAAGAAAAGATAAACTAAAAAAAATAATGTGCATAAGCACTTAGAGGAATGAAAACCTAAACTAATATGTACAACATGGAGAATTTCCTTCAGATAGCAATGCTTCGATAGATGGATTTCATTGACTGGAATATGTAATTCTTCACCATCCAATGTGGACAATTGGAAGGAATTGTTGTCCTTACACTTTGTGACCATGTAGGGGCCACTCCAAATGGCATAAAATTTTGAATGCCTCCCCAGTTTTGCTATGTCTGCATCCCATTTTAACACTAGATCCCCAACTTGGAAAGATCTATCCTTGGCCTTTTTATCAAAGGTCTTCTTGATCAAAGCTTGATCCTTCTCCATTGCTTGGGATGCCTGATTTCTGATTTCTTGGAGTTCCATCAATTTTGCATACCTAACCTCCATGGGCCCAAACTCCAACAACTCCAATTGTTTCATGAGTTCTAACTTTGGCAACTCAAGTGTCATGGGAAAAATTTCCTCTCTTCCATAAACAAGCTTAAATGGGGAGTTAGTGGTAGATCTCTTGGGGTTATCCTATCACCCACAAGGCTGATTTCAATTTAGCATGCCAAGACCTCGATTTTCATCAAGATTCCTCTTGATGATCCTTAACAAGTTCTTTTTATAGATTCATCTTGGCCATTACCCTGAGGATAATAATTTGATGAAGTGCTTAGGTAGATCCCATTCTTAATAGACCATTCAGTTACCTTGGACCCAATGAATGCCAATGCATTATCTGATATTATTGTAGCAGGTATGCAAAATCTAGTTGTTATCCCTTCATAGAAGTCAAGGATGCTAGATTCATTTGCTTCCTTGAGTGCCACTGCCTCAGTCCACTTGGTGAAATAATCTATTGCTATTAGAATCCACTTGTGTCCTTGGCTTGAATTTGGGTTAATGACTCCAATGAAGTCCAAACCCCATTGCATGAATGGTTGGTCAACTAAAATTGGATGCAATGGAAGGGTGGCTAGTCTCTCCTTACCTGTGAAGAATGCAAAATTCTTGCACCTCTTGATCCATGCATAACAATCATCGAAAATATTGGGCCAATAATAGCCTTCCCTCATGATCTTGAGAGCTATCACTCTTGGTGAAAAATGACCACTAGCTGATCCACCACAGAACTCTTCCAACACCTTGTGAATCTGATTTGCACCAATGCACCTCAAGCCTCCATTCACATCCCTTTTGAGCAAAACACCATCAACAAGGGCATATGGGATAGCCTGCAATATGAAGTGTCTCCTTTTGGTTTTATTCATCTCTGGATGGCATAGGCATGTGTTTAGGAAGTGCATTATGCCTTGGGTCTAGTAAGGAGTGGGGGCACCATCATTTTCTTCTTGAGTGCTTCCTTGTTCATGGTTGTCTTCTCTGAATGCCAAAACAACCTCTTTCTCATTGCATACCTCTATTTGCTTGCTCAAGACCAACTGCTCACATAATCCATTTCCTCTTACTAACTTGGTGACTTTGATCTCAATGTCATATTCCATGACACAAGTAATCCACCTGCTCTCTTTTCATTTAGGTCTTTATTGAGGAGGAAGTCTTTAACTCCCACATGAGAAACCAGCAATTGAACCTTGTTGTTTGAAACTAGATGCTTAAATTTATTCAAGCTCCTAATCATTGCAAGAACATGCTTCTCAATGAAGGAATATCTCACCTCATAGTCCTCTAGGATTTGGCTGAAGAAAGCAATTGGCTGCTCGTCATTGTCTTTGTTCTGCTGTACCAAAATTACAGAAATAGTATCATCACCTCCAAATGCATAGAGGATGAAATCCTTGGAGAAATATGGGTTAATGAGAGTTGGATCTTGTGAGATGGCCTCTTTGATTGCTTCAAAACTTGCCTTGCCTTCTGCTATCCATTTGAAATCTATGCTTTTCTTTAACATCTTGGTGATAGGCTTGACTAGGGCTGCAAAGTTTGGGACAAACCTCCGAACAAAATTTATCCTTCCCAAGAAACTTTGGAGGGATTTCTTGTGGCTTGGCAATGGTAGTGCTCTTATGGCTTCAACTCTTTCTAGATCAATTGCTAATCCTTATTTGGAGACAATGTGGCCAAGGAGCTTTCCTTCATGAGCTAGAAAAATACACTTTTTGGGATTCAAAGATACCCCAAATCTTCTACACCTTTGGAACACTTGTCTCAAATGAAAGAGATGGTCTGCTGCATTTTTTGAAAAAATAGTGATATCATCTAGATATATCAGCACCATTTTGTTAATCAAATCCTTGAACGCCATGTCCATTTCCCTTTGGAATGTAGCTCCAGCGTTGGACAACCCAAATGGCATTTTTCTATATGCATAAGTCCCCCATTTGGTCATGAAGGATGTCTTGAACTGATCCTCTTCCTTCACCATGATCTCATTGTACCTTGAATAGCCATCAAGCAATGAAAACCTTTCAGAGCCAGCAACAACTTGTAAAATCTTCTCCATAGAAGGGAGTGGGTAATGATCCTTGAGATATGCTCTATTCAAATCTCTGAAGTCAACACACAATCTGATTTCTCCGCTCTTCTTTCTAACTGGAACCAAGTTGGCTACCCAACTAGAATGCTTGATAGGGAATATGATACTTGACTCTATCAACTTATTCAATTCTTTTCTCATGAGAGGATCCATGTGTGGATTAACTGGCCTTTGTTTTTGCACTCGATGGGTTTAGTACTTGGGTCTAGTTTAATGGTGTGGCTTTGAGCTAACTTGGGATTGAAACCTTTCAAATCTTCATAGTTCCAAGCAAACACATCAGGGAATTCTTGACAAATATGTATGAAGTCATACCTTTCTTGCTCAGTTGTCACTTTACCAATTTGGAGTGACTTGCCTTCTTCCACCAAGATGGGCACTGAATCTTTTCTCTTGATCTGGATGTTTGCTTTCTCCTTCCTAAACTGATCATTAGGATTGAAAATGGAATTCAAAGTGACAAGTCCCTTTGGTATTTTGTTGGTTTTCAGCTGTACCACTTGATCACCATACTGCTATTCTAACTTTTCCTAATTTTTAGCTAAGAACTCAGCCTCTTCTTGCAAGAAATGGATGATTTGTTGATCATTCTCAAACACTTGCCAACTTACATTGTTTTCTGGCACAGAAGGCCTTACAATCACATGAATGTTTGGCTATACTTTGTTTTTCTTGATGCTTTCAAAAACATCAAAGGCTGCTCCAACTGCTACAAGCCTGTCAGCAGCTTGGTTTTCTTTTCTAGGGATGGATTTGATGCTAAAGACCTCAAAATATTCAATGAGGTCCCACACCCTATTTTTGTAGCACTTGAGCAAATAATTCTTGGTAGCATGCTGCCCTCTAACTTGGTTGACAATCAATTCACTATCACCAAAGACTTGTAAGTTATTTATTCCTATCTTGATTGACTAATGCAATCCTTGTATCAAAGCTTCATATTCAGCAGTGTTATTAGAACACGCAAACTAAAATCTAAAAATTGAATAGTACTTAACTCCTTGAGGTGAAACGAGCATAGCTCCCCCTTCTACACCTTGTTTACTTCTTGATCCATCAAAGAAAAACTGCCACACCTCATTTTCATCCTTGTGGTTTGGCTTGGTGATGCTAGGAATAGGTTGATTTTCTTCATGCATGCAATAGACTCCTAGCTCAAATTCTTCTATTTCTTGATAAGGATCAAAATCATGCACCTTGCTTGCCCATTCATCAAGAGTCAAATCTAGGATGCTTCCAACCTTGGTGTCATCTTCATCAGTGCTTGGATAATCTTCTTAATCAAACGCTGAACAATTGGTATTGATTTGGCTTGGAGTGTGAGGCTCAATGTGAAAGTTTGCAATAGGATCAGATCTGATTATGGATTTGGTTCCATATCTTATTCTAAACAACATGTGTGACCAATCAGTAGATAAGTAACCTCTAATCTTAGCTGTGAAATCCCTTGACAAACATAGGGCAAAGAGTGGCGGAAGATCTATCACTGAGACATCTTGCAAAAACAATGTTGTTGGGGCATGCATGCAAAGTAAGAATCAAGTTTTTAATCACTCCTACTGATGTCACTTATGTCCCATCCAATTGCACTATCCCTTTGGACATGAATTAATATTGAAGCCCCAACTGATCAACTATTTGCTTGGGCATTACTGAACTACTTTCCCCAGAATCAATCATGCAATTATGTACTAATTGGTTCCCAATGATCAATGAAACATAGAATGGAGGGGGCTTCAACATTTTACCTTGTTGTCCTCCATGATCCTATTTAGGTTGGGAAACATTTGTGAGCACCTTCTATTGCATTTGGGCCTATTGATTTGAAGTTGACCAGTCATTCATGGTAGCTTGTAGCAAATCTCTTTGGCACAGGATGGATAATGATTCCCACATTGATATGTTTACATTTGTCTTCTTCATCGATAAATGATGTTGAATGGAGATAAAGCATATATCTTCTGCCCTTTGGCCTACACATTCATTCCTTACACATGGGCAGCAACAATCGGCATCCGAGCTGGTCTAGGAATTGACTTGGGTAGTCCTTGTGTGTTTGGAACTGCATTTTATTTGCCAATAGTTTGTGGTGTGGTAGAAGGTTGTGGATCACTTGGAGCCAATGGATTCCCTTCACCCAAATTTATTTGTTTTGACCTTGTGTTGGCTGCAACACTTTGGGAGATTGTTTTATTCATGCCAAAAAAGTCTTATGTCTACTGCTAGTTTACAAGTGTGGTATCATTTGGAGCTAATTGTTGCTTTGGGATGTTTCTTATTGTTGGTTATTCCCTTGACTCCCTTCACCCACCACACTAGTTGTTGTTACCATTAAGGCTTGATTTAGAGCACCATTAAAGCACATAGACTGGTTGTGAGGTTCATTACATGGCAAACACCAGTCATACTCTTGAGCTATGTTTTTTTGTACTAGCACTAGTGCTTTAAAGGCAGATGCAACATTGGGATTATAGGGCTGGAATGGTCTGTTGGCAGGAGGCCTTGCTTAGTTTTGATTTGTAGATGGATTGGGTGGTCTTTGAGGCTGATATGGCTGCCTATAAGGCTGAGCTTGAGGCTAATAAGGAAGTCTAAAACCCTAGGCTTGCTACCTCTTGAGTGTAACCAACTCATTACCTAAATTTTGCAATTGCTTCATGACTTCTTGAAGTTCATTTGAGGCGCTAGAAGATGAATTTGAAGCTTCACTTGAATTTTGATTCCTATGAGTGGGAATAGGAGCTAAAATAGGTGCTTGACTAGTGCTTGGACTTTCTAAATTTGGATACAATGGCATTGGAGGCCTAGGAGCTAGCTTGCCAGCTTGAATTAGACAGTTTTCAGCCCTAATGGCAATGCTATAAGCAGCAGGGATAGTTGTGCCTCCCATGGATTGAATTAACATAGAAATATCAGAATTTAAAGCTTTAAGGTAATATAGAAAATCACCTTCTGCTGTTGGCCTTACTACCATTGGAATTATCTCCCAAGTCCTTTGAAATATGAAGTTGAAGCGAGTCAGCTACTCATTGGGAGCTCTCTTGATAGTTGTCAATTGTTCCAAAAGGGACAAGTTATCCTCCTTTTCTCCAAATTGATCATGGAGGGCTATACATAGATGGTTCCAATTTTGGATAGATCCTGAAGCAAGGCTCCTGAACCATTTTAAAGCCTTCCCTTTGAATGAAGACGCTAGCAGTTTGATAACAACTTACATTTCATCAATCTCATGGATTACACAAATATTAGCAATATCCTTGACATGATCACCAGGAGTGGCCTGATTCTCTCTAGTAAAGTATGGAATGTTCTTCAATGCTGCAACTAGGATTGGGTTTTGTGCATTGAGAGCAAGTGGGCATTTGTCGGTGAAGTTGACATATGGGTTGTGTTGTGCCATTCTGATTGGCCTTAGAACACTTGTTGATTGGATGAAAGGTCTACCAAGTGGAGGAGTTGATAGAGTTTTGTTTGGTGGAGATGGAGACCTTTGAATTCTCCTACCTCTTTTTCTTCTTCTTGGAGATAATTACAGATGCTCAAACAACACTTCTTCTTCTCCAACTCTTGACCTTATGGAGATTCTTCTCATGAGTTTTTCAGGTTTGGACTGCTAAAACCAGTTGATTCTTCTTCCTTGGAGTCACCAGATGTGTAATTCAGGGCTCTTTTAAGCAAGAAACTTGCAACAAATGCACATCAATTTTGTTGCAATGAAGATCAAGACCTCTAAGGTCCCACCAGTGTGCCAAAACTGTTAGTGCAAATCAGCAACAACCCTAGATGTTTATCAAATTTCTAGTTTGATATTTAGACATCTAGTGTGATTGCACAACATTGAATATTTTCCCCAAGTGTGGGACTTGTAAAAGTGGGAAAAGAATCTCTAGATTAGAGGTTGGTTCCTCAAATCCTCTGATCAGATGTATTACTTGAAAGTTGTAGAGGTTTAAACTCAAAATCCTACTCTAAATTCCAAGGGGACAGAGATAGAGAATGCAAAAGAAATAAAACTAGTACTAATAAGGTGATACACCAAAGGAGTGGTGAACCTTTACTTCTAAAAATTGACACAGATTACAGAAATGCAGCAAAACATCATGCACAAAACTGATAAAATGTAATGAAATATCATGAATGAATCAAACAACACAAGAAGAGGACTGAAACTCATTCACAGAGCTTGCATTGTCATTTCCAATATCAAAATACATGCATTACAACAACAGGGAGGAAAAAACATGTTGCAATCCTAAAAGAGGTATGGTATTCCACAAAATCACTTTCTAGGGTGAAAGAAGGATCCTACAAAACATAAAATGTCCAATCTTTTAAAAATGAGCCAAATCTGGCTTTTAACAATGAAAAATTCGAGCCCAGGAGAGAGAAACGTGGGAAAAGTTAGAGGAGCTTTCAACCACCAACCAGATTGCATTAAAATAGCATGGGCACCCTCAAAAGTTCATTCCCCAATGTTTTTGGCCATGCTGGGAGAGAATGCGAGCCATACTTCATTAAAAATGGTGGTTGAAACGTCATTTTGTAACTTCTTCGTGCTAGGGATGTTTCTCCATTTTTATCCCACAAATATTCATCAAAATGCAAAAATAATCCCTCCATCATGTAGATAATTTCAATACCTTTCCAATACCACCAAGAACATGGAAATCTGAGCTCTGAATCGAAAGTTATGCCCTTCTGAACATTTAGGGAAAAACAGGGCCGAAAATGGATTGGCGGGACAAAAATTAAAATTTTTCCCACTTTTGCATTTGGGAAAATTTCCCCAAAAATCTCTGTGCCCCATCGGTTTGGTGCCACATGGCATGTTTTGATTGGATGTGGGCTTTCCCACCTCATTTTTCACCATTTTTACCTTTGGAAAATTTTCCAAAAAATTCTTCACCGCCCGATGACCCGAGGACATGTGGCACTCTGTGATTCGTTGCGGGCCTCTCCTTCAAAATTTCCATCACTTTTGATCACCCTCCCTAAACTAGACACGTGGTGTGATGCTATTGGATGTGGGATTTTCTTTTCATTTTCTCCCCTTTGGAAACGGGAAAATTTCTCTCCATGTCTTCGATCCCGACGACCGAGGACACATGGCAAGCTTTGATTGGTTAGCGGGCTGCGAGGGAAATTTTTACTTTGTGCTAACCTTTGGAAATTTTCCACTTCTCCCCACCGCTCTAATGTCCGACGCCCCGAGGACATGTGGCATGATCTTATTTGGTCAAATTTTGGGGGTGGGTTTTCCTTTTAGCATTTTTCCACACTTGGGCGAAAAGGAAAAGTCCTTTCGCACCTCCGACCCCCTCCGCCGCAGTGACACATGGCATGATCTCACTAGTTGGTGGGCCTGTAGTTCAAAAATTCTCCTTAGCACCCTTGCCAAAAACTTTGGCAATTTTCCAGGTCTCCCTCTGTGCTCGCCATCCCTTCGGCTTAAGGACACATGGCAACATCTTATTCACCTTTGGTAGCCCTCGGGGTAAAATTTATTTTTCTAAACCCCTACCGAGAAAAATTGTTAAAATTTCTAAGTTGACTCCTCCCGCCACTCCTTGCCGACGTGGCGCTCTTTGATTGCCCGATGGGCTTGCCTGAGGGAAAAATTTCCACAAAAACTCTGCCAAGCCATAACTTCAAAAATACATGGAGTTAGGAAGAAAAATTTACCTTTCGGAAAGATGAGAAAGAGATCTATCCAATGGTCCCATTTATAGAAGGTTTTGAGTGCTTGAAAGATAAAAAATTATGACTGAGGCACAAGAGAGGAAACAATAAAGGGAGTTAGCCAAAAAAATGAGCAAGGGGCTCATTTTGGATAACGTGATAAAGTAGGGATAAGTCTTAGTTAATTATGGAAGAATGTTATGAATAGGTCTATGGTGAGGTATCTATGTGAGATGGTGGGGTGAGGTGGAAATTGGTTTTAATTGAGGTAATTAAATAATGAATGAAGTGAGGATGAGTATTAATTTAATTGTAAATAGTTAAATTTATATTAATGTGGGGTATAAGGGTCATTGTTAGGTGACTTTGTTTAAGTTAGTTTTTGAAAGGGGACGAAGGGGATGTGACCCAATTTTGGTGTCTACACCAAGAAAGGTGGTCGCGGTGTGAATACAATCTAGCTACACATTGCAAGAAACATGTCTCAAGGAGTGGTCTACAATATCACGGATCACATAGCAAAGAAAATCATTGAAGAAGTGTGTATATGTGATAGAATTTATTTTGGCACTATTTTATTGTCTTTGGTGTTTATGGAGATTGGTGTACTGATAAGCCAAAGGAAATTATTTGGGAGTACCCCACATAAAATAAATCTCTAGCAGAAATATTTTATAAATAGTTATGTGAAGGGACTATGAATGGGCCATTTAAACATAGGGCGAAGATGTGGTATGATAGGCTCCATGTGGAATTTGAAGAAGAGTGGTGCATACCCAGGAGTTACCTTAAGTGGTGGGTAAGGTAGTACAATTTGTGGTCTACAACCACTTTTACATCATGTGATTTATGATGAAGGACAAATCTTGAAGCCCTTAGTGCAAACCGTGTCATATGCCTTCACAACACGCTACTTACGGGAATTAGTTCATTGATTCATAGATGTGTGCCACCTCAACTTCATCGAGAGATAAGGCAGATTGTGATAAGCTGTACCCTAAGAAAAACAACTATTTATATCTAGGATGGACTACCTACATTGAGAGGCTTATCTCAGATATAATAAACATGAAGTGGTAAGCTTGGTAATCAAATTCGTTAGAGCAGACACTTGTGTATCTTCAACTCAAGACCAAGTGGAGAACAACAAATATGTGGAAAATGAGTTCATGCTTCTAGGGCCGCCCAAGGGTAAGCATACAGTAGAGAATGCACCAATTCTATAGCCTATAGATACTATAGTGGTGAATGAAGAGGAAGATGAATGATAAGATAGTGGTGTCCTAGAGCATAGAGGATGAAGGTAGCCTTCAAAAAAGGTAGAAACAGAGTGCGCGACTAGGCCACCTCAGGAGAAGGAAGGAGAAGATGAGGATCTGGATGTAGTATAAGGAGAGTTCCACTTCAAAAGGGTATTCGGAGAACAATAACCTAATTTTATACTCCACAATCGTGGCAGATCACCACAACTCTCCCCATAGAAGGAGCCAACCGAGAAGAGAAGAAGGAAGTTGAAGTTGAATGAGGAGGAAGAGTCTAAGGAAAGCATGCCCAAATCTCCTACACTTTCGAGAGGACGTAGAAGAGAAAAAGGAAAAGAAATGAAGGATGGAGAAGAAGGAGTAAAGGAGGTAGATTAAAACAATGCAAAATACTTTTGCTCGAGAGCATAGCGAGGCCAAACTCCAAATCTTGACTCTCAAGTTCTACCGAGGTCAAATAGGAAAAGTGGGAGTATATTGCACTAGTCTGAGCTACGCTAAGGACACAAGTTCAATTTTCCATGCCCATTTCCAAAGCATGGTGGGCCTTAAAGAATTGTATGGATGGGAGGCTGATAGATGAGGACATGGCCACTTTGTGCACACAAGGAAACAAATATCTTGGTAAATGCGAAACATATGGAAAAATGAAACTTCAACGTATGTGAATAATCCTATGTATTAAGAAGATTGAGGAAGGCACCTCGGACGGACACATAATGGTAAAGCCTACTATTATGTCGAGATGAACAAGTAAGTAATGCCTTCGTAAAGGTACCTATAAAGGTGGTAAGGAGGAATTTGGATAAGGATGAAACTATTACGGAGATGAAAGAAGAAATCAAGGCCAAAGATACAGAGATAGCGCATCTACGAAAAAAGAAGGACTTGGCATAGAAGAAGAACATTATTTTCATCAGCATGACAGAGGAAGTTGGAGACAATATCTTGAAAGCATGACCACACTTAGAGCCTAAGGTACTTAAAAAATTTCCTTCGAAAATGAATTATGTGCAAACATTAGTGGATTTGGTGCTTGAGGATGGACCTATGTGCATACCAGCCTACGAAAGATCTGAGAAAGAAGCAGAGCGAGAAAAATTTTCAGTGAAGAGGAAGATTACATTTGATGAGGAATTTCTCCAAAGCTTATAGGAGGAGCTGAGAAAATCGAGACCATGCATTGAACATTTGCACAGCTCCGGAGGCATTCATTAGGATAAGGACCATGGTAGAGAGGATAATGAAGTCCTAATAGTGATGAAGGATGACACATTGGGTCACGTAGAGAGGTTGGCATTGGTAAAACAAAAGTGTGAGGCCTTTACAGTAGCACAGGGAACCCCATAAGGAAATATTAGATGAGTCAAAGCTTAGAGCATAAAAAAATGGATCTGCTAGAGGGAAGAATGTCTACAATGTCCAACATTGTTCTATTTTTTGAGAATGAAAAGGGGACATTGCCCAAGAAGAGCTAGATTTTATTACTATAGATATTTCAGAAAAAGTAGGGGCCATATTGAGTGAATGACAGGACATTAGAGGCTGAAATAAAGGAAGAATATCCATAACTCATTCTTCTAGTTCAAGCAAAGGATAATGCTAGTAGATCATTCTTTTATATATAAAATTATCTATTATCTTCCATTTATATTCTTTATCATTCTTTGAGAATTCAAGAGGTAACCATTTTCAAGGCAGAAATGTAGTTAGTGTGGGGTAATGTTGAGTAGGAAATGCATAACAATTAGTAGAATGTGTACAAAAAGATTCACATGAAAGATCGAGTGCATTGAAAGGTGCATGAGGACCGGGAAAAGAATCACACATGGACAATAGAGACAAACTCAGGACTTAGCCATTTTCATGGTTATGATCTATTTTTGGAAGATGACATGTAGAGCACACAAACGGGAAAATACTTGTGCAACACACATCGATTATTTTTCAAGAACGGTTATGGAGAACTTTGCATGGATGCGGGCTAAAGATAGAATTGTGGTGATAGTTAACTCGAAGAGATATACTATTAGCACACTTGCATGTGTGGCTACAATTGTAAAGGCATGTGGTTATTTTCAGCATGTGACCTATTTTGGGATTAGATAAGTGGTGAAGGGAAAGTCCCCACCCTTATAAATATGTGATGAAGCTGCGTAGTATGATATCGATATGTATAAGATCTAGATTATTATAAGAGTATGTTGTCAGGTATAGTTACTCACATGAGCATATAATTCCATTATTGTAAGAAGATTATGTGTATTCATGTGTTTTTATATAATGGAATGTATTTGTTGAACCAAAGTATTAATCTTGACTATAATTGGCTCTTGCATGCTTGATTTCATCATGATTATCATTAGTCTGGTGTTTTCTAGAACTAGATCTATACATGCACTATAAAATTATGTATTAATTATGGAACTAAATGCATTAAGTCTTCGTAATGCTAACATCCTACAATAATAACCATAAAGAGGGTCTAGGTAACTTTGCATGCTTTGGGTGAGTGCTCGGTCTAGGTTGAGTAATGTGCCAAAGACGCTTGGGATTTTATTGGTAAATTCTAGGTTACATCAGCTACAAATGTCTCATTAGCCTGCATGTTGGCTCAAAAAGATGATGATAAATGAGAATGTGTGATCTATTTCATTAGTCGTGCATTACTTGATTCTGAGACACATTATACACAAGCGAGAGAAGGAATTCCTTTCTATAGTCTTCATGAAAAAGTGCTTAATACATTAGATGTTAAACTAAAAAACAAGGGTTATTGTTAAATCAGATCACCTGCAAATATTTCTCACATAAGGGTCCTTATCTAGGATAGTTGGATTCTTCATAACTCGACGGAAAGTTTGAGTTAACATTTGTTAATTAGAAATCCATCAAAGGACAAATCATTGTGGATTGGTTGGCTAATAATCCATTAGATGGAGGTGATCTAGTAAATTTAGACTTCCCTGATGAGTGTGTATTTTGTTGAAACCAAGCCTCCCATTTCTACATTTTCATGGTACACTAACATCATTAACTTCATAGTGGACCATACATATCCAAAAGGGGAAACATCGCAATAAAGAAGATGGTTGCGTATTATAACCACCAAGTATGTCATCTTGGAATAAGTGCTCTATCGTAGAGCCTTTGATGGAATGTTGTTAAGATGTGTTGACGAAGAAGAATCTGAAAAGATTCTTTATGAATCACATATCGAGTATGTGGAGGTCACATTGGTGGCCATTCCACTACTTGAAAGATACATTAGATGGGATACTTCGCCACGTTAGAACATGGCGTGGTAGAGTTTGAGGTCAAATTCAATACATTTCAAGAGTTCTCCCATTACATCCACATGTCGGAATAAGCTCTACAACCAATTGCAACATCATGGACCTTCTCCAATTGGGGCATAGATTTAATACTGAAATTCTCTCCCTCATCAATGAATGGTCATAACTTCATAATCAAAGCCACAAAATACTTTAATAAGTTGGTAGAAGTCATTACTCCTACCACCGTGTTTGATCTCAGTAATTGTAAATTTCATTCGAACGAAATCATTTATAGGTACGGGTCACATAAGTCATTATCTCAGATAATGGCACATCTTTCAAGAATGAGGAAGTACGTGAGTTGTGTGAAAAGGTCAAGATAAATCACCATACAACTTTTCTCTATTATCCTCAGGCCAATGGACAGGTTGAGGCTACGAACAAGAAATTAAAGTCCATTCTCCTTAAGACCGTCAAGGAGAACAAACAAGATTGGCATTTAAAGCTTTTTATGGCCTTGTGGGACTATCAAACATTAATAAGAACTGATGGGGCCAACACCATTTTCTTTGGTATTTGGTGTAGAAGTGGTTTTACCACTCAAAGTCAAAATACCTAGTCTCTATATCTCATTGCAAGGAATTCTAGGAGAAGAAGGCTATCGAGAGGCATGCATATCTAAACTAGAAATTCTTGATGAGGCTAAAATCAATGCTGAACAATGACATAGTGTTTATGATGATCGGATGGCTCAATAATATAACAAGAAATTATATGAGCATGAAATATATGAGGGAGATTTGGTTTTAAGACTTGACAACTGAATAGAAAAAAAGACAAGCAAAGGAAGGAAATTCAACCCCATGTGGTTGGGTCCATATCGAGTAATAAAAGACTAAAAAAATGGGTCATTTCACCTATGTACACTAGAGGGTGAGGATTTTAGTGAATATGTAAATTATCTTCACCTAAAGAGGTATTATGTATGATCCATTAGCATTTTCATATGTACATTACTTGCATCTACATTGCATTTTCATCTGCCAGTTCATTCTATAAAATTTGTGATCAAGGGACTTATTCTTATAGAAATTCCTAAAAACTTCTGAAAACATTGGAAAAACATTCAAATCATGCCTCTAAAAATCTTCATGATATCATCAATTATTTTTGAATCATTTCATCGATCCAAATAAGATAACAAAAATCTTTGATAGTAACCATACCAAGGCCTGCATACTTAGTTCTACTTATAGTATCTTTCTAGATTAGGTGTCTTATCCTATAGTCTGTTCTAGAAGCTTCATGGTGTCGCATCTATCCCATATAGATCTCTTTGGAAATACGAACATTATAAAAAATTTTCTTAGATAAATGAGTCAAATGCAGGTTTACAAAAAAAAAATATTTTACACATTTCTCTACCCTACCACCCTTTAGTGTTGATCCTACATCTCTTACTGGTGATGTAGGGTTGAGAAAGGAGAGAAATACCCTTACTCTCCTATGCCTTATCCATGGTGATAAGTCCATACTTCCTACTGGTAGCATGGGGAAAGGTGTAGGGGGTATATTTGAAAAACTTGAAAGTTAGAAATAGTTCATTCAAATATTGTGAAATCATAAATCAAAACAAAGTGAGTTAGATGTCCAAAATTCCAAAAGAGTTTAAAACCTCAAAACCATATTTTGTCAACCAAGTGGCCATCTATGGATCTAAGTCTAGATAAACTAGAAAGAAATTCACATTCTAAACTATGAAGAAAACTTGAGTAGAGTGAGGTTGTAGTGTCTCAATTTGGTTTTATCAAATCCTTTTCTTTCTCTCATCATTACCATTCACCAAATTTCCATAACTTGTGCCCTTTCTAGCTCTCGGTGTTGAGCCCTTGCATCTTACTAGTTGTGTGGAGTTAGGAATAGGGAAAGTTCATTCACTTATCATATCATTGTATCACCATGTTTTTCCAAAACAATACGAAGTACCAAAAATTTCTTAAAGAAACTAAAGTTCAGCATTACAATGTGTTTGCATTATCATATATTAGCATTATAAAATACAAAAAGAAATCATTCTATTAGCATTCATATCCACTACATACATTCTGAAAAGCATATAAAAATGGAAGTTCTAAACATCTAGAGTACACATGCAAAGTGATCCAAGAGGAATTCAACTCAGATACAAAGAATTACCAAACCAAAATAAGAGTCTGTATATATCATAATAAATCAAGTTTTGTGTACAATTCCATCACGTGCTAGGCATGGTCAAAACGCTTGCAATGAGCCTAAAATATACAAAAAATCATATAAGCCCAAAAAATGACAACAAAGCAATAAAAAGGCATAATGGCACATCGGCCCCTATGGGATCCCTTGGATGGTGCAGCGGCCACGTTCGGGACTCCTATTGCAACTACAACTATAAG
Organism: Taxus wallichiana var. yunnanensis; assembly: GCA_018340775.1. Classification (NCBI taxonomy): domain Eukaryota; kingdom Viridiplantae; phylum Streptophyta; class Pinopsida; order Cupressales; family Taxaceae; genus Taxus; species Taxus wallichiana. The sequence continues at coordinate 485,359,592 of CM031238.1, forward strand.
AATGAACTGAATGGTATAAGTACTCATGGTAACAACCACTTTGGTCATGGTATTTCGTGAAGTGAATCCACCTTATCAATATCTTAGCTACCTCATACCTAGCCACTTGAGTATGAAGAGAGGTCATCACCTCCGCTATTATCCGAGATAGGTGGAAACACATCAATATGTTTGTTGGCTACTAGCATCTAGCCCGAATCCTCACCAAATCAACTCAAGTCTTCCCTTAGGGGATTAGTAGGTGTCCACACACACTTGTCGCATAAGATCTCGCCACTCTGTGTAGGTGCTATAAGAAAGAAAATAAGAAGAAACGATGAGTTAGAAAAAAATTACCAACTAACAAAGTCGAGGAAGAGTATCGACATATTTAGATATCCAAGCATCCAAGTAGGGTCAATGGCTATTACAACTACTTCTAGTGGTTATGGGGCCTCCTCAAAGCTAGAGGTGAGAAATTGTCCTATCACAGACTCATCATCTCCCTCTCTATTTGAGGAATTGGTCCCTCCGAGACGAAGGTCTCTCTCTCCACACTCGCTTCCTCCCATGCCGCTCTCACCAAATCTTGAGTGTCATGCCACTTGGTGTCACTCTCCCCCTCCTCCATATGGGATACCTCACTATCCTCACCACCTAATATCCCATCCCTCATATCCTCTCCAACTGAATCCTCCTCAGTCTTATCTCCTTTGTGCTCCTCAGAGTCGGAGTCTACATCAATGGGATCATCCTCCTCTCCACTATGAGTGGTAGCAGCCACAATCCAAAGTAAAGGCATTCGAGGGGCACCAACTTCTCGTCGAGCATGGAATACATGTCTAACTGCAATAGGCACACCTAGAGTAACCACATTCTAGTCAAGATCCCCTCTAGGGCCCTTTCGGGCCTCCTAAATAGTCATGTATATTGGTTCCATTGGAAGAAGCATATCTACATAAGGGAGGCCAAACTACTAAGGAGCCCAATCGAATGGATGAATCTTGAATCTCCCTAACCTGTCAACTAACTACCTTATGGTAGAGCAAGCTAACAGTGTCGTCATCTCTTGCCCCCACAACCCTACCATATCCTAGTAGGGTGTGGAAACCATCTCTATCATGGTCAAAGAATCCACTGGCTATTGTGGGGTCTTAAGTACTAACATCATTATCCACCTCGCTACCTAGACAACCCCTAGTTCTTGCATTGGTATTCCCCTCCCAGAGGGGGCAATGTGCTCATATACATAGCTCATAACTAGTGTGTGATGGCTTAGTGACCATCCCTGTAACGTAACTACCCTGTATAGGTCATGATAGGTAGTCCCTAGGATGTTTGATTTGTAGACATATATGTGGCCATGCCCCTCAATATGTGTAATAATGGGAGCCCAACAGTAAAGGAGAGTGTCACCTCCTTGTCCTCGATGGATCATGGGCACAAGATACCCATGATGGCTCTGTAAATGATGGGGATAGGAGCAATGGTAATAGAACAAACCTTTATCCCCATATTCGAGCCAAATGAAACAACGACATCCCCCATGTATATGGCCCAATAATTCATTATAGACCTATATCCTGCTATCTCCAAGGTCAGTCTCCTCCTGAGTATTGGAAGCCCAAGAATGCATTACACGTACTCAAGGGTGATATTCCACTCACCCTAGCACTGCAGTAACTGGAAAGTGTTCCGGTCTACATCCCAGTCAGAAAACAAGTCACACAATATGTGATTAGCAAGAGTGACATGGGGCACCTATGAAATCCTCCAAATCTCTTCCCTCTGAGAATATTTGTCTCATCCTGAGTCAGCTGGTCTAAAATCCCTAGGATCTAATCACATTCCCTCTCACAACTCTAACAAATGTATTCCTCCTTCTTCTGCATCCACCAAAACATAGAAAAAGATAAAGTTAGTAACATATATCAAAGGATAAGCTCACCAAAAACATGACAAAACATAAAAAATCCAAAAAAATCAAGTTAGCACACATTTTGGTCATTACATTTGGAACCGCCGCCCTAGCAAGGTGGAAATCTTGTGATTTACGGCTTGCTTAGGGTGGCGGTCCTGGACCAATTTTCCAAACGTGTTTTAACCCTAGAAAATTCTCAAAAACACAAAAAAAACCTATTTTGGAAAAAATAAAAGACTTCCCTATGGGTGCCCCCTAGAGACTCATTTAAGACAATAAATTTTGAAAATGATCCCCCCTAGGTAAAATTTTCAACATTTTTACATTTTAGGTTTAAAAACACAAAAGTGAAAAAAACCAACCTTAGACCACGCAGGTCGATCTCCTACTCATGGAGGCATGATCATGATCGATAACGATCATTTCAGCTATACTCTCATTGAAAATGGTCACTATGGGTCCAGAGCTCCAAAATCACCAAATTGAATAAGCGCAAATGAATTGGAAAATGAGTTTATTTTGATATATATGTTGTTTTGACCTTGTTTTGAGTGTATGTTTTCACAGGGCTGGAGCATTGGCATAGGTATATCTCTATATCCCCACATAAATGGTAAGTCCTCTTATCGTTTTGATTTAGTGTTTATTTTTCGATATTTTATCTATCTACACTTGAGTTTTCTCTCCCTCTTGTAGGTAGTAGGAGCTTGGATGACAACATTTCGACACATGGGTGTGTCAGGTATAGCTTTTAACTCCCCATTTTGGGAACGCCATACTTGGACTCTACATTTTATGCCTCTTCATGGTTAAGATGCTTCTTCGAGGGGGAAATATGTATGCACCCAAAATTACATGTGTTACATTGTTGGAAAATGGTTACAAAAGTCCCTAATGATGATTCATGTCCTTTTAAAAGATGTTTGAGCTCTTAAACCCATATGCAGTGTATATTTGTAGCCTAGATGTCCTTACTTAGCTTTGCCATACTTTTTCTAGCTTTATGCTTCAGTTTGTGTATGTTTTGGCCTATAGTGCTAGGACCGCTGCCTGTCTGGGTAGTGGTTCAAAACCACTTCCCGAGCAGCAGGCGGCGGTCCCGAGAGATTTTTCCAGAATTCATCATGCATGTTTTGAACATGTGAATCTTCACTTTTAGGATGCATTTGTGAACCAATTTGTCTAAAAATAGTATTGATTGTTTATTTCTCCTTGCTTGTTCTATTTATAAATAGATATAGTTAGAAGGAACTTCCTCTTCTTGCCTTGTTCCTAAAGGCACATCTCAGCCCCAATTCCTATATTATCAATGCTTGTATTCAAGAAAATGGCCTGAGAATTTTGTTTATATTGCATAGTATTGTTGCCATAATCCTGCTAGGAATTGCATAGCCAAATTTAGATCTCTTGTGTTATCTCTCTTCTACTTGTATTGAAACCAAACTTGCCTTCAAATTACCACTACCCAAGCATCTTATTGTGTTGTTTTTTTTTGCATTCCAAATCCATTGGACTCATATGAACACAAAAGAAAGAAAAGACCAAATTGAGGGGACAAATACGAGATATAACTAGATTTTACAAAGATCTTGCTTATCTAGGTTGGAATTACTCGTTTCTTTGCGGTCATTTTTCAAACTGTTAATTCAATCATTAGTTTCAAATACATATCAAATAGAGTTGCAATTTTTTCATCTCAATTGATTAAACAATTACAAGTAGATCAAATCATTACAAATCTTGTTGTTTGACACTAGTAGGTAAGTTATGGAGAACAATATATCTTCTAGGATTATGATTTGTTCTTCACCTCTAAGGTAGGGTTTGAAGGGTTTTTGATTAAATTAGGTTATTTGTTTTAGATTTAGATTTACATATTTACACAAGTAATTAGCTACATCTGGCTAACTACTTGTATTTAGTTTATTTATTAGATTAGAAGTATTGCTTAAAAACTAGAAAAGATAAAAAAACATTTATTTTTTTTAGATTAGTTTTCTTTCATTGTTTTGCTTTGATATACTATGAAAACACCAAAAACATAGATTAAATTTCCTTTGATAGTTAGCTTGTTTTACCAAAATAATTTCAATTTGTTCCGTATGACCATCAACGACCCATAATAGGAAAAGACATATGGTTGTGATCCTTTGGTCCCACAACCCAACAGGCTAGAATTCTTGATTGACATTGATACGGGTTTACACTTGCAAGTTTTACGCACACCTACTAGGTTTTATGAGAAAATAGAACAACTAAACACACTAAACATTGCATCTAATCAAGCATACAATTATTTGACTTCTCCTAGAAATAGGGTTTGATTATGCACATGACCATACAAGACACACAACCCCATGAGTTTTCGGTTGTGATCCTCAAGTCCCGCAACTCACCGAGCCTCGCCGACTAGTTGAATATTGACACGGGTTTACATACATTGGTATTTAGGTCATCGCCACCTCCACCTGATATCATTATTGAGCATAGAAGCCAATCGGGCTAAGGATTTCTACACTAGACCATAAAATCATCCATAGTCCCTATGGTTTCATTATTCCTCTCATTCTCAATTCCATGAAATTTTCAGAAATCAATATGAGGCTCCTACAGTTACTTTTCACATGTTTAACAACTAGTGAATAGAATATCAAGTATATCTTGATATTGACTGAGTCTCTGAGCATATATTATATCATATCACCATCACACCACTTTAGGTTAGGAGTGTATTCTTTTCCTTAGACTCACAGATCCCAATATTGTGTGTTGAAGATATAAGGTTGCCTCATTAGATTATCCATCATCACCACACATACAAACCCATTTCTATTCTACATCAGTTTTCTTGACATGACCTCGGAATTGGGTGAGAAGAAGGCCACATCTTTATTTTCTTTCTAACATTCACTAAAAAATGTGTAACAAGAAATAATCTTCTCAAATATTATAGACACTTAGTTTGGGATCTATTTGAGATATTTGATGCTCTAAATTTGTAGGTGGTTCCGTGAAAATGAATAAGGAAGTTGATGAAATGGCCGTACTTAGTTCAAAGTTCTCTCCTACTAAGGACATTGTCAAAGGAAACACTCAGCACATTAAGATGGTGATTAGACCATCCATTCCTAAGAACAACACCAACTGGAAAGTGTTTGAAAATGACGCGCAAATCATCCAGTTTAAATAGAATGAAGTTGAGTTCTCATCAATCATGTAAGCTAACTTGCATGACAACTATGGTGACCAAGTAATACAACTGAAGACAAACAAGTTTCCTAAAGGGCTGTTCACCTTAGAGTAAATGTTTATCCCTGATGATGAGTTCAAGGGTGAAGAAAATTATATGTGTGCCACACAAGAAGACTTCTCCTAGTCATTATTGTGCATGGAAAGGAGTTTCATCTCAGTAAAGCTTGCATGCATGATGAAAAGTAGGCCTTCATTTCTATCTATCAAAAATATAGTGATATCTTCTCTTGGGAGTAGGAAGACCTCAAAGGCTAGTATCCAAGTGTTTCTCAACACTCCATTTACCTTGATCCTTGTATCAATCATGTTAGACAAAATCAATGGCCAGTCAATCCAAAGGTAGAGCCCCTCATGAGGAAGGAGTTATCTAAACTCATTGAGTCTAAGATAATATTTCCGATAAATTACTCTACCTAGGTCATGAATCTAGTTTTGATACATAAGAAGAGCATTGAAATCAGACTCTATGTTAATTTTAGAGATTTAAACAAGGCATCTCTAAAGGATCATTATCCTTTGCCTTCAATGGAACAAATTCTATAGACTATGGTGACACGCAAAGATTCTCAATGCTGGATGGATACTATGGCTTCAATCAGATTTTGGTCAAGGGAGAGGATCAATTAAAAATGGTGTGCATGACCAAGTGGGGGACATATGTATGTCGAGAAGATTCCCTTCATCTTTCAAATTCATGCGCAACATTTCAGCATACCATGGACATTTGCTTCAAAAGTTACATCAACGAGTTTATCTTGGTTTAACTTGATGACATTATAGTCTTCTCAAAAATGATTACGGATCACATGGAGCACCTGGAGAAAGTATTTGAGATATGCAAAAAGTATGGGGTATCTCTTAACCCCAAGAAGTGCAATTTTGTAGTGACGCAAGGTAAGCACTTGGGCCATGTGGTTTCAAAGGATGGCATTTCAATTGATCCTAAGTGTGTTTCTGCCATCCCACTCTTTCCCTTCCTTCCGGTGCACAAAAATTCTTTACAATCATTCCTCGCAAGATCAATTTTGTTAGGTCTTTTATTTCTAAATTTACAGGGGTGGTTCGAGACCATCACCTTGATACCCAAAAGGACATAACCTTCGGTGGATAACATAAGGAAAGTAGAGCTTCAACAAAATCAAGCAAGAGATTACTTATGAGCCAACACTCATTAACCGAGATTATTTCAAGTATTTCATCCTTTATGCATATGATGATGATGTGAGTGTTGTCATTGTCCTAACACAAGAAAATAAAAAGGACTAGAGCAGCCAAAGGTGTTCTTCATCCAAACACTTGAAGGAAAAAGAATTGAGATATAGTCACACAAAGAAAGAGGTCTATACCATTATGTGCGCACTCAAGAATTTCAAATTTATGCTCACCACAAATCATATTAAGGTGTTAGTCTTCCACTCCTCTGTCAAAGGCTTCATCATGGGAGTAGAAATCAATGAGAAGAGAGCATAATGGGTGACCAAAATCATGGAGTATGATGTGACTATCAAAGCCTCAAAACTAGTAAGAGGTAACACGATCTACAAGAATATTGTTGAGGATGCACACAATGAATATTAGACTTCATTGTTTCTTGATGAAGGTCTCCCATGCATAGAACATGAGTAGAATATAGCCCCTAGTGCACGTGACTAGATGAAGGACATGATCACATTGCTTTATAAGGGTGCATACCCTGCTGGTTTAAATAAGGAAAAGATAAGACATATGAGATTACAATCTATTCATTATGTTTTTATTGATGAAATTATCTTCAAAAGGAATATTTATGGAATGCTATTAAGGTGTATCAACGATGTGTAGACTAAAAAAGTATTAGCAGAATTTCACGATAAATTTTTTAGTGGATATTTCTCTACCAAGACTACACTAATGAAGATCAAGATCATAATAACAGGTATCTTTTGGCCTACTCTATTTGTAGATGCAGACAATTGGGTAACAAAATGCAAGGAATTTTCTTTCTTTGTAGGAAAGAAGATATTTTTAGTGCTTCCCCTCCAATAAATCCTAATGGATCAAACTTTTGCATAATGGGGTCTTGACTTCATAGGCATGATCAATCCACCTTCAAGCACTAGAAACAAGTGTGTGCTGACATCTATAAACTACTTTACCAGATGGATAGAATTTGTCACGCTTAAGGAATCAACCGAGTCAGTAATCCTTCACTTTCTTGAAGGTATAGTGATAAGGTTCGGTGTTCCTCAAACCATTATCTCTGATAATGAAAAATAATTCCTTGGTATCAAAATCACTGATTGGGATCTTAGTCTTGGGATATATTTAAAGCATTCTTCCAACTATTACCCTAGAGGAAATGGTCTAGAAGAATCAACAAACAAGAACTTGATTAGGATCATGAAGCACACAATGAATATCACCAAATACACTGACATACAAAGGTTTCGTGAATGTTCTAGGTAGATATAATTATAGTAAATAAATCAATAGGAAATTATCCTTATAATTTTATCTATGGAAATGAGGCTACACTTCATTTGAAACTTTAGTTGAAAACTTTGTCACTTTCCCAACAATCTGGAATTTGAAGGCACGACTAGAGAGAAGTCAAAATGCCAAAGCAGTTAATCTTGAAGAATTGAGAAACTCTACCATGATCAACCTAGAATAACATCAGCAAACAACAAAGAAATGGTTTGACAGAAAAAATAGGCCACAAGATTTCAAATTTGAGGACTTGGTTTTAAAATGGGATGCTAACAGAGCTAAACCAGGGCACCATGAAAATTTTGATGCACTTTAGAGTGACCCATATATTATTAGTTCATGCAAGGAGGATAAATATTTCAAGTTAACTCATCTTGATGGAGGTGTGTTGCCTAGTAAATGAGATCTATCTCAACCCTTCTATTGAATTTACTACATCATTGTGTAAATACTAGAGTAGTTTCAATTCATCCAAATGTGTTGCGCACACATTGTTTATTTGTAAAAATTTATTTCTTCTCGCGTTCTTCTGTGTGTGCTCTTTTTTTGCTTCCAAGATGCCGAGTTATCTTCTAGTAGTTTCAACAGATTTTCATAGGATTTAGAATAAAGTTCGAATATGTTTCAAAGTGACTTTAGGGGAATTTATTCAAAAATATAAATCAGATATTTTATATCATAGACTACATTCCCAATGTATTCTCTAGGCTACTTGATCTCCTTCATCTAGCAAGTAGATAGCCCCAAAATTCACCAAAACTGTTATCCAAATAATTCTCCTAGTTATCTAGACAACTTACATACATATTCTAGCTCTAAGACCTTCATTACAAGTTACACACACTTCATTTGTTTAATTGGCACACTTTCATGGTTGTAGATTCCTTACATGCCCTACATGCATCCCTTCCTTTTCATACCTTCTCTTCCTTTTCCTTTTCCTCTTTTTTCCATATTCTCCCCTTGTATGCACTCTTTGCACACTCACCTTCTTCTCAAAAATGCATTCGTTCTTCCCACACACCTTGGCCTTTGCTTCTCAAAATCAGATAATTCCTTGGCATCCCCATGTGCCCTTCCATCACATCCTCACACATCATTCCATAATTATTGCACCCTTGACATATGTCTCTTTCTCACCCATTCATCCTTTTCCTCCTCATGTGTTATAATTGCTTGTGCCTTCCTTCCGTCATACTCTCACGCCTAATTCTTCCACATGCATGCCTTTGCACCCTCCTCTGTGTCATTCTATATCACATTATTTCCTGACACATACTTGAGTGTGCCACACACAACTAATCACAACACACCAACTTGGCACCAAATCCTTACAACAAATCAATGAGTGATACGTGGTAGAAATGACAAAAACATTTGCATAGTTAGTCATCATTTAATCTAATCCACATGCACCACGTGTCTTGCGTGTGCAGAAGGATCTGAAAATCTTCTGACAACCATATATTTTGTTATAGATCATTGATTAGCATACGCCTAGTCTAAATGAATAGCTGTTGACGTAGGCTACAATGCTAGATATTCAAATTCAAATTCTTAGTGGATCTAGTAGGTAAGAAATGGGAAAACATCATTCTAGGCATTGATGAGTAGATATGATTGCTCCAACCACCTGATTTTATCTGATCCACCTTCCTTCCTTCTCTAACAGTCTAAACAGAATTGGGGAAGCACATTTGAAAAATTTGTAGGTGGATTTGTAGGCATTGATTGCTTCTTATTGGTGGTTGTATTTCAAATTTGGGTTTTTCATCCTTCTTCTCTTCTTCTTCCATGAATTCATCTATAAATGTAAGAGATGGGCTCATTGTTAATGTTGGACATTTTGGATCCTTACGTATTTTCTAAGGACTTCATATCTTTTTATTTTGAGTTACAAACCTCTAGATCTGACTCGTGCATGTGAATATCAACCTTCAGTCACCATTGTAACAGTCTTGTGTTTTTATAGAAGTAATGGAAGCATCATTTTGTGGCTATTCTCTATCCTAGCATGTTTACATTCCTTCTTCTTGCCTTTATTTTACTTTGTTTTCTTGTTGTGTCATTTTACATTCCTTGCATCGCCATTTTCTAGTTGTGTTTCATGAAAAATGATCATGTAAATGTGTGTTGGTATGTGTTACACGTGCCTAGCCTCCTTGATGCCTTTCCCTTCATTTTCACTTAGAACAGATAGTGTTCATCCATATTTTTCTATTACTATCACCTTCCTTAAAATATTTTTCCATTATGTTGTCCTTCTATCCCCGGTCCTTGCACTTTGTTAGCTTAGTTTTCCCTTCCAACATAAGGAATAACAATAGCGATAAATAAAAGAGGAACCAACCTTCTCCGAAGATCTATCTCAAGCGCACAAGGTCCCACAACTTGCGATGGCTCCATTATTGTCTCAAATTACTCGGCTCTTCTAGATCCAAGACACAGTGCAAGAAACTCAACTCTTCCATATCCGAGACATGGGTGCAAGTTTAAATGACCAACACATACTAATACAATGTATTTACACCGATTCATTTCAGTGCACTTTCTGCCCTTGGCATTGTGGGTTACATACAATGAGTGGGTTTAAAATAGTATATGAACCCCATACATAGTGGATTATAAAGGACATGGTGTGCTTAGCATTCTAGGAAGTAGTTGCGGGCTTGGAGGCTATATTGGGTGTGCCTCCCTACACTACTCTAGTTAGTGGTGTCGATCACCCAAAAAAATAAGATTTACAGAGATATCTCCATGCACATTTAGGGAAGTAATTACAATTTTGAGGATACAAAGAATTTCTCTCTACACTTCTTCATCCTATGGTGTTGGATGGCTTAAAAACCCTCAATACATGATATCTTTCTAAACTCTCTTTTTGACATGGATCAAGTACACATGTTCCATTTACACTTTTCATTTGTGTATTTTTCACATGATTTACACATACATGCATATTTTACATTACATTTTTACACATACATACATATATATTTGAATACTTGATCATTTTCTCTATGTAAGTCTGGTCGTATGAGAAAAAAGCAGTCAAATGGGGGCAACAAAAACAACATCAACAACAACAATTTACGATAATACACTATAACACACACATCACATTTTATGTAGGTACATCACACACATCAATATCTACACACGTTTTTCCACCCTAGGTTCACTTGCATCACTCTTTTTTCATTTTCATATTTAGTTTCCATGCTCCATCATATTTTTGTCATTCCATACTTTTTCTAGTCCTTCAATGCATTATCTACATCACTCTACATAAACATCAAGTATGCATCTCTATCTACTTTATGTTATTGAGCTTTCCTCTCACCAACATAAAGTAGGGGAAAATGTATTCACAAAATCATGCATGTTAGATTTTATTTAATCCTGGTTTCATACTACTATTTAGAAGGATCTTGAGTGAAGAAATTAACAATTAACCCCCATCTTTTGGCCATCTTTCTTTATTTTATTTCATCATTTTGAACCTTGTACACCCACATGCCTAGTCTGTTTAAGTCATCTTCTATTATTTTAGCCTCAACCGGGGCACCTGTGCTAGTACTAGGGCATCCATGGGCACCCTGGTCCCACCATGGGTGCCCCAATCCTTTTTATCTTTCCTACAAATTTTTGGGCTCTTTCTAGCTATTTTAGATTCTTATCTTTTTATTGGTCGGACATTTTGGGGTTAATTACAAAATTAGATCAAGAGAAACCTATAAATATAAAGTTACAATACCATAATGAGGGACCTAGCACTAGTCACTACTATCATCCACCTAGAGTTACATCTAGTTAGAGATCATTTTGCATCCATTAGCTGCATCACAAGGACAAGGATGGTTTATCTCGCATCACACTTCATAGGGGAGGGATTCTATTTTATTCTATACACACATTATATTACATTTTCTACATGTAGTTATTTCTCGCTACTTCACAAAGTGTGATTGGAACAAGAGAACCTAAGGCACATTATGCACACACACCAAAACTACATTTGGGTTCGAAATGTAGTGAAACACTTATTTATTAAGCCCACTATTATGGCATATGAGGTAAATCCAACCCATTCATTTAGATTCTTTTTTTTAGGGTTTTGATACTTCGTGTGGTATCTTACGGGTATTTTTTATAATCTTGGATTATCGGTGACATTTGGAAATATACAATGAATCGATGTGACAAACAATGAGGGTTTGAAACTACCTACCAAACCTATGAAATTCATTTCCAAATGTATTACACAGACCAAGGCACCCATTCTTCTAACCAGAGTGCCTTATGGTGCCCTAGTCCCTCTCCAAGTGCTCTAGTCCAAATAGATAACTCGAGATACATCCTTTTTAGGGCCTATGCACATTCATTCCTACTTCCTATTCCTCCAATCATTTCTATGACACATTTCAGATCTTCTTCTAAATCAGCTAAGTCATTTCCATACTTCTCTTACATATTAGGGTTTCCATTTTCATTATATTATTTTCTTGGGTTATTTCTATATTTGTTACTACATTTATATGTCAATCTAGATTAGATTAATTGTCCCCATATATATCACATTTTTTAGTTAATTAGGATAAGTGCATCATCATACCCATGGATGATGTGAAGGCTATACCTTACACTAAGTATTTCAATGTATAATAGTTTAATAGGATCTATGCACGTATAGAGCATGACCTTGAGAATTTGGGACCATCTAAGGAAGGGGTAATTTAGTTGGAAGATGCAAAATCTATCGGTGACACTACCAAAGCAGGTCTTGTGATAATTGGGCCCATAACACATATGAAGAATTCAGACGTGAGGTTAAGGGAAGAGTCACTTGGATGATTAGGCCACACATGATTACGCATTTAGAGAGAACGTAGTTATTGAGATATACTAGAGAGGAAAAACCTAACTCTTTCTTACGCATCATGGAAGATCAATGGAAGAATAAGGAAGATAGGTGGAATATGATGGTTTATACCTTGCACGGGAAAAAATGGTGGGAAACACACAGAGATAATATTTTGGGATAGTGTGAGGTAAGGGTAGCCTTTTTAACAAGGTTTACTCGAGTAATGTTCCCTCCCTTATACATGAGTATGATGGTAAGAATCTTGCTTTGGTACACATCCATAACTATGATAAACAAAGGGTGTAAGGCTAGAAGGATTTTCCACCATATATTTGGGTAGATAAGTTGTACTCTACTTTGAGAGGATGCACACATGCATGTTATGTGCATGATGAGATCAAGTAAGAGACTACAAGTTGGAGATACATGACTGAAGGTATGGCTCACACTTTTGATAATTTTTCAAATAATCCCCCGATACATGATTTCAGATAATGAAATACATCACATTGGGAGATAGCATCAAGGAATAAGAACTCATGGTTTAAATATTATGAGAACTTGATATTGAATTACACGAGGATGTAATGGAGATAGAAGAGATATAATTAGTTTGTTCCTAGAAAGATAAGGAAAAAGGAAAGATGGTGTATATTATTGATGATGAAAATGTAGGTAACCTAGATATTAGCCTTAAAAAGGTGAGTGTGAGGTGATGGAATCTACAGATGATAATTCACACACGTAACATGTTCCTATGAATACTAAGAAGGTTAATATTAACATTGATGATGCACCTAAAGAGGCTATCATTGGAGATTAATTTACAAAATAAGAGGTTTTAAAGATCGTTGAATTTTTGCACAACTTCCAAGATTTATTTCCATGAGATTACCATGATTTGAAGGGTGTGCATCATTCATTGGGAGAAATGAAGATCAAGCTGAAATAAGGCATTTTTCTGCTTTAAAATATGCATTATAAGATGAACCAAAACCTGCGTATGAAGGTGAAAGAAGAGATTAATGAAATGATTAATTATAGAATCATTGAACCAAATGAGGAATCTAAGTGGGTTAGCCCCATGGTGATTAGAATCAAGAAGGATGGACATATTAGGATCTATATTGATTATAGGGAACTACACACTCATGTGTTATAGATATTTTTCCTATGCCATTCACAGAGGATATCCTTGAAGGAGTTGTAGGGGTGTGAAATCTATTTATTCATGGATGGATTTTTAGGGTACCACTAGGTGTGCATTACAAGTGAGGATCAGGAGATGAACACATTAATCATGTAATGGGAATATTTTCTTATATTATCATGCCTTTTGGATTGAATATTGAGCCAAAAGTGTTCTCGTGCATAGTTGTGCAGGAATTTCATGACTTCATTCATAAGTTCTTATAGGTTTATCTAGACGACTAGACCATTTATGGGCTTGTGAAATATCACTTTGTGAAAAATTGATTTTTATGTTTTAAAGATGCAGACACCTAAAATCTCTCTCAACATTAAAAAGTGTGACTTTTCCACCCCCTTTATTACTCTACTAGGACATATAACTTGTAAGATTGTTGGTAGACCCCACTAAGATTGCAGTAATTTTGGGATTGGAAGAGCCTACCAACCAAAGATAATTGTGTGGTTTCTTGAGGCATATGGGATATTATAGGAATTTTATCAAAGGGTATGAAAAGATTTATGTTCCCCTAGAGGAATTTCTCAAAGCCAAGGGAAATTTTTATTGAGGTGACTCACAACAATAGGCATTCGATACCTTAAAGGATAAGCTTACCACTGCACCAATATTGCACTTCCCTTTATGGAACAAACCCTTTCATGTATATGTTGATGCCTCTAGCATGGATATTGGAACATTTTTGGCACACTAGGAGAGGGTAATGTGCATCATACCATATGATTTGTGAGTAAGAAGTTGACACTAGTAGAGGAGAATCATACAACCATGGAGCATGAGGAATTGTCCATGGTTTATATGCTACAATTTTTTTCATGATACTTATTGGCTAGGTCATTCATCTTCTATACATATCATATGGAATTTACTTACTTAGTTAAAAACCTTTTTTAAGGGAACATCTATTGGTGGATACTATTTTTTAAGGAATTTGATTCTACAATTGTAGTAAAGCTAAGAAAAAGCAACTTGGGCCCCGATTACTTATCAAGGATCAATTCTGGAGAGGACGTGGAGAGTATCAATGACACTATTCTTGAATGCACTGTTGTTTAGGTTGAATTATGAACCAACTGATTTGGAGGACATAGCCATATATTTACACACTAGACTTGTGTCGAAAAGAATGAAAACCTTAGAGAAGAAGCATCTTGTTATATGTACTGCTCCATATCAACTCATTAGAGGGGAACTATATAAAATGGCCAGAGATGAGGTCTTGCAAAAATGTGTTCTCGATCATGAGTGCAAAACCATAATGGAGGAGGCTCATGGAGGAATAACAAGAGGCAATTATATAGGATATTTCACTATGCATAAGATCATTTTAGCTAGTTTATGGTGGGATACATTGTACAAAGATTCCAAGGATTTTGTCAAAGCATGTGATCAACATTGAAGAATTGGAAAGCATAGAAATAGAGATGAAATGCATTTGAGAATTATAAAAAGCGTGAAACCTTTTTAAAATGGGAAATTGATTTTTAGGGCCTATTGCACCACCTATGCACAAGACTGGAGTGTGCTACATCATCACATGTACAAATTACTTAACAATGTGGGAAGAGGATGTTCCTATAAAACATTGTACCATAGTGATGATAAGAAGGTTCTTTTTGGAAAATACCATCAGCAGGTATGGATTCCCATTTAACTTGAAAAGTGATAGAGGAACTCATTTCTTAAATGTAACTACTAGAATTTTATTGGCCGAGTTTATGGTGACACACCATAAGAATACTTATCAACCTCAAGAAAATGACATTGCCAAATATTTTTAAAAGATATTAGGAAATACATTAATGAAGATATGTGACATTGGAAGAAAGGATTTTGATAACAAGGTATCAGTCATTCTTTGGGCATATAGAACAACCTATAAATGGTTGAATAAGGTCACACCCTTTTAGTTGGTGTTTTACGTGCTGCATTGTACTACATATAGAATTTATGCTACCATCCCTACGTATTGTGCCCATAAGCGGTTTACATTATTAACATGATGTGGATGAGAAAATTGAAAAGTTGATGCAACTAGAAGAGCAATGCACCATTGCACGTTAGATCCATAAGACAGATAATACATGACATAAGGCTTGGCACAATAGGAACATCAAGAATAATTCTTTTTTAGTTAGAAATATGGTACTTATGTATGATTCCAAGTTTTTGCACCATCCAAGGAAGTTGAAATTCCCTAGTTGGGACCCTATGTAGTAACAAAGATACCAAAATGAGACATGTGCCAATTATAAGTGTTGGATGACACCATGTGTCCTGGTTACTTCAATGGGAGTAGGTTGAATCCCTACTATAAATAAGATTCCTCTATCTTTATAATTAGACAATATTACCATTTAGAGTTTTTTATTAGATAGGGTAATAAATAGGGATTATGGCTTCCAAAGGAATTACATCAAAAGATACATCATGATTACATCAAAATAGAAGAAAAAAGAGAAACATGGCATCAAAAATGGTTATAATAGCTTAACCCAAATCCAGACTAGAAGAAATAGAATAAAAATAATCTAGATAAAACATTAGACTGCTACAAAACCAAAATAGGGAAATTCTACCTACAAATCACAAAAGTCTCAACCATCCAACAAAAACACTATTTTTTATTGAGGCATTTGGAAGATCCACCCTGGGTCCCAACTTGACCTTGTTGCACATGATCTTGATAAACCACTTTCTGCATTTCTTCCTTTCCACCATCTTCCTCTTCAAAACTACTCAGGTATACTTTGAGTCTTCCATTCATTTGATACTTTTCCAATTTACACATTCTCTCTTGTAAGTTCCCGACCACATTCTTAATCCTAGTCAACTCCTCTCTCATGGAGTTTTGATAAATATAGATCTTATTCAAGGCCTCAATACAATTTATCATGTTATCCCTTAGGTACGTATCAATTTCACCCATGGACCATATATTTATCCAGTTTTAGAATCCTAAGAGTAATTTTCTCATTCATCTCCTCCTAATCTGGTTGAATCTTATTCTTTCCCTTGGAGAAATCATCTTTTGTATTTTCCAATGAATTCACACCATCTTGAACTCTTTATCCTCTCCATGTTTCAAGAAACTCTTCTCCCTCCGAATTCGCCATATGCTCACCCAAAGTAATAGTACCATTAGAATCTTCTCGCTATCATCTCTAACTCCTTATCCATGAGTTCTTCCCCATTCTAGTAGAGAATGAGGATGAGGCCATGGTGCGGGGGGACTATGTTTTCCCCTACTCAAATTCCTTAACCAACGCAGAGACTGACATGAAAATATAAGGGTATACTTATAGAAACCTTATGTCTAAACATGTTTAGCATAGAGAGGTGGTGTGTATAAATCTTCCTATACTTTCCCTCAAGTGTTATGTATCACATAATATGAAGACACACAATATTCCATATGCCAGGTAGGCAATATCGCACAATTCCATCAATGAGAAAATAAACCTTTTCTTTACCTTTGAAAAGGTTTAAATTTCATGGTTGCATTTGGTTTGATCCATGAAAATATTCAGTCCCTCCATTTCCATACCAGTATCATGTGTGATAGACAACTCAAAAACTTACACTTCCATTCCACTAAACAAAACCTTCCCATTCTCCCATGCCTGCCCAAAATCAAGGGCAAGAGATGGATCATACCCCTTAAGCTTGGAAATGAAATTCCTGAAACCCCCGCCTTGAAAATATTCGTAAGGTATGGATTATACTAGATTACACCATAACTTGAGGGTTCCACCCTAAGCCTTTCACCTCCCATGGTTTTATTTATCAGAAATATTACCATTTACATTATATTTCCCTTTCGTGTTTTATTATTTCTTTGGTTGTTTTATTGTAATAAGTGTGGTCATGTATAAAAGTTTATTACTACATATTGAGTTGATGTGCACAAGAATGCACACACTTTTAGTGTAGGGTGGAAGTAGGTGTAACCGCATGAAAAATATGGTACTTGGCTTAGAGTTGGTTCAAATGTGTATTCAAATATTTTAAACTAAGGGTGCACGAAGGAAAAAGGAAGGTGTTGCAGGTGTGATCACAATTTTTTTTTAAGCAAAGCAATTAGAACCTAGAACAAACACCATGTAGTTTTAAAACTAAGCTAATAAATTCATCAATGAACTATCAAGATAAAATTTTAATGGAATGAAAAAGGAAATCTAAATCAATTTAACCATTCAAACTACAAGCATTTCTATTATGTTTAATTTATTACTACAAGAATTGAACTCAAGATAAAAAAGCAATCAAAGTGTGTGTTGTTTTCTACTTCATTGAAGGTGAAAGGACCTCTCAGTAAAATGGATGAAGGCCATATTAGATATTCCTTCACTAACGAACTTGCAAAAATTGATGCAAATGGGGATGTAAGATATTCCAACAATGGAGTAAGGCTCATATGTTTTATATGATTAATGTTATTCAAAACATGGTGTAAATTTGTGAGGAAGGAGCTTAGCCCTTTATATAACTTTCTATTTGGAGAAAGTTTGCATCTTGGTGCATGTGGGACTAATGAATAAATAATAAAGTAACCTTGTGTTAATTAACCATAGCTAGGTGAGTTAACAAGTGAGTTAATACTTTATGGGAGTTGAGGGTGTTTTAATTAATCAATTAGGATTAATTAATAGGCTAGAATAAGCTTTTTAGGCTAATTAGAGGTGTTTGAAGAGGAATTTGATGAGATTAGAAGTATTTGAAAGTGAGATTTAGCCAATAAAAGGGTTTATTGATTAAATAATTGTTAAAAAGGCTTAATTAGCTAATTATTAATTCAAAGAGGATTATAACTAACAAAGTGTCATTAATTGGCATCTGAAATGTGATAGAAGCTAGTTAATTAATGAAGTGTTGTTAATTGACCAAACTAGATGGAAGTGTTAATTAATTAGAGGTAATCACTCATTATAATAGAAATGGTGAAATAGATGATAATGAGTACCAATTTAGCATTAAAATTGTGGAGGCATATTTTAGGTGTACATTTTTCCATCTTTGGGGTGGCATAAGTGATGTCACTAGCAAGAAAGTAGACAAGTATAAACAAGTAAATTTTGAAGAAAAAATAGTAGAATGGAGGATGTCCCCTTGAGTGTCGATGGGGTGATATATGAAGTCAATCAAAGATCTAAAAAGGAAGGAAATGGATAGAAGAATCCAGATAGAAGAAACCTTGAATAACAATGAGAATTGATAGATGAAAGTGGGAATAGCTTTTTGCATCTAGCTCGTTCAATCAACACCTTTGTTTCATCACTTTTCTTAAATTATCAACATCATCGGCCCTTATTAAAATATATGCATACAAAAAAAGTTTAAAATAACATTGAAAGCTATAATACAAACAATTGTTCATTGCTAAAAATGCTTAACTCCATGTAACATACATAATGTAATGCAATACGAAAAAGTAAAAGATGCTTAACTCCATGAAACATACGTAACGAAATGTAGTACAAGAAAATAAACAAGATAACCTAGCAGGGAAACAAGTACATAAACACATACTCAAATAAACAATGTTCAAGATAGTTTTACTAATGTTTTTGTTATCAAGCTTCAGCTCCTGAATGTTCATGGTTAACGACAAGGGTTGAAAATGGTATCCCAAACAAGGATACATGCAAGGGGAATAATGAATGACACAAGAAGTCCCATTAAAAACATATGTTCTCTATGACACGCACCAAGTCACTCATTGTTCTAAGATAGTACAAATATAACAAGCAGACTAAATTTTGTTAGTGAAGGTAGATCGAATGATCTGCAAATCGTTGTACGAGAACAAGTGAAAACCGAAGAAAGATGATTTCGTAAACAATTTTTGATGTTTGTAGATAATACATTTGATACAAGATTCAAATGTTTGCATGCCTTTTGCCAATTTTTGAAAAAAAATATTTTTACAATTTTTGGATTTTTGACGATTTTACCAATGATTTGGATTTTTTATAAAATGTTAAATTTTTTGGGTTTTTTTGTGATTTTTAGAATTTTTAAAATTTTCCAAGAAGAAAACGGTTGATAAGAATGACAAGGTCATGGGACATCGACAAATAATTCTAGGAAGTAGAAAATATGCCCCAAGTAGCGAAAAGGGTCATTGGGAAGCAAAAACATGTCCCAAAGTAGCGAAAATAGGTGAAAATGATTATTTATTAAAAAATCAGCAACAAGTGCTAGAAGAAATTAGAAGAATAAAAATTTCTAGGGTGTATATGCATGAAGGGGCACACAAGTGATGATACGGGTGCATATGCGTGAAGATGGGCACACAAGTGTTGAGATGGGTGCGCATGTGTGAAGGGAAGCACAAACACGATATGGGTGCATAGGGCATAAATATGTGCACATATGCTTGAATATGGGCACGTATGCATGAATATGGGTGCATATTCTCAAAGATGGGTGTGTATGTGTAAAGATGGGTGAATATGCACAAATATGGGCACATATGTGTAAAGATGGGAGTGCATGCGCAAAGATGGGCATTTATGCGTGACACTAGACTTTGGCAGTGTTTTTGAAACATATTTGAATGTTTTGGGATTTTCTAGAAGTTTTCTAAAGATATTTATAGGAAATGAAGAAAGGTGGATGCCCCCAACAATAGATGGGATGTATAAGGGTAGAATGCCATGTGTATGTACAAGAAGGTGAAGATGCAAAGTTTCCCCCAATGTGAGATGGGAATATACAAAGATAAAGTATTCGTACACAAGAAGAAGTAGGATCAAGAACAAGACAACTAGGTTCAACGTGATGTTTAATGTGATTCAATGAAGAGCTAAGAAGGAGCAAGGATGCCCCCAGTGTGAGATGGCCAAGAAACATTTGATAGAAAGAAGTAGAAGATTGTTTTTGTGAAAGGGGACAAAGGTGCCCGCAAACATGGAAAAATACAATATTATACACATGGATGTTCTGAATGAATTAGAAGAACAATGAATGTTAAGAATTTAGATTTGAATCCTCTGGATGAAAAAGTTATTAGCCAAAGGCATGAATCATGAGACAAGATACGTTCTAAAGTAAGATTTTAAACAAGGTCCAAAAAAGACACTTGGTAACATACTAATCCTATTTTCTCATAGAGATATAGTGTGTACATGTAGAAATTTATTACCTCTTGGAGGAAGATTTGATAGACAACAAGTGAAGAAACTCTAGCCAATGTGTAGGAATGATTTATTTTCAAATTTGGTTTTGTAAATGGATTTTGGAAGGAGATTCGTACATTGCTTTAATGTCATCCAAGTGTTTATAGCCCTAATAGAGATGCATTTGATTCTAATTACAACATTTCTCTACTTCATCAAGATTCCATAGCCTTAGTAGAGATATTGGAAATACCCAAGAGAGAGTTATATATCAATTTTATTTTTCTTTTAGCTTTTTTATTTTTTGATTGATTTTGTTTTCTTTCTGAAAACTTAATTCAACTCTCTCACTTATTTTTACAAGGGGTTAAGAACCACTGATGGCTTGATGGAAGGATGTGAAAGTGATTGTGATGATGACATTGGCTAGTGTCAACAAATACACCCAAAAGTTCTTCACAACAATTTTATTAGATGTATATAGTGATAGGATCTCTACGAGGTCAGTCGTTCTTTAATTTACCAAGGTGATGAAAGACCAAGGTCAAACGTATACCATAGAGATAAATGTCACAAAATGCATGTGAATAGACTAAACAAAATATCATCGAAGGGATGAAAATGGAGGATTATTTGTAGAGGAATGAATAAAATTGGAAGAAATAACATCAATGTGTATGGAATACCTGATTGCAATGTTTAATCTTTGTACCTTTGATTTTTAATGTTTTCTCATTTTTTTGTATTTTGTCTTTTGAAAAGGGACCAACAAGGTCACTTGGCATGATAAGATCCAACAACAATGTTAGCAATTTCCTTGATAAGGAATACTAGGCGTGTTTTCTTCTTAAGATTCCTATTATACCTGATCTCGATGATCATGGTGAGCTCATACTCAACCAATGATTGTGTCTTAACTTGGAATGTGGATTTGGCATGTGGGGACTTGAGTTCCCCATCCAAAGGTTTATGCACTTTACACCATACTTAATGGTTGCATTGGTGTGCATTTTTGAACCATGTTTGATTCTAAACTTTATGATCATTTAAGTTGTTGGGAGCTTTGGAGATCTTGGAATTTTTTATCTTAGCTTGATAAAGAAACCATTTGGGTTTCTTATAAGCTAATACGTGACTTTTTGATCCTAAGAATTAGGAGAAGAAAGTTCAAGAATATAATTTATGGTAGAAATGACAACGGGCTTTTTATAATCATTGATATAAGGATAATGTGATGGATGTGAAGGATATTGTCCAAGAATTAAAGAAGATGGGCTACCAAGAGGTGTCCCATAGACTAAAGATAAAGGACTACTAGGATGTGGCCCTAAGATTGAAGATGAAGGACTACCTAGAGGTGTCCCATATATAGAAGATGATGGGATACTAGGACATGGCCCAAGAATTAAATACAAGGGGCTACTAGGATGTGCCCTAAGTATAGAAGACAAGGGGCTTCTAGGACATGGCCCCAAGATAGAAGAAAATGGGATACTAGGAGGTGAGCCATAAATAGATGATGAAGGGCTACTTGGAGGTGCCCCACATATAGAAGCAGATGATGGGCTACCAGGTGGTGACCCAAAGTGAGTTGGGGATTGAGGAATTAGGATATATAAAGAATCGTTGAGTGATGAGAAGATAGGTCATGCATAAATGCTAGACCCAGGAATTTCATCAGGAAATGAAGAATGTGAAGATGGAAGAATAAGAGGAGGATCAATTTCAATGATCCTAGGGTCTTCCTTTATTGTCTTACAAATGGAATCAACCTCTTCCTTGTAATACATTAATGTATTGAGGTCTAAAGAGAATCCTTATGTGTAATCCTTTAGGGGAATGTCATCATGTGACCCCATGAATTATGTGATTGCTTCTTCATTTTGAAAGAAATTAATTGGCATAGGTGGTTTTTCTTCAACCATAGGAGGTTGATTATAAGAAATGGGTCCAACTGGTGTGGAAGATTGAGAAGATGATGACTCAAGAGATGAAGTATATTTAGATCTAGATGTCTCGTCCAATAGAATAATATGTAGATTTGGAATTGAATTGCATTTGATTTCCTAGAAGATGACATATTACTAGGAAATAATGATGAATGCGTAGAAAATAAACATATGATTATAACATAGGAGTCATATGAGATGATTACGATGTATGCGTCGAACTGGATAATTGTGACATGGGAGTCGACTTGGATGATTGTGACATGGGAGTCGACTTAGAATATTGTGACGTAAGTGCCAACTTAGATGAATGCGATATGGGAGTCGACTTAGAAGATTACGACGTAAGTGTTGACTTAGATTAATGCGACATGGGAGTCAACTTAGATTATTGTGACATAAGTGTCAATTGAGATGATTGGGACATAATTTTTCACTGATATGATTGTAAAATAAGTGTCAAATGAGATGATTGTGACATAAGTATCAACTGAAATTATTGTTACATAAGTTTCAAATGATATTATTGCAACATAAGTGTCAACTGAGATGATTGTGACATAAGTGTCGAATGAGATGATTGTGACATAAGTTTTGACTTAGATGATTATAACATAACTATCAAATTAGATGATTGTGACATAGGTTTCAAATATAATATTGCAACGTAAGTTTCAACTTAGAAGATTATGACATAGGTGTTGACTTAGATAATTGCGACATAGGTGTCAACTTAGAAGATTGTGACATTGGTTTTGACTTATATGTCTCATAGATCTTCAATGGAGGAAGAGGCCATTCGTGACCGATAAGGGGATTCCTATTAAGAAAGGAAGTATTGCGAATCAAGAACCAAATTAGATTTTTGATTAGCGAGAATTGAATTTGCATGGATATTAAAAGGAGGAAGATTCCATTTAAGCGACTGATAAGGGGAGTCCTGCGAAGAAAGGGAGGACTATGAACCATGAGTCAAATGAGGTGAATAAATCTAATGATAATATTCATAATACTAAGGGGAATAATAAAAAATGTTTGGATCAAAAATATTTAGGGGAACCCAAATAATAGTTTGGATTAGAAGCATCTAAACCATACCACTATATATGAGATGAAGGTGGGGAACGAGGTGACTTAATAGGTTCTCTAATGCAAAGAACCAAATGAGGATTAACCATGATGGGCATCCTTTGATGAGAATGCCAAAACTTTTATTCCCTATTTTCTTATGTATAAGGAACCATGTGATAGTTTTTAGTCATTTTTACACCCTCCGTAAGGACGGGGAATCCCATGCACACCGGCCTATCACCAAGTGGAACTAGGCGCTCACACGAGGTGTGTGCAGTACCGAGTCTCTCTTTTATGTGAGTTAAGTGGGAAACATCATCTGGATTGGTAAATGAATAATGATTAATGGTGGCAATGAGACACAATCATCATAGGGCTCAGAGTGGCCTCTAGACAAATGTGTTCATCCCAAATAGTAATAACAAGTAAATGTAATAACAGAATGAAAATACATAGAGTCTACATCTACTTCATAGCTTTCATTAGAAAAATAAAACAATATGAATATGGAACAACTATACTCATTCTCATTCATGTTTGAGTCCTCATTACATTCATACAAGGAACAATACAACCCAGCCCCTTAATACATTAATATGGCATATCATCTCTACCCAATCCCTTAGAATTCTACAGCACATCTGCACCTCTATATGATCTGCCATTCTCTCGCTTACATCATGTCATGCTCTCCTTTTCATCTATCTCTACCCCTATCTATATCTATCTATCCATGATCATTTTTCCTTCTATGGGTGCCCACATATATAGGCACCTGAACTGCCAATGCCTCCATCTCCAAATTTCGAGATATGCTACTAGACATCCATATGGGCCTTCCTTAGGAACATGTTACTTCAAACCTGGGCTCTATGTATTTGGCCATGATGGTATCCTGAGTGTGCCTACCATCCAGCATGGGTTATGCATGTTTTAACATGATGGTCTCCTACGTGTGCCTCTATCTCCACACAAATTCCTTTTTTAGGCCCCATGCTGTCAGTCCTACATGATTCGCCTTGCACGCGTTGTCAAGTCCTGCTTCCTACAACGAAAATGGCTAAGTCTTGAAACTGGGCTTAGTCCCACACACCTAGTGTTGCACACCCTTCCTCTATTATGCCTTGTGTGATTTCTCATGCGCGCCCATACTTTAGTCCATGTCTTGCACGCTTACATGCCTTGGTGTACTTAGCTAATATTTTAGGGGCTCACCATCACTCCACACTATTCCTATTCTCCATCCACAGAAAACTCCATCAGACACCAACATGTATATTGCCTCAAATAATTTAGTGGTAGCCTTACATTATGCAAAAGAATAAGGGAATGAAAGAATAGGGAGAGAAGAAAGAATGGGGGAACACTAGCTTAGCAAGCTAGGGAAGTCCTTCTACAAGTCTACTTCCAATTTGTTCCATGCATTGACCTCGTTCTATGCTTTCTGATAGAGGTCACCCACCAGGATGTTTACTTCATCAAAAGTTAGGCCAATCCCCTAGAACCCAAAGTGTCAACAATATTTTCCATTTCCTTGCCTAGGTCTTCAAGGGTGTCCATCCTTATGGTGATTTGAGGGTATAGCTATTTTATCCTTGTCTCGATTAACCCCCTTAGTGCTTCAATCTCCTCGGTTCTTCTTTTTTCAACCTCGGTAAGGACTTTATCCCTCTATACCCTATTTCCTTTATTCTTCTCCTTGAATTATTTTAGCTTGGCCTCATGGGTATTGACCAAGGCACTAGCTAGCTTATCCCTTTCCACACATTTGTCATAAATAGCCTCGAATTTGGGAAGAAATATTTACATCCACAAGCACCTTGCTATACTCAGTGATGAATGCTGCCACTTTTAGCTTGTCTTCTTACTTTAAGCACGCTCGCTACTTCCTCTACAAACTTCAGGGGCCAATGGTTGCCTTTCCATATTGAGGGCACGTGTTAGCTCTTGTAAACACTCCGAGTTGATGCAAACCTCTGAGGGATTGGTGCTAGGTTTGGGTGCTTTAGTATGATGACACCCTTGATTGACTCCACCTTATAGACCTTCTCGTACCTTTAGTCTTCTCATCTTTGAGCTTGCACCTTAGCCGTGTGCTAATCAATTCCTCTTGTTTCAAGCTCCTGGCCACCTCAGCCAGCTCCTCTTCCTTCTTGGCTATCCTCCCCTCTAGGACCCTTATGCTATCATTCCGTGCAAAGATCATTGCCTCTATTTCCACCGTGACTTTATTGAGTGTGTTACGGACACTGCTCATTCGAGAAATCCTGGGCATTTACTAAGGGGTTGGCTCCCTTAGAATTTGGTACCATTATGATGGCCCTTTCATGGAATTCAAAGTCTAGCTCGTCAACGTGGGAATCAAACACCGAAGAGAGCATCTTCTTCATCCTGGGGTATGTGCCTTCCTTTTCAAATGATCCCATGGCTATAAACCTTTATGTGGGTATGGTGCTCTAGAACCATGCACACAACACTTTCCTTTATTCATCGACGTAGACCATCACCGGCCTTTGCTCTACCTCAAGAGTACTTCTCCCCAAGTGCTCACCTTTTAAAAAACTTGCAATTAGGCAAGGACATCCTCCCATACTAGCTTGCTCTTTTTCTATGTTTTCCTCCTTTCATTCCTCTAGCACTATGTCAGTGTTGCGCTCTAGTTCTTGGTCTACTAATACCTCGAGAATTTTCTTCACCTCTCTTTCTACCATCTCAGTGATTTGCTCCTTTTTGAAGCTTATGGCCTCCTGCTTCTCTGTCTTATCCTCAGTTTTTCCCATGTCTTGGGTGCTTTCTTCACCCTACGTGCTCTTTCGTCACATGAATACAAACTTCTACTACTCCCTTTTCTCTCTTCTCTGGTTCGTATATGCTAAGGAAATGTGGCCCTTGGTCCTTTTCAGGCTCATCCTTCCCACTATCTTCACCTTCACTCTCGTTCTCTCCTCTACCCATGTGTCTCTCCAAGTTTTCGGTCTCCTCCGAGTCGATTCCTCTTCTATTCTCTACTTTCTCTTGAGAGGTGGCTCCTTGACAGGGGGTTCTTCCTCCTCTTCTCCCTCCTGACGACTCCTCCTTGGTGAGGGGTTTCTCTGGTGCCTCCTCCTCTAGTGTCTTCTCTCATGTTAGGGACTTCCTTCTATGCATGTAAGTGATAGGCTTGGTGCTTGTCGATGACATGCTCACTGTCTGAGCAGTCTACACACTTGGTGCTTCTTCTCTTCCTCTCTTCTTGGGCGCGGGCCTCCTCCTCTCCATGGGATATTTGGGTATGGAGATCTCACTCTCTAAGTATGTGCCTTGCTTGAACTTGGGCCTTATGTGGAGGTACATGTGTGTCGTGGATCCTCCTACAATGGGTAGCGTTATAGGCCTTGTCATTTGTATCTCATGTGATACATATCTTTCTACGTACGCATGCTTTCCTCTAGGGTAGTTCAACTTTTTACATAAGTCCCTATGCTCCCAGTCTAACCTACCTAGTTCTAGCTTTAGATTCTTGGATTCCATGAATCTGTTTACTCCTTCCTAGAAGTATTGAGCTATGAACGTGAAGGGAAGCTTGCACCATGGGCTCCAAGACTCATCCACCAGTTTGAACCTACCCAGGCATAAATGTTGGTACACTACAAACTCGGCCTCTTCTTCATGACTTTCATTAGTTGCTTAGGATCCTCCATTCTACCCCAAACCTGTTCCTTAGGCATGTGTACCACTTCTCTAGGCACACCTTATAGGGTGATAACATTGTGTTGCATGCATACTTCTCAAACCTCTTTACTGAGCGAAGGGTCCTCAAAGGGGTATTCCCAAACAAACTTGTCCAAAGCATTGGGTAGTCCAATATCCAAAAACACTATAGTTAACAATATGTTTCCGAAGAGGATTCTATCCCCTTCCTTCATGTAATTGATGATCTCATTCATGATGTATGCAGGTATGTTATAGATGGTTCACTTTGTAATTTTCCTACAAACATGTAACCACAACTTGTTGAATTGATTCCATCTCTCCCGGCCATTGAGCTTGGTCACTAGATGTGTGGCCATCCTCATCACTCGGGTCTTTAATGTTTGAGATGTCATAGTATCTCGACCCTTTCTTACAGCATACTCTGTGATGGTTTCTTGAATCACCTCCTTGTCACTTAGATCATCATCTAGGGCCGACTCCTTCACATTTTAGGCCCGTGAATCAGTGCGATGAGTTAAGGAGTAAAGTGTATTTTGCACCCTACAAATTGGAAGTAGTCCTCATGCACTCTCAACATCAGCCATTGGTAAAGGTTCTCTCGCTTCCCAAAATAGGGAAACTCATAAAATTATAGCAATCCCACCTTTCCCATCTTAACCTTTACATCATCATTATAGATGGGCATCCCTTCCGTGTCCGCTTATTTGTGGGGTGCACTAACTCCAATGTCATCTCCTTCTCAATTGTGCTCATTTAGTGATTATAGTCACCCACGCAGACACGTTTCTTAGATGTGACTCCCATTCCTTACCCATCATTACCCCATCTGGGTATTACATTTCTGTATACCACTCTTCATTTGTACTTATCTCTGGCTCTTGTTGTTTGGCCTTTCCCTTTCCCTTCCCTTTCTTTGGTGCCATTATATACCTTCTTATCTACCAATCTTAGATCTCGAATCATGAAGAAAATTGCTCTTCTCTCGTGCCCTAGTTTCACAAAACCCTATCTTGGGATGATCCTTTCACAAGACGGTACCTCAATCCTTTTAACACCCATGAAATCCCTTATGGTTTATAGATTCAAACTTATCTGATCACACCTTGACCTTTGCATATTTTTTTTCACACAATCAAATTTTGCAAGCCCTAGTTTGCCAAAAATGCACAATCGCTTCTCCCTATTTTCAAAGAGAAAATGAAGTGCCTCGACCCTTTATTTATAACTTTTCCCACTCTATAACATTAAATGATACCTTACTTGCCATCGTACCCTAGCATTAAATGTGGATTTTTAAAAAAGCCCAATTTTCTGCGCTTGTCTCCCGTGACCAACTTTCACACTTTGACTTATGCGCCACTCCTTTTCACTTTCACTCACGTGCCCATCCTTGTGTAGATCATTTTCCAACCTTCTGGCATGCAACCAAATCATCTAACCAGAAGACTCTTACGCACGCATACCCCACGCCGAAGGCACTTCTTCTATCATGATTTTTGCTTTCGCCTACCTCATGTTGTTCCTACACTTGTTTTACGTTTGTACATGGTTCCATAGTGTAGCCTTTTTTAACACCCACCATTCCTTTTTCACTTTTTCTCCATGCAATTCCTTCATAGGGCCAACCAACTAGGCTCTGCAATGAAATCCAACCCTTCCTGGCACTTCATACTTATCTTTCTTGCATCTTACTGTTCCAAACCACACTTAAACTGATGCACGAGTCCTCTGCACATATCCTCTTTTACTAGAAGGTAATGAGATCACCGGCACCCAAAGTGCAACCCAAACCATCAATGAGAACCACACGGGAAACTGATCAAAAGTAAAACCTAGGCTAACTAGCAATACTGCCTTATTGAAAACACCATGAAGACTTATCTATAGTAGGGCTTCAACCTACTCCTGTTGAAGTGTCCTGGCAAGCTCGCTCCATCCAAAGGTGCTTGTAACTAGCATGCGCCTAACTCAAGGATGTACGAGATGGTATAAGGACCCAACCAATGTACATTTAACTTCCCAGGATGGCATAAATACTTAGAATCATATAGTAATACCATCTGCCCAACCTCAAGCTTCTTGTTCCTAATATGGCGATCATGCCATGCTTTCTGCTTTTCTTTTTCTATGGTTTGGATCCATCTGGCAAGTGATATTCTCTCATTTAGCTTCATCAATTCATCAATTCTTTCTTCCAACGCTTATTCATCAATGATCCCTCCTGTGTGCGTTATACGCAGAGAAGGTAACATGAATTCAACTAGTAGGATGGCTTCCACACCAAACACCAATTAAAATGGTGTGGCTTTATTTAGCCTCTTATATGTTGTCCTATATGCCCAAAATATAGCTGATACCTTATCATCCCAGTCCTACCTTCCAACATCACAGATCTTAGTCAATGTGTGACTAAGTATTTTGTTAAATGCCTCAGGTTCCATTTACTTGAGGGTGGTAGGGAGTAGTTTTATGATGAGCCACCATGAATTCTTCCAACAGGATCCTCATGGTCTCATTCAAGAAATGTGTACCCCTATCACTGGTGAGACTCAAAGGGCATCCATACCTTGTAATGATATTCTCCCATAGGAATCTCACTATTCTAGCTGCGTATAGTCCTTAGTTGGGGTAGCTTCAGCCCACCTTGTCAAATAGTTTGTGCAAGTGATCACATAGCGTGATCCAGTCTTGCACGCAGTTGGTGTGCAATAGGGCCTACAAAGTCTATTGCCCATTTTTCAAAAGGCTTAGTGCTAGGGATAGGGCGCAAAGGCATTTCATCCCTTCACCCAAGCTTTCTAATGTGCTGGCAATGGTCACATGCTTTGCAATATTCCCTGCAATCTGTTACAATGACTCTCACCATAATCCTACCATAAGTATCTTGCACACGGTGGGATCACCTACATTATACCAACTCTGCAATTCCTCCATGTGCTTCCTCTATGATGGTCAACTGCTCATGATCTAGCACACACCTGCGTAAAAATTCATCACACCCAAGCTTGTATAGGTCCCCACTGATCAACATGTAGGGTGTGGCGCAAATGGCTAGTTGCTTCCTTTCTATTGTATTCATTCCTTCTAGTGCCTGAACCATCTTAAGAAACACAACAATATCCTCTATATCCGAGGGCATGCACCATAATATAAATAATTATGCATCTAGGATAGTATCCTCTATGCTCTTCATGTCCTCTCCTAAATTAATCCTGGATAAATGGTCAGGTCCAGAATTGCTTTTTCCTAGTTTGACAACCATGGTGAACTCAAATTCTTGGAATAGAAACACCCATTGACATATGTGCCCTTGAAGAATGGGCTTGTTCACCAAATATTTCAATGCCATGTGGTCAGTATAAAAAGTGAAGGGAGTTACTAATAGGCACTGCCTAAACTTATGAAGCACATAGATCATAGATAATGCCTTGCACTCAATTGTGGAATAATTTTTTTTGGCTGCCGTCAACTTTCTACTTACAAAGCATAGGGGGTGATCAACAATTCCTTCACCAGATGTGCAAGTACTGCTCTAATGGCCATTCCAGAGGCATCCACATGAACATGGAAGGGCTTGTCCTAAGAAGGAAAATGTAAGATAGGTGCGGTAATAAGCCTATCCTTCAAGGTGTCAAACTCCTTCTACTGTGCCTCTCCCCAATGAAAGGTACTTTTATGCCTAAGCAATTCTTCTAAAGGTGCGGAAATCCTTGCATAACCCTTGATGAACTTTCAGTAGTAGCCCATGTGTCCAAGGAATCTGCACACTGTGCTTTAACTAGTTGGCTCAAATAATCCCACAATTACTGCAATCTTGGCAGGGTCTACCAACAAGCCTTCTTTGCATATGATGTGCCCCAATAGGGTCCCAAATGGTGTAGAAAATACACACTTCTTTATGTTGAGGGATATCCTCAACTACCTACACCTCTCAAACATCAAGCGCAAGTTATCACAATGGTCCTTGACCAATCCATACACAGTCCAATCATCAAGGTACACTTAGAGAAATTTGTGGATGAAGTCCTAGAAGGCTTGTACTACAATGCACAAAAACACAGCGGGTGCATTTTTCAATCCAAAAGGCATAACCAGAAGGAAAAACTTCCCCACTCGATGGAAAAAGTTCTCTTCTTCTGGTCCTCTTTTGCAATCCTCACCTAGTGATAGCCTAAGAACCCATCCATGAAAGAGTAGATCTCACATCCTGCCACTTCTTCTAGGATCTCTTCAATAAATGGGGTTAGGATAAGGATATGTGTTGACTACTACAGGAGTTGAATGTGTAGTGCATCAATGCTAATCACCATCAAACTTATCCATTCTAACTCCTCCACCGCTTCAATGATTCCCGATGCTATCATCTTATTTATCTCCTCCTTAACCTTCATGCATAGATCGGATTCCTTTGGTATGGTCTCTTCCGACTAGGCACACACCTTCCTTCACCTTAATCCTCATTTCTCCCAAGGAGTGGTGAACGCCTTTGAGTTCATGGTATCCACATGGGAACAAATCCTCAAACTCATATAGTAGATAAATGATCTTGGTGACCTCCTTTTCTAACCAATAATCCCCAATAATAGCTTCCTTGGGTTTTTCCTCCAACCCAATGTTAACCTTATTTGTCTTCAAAGGCTCATGATAAGCATGCACTTGTTCATTGGCACTATCCATCACTTCGCACGAGCCTAAAGAATGGTTATCCTCCAAGTTCTTCACTTTCTCACCGTCTATAATATTGACCATCTTAACATTTTCTTTCTTCGTGCACATGTGCTCCAACTCTAGCTCATCAGATTCATCTTCCCTAAAGTTCCCCTCCAAACATGGATCTCCTAGTAGTTCAACAAGCCTATCCTCTGCCTTGGCACTATTACGCATCATAAGGTGCTTGACCTCCTATAAAGCCCTATCCACCGATGGCTTGGTGCTCCGGTACTCAAACACTTGGATGAAATCATTTACTAGTTCTTTCCAATTCCCTATTTGGCGGCATGTTTTAGAGTGGATGTACCATAAGTGAGTGCAACCTTGTAGTGTAGAATATAGTTTATGGATCCAAAGGGATGGTGGTAGAGCCTCTACACCTTCTCTCTAGAGTCTCTCACAGGTTTGGATGTGGAAAGAAGTGGGCTCACTACCATGGTAGTCCTTGATAGTGGTTGGCACATTATTTCGGAGAAATGAACAGAGAGGGTGATTCTCACTTCACACCACTCTAGTAGGTTATCCTAATGTGTTTCCCACTAGCGTGTGGCTGTTCCTAATAGGACGTAACTTAACATCCCTCTGCACACCTTTTCCTCCTTCCATTAGGCCTCCATCTTTTGTAAAAATATTTCAAGGAAGGCTCATCCCGAGTACTTAGGTAGCTCTTTTCCTCCCAAGAACCTAATAGTGTGCACCCTTGTTACCTTTTTCACCAACCCTCTCAAGTGCCTACCAACCAACTCATAGGTCCCATGCACCCAATTGTCACACGTTATACTAGTGGTGTCACTCATCGATTGAGCATCTTCAAACTAGATAACCCCATTGGTAAGATGGATTATCTCGGATCTCTAATTGAGCACATGTATATCCTTTTTAGGACCTCTTCTACCAAGGGTTTAGTATAGGGGATTGACTTATAATTAGCTAGAGGTATGATGAATCATTCCTTCTTGTTCTCAAAGCTGATGTACCCTTTGTTGAACTAAATATCTGCATTGTTCTTATAACACCATGGCACCCAAGTAATGTAGGGAAATTGTCTACCTCAGCAAGTACTAAGACTTCAAAATCCCCAGTAAACTTGGCTCCCGAATGGTGATGGCTACATCTTTCAAGACTCCTATGGGCATTTCCTTTGTTTTGTTTTCCATATACAACACGTATAAAGATGGTTGTAATGTAGGCCTTCCCATCTAATTCTAGGCATCGAAAGTGAGAACATTGACCTCTACACCTATGTTAATGAGGATATTTCTAAGGATCCATCCATCCACAACTGCATTCAAGGTGATCTCCTTATCATAGTTGAGGTTGTGAGGAGGAAGGTTTGTATGCAAAAATTGCCTCTCCCTTCCTCCCGCATGTGGTACCTTCTCCCTATGTCATGCCCCTAGCAAGGGAACAATATTCTCTTACCTCAGCATCTTACACACCTCCTTGACCTCATCTAGGTCTTCTTTTGGTGCTTCAACCCTCCTTTGCTCTTCTCTTTTGGTATGCTCCTTCGTACACTTGATCTCTCCCTATAGGTTCCAGATCCCATCCATGGTATATTTGTACACCTCTTTCATTTGCACGGTATGGGTACCTTCCATGTATCACTACTTCTCATATAACTAGGATTTTCTACCCCAAAGCATCTCCTTATGCGTGCGGCCTCTACCCTTGTAGTTACCAATATAGGTTCCAAATCGTGTTGTGTACTACTCGTGGCATCCATTGGGTGTCCACCTTCCTGATGCTTACCATTGCGGTGCCCTTGTCTTTCCGGTGTTGTTGATTCATATGCTCAAAAACTTGGGGCATTCCCCATACTTGTGCTACTTCCCACACCATGAGCATTGCAACAAATCGGACACTCACACTTGTAGTGGTCCAGTAGACCCACAATTAAAATAGGCTCCATGTGGGAAATCACTTATTCCATCCCCGTGGTTACCACAACCACAAAATCCTCTGTGAGATCCTCTTCCTCCTTGTGTGCCTTCATCTTCACACCCTTCATATTGGCAATCATCACCCCTAGAACTACTAGCAATGCTGGTCTTGCGCACCCCATGATTAATGGCTTCATGGATCTGGTCAATGATTCGGCAATCCTTAGTGTCATGGGTTGTGGAGGAGAAAATTTTACAGTAGTAGGATACGTTCCTCCACATTGAATGCTACAACAAGGGACATTTACTCACATCATGGTCCCCATGACAGATCTCACAATCCACTAATATGGCACGCATGGTCCTCCGGGGGAAATTATCCTTCACATTCCCCTTTACCTTGCAGTGTTTACACCATAACCCACATCTCATGTGCTGAGCTTGCACACAACTTCTCCAACTATTCATCCATGACAGTGATTTGAGCTTCTAAAAATGGGCTAACCCTAGTGTCAAAACTTCCATCAGCTTCTGCGCATAGAGTAGATTCTAAAGCTTCGTGCAGATCTGTGAAAGTTTTGTGGGATAGGGCTCTTCTGAAGGGAGTTATCAACCATCCAAAAAACCATTGAGCATGCTGCGAAGGGTGAATGTCATATGATAATTTTGATAGGAGAGTTTTAAACCATGTGTCATATTCCCACACACTCTATGTCATTCCTTGTTGAATCTCCTTCAAGGCACTGATGCTCTTTTGTTCAAACATAGGAATGTGAAATTCTACCAAAAAGGCATTCTTCAAAGCATTATAATCCACCACCGATTGATGGGGGTCATACTTTCTATACCATCTATGCATGCACCCTTACAACGTTGTTGTAAACTAGCTTTCCTTTCACTCCGGGCTAGTGATTCCCTTAGCACGCCATAGCAACTCACATTTGTGAACATGTTCTACATCATCTTCAATGCCTCTATAGTTTGGCAAATGCAATGAAATTTCAAAGAAAACTTGAGGGGGTTGCTGGGGTCCTTGTCCTCTTAAGCCAGAACCTTGGTTTCCTTTGGAATTTCCTCCTCCACCAATTCCACTAGGTCCACCAGTGCCCACTAGGCCCACCAGGTCCTATTCCTCCCGACCCACTAGGTCCTATACTCATTGTACCAATAGTTCCCACAGTCCCATTGAAATGCACACCGACGGTCTGTGATGATGTCCCACTATGCTAATAGTGTACCATGCGCCACTCTTAGACATGAGACCAAAGGCTGGTGCACTTGTTCCTTGTCTAAAAATCCCTCAAAAAACTAGAATATTTGTAGCCATAAAGTCCCAAACAAGAAATTATATCTCCTGGGTGCAGACCGGTTACTTCCACCGATACCAATCTAGCTAATGGTATTCTCCCTAGATCTGGAAAGCCAAGCACTAGGGTCTGGGTGCTAGGTGGGTTTAGATCTATGTCAATGGCTCTTTCTCCCTGCATGATGAGCTCTCCTCTCGAAGTCAAGGATTATCTCTCATGTGCTTTCCAAGATGGGGTAACACATACTACTCAGGTTCCACATCCTCTGCATGAACCTCAAATCCTTCCTACAATGTCTACCTCCATATATCCATCACACCTGCAACCTCACACCACCTAGTAATCTCCCTTTCACATGCTTCACCATACCTGATTCGTCTCTCCTCTCTCTCCTCCTCACTTTGTTAAATCTGTCATCTTCCCCCACCCTAGCTTCCTTTCCTAGCACTTGGAATGGTTTAGCCGGCCATCAGGAATGTCTCTAAACCCAAGGTAACAACCAAAATCTTCATTTCTAAAGGGATAACACGTAAAAATGATCCTCTAGGCTCCCATATAAATTCAAACTCAACAACTTCTAGACAAGAGTATGTAGAAATAGCATACTCCAGGGTGTAGCTAGCAAACACACCCTTCCACCAATGATCCACCACACGGGTCCACGTCATATTTGCATTCCGTAGATCCTAGTAATCCTCTTGGGTCCACGCGTGTGATCTATAATACCAAAATGATCTAGATGCATATGTATAGAGCCATCCATGAAGTTCTACTAGGAAGCAACAAAAAAAATTCTCATACAACTCATGGTAGAGGTTATGTTCTACCCATCTACGTGCATCAAACTTAGACCCAGTGCTGAATCTCTAAGCAAACTCATCCTCTGTGCTCTTAAATCAAGATTCAACACTTGCCAAAGTTAATCTCTCCATAATTACTCATTACATAGATAAGATGATATGTTGTTTCCCACTATAAATTCAAAAAGAGGTCCCAGTAATGGAACCAAGATGTATTCATTTTTACACCCTCCAGAAGGATAGGGGAATCCCATGCACACCGGCCTATCACCCAATGGAACTGGATGCTCACCTAAGGCACACACGAGTACTTGAGCCTCTCTTTTATGTGAGTTGAGTGGGGAAACATCAACTGGATTGGTAAATGAATAATGAGTAATGGTGGCAATGAGACTCAATCATCATAGGGCTCAAATCGCCTCTAGACAAATGTGTTCATCCCAAATAGTAATAGCAAGTAAATATAATAACATAACAAAAATACACAGAGTCTACATCTACTTCATAGCTTTCATTAGCAAGATACAACAATATTAAAATGCAACAACTATACTCATTCTCATTCATGTTTTATTCCTCATTACATTCATACTAGGAACATTACAACCTAGCCCCTTAATACATTAATATGGCATATCATCTCTACCCAATCCCCTTAGGAGTCTACCGCACATCTGCACCTCTATATGAACTACCATTCTCTGCTTGCATCATGTCATTCTCTCCTTTTCCTCTATCTCTACCCCTATCTATATCTATCTATCCATGATCCCTTTTCCTTCTATGAGCACCCACATATATAGGCACCCAAACTTCCAATGCCTCCATCTGCGGCCTCATATCCGCTGCCTGGCGTTTGTATGGGCCCTCCTTGGGAACATGTTCCTTTAAACCTAGGCTCTGCACATTCAACCATGATGGTCTCCTAAATGTGCCTACCATCCAGCATGGGCTCTGCATGTTTTAACATGATGGTCTCCTACGTGTGCCTCTATCACCATGTAGATTCCTTCTGTGGTCCCCGTGCTATCAGTCTAACATGATTCACCTTAAACGCATTGTCAGGTCCTGCTTCCTACACTAAAAATGGCTAAGTCCTGAAACTGCCGGCTTTGCCGCGCACCTAGTCATGCGCTCCATTCCTCTATTATGCCTTGTGCACTTTCTCTTACTGCCCATACTTCACCCATGTCTTGCTCGCTTACACGCCTTGGCGTACTTAGGTGATATTTCGGGGCTCAACATAGTTGGTCATTGTTAGTGTTTTTGGGATACAAATGCCTAGACCTAGATAATTTGATGGAAATCCTTCAAGATGAAGAAAGTTCTATGTCAATTCAAGTAACACAATGACAACCAACTAGACATGTAGCAACACAAAGGATATAAAGGAAACTTTTCTAATGTTTAATTTGATTCAAAAGTTTCTTGATAGAAAACTATTTTGCTAAGGTTTGACAAATGTGTACAAGTACTACAATGAGCCTAGACAAAAACAAAGGGATTGAACCCTAATTTCTAATGCCCCATCTTTGTGATAGGAGGCATAAAAGAATAGTTTTTCTCTAAGGTTGGTTTAAAAGGGACCCTAAGACAAAATGAAGTAGTGTAATGACATCAAATCATTACAAATAATGTCAATCAAAGAATAAGAATATGTCCAAAGGCAATATGCACTAAGGACTCCAATGAATAAGAATGACACACTAAAAAAGGAATGCAAAGTAACAAGTAACTAAGACTCAACAATCCATACATTTCTCCAAGTATAGTTTTGGTGTAAATAGTGATAACACAATATCACTACTTAGGTCAAGTTTTAAAATAAACAAGACATACATACTAAGAAAGATTTGACGCGATCTCCTAATAAGATATACTAAAACCAATTTTAAATAGAAACAAAATCCAAGTCTTGAAAAAGGATGCTACTTATACGAGCAATATAACAACACTATTTGGACACGTTAATCAAGCTTTATTAGAAGAGAATGATTTTAGTATCAAAATGATGTCACCATAATGCAAACAAAGTATCAACATTTTTCCAAAACTCAAGGTGATGTTAGGATCAAAACCAAATTTAAGTATAACAAAAAAGTGTTATTTATGCAAGCAATGTAACAATACAACTAAGATACTTAGATCAAGTTTCACAAAGGAAACAAGACATAAGTATCAAAACTATATTGATAAGATACGAAAATCGTAACAACTCAAAGGAATTCAATGACGAGATAACCTAACTACAATGAAAATATTGACATGGGTATCAAGATCAAATGGCTATCAAGATAAGAAGACGTACCAACACACTTTCAATGTTTACATCCAAGTCTCAAGCAAGGATGAATGTAAATGGGTGTAAAAGTGGTGGACATAATCAATCAATAGCACATGCAAGTATGTTTTATTTTGTCCCAAATGGGAAACAAGAAAACAAAGGAGTAGTCCAAGTGGTGATGAAACAAACTAAGCGTAACTTTGGCAAAGTTTCACCTTGTCTTAAGATAAGTGAAAAACTAGGACAAAGTAACACATTGCAAGTTTCGTGATGAAATAACACGTGGTTTCAACTTAAATAGACTCTCCCCTTGTTCGAATAACAAGGTTTTGACTCCAAACAAGTTATCACCTTGTGAGATCTCTGTGAAACATGATGGCTTTGAGTCAGTCAAATTGGCTCCAAGATGAAATGGCTTCCTAATTGTTTCTCTCAACTATGTGTCATAAATTACCTCTACGAGTGTGGTTTTCCAAGTAATTCACACTGAATAAACCTTTGATTATCCCAAATTGACTTTACCACTTTTGATATAATGAGAAATAAATGCATTCAGTTGTATCTCACTAGGGTCATGTGAAGATAATTTTGATGTTAAGATCTCACAAGTGTGTACTAATCAAGTAGGTAAGTATAGCGCTTCCCATTTCATCCACAAGGTTCCCTCTTGTGTGGACTACTTTTGGGTTCTTTGGAGAATCCCTTTTGTGATTTTAAGGATTATGCCAATGGCACTTCTCCTAATTTAAAGTGGACTAGCCATACCTCTTAACCGAAAATTACAAGTACAGTGTGTTGAATGATGTGGTGTGTTTTTATCTTTCAGATTAAGAAATCTGGTTTTAGAAAATTGTTTGGAAACCTACAACACACATGTAGCTATATTTTTTTAGATCCCCAATTTTTTATCAAGCATATAATATGGTCCTACAATTCAAACATTAGTAGTTCTCCAAGAAAATCACATTAATTGAAAGAGGATCAAGTGTTGTTTTGATTCTCAAGATCATCCAAGGATGCAAGAGAAGAGCATACACAAAAAATAATCCAACTAAAAAGTAAAGGAAAGCTTTGTAATTAAATGAACCATTTATGGAAAAGCTTGCATCTCTTTTGCACCTAGTTGTTCAATTTTGGTAAATGTTCATTCTCTTAAGCCAAAAATGAAATATTTTAAAGTTTCCAACTTAACAAAAATTAACTTTAAACAAAACTTGATGATTTGTTCATTCCCTTAAGCCAAAATGAAAGATTTAAGTTTCTAATTTAACCAAAATGTTAGAAAATGCAAACTAAAAGTTGTTTTTGATTCTCAAGATCACCCTAAGGTGTAAGAGAAGAGCATACAAAAAATTCTAGACTAACTTCCAAAAACATGGAAACTAAATCATTCATAAAAATTAAGTAAATTTGTTAGAAATCTGAGGAAAACCTACAATCAACGAAACACAAAAATCAAAAACTAAAACCTTGAAATTAGTGCCAAAATTTTGACAGATCACACCAAGTGCCACTTCTTAACACCAATGCCCACTTTGTAACACCAATTCTTAATTAACACCATTGCCCACCTTATAACACCAGCCCCCACATTTCTATAGATGAACAAAACACTAGAAGGTTTTGAAAAATATCTCAAAAAGATAAAAAATTTGTCAATTTGGTCAAAATTTGACAGCACCTCACCTCCTTTGATCCTGTAAAGAGCACAAAAAGAAAATCCTAACAAAACTAGTTAAGAAACTTCATATTTATCTAACAATGAAAAATAGGGTAAGTAAATCAAAACATTGATACTAATCTAAAAATCTTGAAGAAATGGATGAAAATGGGGGTGCAAGCTATTTATTACTACAAGAATTGAACTGTGAAGATAAAAAAGAAATCAAAGTGTGTGTTGTTTGCTACTTCATTGAAGGTGAAAGGGCCTCTCTAACAATGGCTAAAAGGCCATATTATATATTCCTTTACTAACTATCTTGAAGAAATGGATGAAAATGGGGACGCAAGCTATTCCAACAATGGAGTAAAGCTCATATGTTTTATATGATTAATGTTATTCAAAACATGGTGTAAATTTGAGAGGAAGGAGCTTAGCCCTGTATATAGCTTTCTATTTGGAGAAATTTTAAATCTTGGTTCATGTGAGACTAATGAATAAATCATAAAGTAACCTTAGGTTGATTAAGCATAGCTAGGTGAGTTAGAAAGTGAGTTAATACTTTATGGGAGTTAAGGTTTCTTTAATTAATCAATTAGGATTAATTAATACGCTAGAATAAGATTTTTAGGCTAATTGGAGGTGTTTGAAGAGAAATTTATGAGATTAGAAGCATTTGAAAGTGGGATTTAGCCAATAAGAGGGTTTATTGATTAAATTCTTGTTAAAAAGGATTAATTAGGCAATTATTAATTCCAAGAGGATTATAACTAACAAAGTGTTGTTAATTGACAAAACTAGAGGGAAAGCGTTACTCAATTAGTGGAAATCACTAATTATAATGGAAATGGTGAAATAGAGGATAACGAGTACCAATTTAGCATTAAAATTGCACAAGAGGGTTTTAGGTGTCTCAATAGGTGCTTAGGAATGATTGTTCTTGAAAATAATTATTCGAATGGGAAACCACGTGAGAAATATATCTCGTAGTGTAACACGAGGGAAGAAGAATAGGAAAGACTACTTCACATATGACATAGAGGAAGATGGGTTATAGTGCAGGAATATGCATGAAGGGATGTTAGTGTCATGGAAAGTAGTGGTGCACCATAAGGGTATGACTATCATGTGTGAAGGAAAGAAGAGAAAAGAACAAAAGAAAGAAAAAGGAGTAATAAATGTGATTAAATTTTGAAATATATAAAAGGATATTGGGAGAGTTCATTATTACCTTACCTTACAAAGAGTTTGAGCATTTGAAGAGTGACGAAGTGTGAATTTGTGTAAAATTGTGAAGAAGCAAGGATATTTAAAGTGAACCATAGCAAGATAAAATGTGACCTAGTATAGGAGCTCCTTCAATGGAAATCAAAGTGTGGGGAAGGTTTGGAGGTTTTCATTCATTGAGATTTAGGATTTTACATTCATTGAGCTAGGGTTTGTATAAGAACAAGTGCACATAGTTGGAATTAGGGCACACAGTTGTGAAAAAAATAAGTTAGGAAAAAACATTTTTGGAAAGACTAAGGTTTGAAGTGAGGAAGGTGAATGGAGTGAATTATTAGCACAGACATTTGAGGAAGATCATCAAAACCTAGGGCATAGAATCTTGAAAGTTTGAAGTGGGAAGCTACGAGATAAAAATGGCCCCAAAGAAGGCTCTCATAGTATCACCCAAGGGTAAGGGAAAAGGAAAGGGAAAAAAGGAATCCCAAAGGGGAGGATGTGCTAAAGGAGTGGTATTTAGAGAAGTAGTACCTAGCGATGCGATTGTAGGATAGTCATGGGGTCGTACTTGACCATGTTTATGATAAGTGACTAAAACCATATTTTAGAGGTGTATGAGGCTGAAATAAATAGAGAAGTGTTGAATGAAATGGACCGAGACCTGAAAATGGAAATTTGGTCTATGGTGATAAAGTACATAAGGACTTGGATAGCATGGGAGTTATCCAATTGTATAATTTTCCTTCTTTGGAAACCCCAAGAAATTGTATTAATGGTTGATGTTGTGCATCCATGAGGACTTTATTCACTTTACGAGAGAAATGTATGCATCACTATGTAGTTAATTGGGAGAGTTACATGTTTTCGTAGTTCAAACCTTGAGATAGAGCTTGACTTGGAGGATGACATGGGAGTAGAGGCCACTTGCCATTATATTCAAATATTAGAGGGGATGTCACGTAATGGATGTCATGAATATTGTGACCCGGGGACAAGAGTCATCATGTGCCTTGTGAGTTGTAAGTTATATGTGTCAAAAAGGTGGACACGGAGTAACTAAAAGCATATTTATATAATGCAAAAGACTCGTATACAATATTTCCTCCTTAATTTATGAAGTAATCATTGAATAAGAAAGGGTGTAGGGAATCAAAGGTGGAAAGATAACTTGGGGCACCATCCTTCTCTTTATTGTATTCTATGATATAGGAGTACTAGATGGGTTGGATGACAAAGTATGGAAATATCTAATGGAGTATAAATCCCCAACACAAAGGTTTGAAGAATATACGTATGATGGAGGCATCAATAATTCTTATAAGATCTGGGTAGATAAATGGTACATGCAGATGTGTGAAGCATTCAAGGATGAGTGGCACATAGTAAGGGAGCTTCCTTTCATCTTAGAAGGAAAGGTATAATTTGTAGTATATCAACATTATTGTTTGGGGAGATTCTATATGAATACTAGGTATAAGAGCCCCTAGTGTAAAATGCCATTTGTTTTCATTTCCAAGTACTTCCAAGAATTGATGAATAAAATTTATGATGCATGGAAGTTAAAGTTTGATGCAGAAAAGGTAGATGTTGACTACCACACAATGTGCACTAAATATATATATATCCTAACAAGTCAACATATGTGGAGAAAATGGAGTATGAAAATATAGATATCACCTCTGAGACTCTGGTAGTAGGAAAGGAAGTGGTGGTGAAGGGTTACATTTATTGGAGGCCTAGAGTGAAGGATGAGAAGTATATTTATGGAGAAAACCATCCTCTCCGAAACAACTAAAAGGTAATCATACGATGGGTACTAAAATATTGTGCGAAGAGAGCCCTCCCGAGATAAGAAGAAGAAGAAAAAAAAAAGGAAAATTATAAAAAGAGGAGGTGGAAGAAGAAGAGGATGTTGCGTGAAATTTGAATAGGAAGTGCACAAATCAGGACCATGATGTAGGGAATTCAAAGGAAGCAAATAATTTTCATTAGATTACCCCAACCAAGCCAATTCAACAAAAGAAGACAAATCCACCAAGAATAGAAGGAAAAGGTTGGTGAAAAATGTAGACGGTGATGATGAGAAGTTTGAGGAAGAGACCGCATGCGTAATGAAGAATCCTTGGTCATCCATAATTTGGATAAGGATGAAGAAGACCTAAGGATGATAATTTCTATCATGATAGAGAGATGCCAAATGCACATGAAAGTGAAGGCCCCATAAGAGAAGAGGAAGAGAAATAGAATAGTGATGGTGAGCCATCTAGAGAAGGCATGGGATCCACAAGTGGGATGGAAGTAGTACAAGACCAAGTATGAAAAAATAAAATTGTAGTGCCCACTTCCCTTTGACACTGTTTAGATACTGATCCTGACACTATTGATCATATTTTGGATATTATTATGTTTTGATGTAGTATGATGGGTATATGCTAGATCATGGATTACTATGGACATTATTATATTTTTCTCAGTATGATGATTAGATGTTAGACTATGGATTAACATTGATCTGGATTCAGTTATTATGCTTGATGATCATGGAGACATTATTATTATTATGTGGATGATGACATACTGGTTGACATGGACAGGTTATTGATGTTGATTTTAGACATGTGACATTGGTATTATGAATAGCTCTAGTGTAGAGATCTATTGGATGACGATATAGTTGCAAATTGAATTTTAATTGATAAATGTTAAAATCTTGATATTGTTGTGATTTGGATTTAATGTTTATATATCATTTGGATGTTCTGATATGGCCACGAGGCCGAAGGAGGTATTTTGCATTTTGCAGGTTAAAATCACAACAATGTCGGGGACTGGAGACTAACCATATTGGAATTCAGTGTGAAATCAACAAGGGTCACCATGGCAACTGTGTTTGATTTGTGTGTTGTGTTGTGTTAGGATTTCCCATGGGGGGGATTTCCATTATTGTGACCATGGGACATGTAGGTGTTTTGATTATGTGTTCCCTTTAATTATTGTTGTGTGTATTTTATTTTTAATGTGCTCTTTATTTTAATTATTCTAATGAGATAGTTAAATGTGTGAAG
Organism: Taxus wallichiana var. yunnanensis; assembly: GCA_018340775.1. Taxonomy (NCBI): domain Eukaryota; kingdom Viridiplantae; phylum Streptophyta; class Pinopsida; order Cupressales; family Taxaceae; genus Taxus; species Taxus wallichiana. Next base: position 485,404,054 of record CM031238.1, read on the forward strand.
TCATATAGTTAAATTTTAATTAAATTAATTGGGAGGTGGAATGTAAGGAAATAATATTATTGTCTTGATTAATAATTAAATTTGATTTATATTATGTATAACCATATGATAGATAAATAAATCTTTATGTCAAAACATGTAATAAATAGAGTCATAGACATTAATGCATGTGTAAGAGGATGTAAGAGTTGTGTAAGTGAAATGATGGATTGTTTAAATCAGATTTTTGGGGTATAGAACACTCCATCCTCCTTGAAACTCGGATTTGGTCTTGGGAGCCTAAATTGGAGGCTTGTGGGACAAGTTAAACTTGTCCCACACCTCTCAAAAACCTCCACCAACCATGCTTATTATTTAAGAGTCAAAATCAACCTATTTTATTGTATTTTGATATTAATTTGGGCAAGTATTGATTGCATTTGTCTTACAAATTTTAAATGCATTCCTTTTGGGGTATGGGCTACATTGTGTATGTAAGTAATTTTTTCATATTTTTTTTATGGTGATTTAATTTCCTTGATGTTGATTGCATTTTTGGATGAGGAAAAATGATGTGGCATCCCACTTGGAATCCACATCATCCTCTTCCACCCTCTCCCTTTAAAATGTGAATTGCTTCCTCATTAGAGGTTGTTGAAATTTTGTTATTTGCTTCTTGGGGTCGAATTTCCTCTTGCATTGGGAGCTTGTTCTTGTGGAAGGAGCTTGGACTATTTTGCATGCTTTGCATTTGCTATTTGGGACTGATTTGTGCAACAAAGAATCTGTTGTTTGAAAGCAAATCTCCATTATGGAGAGGTAGGGTCTTATCCCTTTATATTGTTGTTTTCTTTCCCCTTCTTGCATGCAAATTATTGAATGGTTTTTGTGGTTACATTCTTAGAGGGATGGGTAGAATGCTTAGGGCATGGTGTGGAGAGAAGACTATGAGGTTTATCAGAGGAGGGATAAGGGATTTTCCATTGTTATTTGTTCTTGGGAGGGAATGTTGGTTTGGGATCCACCTAGGAAAGGAAATTTCTTGCATTTCCTACTTTGGGGAGGTATAAGGGATAAATTTGGAGGAGGGATAAGGATTGGTTGAGGAGGGATAAGGTTTATGGGATTGTTATGATGTTGGCGGTTTGCTTTTGGTGGATGCCTAAAATTCAACTTGGGAGGCATAAGGAGACCTCCATAGTTCTTGCTCTTGCTTGGCTTGCTTGCTTGGAGAAGGAGCCTTTGTTTTGATTGAAATTGTTTATTGTAGTTGAGAACTACATCCTTTTGTTTTTGCATTTCCTTGTGCATGTGAATGTATGTTCTATGTGAAAGAAGCTATGTTGTCATGTGTTGTTTTATCATGTTCCATTCCAATATGGTTAGGGCTTGGGGCCAATGGGGAAATATGGCTTCTCTTTTCCCATTGGATGTCTTGGTTGGGTGGAGAGTGTTGCCTTTCCCCTTCCTTGTTGTGATCAAAAGATGAAAGAAGCATCTTGTTGTTTGGAGAAAGAAGAATACAGTTTGACAATCATCTCTTTTGAGAAAACTCTTGTAATCCCTTCCCACTTCGCGTGGATGAGTTGTATAATTTTTTAATGTGAAGCCATTGTATTATAAATGGAAGTCTGAAATTTAATTGAAATGTAAAGATGAAATATTCTATTCTCTGTATTGGAAAAATATTGTCATACAGTTGTAGATTTAACATTGAAATTCAAATGAAGAAATAATTTGTTGATGTAATGTTGGAAATCAATGAAAGAAATATATTCCTTCCTCAATTGCAGTGTTGGATTTAGATTTAATTGTAATGTTGCATTAAATTGGAGTTACTGTTTTGAAATGTTATCTCTGTGTGAAAAGAAAATGCGTATGGGAGAGAAATACAACATTTTGTTCCTTGTAATTATTAAAATTTGAAATACCAAATGTTGCCTTATTGTCTGAATGAGAAGATGGATAAATTAATTGTTTAGACAAGATTTGATAAGTTTACCGTGTTTTGGAAGTGGCAAATAAATCATTACAGTTGTTAATAAATGAACTCTGTTCCTTTTCTTTTATAAATCTGGCAATTAAATTTTTATCTAATAAATGTGTAGTTCAGATCTGCAACTTAAATTAAGTATTGAAACAATGTAATTTAGATGCAATAAGTTATAAGGAATTCAATTTGACCTCAACACCAGAGAAAGACATTTAAGAACTTCACAAAATCAATTTTTGAACTTGTTGGACCACTTTTCTCGTCAAAAGATGTAAAATATATCAGTTGTAACTCAGTCTATAAATTGAACTTAAAAAAATCTAAAATCTACCCAATATCATTCCTCCATGTTCAATTTACATGTTGAAAAGAAAAAATATTAAAATTGAACAAATCTTACAAGTAGGAAAAATTGCCAGTTTTATATGTGAAACCCTGCAGATTTATTTCTTAAATTGACCCTCAAAACTTCACCAAATTTCAAAATTGATGATTTTTTTGCAAAGAGGACTCCGAGATATTTCTGAAAAGTTCTCGTTTTCCTAAAATGGAGCTTCCTATCAAAATTTATGGCCATTTGAAGTTTTACTTCAAAATGGCCATCCAAAACCAAAAATGAAATAATTCGACCTTAGAAAAATTTAAATTTTGAACTTTAGAAAAATTTCCAAAAAAAGTTCCATGGCCCCGCCACCCTCTCATCCTATAAGAAATCACCACGTGGCACCTTGGAGGGTGGACCCTTATTAAAACTTAACACTTTGAAAATTTTGCCTTGGGAAAATTTTCCCAATTTTTCCCGCAACCTGCAGCTCCCCAACCAATCACGTGCTAACACGTGGCAGGGAGGTGCACGGGTTCAAATTGAAAACTTAGATTTTTTTGAAAATTTTGCCTTTGGAAAATTTTCAAAAATCTCCCCACAACTCCGCGTCCCGTAGCCAATCACGTGATGACACGTGGCATGGCGGGCGTGAAAGAAAATTCGAAAACATAACTTTTTGCCTTTGGGAAAAATTTCACTTTTTCCTCTACGGACCCGCACCCCTGCAGCCAATAGGGTGTTGACACATGTCACCCTTGGTGGCATAGGCTGTGTAATTCATTTTACCTTTTAACCTCTTTTGGCAAAAAAATCCAAATATTCTCTACCGCTCTGCGGCCAATCACAAGGCGCCACGTGGCCATTTGAGCTAGCGCGGAGGCACGAGAGGAAATTTTCCTTCGAAAAATTATTTGGGAAAATTTTCAAGTTTTTCCCCACAACCCACCGGCCTGACCCAATCATGTGTTGACACATGGAAATTTGGGCATCGGTGGGGGTGCGAGATATTTTCTCCCTAACCCCGTGGACCTTCAAGGGAAAATTTTCCCCTAAAACTCTGCCCGGCCATAACTTGAGTTTTACAAGGAGTTAGGAGGACTTATTTATATGGTTGGAAAGGTGAGGAAATTTCCTATCCATTAAGCCTAGTTTAGTAAAGTTTTGATAACTCTAAGTATGTGAAAAATCTAGTTGAAGTTCAGGGCTTGATAGAGAGCAGGCCTGGGGATAAAGTTCTCCCTGAACCATAGTAAAACTTGTAACCTCCAAATTATAACCTTGTAAACTTGTTATAAGATAAAAATGGAAATCATTGTTTGGTTAGTAAAAATCTATTCGGAACCTATTTAGTTTCAAACTAGTGTCTTGCTACTTGTTTGTAGACCCTTCTTATAAATAAAAAAATTATTCCATAGTTTTCCTAGTTTGTTTCTTGGTCTCAGTGGTAGTTAGGCAGGCACTACAAAAATACCATCATACGAATGAAATTGATGAAGGAAGAAAAAGGAGGAGATCTTGTAAAAACCTAATGTGAACTATATTGATGATTAATTAAAGGTGTTATGTACAAGTTTTCAAATCATAATGTAGAACAAAGATATATATGCTTGTGAGGTTATAGATCTAGAAGGAGAAATCATGCACAATAGGAAAATGCTTTCTTAGAACATGTAGACTTACGTGGAGGATCCTGAGTTAGAAATTAATAACAAAGAATATAATAGGTGAAATATGAAGAAATAATTGGGTACAGTCCTCATGAATATAAAACACATGGAATTAAGCGATGAATAGGCCAAAATGCTTTGAATAAGATGGAAGTTGAAGTAGTGCGTAGAAATTTGGACAAGGGGAATATCGAGAGTCTTTCTTGATGATAAGAAGGATAAGGAGATAGAATTCCAATGGCTTACAAAGGAGTTAGGGAAGAAAGATAAGTGTGTAAAGTATGCCTTCAATAAATCCGTCTATATCACAAATGTAATTACAATAGTGCACTCTAACCTAGAGGAGAAGGATAAAAATGAATACCCTTCAACATTGCGCTGCTCAAAGGATTTAGTACATATGTTGTTACATGATAAGGAGTATGTGTAAAGGTTATCGAGAAGAAGATTTGGCCATTGAGTGAGAGAATAATAAGAAATTCATAACACACAAAATAGTATGAAATGAGGTGTTGGGCACCAAAATCAAGGATACAATGAAAAAAGGTAGGATGCACATTTGAAATTTGTCAATACCTTGATCCCATCCTCAAGACTCACACTACTCGGAGGAGGGTCACCTTAAGCAAGTGTATGCCAGCAAGAAAGATAATAAATTTGGGCATGAGGAGATAATGGTTGAGATTGTGTGGAAGGATTTTCTTAAGGAAGTAAAAGAGACTTTTGAGACAAGACTTAAGGAGCTTAGCTCACTAGTTGCATGGAAGATGGATATATTAAAGTGCATGAAATCAGGCCCTCTTGGTATCGTTAGGGAGTTAAAATATAATGGTGATAACATGACCCCATAATAAGAGCCAAACATTGTTGAGATGGTTCCTTTGCATGCGCCGCTAGAGAGATTACAACATGGGAAGAGTTGGAGAACATTTTGAATACAATGTTCCTATAACTACTACAATCCCCAAGAGTAATTTAAGCATGCACATAAGGAAAAATTTCTATTCATTGATTCATTGGTATATGTAACACCATTCTTTGGTCTTCTATATTTTTATTCTCGATTCCTTAAAGACATTATTTGTTTGAATATTTCCGAGGACAGTTAATATCTCTAGTGTGAGTGATGTTGGTTAGAGAAAATTGACAAATTATTAACAAATATAGAGGCTTACATGCTAAGGTGCATGAGAATAAAGCATCACAAAAGGGATGCACACAGTAGTAACAAATGTCATCCAAGGCTACACACATCATACAAAGGATATAGGATAACCAATTTTCCAAACGGGATAAAAATATAAAATTAGAGTTGGAGTGCTGCTCAAGAAAATATCTAGAAATATATAAAAGCAAAAATACTTAGTAGAAAAAGGGAAAATAAAGAACATACGAGACCAAGGTAAAGCACACACATAGAGAGGTCTAATAATAGGAATTAAATCATGTTGTATGATTTATTATTAGGAAAGAATGTCTTTTTTAGGAAAGAAAGCATGTAAGCGGTGAAGGGAAAGTCCCCACCCTATAAATATTAATTATGACCCATTGTTTGGGCTAGTGACATGAGTGATAGAAGAGTGAGGATAAGGTGCAAATAGAGATTTCTAGTACATATTCATGCTACAACTATGTTTTGATTATGTAAGAGCGTACATTATTCCAACACATGGATGTATAACTATATTGTAATAATTTTCCATGTTATGTGATTGACTATGGTTTGCAATGGATAACTATGTTGGGATGATAAATTGACTACATATGAGTATAGAGTTATGGGAATTCAGATCTTGTTAATCATTCTTTATGTTGATTAATTTTCCTTATTATATGTGTTTCGAACTTCCATGGTTATGACAACTCTGTCATGCAAAAATATTGATTTTAATATGAATATTATGTACATACATGCTGACATCTTCATCAAAAAAGGAAAGGAGAGAATTGGAGGTTGTGAGTGCTTGAGTGAGCTTCCATACTTGTCAATATGGGGTTCCATCGTGCCTAGCTCTAGTTTGGGTAAAAAAAGACTACATGCATGGTAGAAATAAAGACACATGATAAAAAATAGAAAACATGTAGAAGAAATAAATTTAACAATCAAGTGTGTAGAAAAGATAAACCTAGAAAAGTAGGTTTCATACATGTAAATTGCTCACAATATCATAAGACAATCATGTCTCAAGCGGAAAAAAACATACAATGTGCAAAAATACATAGGGCATAACCCATAATCAATATCATAGAATATAAAATAATGACAAGTGAAGTGTATCGGATAACCATGGTTGTAGATAGTCCTGAAAAGAAAATGCTACACATGAAGCACCTGTTAGCATGTTAGAAAGATAAAAAGTATGTCAAGGCATGTATGTATCAATGGAAAGTAATGTGCTAGTAAGAATAGGAAGTAGTATATAATGAAATAATAACACATGTAATGTGTAAGAGTAATAAATGTAGATGCTCCAGGAGCCTCGGTGGGATTGTTAAGAGTTATGGTGTCAAACATCATTGTAGTGTGTAAGAACACCAGTAAAATATCTACATTTACAAATTGAGACCAAGTGAATATGCATGTGTATATATAGAATGATAATGACATACTAAGAATCCATAAAGCATGCAAAATAAATTATAACACATATATAAGACAAGATAGAAAGAATAGATACAACCAAGATATGCAAGTGCAATGTATGAGTGTAATGGTATGGTATGTAACATGTGAGTGTGAAAGGAGCAGCATTCACCCCAAGAAATTTGTATGAGATGAGGTTCATTTTTCAAATACCCCTCAACAATAAAAAATGAACCATAAAACAAGATTGCATCATTAGGAAATGGTGTGATAATGTGTGTTATAAAGATAGATCATGAATCTTAGAGTGATAAAAGTGAATGTGGTGAGGTTCATTTCATATTTCGACCCTCAACAGTCAAGTAAGAACCGTAGAACTAGAGTAAATCATAGGTTAATGAGGATATAAGGTGTGTATTAATGTGTGTAAGAGTTCTTGAAAATATGAAGTATGAAGCATGGAGCGTGATAACATAGATTACATACAATGGGGTGAGATGGATCAAGATTGAGTGGTGGTGGAAGAGTGATTAGATTGATTTTGAGAATTTTGGTACTAGAAATCGAGGTGCATAGGGTAATTTGGTGAAAGTACACTTTGGAGTTTCTATTGAATATTTTCATGTGGAGAGATGATGTTAACATCTGGATTTTCTTTGGTGGGCTTAGGACATTGATTGAATGTTTATGTAGCTTGAAATCTAGTAGAAGAAGATGAATGAAAATCATGATACTTGAGTTTTCCCATAGATATAAGTTTGACTTCGCACATTTTAAGTGTATGGCATGATTAATAAAATGAAGAAGAGGTATCAAAGATAATACCCTCTGAAGTGATGGTAAAAGGATTTGAATAAAAATATCTTGCAATTTTGAATCAACAATTATATTGGCCATCTTCACTAGATTGTTCTTATAACATAATACATAGTTTGATAGATGCTCATTAGATATTTGATTGATTTAAGAGAGTTGTGCAAAAGAGATCTTGGTGTCGATTTTGATGGAAATGTGAGAAAAAAAATCATAAGCTAAATGCGTAAAAGAATTTACCGAATGAACATGTAGATCATAAAACCAATGGTTGTCATAATCTTGAAGGCTCATAGGAAATAGCTTAGTTATAAATGTATGATCATCTGCATAATCGAGGCATGCCACATGAAATGTTTTGAGATTATCTTGAGGGTCATCATAGCGATTGAATGTGGGAATATTAGGGGTGATGAAGTTTATAAGAAGTGAATAAGAAAAATGGAGGGTGCAAAAGGAATATGAAGAATTAATGAGGAATAAAGATTTGGAGAGGAGCATGAAGTAGCCTTACAGAACTAAAAATTTAAAATATTAGGTCACAATATAAGGAATATAATTCATGGGTTCTGAAAGAGGAACCGATTTTTGTATTAGAAGCATTGGGATGGAGGAGGATATCGTTATAAATAGGAATAGAAGTAGGAATGTTAAGAGGTTTGGTGGAGGTCATGGTAGCCAAAGAATAACCTACAAGAGGTACATAAGTGACATCTCGAGAGTGTTTGGAAACAAGTAAAGTGTTGAGAACATGAAGAATATGAAAATTATTGATGAGTAAAGATTGATGGAAATTAGTGAGCTTTTGTAATTGTTCTTGATCAAAATTAGTGTCTTCATCATAAGATTATTCGCTATTAGAGGTTCTAATGTTTTCAAGAGGAATATTGTGTGAGTTAGGAAAGGGGTTATCAGATTAAGCCAAATACTTGAAATATTTATGAATAGACTAAGGAAGCTCAATGTTATCAAAGGAACCAAAATGACCACTATGAGTGATAGGCATAAAATAAAAATCCTAAAGGGAAGGTTGGATTCAAGTGATGGGTTCACCAAATGATTTAAGATAATTAGAATTAAATCTAAGTATTGAAGAATTAAATACAATAATGACACAAGCAATAAGAAAGCAATCTTTGTAAAACCCTAAGTAAGAAGGAGAGATAAGAAGACTTGGCTAATTTATGAGTGAACATGAAGTGATATCGAAAGTAAAATTTTTAATAAACTATGAAAAATGTCGTTAATGCTCATTGTAAATTTTGGAACTCAAAAATGGGGTAGGATAGGAGCTCCCACGAGAAGGACATGCATGCTAATGACTGAATCTGGCACTATTTTTGGACAAGTGCTCGGGTTTTAAATTTTTCTAGGTCGGAAGGTCTTCACTTCAATATTCGTTTTGTCACTCTGAATTGACTTTCGGGATTACGATCCTGGCGTAACTGCAAAAAAATTCTTCCTACACATGTCCATAAACTACATCAAATCTAATAAAAAATATGTAGAGTGTGGATGTGGAATGACATTAGTGATCACTTTAAGATTGAACTTATAACCGAGTGCTACACTACATCTTAGACCCCATGTAGTTCTTGTATGTGTGTAAAAATAGTTCCATCGGATGCCCTTGTGTAATATACACAAATGATAGTGGGTTATATCTAAAATGTAACAATGTAGTAAAGTGTGTGGATGTAAAAAAATGAACTTCCCCTTCCTATGCATTGTATGTAGAGTTCATGTAGACCTTTTCCCTTGAGTGGATTCTATATGGATGCTCTATTATCCATTATATACCTTTTGGATGCAAGCTTAAGTGATGCTAGTAAAGCTTAGTACTTGGTCCTTTATTTTTAACACATAACTACGTATTTATTTGAATCCCTTTTTTTAAATTTCATAATTTTCAACTAGAATGCTAAACCATAAGTGAAAAATATTCCCACAAGATAAAAGAGACCCAAAAGGAGAAAATAATATAAAAAAGGGTTAGGGGCTTCTATAGGGGACAAGAGTGTTTGGGTGCTTCTTTCTTGTCTCGGTGTTAGTGTTTAAATCCATAAAAGATAAATCAGTAAAATCTTGACTAGGTTGGAGGGTATTTAAGACCAAATATAAAATAATAAACAAATAAAAGAGGCCAATGATAGTCATCAATTACTAGTTTTCTTGTTTAGGAATCACATGAATGCTAGTATGATTTTAGGACCTAAAAATGTACCCAATTGTGTGATGTTATGTCTACATTTACTGAAACTTTATGTTTTTGAGTTAATAATTGATAACATAAAGTATATAAGATATTCCCACCTTATTATCATGTAGAGCACACATAAAAATGTGTGCCAAGAGGACAAGTGAAGTTTGGAATGATGCAAAGTGAAGCATGGAAACTAGGAAAGGAAAGTGACCCTAAGAGATGAAGTGTATGCATTGTGTTGTACATGTTGTTGTATCTTGTAGTTACTCCTTTTTGTAAGGAAGGAACTACAAAAGAATAGAAATAATGTAGTTAAATTATTATACATGATAAATCGAGAAAAATGTGCATAAGTATGCAAAATTATGTAAAAGTGTGTATAGAAAAGTGTGCACCTCATGTAAAAGAGTGTAAAAGAATAGAAATATTTTTTGAATTATTGTGAAGAATGAGATTTCTAGGTGCTCTCATGCCAAACAAAGAATGATTTTTTTAGGAAATATCACGCCAAGTGTGTGTTTTTTGGCTGATCTCACGCCAAAGAGAAAGTGTTGGGGAGAGAGGTCTAGTGTTACTTCCATCCATGAATCTACCCAATAAGAACCAATGCAGATGATACATCCTTGATTTTTTCATGTTTTCCCAAATTATTTCTAATTCTACTTATTATTCTGATTGAAATGTATTGTAGGAGATTACATGCATGTTATAACTAAATGGTTGTGTATGTATCTATGAAATTTATCTAAGGTCTTAAGTTAACTTCACCAATATGACAAGATGTTCCCTACAACTTTAGAACATAGAGGAGGACACATGATCCAAGGCACTACTATTTGAGTCTAGGTGCTGGTTTTTGTGTTGTGTTTCGACCCAAGTTTGATTTTGGGTCATTCTATGATTGTATTTATGTTTTTTTGTTGTATTTTTATGATTTGAACTATACCAATGAGATTTTGTAGAATGATTTGTTCACCCAATGTATACCCCCATCATTTTGGGTACATGTGATGACTATAGGAGTGTGTGGCCCAAAAGAGGACTTGATGCTAAAATGAAGCTGAAATCTATAGTGGGTAGGGGATGTGCATGGTAGAAACTAAAACACATGCAAATAAAGTAACATACATGTAGAAGAAGGAATTGTAAAAATAAAGTGTGTAGATAATATAGACCTTAAAATTGGGCTTCATACATGGGACATCGCTCACAATGTCACAATAAAATCATGGTTGAAGTGACCAAAAACATACAATGTACAAATAATACAAAGGGCATATCCTATAAACAATAGCATACAATGGAAAACACCGACAAGTAAAGTGTATAAAATAAAAATGGTTGTAGATAGTCCCACGAATTAAATGCTACACATGAAGCACCCATTAACATGTTAGAAATATTAAAATTATTTCAAGGCATGTATGTATCAATGGAAAGTAATGTGCTAGTAAGAATAAGAAGTAGTACATAATGAAATAATAACACTTGTAATGTGTAAGAATAAGAAATGTAGATTCCCTCGGGAGCGTCGATGGGACTAGTATGAGGTTCAATGCCAAACATCATTGCAGCATGTAAGAACATGTAAAAGATCCACATTCACAACTAAATACTAAGTGAATGTGTATGTGTATATATAGAATGACAATTACATACTAAGAGTTCAACTAGCATTTAAAACAAAGTGTAACATGTATATTGAATAAGCTAGAAAAAATAGATGAAACTTAGATATTCAAGTGTAATGTATGAGTGTGATGGTATGGTATGTAATTTTTGAGAGTGAAAGGAGAAATGTGCCCCCAAGGAATTGTATGAGATGAGTTTTACTTATACAATACCCCTCAGCAATCAATAATGAACCATAAAACAATAGTGTGTCATTGAGAAACGGTGTGAAAAAGTGTGCTAGAAAAATAGATCACAAAGCTTAGTGTGTGGAAAGTGAATGCGAAGGTTCATTTCAGATTTATACCCTCAACAGTTGAGTATGGACCATGGAACTAGAGTGCATGATAGGGTAATGAGGATATAAGGTTTGTATCAATGTGTGTAAGAGTGCTTAGAAATAAGAAGTACAAAGAAAGGTGTGTCATACTTGAGATTATAGATAACGAGGATGATAAGAGGGGAAAGAAAGTGTGATACCCCACAAGTGTGAGAAGGATATAATGTCATCCAATGATAGTGAATGCCAAGGGCCTTCCACCTAATGCCCGGGGAGATAAAGGCATGTGACAATGCTCAAAGATCGGTGGAGTATGAGAATAGTGTCATGCATATATATGAGACCTATGTGATGAAGGAGGCGGTGAACACCTATGTGAAGGGTCTGCTAGAGTAGGGGACATAGGCCAACAAGGTGAGCTAGATGAACGATGGGATGCCAATGTCATGAAGTCGGACATGTGCAAATGAGAGAACTAGGTGTTGAATGTGCCTTAGATTTAAGAAACCTTATAGGCTTAGATGTTGTAATCGGTGGAAGGATATCATCAAGAGGGGGTTAAAGAAATGGTGTACATGGTAGAATGCTTTTAATAGTGATAACTTATTTATTGTGAGTGAGCTTAAGAAACAATTGATTCATGGAGGGAATATCTTGAGCAAAGTGAATCAAAGGAATTCCTAAGAGAATGTCACAACTTTTGATTGAATATGCTAGAATGAGTGACACAAGCATGTTAATAGGCCCAACTCTAATAGGCATCCTGATGTATCCAAAATAATTAGGAACTAAATAGGTGATATTAGATATTGGACATTTTATAGTCATAAGGAGTGTAATTGAGAACACACTAATAAGAGCCTCTAGATATATCATGGTATTATTGATAGTGTACAAAGTGATATATGTGTTGATGTGAAATGAATCAAAAGTGAATGTAACATGATAATTGTGACCCAAAAATGAAATATTTTGTGGTGATGCATCAAAATAAGTGACAAGGAATTTAAGGGGCCCCGATGAAGGAGGAAACACAACTCAATATGTATTATTAGCATAATAATAAGAAGTTTGGGTGTCGTGCTTAGGAAAAGTGTCACTGAATATTTTTACCTTTTTATTATCATTGACCGATGTAGAAGAAGATGAAACAGGGGAGATCAAGTGAAATATTGTCAATACTATATTGAATGAGATGCATGAGTTTGAAATAGAAATCGGTAGAATTCCCAATGCATTGGTGATAGTGACATTTAACATTTTCATCATAATTGTGGCCACGGGGTGAGATGGATCAAGATTGAGTGACATTGGAAGAGTGATTATATTTATTTCAAGAAGTTAAGGCAATATAAATAAAGGTGCATAGGGTAATTTGGTGAAATTACACTTTATAGGTTTTCATTGAATATTTTTAGGTGGAGAGACGATGCTAATAGTTTCCTTTTGTTCGGTGGGCTTAGGAGATGGATTGAATGTTGATTTAATTTAAAATATAGTAGAAGAAGATGAAGGAGACTCATGATACTTGAGTTTTAAAATAGATAGAAGTTTGACTTCCCCATTTTAAGTGTATGGCATAATTGATCAAATGAAGGAGAGGTCTCAAAGATAACACTCTCCTGAATTGGTGGTAAAAGGCTTTGAAGAAAAATATCTTACAATTATGAATCAACAAGTACATTGGTCATCTTAGATAGATTGTTCTTATAAAATAATACATATTATGTTATATGATTATTAGATATTCATTTCATTTGAGTGATTTTTTCATAAGATATCTTGGTGTTGATATTGATAGAAAAGTGAGAAAGAAGAGAATTGGCTAAATGCATAAAATAATTTACCAAATGAATGAGTATATCATAAAACTAATACATGGTGTAATATAAAAGGATCCAAGGAAATAACTTAGCTAGAAATGTATGATCATCTACATAGTCAAGAAATTCCATATGAAAATATAGGAGATGATCTTGAGGGTCACCATGGCCATTGAAGGTGGGAAGCTTAGGGGTGATGAAGTTTATTTGAAGTGAATAAGAAGAAATGGTGGGTACAAAATGAGTATGAAGAAGTAATGAGGAATCAAGAGATGGAGAGGAGCGTGAAGTATTTTTTTGTAACTAAGGGATTTGAACTTTTAGGTCATAATATAAGTATCTATGTCATGGGTGTCATAACAGAAATGAGTTATGTATTAGAAGAATTTGGATGGAGGAGGGAGTCATAGAAATAGGAATTGAAGAATGAATTCTAAAAGGTTAGGTGGAGGTTGATGCGCCTAGAACTCACCAAGTAAAGCCAGTGTGCTAGCACATCACTCGATCTAGGCGAGCGCTCACTGAAGCACACAAAGGTACCAGGACCCTCTTTAGTTTTGTTGTTGTAGGATGTTAGCATGATGAAGAATTAATGCATTCAGATCCATAACTAATATAACATTCTACAATGCATGTTCAAGATTTAGAGCTTGTTCATTGTACCACTGAGTAGTATCTTGTGCTATCTCATCTACCTCTTTTTCTCCTTCATCTCCATCCTTCATATCTTCATCCTTTGGTTCTTCCACATCCTCTAGAGGTGTAGGATATTCGGTGCACTCTCCTCAGACTCTTCCACCTTTCCATTTAGCTTCAACTTCCTTCTTCTTTTCTTAACTATCTCCTTCTATGGAGAGAGTCGAGGTGATTTCGTGCACCGATTGTGGAGTATTACCTTGGTTTTTTGTTCTCCTAAATACCCTTTTGAAGTGACACTCTCCTTGTAGTGCATCCAAATCCTCATCATCTCCTTCTTGGTGCTAGGGTGGAGTAGTAATGCACTCAGCTTCTTCCCTATTTGGAGGTTGCTTCCTGCCTCTGTGCTCCAAACCACCACTATCTTCATGCTCCTCTTCTTCATCATCTACTTCTATTATCTCTATGAGCTTAGGAGATTGAACATTTTCCATTGTATGATTACCTTTTGGTGGATCTGGGAGCACAAACTCATTCTACACATACTTATTGTTCTCCAGCTTGGGCTTGAGTTGAAGGTACACAAGTGCTACTCCAATGTCTCCAATGGCCAAGATTATAGGATTCATGCTTATAATATCTAAGATAAGCCTCTCAATGTAGGTAGTTTGTCCTAGATATACATATGTATTTCTTAGTGTATGGTAGTCGCAATCTACCTTGTCTACATTGAAGGTTAGGTGGTGTGCATACAAAAATTGGTGAACTAATGCCTAGAAATATCTTTCTGTGAAGGCATATGGAAGTTTGCATTAGGGGATCCAAGCTCCGTCCTTCATCACAAATCACGCAATGTAAAAATTTTGGTAGACTAAAAATTGTACTACCTTACCCACCACCAAAGGAAACTCCTTAGATATCCTCCACTCATCTTTGAACATTGCGTGGAATCTATCATACCATTTCTTCACCCTCTACTTGATTGGTATACTCATTGATCCTTTGCACAAGTACTTGCCAAATCTTTCCACAGGTGACTTTTTCTCCATAGGGTATTCCCATATTTTCTCCTTTAGCCCATCGGGCACCTCAATTTCCATAAACACAAGAGATAATAGAACAACCCCGAAACTGATCTTCTCTCCTATGTGCACTTCTTTAATGATAGTCTCGACGATGTAACTAGAGCCACATTGTGTTTACTTGTGACCATCTTTCTTGGTCATTCAATTTTTCACTAAGTGTGCAAATTGCTTGTATGATTGGGTACTTCTTTAATTTATCAATGTCCATGCCACATGGACCCTTGGTATACCCCAAATCCTTCCTTATCTCTAGGATTGTGGCCTTATCAATTAAATCACTTTGTTTAGATCTACCCGTGTTCCTTTCAACCCTATTACTGTTGAGATCAACATGGATGTGATCGTTACTTTACATATTGGAGATTAGAAGAAATCTTCATGTACCCTTCTCATCAACCAACGATACAATGGTTCATATTTCCCAAAGTAGGGGAGCTCATACAATTGGTAAACTCCAATTTTCTTCAACAACTTCTCCCTAGCATCATCATACACCAGCATGTCTTTTATTGTGTGCTTATTCATCTTTGTGTTTAATAATGCATCCAACTCCTTATTTTTAGTTGTACGATGGTTATACTCACTGATCTTTCTCTTTTGGATGTGGGAATCCCATTCCTAACCCACAATCACACCCTCTGGATACTACATTTATGAGAAATTACTCTCAGGAGTCATTTCTTTCATTTTACTCTTGTTGTGGGTGCTTTCTTCGGTGTCATTTGTAACCTGTAATCTTCTAACTCCAAATACTCACCTTTTATCTCCTACAATGTGTAAACCCAAACCCTATCTCGATTCAGTGTGCCCTAGTTGAAATTACGTGCCCTAGCTCTTTTGTAACGCCTTACTTCACTCAAACCCTTCACAACTGGGATGTAAGCTTCCTCTACACACAAATCTACTCATCATGTCTCGATTCATACTCTTTACACCTGAATACTCTTCTCACAGCTCGGTCGTACTTGGATTTTTCAAATTATCATGATTGCAATGGTAAAAATGAACTCGCATCCCATCCCTATATATATTTTATAAAATTTAGTCCATTTATTGCTCCTTCACCTACCAATAATCCTCTCATTAATCAACTATTTTCATTCTTTCCACGTGGTACATCTTCGTGCCCAAGCTATAACCTTCTAGTATGCCCTCCTACCTTTTGGTTACTGAGACTTCTCTTTAGCACACTTCCATCTACCTAAGTACCTCACTATTGCACCTTCCCTCGGTAGTTCCCATGGCCCATGCTTACCTCGCATTATACTTGTTTCTCTCCATCTATGGTCCTTTTTCCAAAAGCAATATCTTTTTCAATTCTCTAACTTGAATAACACCCATAGAAATTTTTTCCTTTCATGTGTACTTATTTTCATCAATCATGTACCTAGATATTAATAACCTACCCCACACTAAGGGTATGTGCAGTCCTTTGTGCATAAAAATTATTCAAATAGTAATTAGCTTCTGACGTGTAAATGTGCTTATTAAACAAAAATACCAACTAAATTGAAAAATCATAGCGATGAAGAAGGAAATAAATTAAGGAAATGTAGAATTGGAAACCAGATCTAAATGGTGAAAATACCTTATTAAAAACACCGAGAAGACTTATTTATAGTAGGGCTTTAACCAACTCCCATTGAAGTATCTCGGGTAATCAGTATTTCATCAAGAACCTCTAATTGACAAGAAAATGTTTCAAGTATGTGAGTGAAAGCATACATCCCCAACCAATGTACCTTGAGTTTTCTTGGATGGTGTAAAAATTTAGAATCATAAAGGAGCACCATCTTTCCAATCTCAAATTTTTACCCCGATGTTCTGTCATGCCATGCTTTACTGCTTGGCCTTTTCTTGTTTTTTTACCGCAACGTGTTATGAATCATCATTCATCCATCTTGATTAAATTTTCAATCTGTTCTTCTAATGCTTGCTCATCACCTACAACTCTAGGTGCATACAATATGCAAAGAAGGTAGCATGAATTCTATAGGAATAACTACTTCTGTGCCAAACACTAACTGAAATGGTGTGGATTTGTTCAACCTTTTATATGTTGTTTGATATGACCAAAGTACTACATATACTTTATCATCCCAATCCTTTCTTCCAACATCACATATTTTTGCAATTGTCGCTCAAATTTTTTTGAAAGCCTCAAGGCAGTCCCATTTGCTTGAGGATGATATGGTGTAGTCTTATGGTGTGCAATCATGAATGCATACAATAAAATTCCAATTGTCTCATTAATAAAATGTGTGCCCCTATCATTGGTCAAACTTAAAGGACATCCATACCTTGTAATAATATTTTTCCATAGAAACATGGATGTTTTAGCCATTATACAATCCATTGTAGGTGTTGCTTCTTCCCAACTTGTCGGATAGTCTATGAAAGTGAGGATATAGCGTGATCAAGTTTTGCATGCAAATGGTGAAATAGGACCCAAAAAGTCGATAGCCCATTTCTCAAATGGTTCTTACCTAGTAATGGGTCTTAAAGGCATTTTATCTTGTTGACCTGGTTTCCCAAGACGTTGAAAGTGATCACAAGCCTTGTAATAATCCTTACAATATTTATGCAGGGTCTCCCACCATAATCTAGTGAGTAAAATCTTATGAGCAATGGCGCATCTCATAGTGGCCTCTGCCAATACCACCATGGGATTCTTCCATAATATCTGTGTGCTCATATTCCAATACACAACAATGTAATACTTCATCCTGACCTAATTTTTATAGGTCACCGCTAATCAACATATAGGGTGTCACACGTATAGCAAGTTATTTCTTCTCCAAGTATTTCATTCCTTTTGGTGCCATACCTATTCGTAGAAAGACAACAATGTCCTCTAATTCCGATGGCACTCATTATAACCTGTATAACTGTGCATCGGACATGGTATCTTCAATGGCATGTGTTTCTTCTCCTTACTATATTCTGGATAAACAATCTAGTCCACAGTTACTTTTCCCTAGTTTTACCACAACTGTGAAATCAAATTCATGAAATAAGAGTACGCATCAAAGCATATGTGACCTTGTAAAATAAACTTATTTACCAAATACTTCAACGCTATGTGATCTATATAAAATAAAAATGGTGTAGCTAACACCTACTATTGGAATTTATGTAGTGCATAGATCATTGAAAAAGTTTCACACTCTGTAGTTGTATAATTCCATTATGCAGAGTCAACTATCTACTAGAAAAATAGATAGGATGATCTATAATACCTTCTCTTGGCTGAGCTAATACCGTGCCAATGCCCATGCTTGAGGCATCCACATGTACATGAAATGGTTGGTCCTATTGAAGGAAAATGTAGAATAGGAATGGTAGTAAGTTTCTCTTTCAATATCTCAAATGCACGTTGTTGCGGTTCTCCCTAATAGAACGTAACTTTTCCTTTCAATAACTCCTCCAACGGTGTGGCAACCTTGGCATATCCATTTATGAATTTTCTATAATACCCCATGTGACCCAAGAATCTGTGTACCTCACTCCGATGATAGGCTCTTTTAGGTTGATAATGAATACAACCTTAGTTGGATCAACTGACAAACCTTCCTTGCAGATGATGTGTCCTAACAACATTCCAAATGGTGTAGCAAATATGCACTTCTTGAAGTTCAACAAGAAACTCAACTGTCTATATCTTTAAAAAACTAAGTACATATTGTCATAATGATCTTTAACAAGTCCATACACCGTCCAATCATCTAAATAAACCTACAAAAAGTTATGAATAAATTCCTTGAACACTTGAACAACTATGCGCAAAAATACAACAGGCACATTTTTCATACCAAAAGGCATCACAATATAGGTGAAGATACCCCATTCAATAATAAAATTAGTCTTTTCCTGATCCTCCTAGGTAATCCTAACCTGATGATACCCAGAGAACCCATTTGTAAATGAATAGATTTTGTGCCCTACAATTCCTTCTAGTATTTTCCTTATTGAATGGCATAGGAAAGTGATCAGTCACACATGCAACATTCAGCTCCCTGTAGTCCACACAGATCCTAATCCAACCATCCTTTTTGATACTGATCACCATTGGACTAACCCATTCTAACTTGTCCAGGGGCTTAATGATTCCATACTTCAACATCTTGTCAATCTCTTCTTTGACCTTTTCATGTAAGTTGGGGTTCTTCCTATGAGGTCTCTTTTTCTTGGGTGTGCACCCTCTATAAGATTTATCTTAATCTTCCCTAATGATTCATGCAGGCCTTTAAGTTCATGGTACCGTTGAGGGAATAAGTCTTGATAATCCCGTAGTAACTCTTTTATTTTTTCCACTTCAAAGTCTGACCAATAGTCTCCAATTATGGCCTCATTAGGCTCGAAGCATCGATCCAATATTCAATTTCTTTATCTTCATAGGTTCTGATAAGCACACGTGGTCTTATCTACACTTTCCAATGCCTCACACCTACTTTTTGAATGGTTTACATCCATATTTTCTACTTCTTCATCATCCACTAAGTAGACCAATTTTCCTTTTTCTTTCTCAAGGAAAGCACACTGAAGTAGTTTGGAATTGGCTTCTATTTCTTCAACAAAATGTGCTCCTTATTTTCCTTCATCCAATAACTCTTGAAGGATTTCTTCATCCTTGGAACTATCTCCCATAGTTAAGCACTTTATGAATTTTAATGCTTCTTCCACCAAAGGCTTGGTAGAGAAGAAGTCAAATGTCTGAGTCATTCCTGCAATTAAATCCTACCAATTTCTAGTCTCTCTATGGAGTTCTACATATACATACCAAGCACATGTGTAACCTTGTAAAGTGGAATAAAACTTGTGCACCCATAGTGAAGGTGGTAAAGCTTCCTTCCCCTCTATCCAGAGTCTCTCACACTTCTGAATGTGGTGCTAAATAGGTTGATTACCATGATAAGTGCAGATTTGAGTAGGTGCATTTCTCCTAAAGAACCTAATAGCAAGATAAATCCTAATTTCATTTCGTCCTACAAGATTATCCTTGTGGGCCACCCACTAGCATGGTGTTGTCCCGCATAGGGTATAGGCTAGTATATTCCTTCTCTCTAGTGGTTCTATCCTCTATTATTCTATGGCACACAGGGAATACCATAGGATCTCCTTCTCCTGGTGTAACAAGGTAACGAGTTGTTACCTATTCTCCCGATATAACACGAGTTTGTTGTCCTTAGAAAATATATGCTTTACTTCACACCCTACCAACTCATAAGTTTTATGAGAACATTTATCACAAACAACACTTGTAGTATCACTAATAGACTATGCATCCTCCCACTTTGAAGGATTCCTTCCTTACATGGATCAAACACCTCTAGATCCCGGATGGCACGTACATAAATCGTATTTAGGTATTCTTCACTCAAGGGCTTAACATAGGGCACATATTTTCCATCTATTAAAGGGATAATAACTCTTTCCTCCTTGTTTTCAAAACTGATATAACCCTTGTTGAACCAAAGATTAGAATTATTTGCATAGCACCAAGGATGCCCCAATAGAATTGGGAAGCTATCCAAATTTTCTAGCGCAAAAACCTCAAAATATCCACTGAACTTGGCTCCTTGTATGGTAATGGATGCATCTTTCAAAACTTTGATGGGAGTGACCTTAGTTTGATTAGCCATGAACAATACATTAGAGGATGGTTGCAATGGAGGTCTCCCCATTTTTACCCATGCATCTAAGGTAAGAAAATTGACTTCTATGCCTATATCAATCAATATTACTCAATAGCCACCATCCACAACAACATTCAGATTGATTTCCTTGTCATAATCTAGGCTATGAGGGGGAATATTCACATGTAGGATCTACTATCTAGTCTATGTACTTGCACGTGGAGTGTTTCCCTTTAACCATTTCCCTAACAATGGAATGATATTATCCTAGCATAACATTTTCAAATTTCTCTCAAGTCATCCATATGAGTTTGGACCATCTTGGATACTTTCTTTTGCTCCATATTCAATGATTTCTCCTTTAAATACTATATTCCACCACAAGATTCTGAGTACCTCCATGGTTTCTGGTAAACCTCATTCGATGGGTGGGATCTAGGCACTTGTGTATGTAGAACCTCCTCCTTAGTGATTTTAGGTTTTTGCTACAATTCTTCTTTGGCACGTGTCACCTCGGCGTGGGTAGTGATCCTTACTTGCAACTCCTCAAATTATGCTTCCAACTTAGGCATCCATTGATTTTCCATAACACATTGTATTCTAACCATCCTTGTACCTTTGTTCTCCTGTTTATTTTACTTTCTAAGATGCTCATACAAGTCTCGAGAATTCCTCATAACTATGATTATTTCCACACAAAAACATGTAATATTATGAGTATATTCATGCATGTGGTGGTTAGGAGATCCACATGTATAGCATGTCCTGCAAGGAACTTGATTTATCTGCCACCAGGCCTCATCCTCTGTATCCACCATGGTATCTTCATCCTCTGTCACGACCTCCTTCAAAACACCATTATTACTATCTATATAGCATGCTTGGTTGTGATCCCGATCCTAATGCTCGTTCTTGCCTTTAGAGTTATCTAAAATTCTTGTCTATCATACACCAATATCTATATCATCCTAGATCTAATCAATTAGCTACGAGTCTTACGTGTCATGATTTGTGGACTTGTAAATATTACGGTAACAAGATACATTCTTCCTTATCACGCATTGTAGTAATGGGAAATGGCTAACATCATGGTTTAAATGGAATATCTCACAATCCAACAACAATGAGCAAACTGATCTGCAAGGATACCTATCCTTTGTGTGACCTTCCACTTCACAATTTTTGTACCAAATCCCTGTGCGTGTCTCATGTGCTAAATTTTTTTATAGTTTCTCCAACTACTTTGCCATAGCTATGATATGTGCTTCTAAAAATAGGATCACCCCAATGTCTATACTTCTAACAGCCTCAACACGTAAAGTTGTTTCAAGTGCTTTGTGTAAATCAATGTATGTCTTATGTGATAATGCTCTCCTAAAAGGTGTAATCATACCTCTAACAAACCATTGTGTATGTTGGCTTGTGTGAATATCATAAGACATCTTAGATAACAATGTTTTAAAATGGGCATCATACTCTTTGACACTTTCAGTAGTGCCTTGCTTAATATCCTTGAGCGCACTTATACTCTTCTGCTTGAACTCAGGGATGTGAAACTCTTTAAGGAAAACATCTTTTAAAGTTGTATAGTATACACAAGTTTGATCAGGGTCAATAAATTTTTACCAGTTGTGTGTGCACCCTTATAACATAGTAGAAAATTGGCTTTCCCTACACTCAAAAGCCATGATTCTTTTTCATGCTAAAGTATTTCACACATGTGTACATGTTCAACAACATCTTCTATGCCCTTATACTATGGAAGATGAAGAGACATATACATGTAAATATTTTAGGGTTGGTGTGGACCTTTCCCACCTGGTCTAGAACCTTCTGTGTTTCCTCTACCTCCAGAACCACCAGATCCACCAGAAATAGAGCCACCTATACCTCATGATCCTGAACCTATAGTTGGGGTCAGACCAAAAGATGTACTTCCTTATGTCCCAATAGTAGTACTAAACTATACCCACGGCCGATGCAGTGAAGCATTATTACTCATAGAAGAGAGTCCAAAGATCTATGCACCTAAATTATATGTGGATGATACACTTGAAAAGTTACTCCCATATAACAAAAAATCCATTTGTGCTACCACCGTTGTGCTTCTTAGATTACTCACTCTTTCTCTCCCACTACTTGAATTAACTTGTTGACTATTTTTGTACTAGATACTAGAATACCAAAAGTAAGGGAAAAGTTGCTAAGTGGATTCATATGTGCACTGTGGCCCAGGATGTCTCTGCTGGCATGCTTTTGCATGAGGCCGAGGAGGGTTCCCTTTCATGCTTTCCCAAATGGGGGAGTTCTTGATGCTCGGGTTCCACATCTTCTGTGTGAACTTCAACTCCTTCATGAACTATATTTCTCCACAACACCAATCACTCTGCAACCTCTCGTTTCTTCTCTAGCCCCCTCTCGTATGCCTCATTATACTTAAGCCACCTTTCCTCTGTCTACCTCTCTATTGTTAGGTCTTCCATATTTCACCAAACCTTCTCCTACCCCTGCGTATGGCGGGGGTTTGGTTCTCCATCGGTTTGTTCTTCAAGTTTAGGTTTACCATCAAAATCTTGATTGCCAATGGAATGCCTTGTAGGTAGGTTCCCCTTGGATAACATAAAAACTATAATTTAGATACCTTTGGGCATGAATAAGTGGAAATTGAGTACTCCAAGATATAATGTTCAAAACAACATGGAACCACGTATCCATAACGTGATTCCAAATCAAATCAGCATTATAAAGGGCACGAGTTTCTTCTGCATTTAGATAAGTGTGTGATACCTCCAATTTCATTTAGATGCATAAGGAATTAGCCACTCGTACAATTCTACTTGAAATATAGCGAAGAAGATATCATATAAACTATCATAAAGATTTTTTTCCACCCATATGCTTGTGTTAAACTCAGATCCAACAATGAATCTCCATGTGTATTATTCTTCCAGGTCATGTATCCACTCCTTAACACTTGCTAGGGTCAACTAGTATGTATTCATCATGAATCATCTTGGAAATAACTGAAAAAGAGGTCTTGGCAATGGAACCAATGAGGCAACCTAGAATTCACCAGTAAAATCCCAAGAGCACCGACACATCACTCGAAACTTAGAATGAGCGCTCACCTGAAACACGAAAGGTACTAGGCCCCTCTTTAGGGTTGTTTTTTGGGATATTAGCATGATGAAGACTTAATGCATTCAAATCCATAACTAATATAACATTCTACAATGCATGTTTAGATCTAGATCTAGAGATTAACAGACTTAAATGATAACCATAATGAAATCAAGCATGCAATAACCAATTATACTCAGGATTTGATACTTTGATTCATCCAATACACTCCCATCATATTAAATACAATAATACACATAAGCTTATTACAATAGATAATACCATAGTTTATGCGCACATCAGATTTGACAGCATAACCTCATAATAACTCATTCCTTACATACTATCTTTGTATATCTCTCATAATACATAGTTCACTACATATTTATAAGGGTGGGTACTTTCCCTTCACCACTTATCCAATCCCAAAATATGTTGCATGCTATTATTAGCCATGCATCATTACAATAATAGCCACACATGCAAGTGCACTAACAATAGAATTCTTCTAGTTAATTGACAGTAGTAGATCTATTCTCAGCCTGTATCCATGCAAATCACTTCATATCTGATCCTCCAAAAATATCCAATGCATGTCATGCAAGTCTCTAACCGGTTTGTGTGTTCAGCATGCTATCTCCAAAAATAGTTCATCATTGTGAAAATGGATAAGTCCCGAATCTATCTCAATCCTCAGCGTGTGATTCCTTCCCGATCCTCCCATCCTTTTGAATGTGCTATGCTCTTTTGCGTGAACTTTATGTATTTCCTTCGCTAAGTACCATATTTTTACTAACCAACGAGAGGTCATGAAAACCAAAGAAGAACCTACAATAGGTATATAAACAACATCTTGAGAGTGTTTGGAAACAAGTAAATCATTGAGAACATGTAAAATATGTAAATTATTGGCATGAAAATATTGATGAAAATTAGTGAGCTTATCTAATTGTTCTTGATTAACATGGGTGTCTTCATCGTAAGATTTTTCACTATAAGAGGTTTTGATGTTTTCTAGAGGAACATTTTGTGATTTATCAAAGGGGTTATTAGATTCAGCCATTGACTTGTAATATTTATGAATAGACGAGTGAGCTCAATGTACTTAAAGGAACCAACATGATCACTACGAGTGACATGCATAAAATAAAAACCCTAAAGGGAAGGTTAGATTCAAGTGATGGGTTCACCAAATGATTTAATTTAATTTGAATTAAATCTAATTATTTTAGAGTAACTATTGTAATAGCTAATAAAAATGATAAAATATAGTAATGAAATAATAAATAAGAAAGAAGGAAAGGAAATAATATTTAACTAATTTCCAAGTGAACATGAAGTGATATCCAAAGGTAAAAGTGTTGAACAAACCATAGACAATGTCATAAATGATCACTATATATTTTGGAACTTAGAAATGGAGTAGGATATGAGTGCCCACGAAGGACGGGAACACCCGGGAACTAGTGACTGGATTTGGGTTTTAGTGTGCGAGACACGTTCTTAGGTTTTGAATTTTTCTCGGGTTTGAAGGTATTTTCTCCAATATTTTTTTGTCACTCTGAATTTTCTGTTAGTGTTCCAATCACACCTATAACCTATAAAACAAAATGTCTACCTACACATGTCCATAAATTACATCAAATTTAATAAAAAATGCATAATGTGGAGTCATATTGACTCCAACGGTCCACGTCAAGAGTGAACTTACTATCGATTGTTGTACTACATCTTAGACCCCATGTAGTTATTGTGTGTGTAGAAATGGTGCACTAGGATTCCCTTGTGCAAGGTATAAAAATGATAGTGGGTTGTAGCTAGAATGTAGCAATGTAGTAGAATATATGGATGGAATAAATTGAAATTCCCCTTCCTATATAGTGTATGCATATTTTATGCATCCCTTGTCCCTTGAGTGGATGTTATATGGATGTTTTTGAGTGCTTTAGGTGCCTTTTGGATGCAATCTTAGGTGATGCTAGTAATGCTTAGTGCTTGGTCCTTTATTTTGAACACATAACTCTGTATTTATATGATTCCCTTATTTGAATTTCATAATTTACAACTGGAAGGATGACCCATAAGTGAAAAAGATTCCCAAAATATAAAAAATACCTAAAAGGAGCAAGTAGGATAAGAAAGGGTTAGGGACACCTATAGGAGACATGAGCACTGAGTGCTTTTGTCCTATTTGGGCACCGTGTGCTGAAGCCATTAAATATCAATCAATTAAATACTTGATGGGCCGTAGGGTTTGTATGAAAAAATGGAAATCAAGAATAAAAGAAAAGAGTCCAAAGATAGTTCAATGAATAGTTTTCTTTCTTAGGAATCATATGAATGCTAGTGTGCTTTTAAGACCTAGAAATGTACCCAAGTGCATGATTTTGTGTCTATAAGAAGGTGGAAATGAAGAATGATTTTCTAGTAATGAATTTGAACATGTCATAGGACATAGGGTCAAAGTTTTGAAACAATTCATTCTCCTTAAATATCTAAAAATGTTCCATAGTTTAACATCTCTAACAATACAAGGTATCCATCTAATGCTAAGGAATTCAAATATCTTGAGGGAAGATTATGAAAAATCAAAGTATGTTTATTTTGATGATAATATGAAGTTTGCATCATTTTCTCATGGTGATCGTGCTCATTTTTTAAAAATCAAGGAAATAATATATAAATGGTGTAAGGAAATGGGTGAGGAAATAGCTTCCATACAAAGAAATAAAATATTTGAGCTAGTTAATTTACCTACAAGTAAACAAGTCATTGGAGTTAAGTGGGTCAATAAGACCAAGAGTACAACTAAATGTAAAATCAAAAGGTATTAATGGAAATACAATAAATTTGCATAGAGAGGGATAATAAAATGATACTTGTACGAATAATATTCAATAATTCTAATGTTATTTACATTACAAAGAAGCCATATACATAGGAAAAAAGCCATCCTAAAATATAGGTGGTGGCTATAACAGTTCAAACCTCCTACATGAGTTTGTTATAACTCACATCCCTAAATACATATAATTGTTATTATTGTTTATAACAAATAATAACAATTTACTAACCTACTAATAACTTACATTTACTTTATAATAATTACACATGTAATTATTATTCACACATATAAAATAATGGATCACTAACCAAGTAATTTGGTAACATTCCCCCTTAGTGCAAACATAGGGAAAACTCCTTTTGTTCTTGCGCATGCTTTCATGAATAGGTGATTTTCACAGGATGATCCCAAACTGGATGGATGGTTTTATGTATTGTTGACTATGAACCAAGAATGGTGGCTTTCCAAATTGAAGTACCACAAACCAAAAGGTGATGGTTTTGCATATGGTTTACCAACCACCAAAATTGGTGGTTTTACAAATTGTTGACTAAAAACCAAATAAAGGAAGGTTTTAAGGTGGTTTATCTACAACCTCATCATGATGTGCCAAGTACTATTATCAGCCCTCATCAATATCTCACTACAGGGAATAACATAGGAAATATTACTTTATATTGTTGCTCATACATACATAAAAAAATATGACATAAAGGAAATGGACCATTAGATCATGTACCCCCCTCAATGTGAAATTTCCACTTATTAAAAATAAGAACAATGCAAACATGAACATTGAAACTAAAAATTTGAAAAACACATTGGAAAGTACACAACACAAACTAAAAACACATATGTCACCAAACCTTCATACAGCCTTATCATTGGAGACTAACGATAGGTTATTGATTACCTCCAACATTTGTTTCCTCCATCCTTCGATAGCCTTCTTAGAATAGAAGATCTCCATAAATATAGAAACATTCTTCATTCATAGGTTATTCCTTTGTCTCTGATTCTTCCTTTTCTATGATTATATTGGCTTCATTTGATTTAATTTTTCCACCGAGTAAATCTATACCTCTATTTATATATTATTTGGAATTATGCCCATTTTTTTAGTAGAAAAACTCAACTTACCCTTCATTTTTAGATAATTTTTTATATTTCTTTTTCACATACATTGTTGTTTCTTCTTCTACATCTTCTTTGGTTCTTTTCTCTTTGGCTAGAAGAGCAAATATCATATCATCTAATGAATTTATAGGCATCTAACCAATAGTGAATACAACATTTTTGTATTTTTCAGAAATCCATTCAACAAGATAGCTTTCACATCTTCTTTGTCAACTTCTTCTTCCACCTCTACTAGTTTTCTCATAAGATACCTCAATTCATTTATATGACTAGACATACTTACACCATCATTCATCTTTTAATTTGAACAATTATAATTTTAAAGAAATTTTGCATTTACAAATTTTCCACCAAAGGTTTTATTTAAAATCTCCAAATTTTCCCTAGATAGTTTTTCAAGATCAACATGATGAAGTTTAGAATCATGCATTGCAAGTCCTATGATAAATTTGGGATTATCGTCTCTAGTTTTCCATTCTAACAATTTTCTAGCATCAAAACATTATTTCCCCTTGCAATTAAATATTCCACACAAATTATTATTCATCAATTGAATTTTAAAATTTAATTTAAATGTTTTAAATTTAACTCCATAAAATTTATCTATGGATGCAACGTGATGTCTCAATTGATCAACAAAGATATAAAAAACAACAAATAAAAACAAGAACTCACTTTTTTATGATAACTTGAGAACGAAAGCTCTATTTTAAAAACTATAAAATGCTTAAGAAATCTTATTTCAAGATATTTCTAGTGATGTATATAATTTTACATGATTTATCGGGAATCTTTAGCAATTTATAAAAATTGTTGGTGATTAAGTTTTATGTCCGAGAATCATTGGAAATAGGAAAAAAATTGATGATGATTAACAAAATTGTTAGCGATCACTTTGTAGAAAACAAAATGAAATATATTATGAGATGAATTTACAAAATCAGTTACGAATGCATATAGGAGATGATCAAAATGCCGACAAGCCATATTTAGGTCAATTCTTGATGGAAAATCTCTCTTGTAGTCTCTTTCTTGCTATGGTAGACAAAAATTCCTCCTTTCTTTTCAATGTTGGGCTCTCAATAAGAAGCACACAAAAATAATGATAAAAAGAAACCAGATGAATAAATCCCTTTGTTAGACTCACTCTGATACCATATGATGGAAATATAATAGATTTGCAGAGAGAGATAATAGAATGAGACGTGTATGAATAATATTCAATAATTATGATTTTATTTACATTACAAAGTAGCCATATAAATAGGAAAATATCCATCCTAAAATAAAGGAGGTGGCTATAACAATTCAAACCTCTTACGTGAGTGTTTTGTAACTCACATCCCCAATATATTTAATTGTTATTGTTGTTTATAAAAACTAATAACAATTTAATAACCTACTAGTAACTTACATTTACTTGATAATAATTACGCATATAATTATTATTCACAAATATAAACTAATGGAACACTAACCAATTAATTTCCTAATAGGCACAAGGAAAGGATGGTTATTAAAGGATATAAACAATAACCCGAAAGAGAATATGATGAAACATATGCCTCGGTGTTTACCGAATTTTCCTCGCTTGTCTTAAGTTAATGAAATGGTATGAAAGAAAACAAGAAATTCTAAAACATGGGAGGGTTTAATGATGCCTACTTATGTCCTGATGATGATGAGGATGAAATAAGGGCACAAATATCCTCTTTGTAGCAAGCTCAATAGCCTACATAACAAAGGGACAACTAGACAAGAAAAATACTAGTAGATAAGATGGTGGGATTCTGACAAAGTCAAGCTTCAAGTGATACACTTCGAGGGAGGATGTCAACCAAATTTTATTAAAAGGATGATAAAATCCAAAAGATGGATAACATGCAGAATGTGACATAATGAAACAGAGATCAAAGATATGCAAAGATAAGCTAAGATAAGAATTTGTTAATGATAAAATGAAATAAGAGAATTTGAACTCTGATCAAATCGATGGTGACTCAATACTGAAAGGGAAAGTTGATGATGAATGTAGTAGAGTAAACCAAATGATGTGTACAAAATAGATCTAGAGCTAATTGTTGGATGCTAGAGATATTTTGAATGTGATGCAAAAATACAAGAAACAAAAAGATGCAAGAACTAGAAAGATATGATGATAAAATTATGGATGCAAATCAGGTCGATGGTGACTAGGGGAATATCTAAGACAATCAATGGTGAATGGAGCCAAAAATTAAGATTTGGGCTATTAGATAGGTGGATCACGAGACAAGGAGACGTGGATGTTGCTTTGAGGCTCAAAAACAAATGAAAAATGAGGCATAATACAAGAAAATTATTAATGTAGATCAGTCGATGACAACCAAGGAAAAATTCATGGTGATCGAGGTAGTATTAGGGTTTGACAAGGATTGATAGATGGAAAAATTCCTTTAAGGAATAATCAATGATGGCTAATAGGATGGCATATCTCCAAGCTAAAGAACAGAATAGTAAAACTAATGAAGAGAATGATGAAATAGTGGTAGGGATCCAAGAAAACTCTATACTTTAGATATCTAAGGATGACATACAAAGGCTCCAAGATGACTTTAAGTTTTTGATTTCATCTCCAAGAAGAGAAGAGAAAAAATAATCTTGTAAATAGAGCTATGAATGCACATGTTAGATAGGATATCGAGATTAGATGTGTGATTTTCATTGCATTGTTGATCCTACAAGCATATAGTTGTGGCGAGGCCAATAGGGCTTCCATGGATCACATTCAACCACTTAGAGTTAACGGTTAGATTTTTACGATGGAGAGTCGACTAGGATCATGGAGATAGGGGTGAGTGGGGAGAGGATTGGTACATAGAGATTAGGGAGCCTTAAATTACATGATATCATATGGAATCCATATCGGAAAAAAATTTAGTGGCAAATATTTGTTAATTCACAAATATTCTGATTTTTAAAATTTGAAATTGGTGAATCTTTAAGGTACAAGCTAGGACTAGTTCATAAATTTTTTGGGTACAAGTTAATTATAGAGGTAAATTTTCCATTCCCACGAAATAGAAATTAATAAAATTATCCTTAATATAGTTAGTTAGTAGAATATTTTTTATGTTACTAGCCGACATCATATAGTATGTTATCAGCTGACAGTATACTACCAGCCAATAGCATTTTAATGCTACCAGTTGATAGCATATAGCTATGTTGTTGTGCAATAGAATTTTTAAGTTTTTGTCTGACAACATACTTTATGCTTTCATACGGTAGCATAAAATTATGCTACTAATGGGTAGCATTTAAGAAAGCTACTGTCTAGTAGAATTTTATAGTGATTTTACGATGTCTTGATATTCGACATTCATGTAAAATCTAATTTTTCTAGATTCGCCAAATATTTTCTAAGGCTTTTTTTCAGAGGGACCCTTAAAATCTTCCCGATCCATATACGAGGTTTTGTGCATAATTGGGCACATATATACAACTTATAAGCACAATGAGACCGAGATGGATTCATTGCGAAGGATGAAGATGGTAGAGGTATTACAATTTCATGAGTGATGAGGTAGTTATGGATGGTACATATGGTTTTGGGGTTCCAATCAAATATAGAAGTGATGATTATGATGGGGGCCTACCCATTCTAGTGATATAAGACCCATTGGTGGAGGTGAAAGAGCCATAAGATATAAATGAGGATATGTGGAGGTTTTTCAATGGGTATGTGGAGTGGATGACTCAACAATTGGTGACACGTAGTCTTTGAGAGAAGGTAGAACATGTAGAGGGATAGGAAATGCCAATTGGAGGAGAGGTGAAAAAAATATTTGGGAGGATATGGAGGTGGGGTGGTGGAGTTATCTTAGGTGGAGGTGGAGCTAGATGTAGTTATTCGGGAGTGAGATACTACACACTAGGATCTAGTAGTGTGATAGGTACCAGAGGCAAGAGAGGCCTTACAAGAGAGATATAAAGATCCAGGAACTCCTCTTGAGGTAACAAGTGTGTATCCCAAGGATTTGCATATGGGGCGATATAGATGGATCCACTTAGTTTTGTGACACTTTGGATAAGTATAAGGCTCTAAGAGATTAGGCACAATACTATGATAATGTAGTGAATACGAGGTTACTTGATGTACCACACTATACAACATAATTAGATGGAGAGAGAATATCAAGGTGATAGGTGGCACGAGGGATCACGAGAAGTGAAACACATCCATGGCTTGATAGTAGGCCTAATGATGGGTGGGGAGGAGGACAGGCCCTTTTGCCAAGATTCATAGTGTCGACTTGGTGGTCACCGATTAGTGGGTGAACATTATATATTTTAACATTTTTTTTATGTATATATTTTGAGATAGAGACCAATTTAGGTATATCAATGATGTAAATACATTTTGATTATATATACATATATGATTTTGTCATGATTTACATGTGTTTTGATGAGTAGATTAGATGTATGTGCTAATTTTTACATTTCGATGGATGTTGGTAAAAATGATTTGATGGATAGAATGTGGATTTATATATTAATGTGATGTATGGATGTGATGATGTTATAGTATATATGATATGATAGAGATGATATGGTATGACTTAGATTAGAATAGATATGATGGATTTACATGTTTAGAGAGGATGTGATAGTTAGATTAGATGTGATGTTATGGATTTATATTTGAAAATGAATATATGGATATATATGTTGATTTAGATGATGCGATGATGTGATGTATGGATTAAATATTTTGGTCGATTGATGCGATGGATATAGATTGTAGATATGATGAGATGTAAATGATGATGTGATTTAGATTTGATATGATGTGATGAATTTAAATGTTATAAATGATTAGATGGATTTAGATGTTATAGATGATGTGATTTAGATATGATATGATAGGATGATTTTTAGATGAAATGTGATGGAATGGATATAGGTTAGATAATATTATGTAGATGAATAAAATGTAACATTGATAGGGTGACCTAAATATAAGAAGGACACTTACAACATGGAAAGGAGTACATGTAGAATATATGCTTTTGGACCTGGATTGGAGGTAAAGCGTGAAAAAGGATGAACAAATAAATGCACTCGAAACCTATGGTTGTTGTTAACATATAACCAATGATAGTTAATCACATATAATATTGTGAGGGTAATATGAAAGGTGTGCTTATAAACCTACTATAGACACAATGAAGGGTTGATATGTATCTTGTACAGGAACATAGTCTCTCTTAGGTGGTTTTCCTAGGTCTATGCCCAAACTCTAAGTAATATTGTGAAAAATGATCAATGCAAGAAGTTTTCTTTTGAATTTTTATTTTGATATTTAGAAGTCTAATCTATGTGGGAAGCCTTCACTATCATGATATAATATGGTAGCCATCATTTGAGGGAGTGGTCTATAATGGTATTTATTCTTTGGATTTTTAATTAATTTTGGATGGAAGGATAAGATATGTAATAACTTTCCTTTCACGTATCTGTCTATACTTTTGATATTATTTTATATATATGAATAACTATCATTCAAGGGAGCGATATATTTTTTTGGATAATGTACCTTTTAATATGAGCATTCATATTTTTTTGACTTTTAAGATAGTGTTGATGATATCCAAGTACACCACTTAGGGAGGGGAATTAATGTGTACAAGTTACACATATGGAGCCTTATCATGGTTCTAACATCTAGATAAGAGGGAAATGAATGTAATGATTGTGAGGTTTCCACCTAGATGGAGGAACTTGTCCATAAGTAATATGCTATTATCAAATTCATGGTGCCCATATTCAAATTCATAAATAGGATAACAACATAAGACCACATGATTCAAAATCAATACAATGGAGGATGAAAAGGATAATGATGGAAATGATATCATTAATGCAACTCAGATCACGTTTGTAGATGTGTTAAAACTAGAATGGATGCAAGAGCAAGGCATCAAGAGGTTTCATTTCTAGTTTACCATAAAATAAAGCTAAGTGATAGGCCTTGGACCCATACTTATGCATGATAATATATGGTCTAATCTAGTTTTGAGAAAAAAAAATCATGTTGGCTTCTTTCAAGAGTAGTGACATTTTGATTTTGTTTTAAGATAAGGTCATCGATGTTAAAGTCGTGATATTTAAGATGTTTTTATAGGAACATTTGATACAATCTTGATAGGAGTGATGATGTTGGAGGGTGATTAAGTGACATTTTTCTAGTAGTTCAAGTTGTGATAGATGCCCTTTGCAATAGTCCTCGTCAAAGATGAAGTTGCAAAGGCAAATGCGTAAGGATGGAATTTGAAATTTGAGAGGGATGAGAGATTTAGATTCATAGACAAGAGAGAAATGAGTAGCCCTTGTAGAGCTATAGATGCTAGTGTGATAGGCATAAAGAGTGAAGGGGATATGAAGATTCCAATCTCAACCTTCCTTATCAAAAAAATTAGAAATAATGTTATAGAAATTTTTGTTAGTAGATTCAGCTTGGCCATTAGCCTATGGATAATATGGGGAAGATAATTTGAGCTTGATATTGAATGAGTCATAAAGCTTCTTAAGATATTTATTTTTGAAGGACTTTCCATTGTCTGTGATGATTTTTAGGGAACACCGAAGCAACAGATGATGTTTTTAAAGAAAAAATAGACGATTTTGTTATCTTTGGTTGATGCAATTGGAATGGATTACACCCACTTGGTGAAGTTTTTAGTAGCGGTAAGGATGAAATGACGATGTTGAAAAGATTTTGGATTGATGAGGCCAATGAGATCAAGTCCCCATTTTGAGAAATTCCATAGATCTTGTGCTGGTTGTAAGGCTTGTCTAGGGATACAAATGAGATTGGAATTCTACTAGCACTTGATGCACTTTTTAACATACTCACAAAAATCTTGGTTGAGGGTGGGCCAATAGCAACCCATTCAAAGGATGTTCTTGGAAATGAAAAACCAATGAAGTATCTACTAGAGATTCTATAGTGGAATTCTTAGATAGTGCATATAAATTTATAGGATTTAAGACACTGTACTAAAATGCCATCAAACCCATGTTTTTAGAGGATTCTACCAAGGATGAAATAATGATTAATGCATTGAGGAAATGAACTCCTACCATTTTTGGATAGGTTAGAGGGAATTTTAGATTAAGAAAGATAGTCAAATATCTAGGTATACTAGATATCATATTGTTTGGTTTTGATGAGATTTATGCAAGGTATATCATTAGTGTGGGATGGTTGATTGATGCGATCAACAATAACGAAGAGTTTGGATTATTTTTTTCCAAGGGATGAGAGATGCAAGGGATGCCATGGTGTATGTGAAACAATTAGATGAACAAGGAATAATTTGGATAGTATATTGATCGAAGGATTCAAGAAGAAAGTTGATGATGTCCTTGTATTTTTGAAGGACCTCATTTTTACATTGATAGATTCCCTTGATTTGGTTAATGATGAGCTGGGAATATCCATAGATATTGAGGATTTGGACACCAAACATTATAAAAATTTTGAGACCCAAGATAAGGGATTTATACTCATCCATGATATTATTACACTCAAAGTTGAGTTTTTAGGTGACGGGAATAGGAGTTTCCCAAGGAGGAATGATGATGATGAAATAATCTCCCCCTACAAACACTTAGATATGTAAAATAATAGTGTCATTTTTAGGGGTAATACTCATGACTAATGGTGTTGATGGATTCATTAGGGAATTACTTATGAGGGAGATGATTGTCAGGAAGGGGGACTTCATCATGTTGATCAATGATATCTTGACCCTTGATTGATTTAATAGAGATGAATTCTAGGTCAAACTTAGTCATAAGCACGAGTCATCGAGTGATGAAATCATTGTGATAAGGCTTAGAATGCATGGTTTTGAGAGGATTAAAGCTAGTGATGACATATTTTTATGATTGAGAAGATAGTGGTGAAGCTTGGAGGTGGAAAATAAAAGAGTGCAACACAAATTTTTAGCTTTGTTATAGCAGGTTTTGTAGTCATGAAGAGTATGGATGATATAATAGACAACCTTCTTCCTGCCCTGCTCATCGCGATGTGCCAACATGGAACCTAAAGAATGGTTGGTGGAAAAGATGTAAATATAGAATGACTCCCCCTCACATGGGTGTGTGAGAACAGGTGGTAATAGAAGGTAATGATTTAGTTTTTGAAAGACTTATGATAATTCAAATCCCAATTTAAGTGTTTTTATTTTTGGAGAAGATGATCAAAAGGTTGGGAACGATCGAGAAAGTTTCTAGATGAAATGGCAGATTGGCTGGATTCAACCTTAGAAACTACAAATTTACTTTATATTGGAAGGAGGATACATCTTGAGGATGGATTTGATCTTAGTGGGTCAACTTCAATACCCCGATAGCAATGATGAAGCCATTAAGCTTGCTGGTTAGAAATCCAAACACACCGACAAGGATAAATATGAAGGAAGAATTGTATAATATGTGTGAAAAGGATTTCAAGGATAGAAAGATGATCATTTAGATGCTTAGATTTACCCAATAGGTAATCAACATAGTCCTCTATATTTTTATGGATGAGATCATGAAAGATATAGGTCATAGTGCATTAATAGGTGGCCCCTACATTTTTCAAACCAAAGGGAATGATGCAATAGTAGAAGGTTCCCCAAGGGGTGATTACATATGTCTTACATTGGTATTTTGGTGTAATGGGGATTTTATTATAACAAAAATACCATCTATAAGATAAAGCATCTCATGGTTAGTGGGGAGGTCAACAAACTAATCAATGTTAGGAAGGGGAAAGTCACCCTTAGGGTAAGAAATATTTAGGTCTTGAAATTCAGTCCATATGTGGAGCTTCCTAGAGAATTTGGCAATAGGGACGATATTATAAACACACTGCTGTGTATAATCAATATGTTGGATGAATTTGGTAGAAATATGACATTACAAATCTTCTTTGACAAGGAGGAAAACATGAGGATGCATACGTATTAGTTTCTATTTAACCTTCTTGGTGCTAGGGATGGTCACGATGTTATGGATGATGATGTTATGATAACTTCCTAGAATATTAGTGTATGACCATGTCAAGGATTGAATTTTCTTAGAAAATAAGGTGGTGAAGGATTCCATTGTGGATCAAGAGATTGTCTAACCTTAAGGATGCGGGGCTCTTGTAAATTCCCTATGTTGATGTCAATGGTGGATTCATTAAGGAGAATGGATGTGTCAAGAGGTAAAGTCTTATGAAGACAATAATATTTTGTCCCCATATAGGAAAGAATGAATTCATCATCATTGCACTGAAGAATGTCTATGGTAGGGGAATCCTCCTCTATCATGATGGGAAATATAAGAAGAAGGGACCTAGTTTCACCTTCAGGCTGATAGGTGATTGGTCCTAAAGTGATCATGGAGATTTAAAAAAATCATAAGAATGGGACATAGTGGCATCAACTTCCATAGGGTTGTTGGATGGATAAGGATTGGATGATTGATCTATGTGCATGGGAGATGTAGAGGAAGTGGGAGTGAGATAGTTAATGGGATGTTCTTCAAACACAATAAAAAATTCTTATGAGGTTTGTGGGATTGGTCGAGGATAAGATAACATATTCCTTGTTTGTAACATCTAAAAAAATCCCTTTAATGCACAAAGTGATGGAGATAGTTATAGTCAATTTTTTTATAAAGGAAATCAAATCCATTGGTATATTTCTTAGTATGGGGTTGATTTTTATGTGATAAAAAGGAGATTAATACTAGCATAAATAAGATTGGTTTTTAGGTGAGTTGGACTAAATAAAATGATATCCATAACATTAGGTTGATCCATCGAGATTTTTAGGGTCTACCAAATAGATTGGGTGTGGGAAGATCATTGAGCGAGAGAAGTTGATACTCCCCAATGAAATATGTTGCATCATAGTGTCAAGATTCATCATCGAAACTTGGATATAGGTATAGATGAACTAGTACATGCTTCAGAAGATGGATCTTTCTTAGGAATGATCACGTCGGTTATCCTATAGGTCATGTGGCATGCTTTGAAGGGAGGAATATTAGCAGGGAGTGTATGGATTTTATCATCATGTTTGTACTTGATATAATGATGGAGTGTGTATAGGATGTAACACATGGTGTGAATCCATAGATGTACAAATAAGATGTTATATTGGAACTCCCCTCAATAATGTAGAAGAGTTCATGGATTTTTTCACCAATGTGGATGAGGAGGATAATTGTTCCTAAATCGGGGGAAAATTATCAATAAAGGCTCGAAGAACCTCTGGTGATTGAGCGACAATAGAGTTGGGAAGTTTCAATTGGTTGAAGGTATGGGATGATATGATGTTGATGTTAGCACCATTGTCAATCATTTATTATCAGATGAAGGTGTTATTGATGCAAAAATGATGAAAAAGGGAAGGTCGTGATCTTTAGGTAAAATGTCATGGATTTTAGAATCATCGAGGGATATGGTGATAGAATTGGTGAGAGATTTAAGGAGGGATGTAAAAGGCTAAGGATCATCGGTGGTGATAGATATACACTAGAAAACTTTGATGAGGGCCTTGTTGGAAGTATAATAGAATAATAAGGGGTTGAATCATTCCTATAATTTTTCACTTCATTTACTATTATTACAATGTCCATAAAACTTCCATTCAATCATAAACATTCAAAATTAGTTTATTTTGTGTGCACCATACATTCAAATGAACATGAAAAAGAGAGAGAAAACATAGACACAATATGTAAGTGGTAAACCCTCAAGGGGAATAAAACCAACTGAAATTTTTTCTAATATTACACCTAATAAATATTTAAGTGAATATTACACATCACAAGATATTTATTTAGTGAGGCACCAACCCCACAAGGAACACCAACCCCTAAACCCTTATTGATATTAATCACAACAAGATACTTTCATGAATATGAATCATCACACAAGATTTTGATGAAGTGTGATCACTGAAAGTTTTTTTATACCACAACCGATTTGTGATCCCAAATTTCAGCTCCAAATTCCTTCAAACCCTCTCTTAAGCACACCTTATTCAACTTGCTCTCTCTATGTCTTCTTGGACTTGCATTTTCTCTAAAAACTTGGAAATATGTTCTCTACCCTTCCTTTAATTGATAAAAAAAAATCTATTATCCTTCAATAAATTCCTTAAAACCTGAAAAACACTTATACATGGGTCACATTTTTCCCTCCAAGAGCACTACTTCAAAAATGAACTAAACAAGCACTTAAATATGCTTTTCTACTTTAAAACTCATTATAGGTCGGTCCTAAACATTTTTAAAGAAAAAAATTTAATTAAATTCCATTTTAATCATTAAAATGGTCACATATGACCCATATAGGTTGGTCATTCCAAAAACCACTCATCATGCACCAAAATGCCTTAAAACCCCATCACTATGATGAAAACAATTCACTCATATAAAAACTAGGTTTATCCAAGCTCCCATATTAACCATACATGATTAATATTAAATATAAGTATAAACCATGGTCATGAATTTACTTTAACACATAAAATATTTGAATTAATGGGCCCACTTGCTCATTTCCTTCAAAAACTACATCTATCAAGATCCATATTTCACATTTGGGCAACAAGACCACCCAATATGATCTCAACTATGAAATGTGACCACTCAATGGAATTCCCAAAATCTATATAAAACTTCTATGCATTCTAGACATCATAAAACATCCACCTTCTCGAACCACAACTACTTTTGTCTTCACTAAAACAGGTTACCCAAAAACTAGTTTTGTAAACTCAACTAGTTTACACCCTTGATGATACTTTCAAGACCTATAAATTCATTAAATAGATTAAAAATTCACCCCTATTAATTTTCAGGTGATATAAATCATCAACTCATCCATTTTATTCTCCAACCAACTCATTCTTTCGGAAAAAATAGTCTTTTCCTAAAAAGAAAGAATCCTTCTTGCTCACAAACTGACCTAGAAACCAAATCAAATCAACTCACAAGGACACAATTAATACAAAACTACAAATATCTCTGAATTACCTTTCCATAACATATTGTAATCCTTCCAAATCCAAGTGGAAGGCCTTTAACCAATCCAATATCTCCAAGCTACTCCTTATACCTTATTGGTCTCAAGAACTGAACATGGGATCAACATACTCCATCACCTCGAAAATCACTTTTACACTCAACCAAATAATGGAAAAAACTTAGAAATTATTCCTAATTACTTATAACCCTTCACCAAGCATGA
Organism: Taxus wallichiana var. yunnanensis; assembly: GCA_018340775.1. Taxonomy (NCBI): domain Eukaryota; kingdom Viridiplantae; phylum Streptophyta; class Pinopsida; order Cupressales; family Taxaceae; genus Taxus; species Taxus wallichiana. The sequence continues at coordinate 485,444,137 of CM031238.1, forward strand.
AAAACTTAGAAACCGTCACTTACCTCATGAAGCCACCTTGCACATTCTAGAACATGCATCCTTCAAACATGAACCTCAAATAACATATCATATATTTTTCATACCATATAAAAAAAGTTTGATATACCATTGGAAATATATCTAAACCATATTCACAACACAACTTGAATCAGCTCCTAACTCATCATGTAGCTCTTACAATGTCAATTTTACTAACAGACTTCTCAAAACTACCCCAAAAACCAATCTTCACAAATAGGGCACACTTTGCACTTTTTCACCTCAACCATGACCTAAAAATTTATTTACATAAAAAAACTCCCATGATATCATAGATGCTAATTTAGACTTTACCTCATTTGGGAAACTTCTCCTCAAACTAGAACTCTTCAAAAATAAGTATTTTTAAGTGGGGCCCACATATCGCCACATGATCTAGTATACATTTAGGGAAATAAGGAAGACTAATATACAATATAAATTCATCAATTTTTCAAAATAAATAAAAACATACTATGTATATTCACTTTTCTCTAAGATACTCCTAGCTAGGGTTTAGCTAGGATTTCAAACCACTTTACTTCTTAACGACCGTTCATAAAAATGTGATGATAAAAAAACCTCATTATTTTTTTGAAATATTCATAACTGACCTAATAAGATATTCCAAATATATCAGGTTCTGTGAAAATAATTAAATTTACAACGAGCATTAGAAGGTCCACTTTTTCTTTAAAAGCAGACTATTACTTACTTGGTTTTACCAAATCTTGCATATATTTAAATTCCCATTACAAAATGAACTGAAACTTGTCATGAAGCATCATGAAAAAATCCTCTACCTATACATATTTTCCATATATCCCAAATATGCATATAAATATCTAGCCACAACCACTTACCTATGTCAAACTACCTATTTCTCACCTACTTTCTTCCCAAGGACCTTGAAACACTACCAAACCTCTTAAAATTGAACTTAAACTCACCATACACCTTCATTACACTTTCAACATGGTGCTAAAATGATCCATCATGATTTATTAGGTATAAATATCACATTTCTACCTGATCCTGCTTCCTCCAAGGCTAGAAACAAGCTTGGAATGACTGACTCAATGCTGACAACCCATGAACTGACCATGATGACATCATACAAACCCATATACACCCATGAAACATCATATGGACCATTATATACCTCATGACACTAAACAAATCACTTTGTAATACATAAACCATGCATACTAAACCATGCATCATGACACCGTAAACCTTCACCAAACTTGACACAACCACTCAATCTTCATGTTTGACACCTGAAAAAAACCATATGGAGACTCACATGACACCATGACACCATTTTCCATCAATGTAATTTACATAAATGAAAACAAAAACACAAAATGGCCAACAATCTCCCCTTTTTCATTGATGGCAACCATCTTCAAAAACATTGATGAAAACCAACATGACTAACACCTACATGACCTATTTTCCATGTTTCTGATGCCTATATCCCCCTTTTCCATCTATTAAAAATTCTACAATGATGAATATACATGGAAAATTACAACACATGACTAAACACAATGGAAATAATGTTCAAAACAACTTACTTGACTCAAATGGATCCTCTGGGACTGAGATCTATCTTCCTTCAATTATATAGCAACATATGAAGATCATTTAGACCTGATAAGAGACAAAAACATATCTCCCCCTAAATGTATACACCCCAATTTTGTCCTTCAACTCATAAAAAACATCATCGTTTAGGTCTAGTTATGCACACAAAAATTAAGGTTTCTCTTCACAAACTATGTTTTTACTTTCTTGAGGTTTGAAAAACATTGTATCCATCCCTTAAAGGATATACACACCTCATACCACCCTCCTCCTAGTTTACTTAACTCAATATAGTTATAATATGAGTTTAACTCATGGACCCTTACACAAGGGCATGACTACCTTTATTAACTCACATAATGTCTCAAAATGACCTCTTACAACTCAAAAGACATCATTTTACACATTACAACTTTCAAGCTACACCTTTCAAATTCAAATTTAAAATGGTCTCTTTTTGGAGGGAAACTCAAAATAACTTGTCTAACACACTAGGAGGGCCTTGAAACACCATGGAATATTTATATGACAACTAACAAGACCTCTAAGGCCTAACACACCCCTTACCAACAAAAAATTACAAAAATGATTCCTTTATAGTGATGCTCCTACATTAGTTGGTTATTTTATCCAAATTAGAGACAAGGTGGGATGAGGTCTCGACTCCTATCAATTGGATCTTCATTGTATTAATGCAAGAGGGTAGACAATATTTTCTTGAGAAGTAGACTAATAGAAACCAAGGAAACTCAAGAATCTCCCTTAATTTTCGGCATAATTTTGTAACACAAATACAATAAATATATACTACGTTCAAATAATTACCCGCACACCAAAGCAACTACAACTTATCATTTCTGAACCAAAAAAACCCTTATAAACACCATCCTTTCTTTGAAAAAACTTCCACACAACTTAATTACAATAATTAGGGATTTTCCCTCATTCTAGGGCTCCAGAGTGCTCAATAAATTCAAATTTGAATACAAAGTGCGAGATATCTTTGCACACATTCATTTATGGTAGACATATTCCCGGATTTATCATATCCTCAACCATTGATCTTATGATTCAAGTTTGAATGTGATCCTTACATGTGGACATATTTTCCATGTCAGATTCACTTGAATGATGTGTCATTTTCCTATTGGTCTAGCTCTTAAAATTACATATGTGGTCCACAAACTGCTTTTCTTTTCATGAGGTGAAAAATAGTGACACGTGTCCCTTTTTCTAGGTCAGTATGGGAAAGGAAAAGGAAAATATCATGCACATAAGGAATATATTTATAGGATTGAAGAATGGATGAGGATGAGAAATCATGAAAAATTATAAAACCATCATTCTTACCTTTTATTTGGACTATCTCTACTTGGGAATGCACAAAATTGGCAAAAATCTTCTATACCTTGGTCACACATCTCCTTTTACGACTAAATCTCTAAAGAATCCTTTTAGATATAATTAGGCCAAATTCAACCACTAATATAAGTTCATACTCAACATGTATCTAGTCCTTATATCTCCTTCTAAGATTATATAATTCTTCTCTAATGGAAAACACAAAAATTTTACTCTTACCTTACTTTGACATCCTTGTAGATGGACCAAATGCTTCATCTCTATCTTGAAGCAAGTTTCCAGTGTATTTACTCACTTTTCATGTTGTTTTAATTTTTTCAAGATTGCAAGAAATTAAAATGTCACATGACCATGTCAAATAAGAACTTAAAAACCCTTTGAGATGATGTTAACTTGCCTCTTACATCATGTAGGATATAATTTTTCTCTTTTCACAATTTTGACTTAGTTAACTAAAGATTTGGATACTTACCAATAACCTTATTGCAAAAATAATTGTTACTTACCTCCACGTTTTCATGATAGCTAAAAATCCTAAAATAAGACATTATGTGCATTATTGAAGATCAAAAATGGCTCCCCTATCCAGGTAAACTTACTCGATCCCGTAGTAAGCCATTTCACTCACATTAAACCCATGAATGAACTTGATTTCAATTTAAATTTTCACATACCTATGTCAAATACTGAGGAACACTTATGATTTTACAAATATTTATTCAAGGATGATAATCATCAAAAAATCTAGTAAAACTTGCACAACTTTTGTCATGAGACCGTATTACCATGAACCATATCAATCGAGGATAGCAAACATTGCATTCATAACTCATAGATCAAACATAATCTATGTAATGTATACACATATTTCACCTTGGTTTAGGTAACAACCACTCTTTACTTGATCAAATGTAACTTTCAACACTAGGATAATATTCCCATACACTCTTCTTCACAATTTAAGCCTTCTTAGAGGTCCAAAGTTTCTCCCCTATCTTGAAGCCTTTTTCAACCTGTAGACTATTATTTTCTCCTCTTTCTTTGATGTACAATACTATCTATTCATGGGTAATGGCTTCAAAAAGTACTAAAGTTACTAAATACCTAAAATAATCATCATAGACTTCAAGAGTATCCTTATACATGTAGAGTCTCCTTCTCTTACTTCACAAACATCAACTTCATCCTCCTTAACTGCACTTGTCACTATTCATAGTTTTCCTTTGACTTATGGAGCTCATGTATTCATAGACCTATCTCCCCCTTGAATGATATGTTTCACCTTTTAGGATTTCAAAAATTCCTTACCATTCTTCAAGAATAATTATCTTCATTAATGTGACGCATAACAACCACACTATCAACATGAATCAACACAATTTAGAGTAACAACACTATTGTTAACTTGTAGTAGAATTTTTTTCTCTTTCACAAGCAATATGAAGCATTGAAAAACCTCTGATATAGTCTCTTTGTGATTATTCATACCTTAAAGTAACTGACCCATATAGAATTCAAACCTAAACATTCAAGGCTATTAAATTTTATTGACTTCATTCATAGTTAGAGTCAATATTAAACCTCGAACTCACTCCAAACATGTAGCATGTACTTTTGATACTAATAAGAGTATTTTTATATCCTTGGTAGATCATACTACTATAAAATTCTTCAGATCATACAAATAAACTACAAATTACTACAACTATCTCAATGATATTTCAAACAATCTAACTTGGATATGAAAAACTACTTTTCCTCCTTTTTCATAGACCTTCAAAGATTCTAGATAAAAATTTAAACAATAACAATCTCCAATATGCCTCATGTTCATAATAGAAAAATACATACCTATATCCCATAACCATATCTCTAAGCAATTAGTTCATCTCAAGTTTGTATAGGTCTTCTAGTACATGGTCTTACCTTCAAGTATTCTCAAGTATTTTCTTATGATCTTCAAACTCCCCCTCCACCAAATTCTTGTTGCTTTATGACACAAAGTCCTAACTATTTCAAACACTTCCTTGATGATAAAACTATAATTATTTATGCATCATGCATACCTTTTAGCACGCCTTGCATTCATCTTCTCATACCTTGCACTATCAAATTTGTTGACCTCCACTTGACTGTAACCCTAAATTTTATGTTTATGACCTAAAACACATATTCCTTTATGACTACATAACACCATATATAATATTTACTTCATCCATAACACCTTAACCTTGTTTGAAGGATAATATAATTTTCAAGTGTATTAATAGTTAATTTACCATCTTTTAGAGTCTATAAATCACCTACAGACCCATGAAAATATGGTGCAACAATTATATAAACATCTCTAACCTGTAACACTACTAAAATGCTTCAACATGACTAGCATACCTCTTTAACCCTCCAAATTTCCTTAATCATGCTTGATGTAGTGTCATTTTCCATCTCACGATTCTCCAAACCTCAATTCACAATTTTAGTCTCGTATAACATAATTTCATGTCTTCAAGATATGATACATACCTTCTTAGCTATAATAATTGGGGATCACTGTAGCTTCTACATCTGATGACCTTAAACAAATTTACCAAAACTCAAAACCTCTGAAACCACTTGTAAATCTTGTATTCAAGACTTGATGATATTTACAACTTGGATACTTCATCATGAAGTTCATTTACAAAGCACAAATCACTAGGAAAAAATATGACATAACAAATAACTGAGACTCAGTCCTCCAAATTTTCAATAAGTTCTACATACTCCTTTATATAGACATGACCACTATAAATCCTTTTATTCAAACACTAATAACACAAAATTGATTAATTCACAAAACTTCAAGATGAATTATGATGATACAAACCTCATAAATCTTTCTTGACAATCTACATAAATGATGACATAATGACCTATGAATGTATACATGGGATTCACACGCTTTATACTTAAATTATACTCGAACTTGCGTTTAAAAATTATACTCATCTCATCTTGAGATATTATGACATTAACACCATTGAGGGACCCTATACTTCAAACCAACCATGACCATTGCTCAAGATATTCCTTTGACAGAAAAATATGATTACACTAATACTAAGACATGAATACACACTTATTTTCTTAATATTTAAAAGAATATGATGATGAAAACATACCTTTGACACAACACCACCTTATGAATGACAAGAGATGGATTAAAACTGAAAAGCTTCTAATCTACTAGCTCATGTATACTTATCTTTGGTCGAATAGGATTTGTAACATGCATCGTATTTATCCACTTATCAACCGGCATGTGATATTTTTCTTAAACAATAAATATTACTCAAATAATGTGAAAACAATCATTTCTATATGGAATGATGAATCATTAACTAGCTCCTTACTTGGGAGAGAATAGCCTTTCTTGACTTCAAACACGAGCAAATAACCTTACACTTGAAATGCCAATACTTTCAGACCTATCATCTTCACTCATATTTGTCATAGCCATATTGAATTCCTCCTTATGAAAATATTTCTGTACTTCAACATACTCTTGGGTCATTTTATAGCTAGTTACCAAGGATAATGCTTTATAACATGCTTCTTTTCCTTTTAGGTCGTCATCACCACTTTTATCATTTTTTGGGATTACAAGCATAAAACATACCTCTAACATCAACACCTTAGATATATTAAACTTCACCATCCTAATATTTAGGGATAAATATAATAGAATAAAATTCTAGGTCATATTCATAAATTTATAGGTCTTCATCATCTTCTACATCCTTTCCATTGAGACAAATTGCTTCAAAATCAGTACATAGGGCTGATTGGACACCTTCATTAGTCATATCATAAGTTAGATTTGAAAATGGAGTGTAAGAACAAAGAACATCTCACAAAATATCAAACCCTAAGGTTTTTAAGAATGCTCTCAATGTAATTCCTAGTTAAAATAACCCACTTAAGACCCAAGAAACAACCTAGGGTTAGTTAGAAAATTATGGAATAATGTTTTTGATTAGGAGTGTCCACAACCAAGTTGCAAGACAACAGTTGACCCTATTAGGTTCCGGAACAATTATAAATTACTAGAACATATTTTTCCTTCATTAACAATTTTCAAGTTCACATGGTTCAATTTTTAGGGTTAGAAGTTTTAGTTAGGTTTAGGGAGTAATTTACCCCCATACCCACTCTCTAACAGGATCAGAGTTTTAACTTGATTTTTCTCATACTTAACGCATCCAAAATTTCCTGAATCATTCCCATTGGATAGGAAATTTTCTCACCTTTCAGTGATATAAATAATTCCTCCTAACTCCTTCAGGAACTCAAGATATGAGCAAGAAGACTTTAGGGGTCAAATTTTCCCCAAGGGGGACATGTGTCAAGTAGGGGTGAAAAGAAAATTTTGGGATGGTAGGTCGCGGGGTGGCATTTGGAATTTTTCCTTACATGGGAGAAATTTCCCATTTGCACTGCACCTCCGCGGGTCCTCTTCAGGACATGTGTTAGCCTCGAGTCATCGCCGGGGAAAAAGGGAAGGGAAGAGTGGCGGAAGAATTTGGAGCATTTCACCTAAGAGGGAGAGAAACCATTTAGAATCCATGCACCCGTGGGTCTACCGAGACACATGGAACTCCACACTTCATCATGGGGATAAGGGAGAAGGAGGCGGGTGGAGCGCGAGGAGATATGGCGAATCTTTCCCAAAGGGGAGATAAGGGGAAAGTTAGGGCGTGGGTCCGCGCGTCATGGGAGGATTTCAAAAGGGCAGGGGGGAGTGTGGGGCCACGGGAAATTTTAGGAAAAATTCAAAAACAAATTTTCTAAAGGTAAAGTTTCACAAAGGTTCCGCCCCTCCGTCATGCCATGTGGCAGCCTGTGATTGGTTGCGGGCCGGCGGGGAAAGTTAAGAAAATTTTCCAAAATTTTCAAAAAGTGCTAAGGAAGAAAAAGTGCCACACATCCGATCTTTGTCTTGTGAGGACACATGGTAGCCTCTAATTGGCTGTGGGCTAGTGGAGAAAAATTCAAAATTTTCCTAAGAAAATTTTTCAAAAAAATTTCTAAGGGTAATTTTGGCGGGATCTTTTCTAGCCATGCGGCCCGCTTGGGAAAATTTTCCCAAATTTTCTTGCCAAGGCAGAAAAACTTCAAAGTGCCATAAAGTTTGCTAGGAAGCTTAGTTTTGGGAAAACGAGAAATTTTGGAAAGATTTCAATGCCCTCTTTACACAAGAACATAAATTTTACTTTTTTATAAAGTTTGAGGGGTCAATTTTGCAAAAGGATCTGCGGAGCTTTTAAAAAGCCAACTAGTAATTTCCAACTTTCAAATTTGATTAAATTGTATCTCCTATTTCATTCAGCATGCCAAATAGACATGGAGGATTGCACTAGGAAGGATTGTTCAATTGAGTTCAGGTTACATTTTTCCAACAATTGATAGAAAAATGACTGTTAGAGGGATTGGATTCGATTTTGCATTAATTTAACTTGTCTTCTTAAGTGTTCTTTGTCAATTTGAGTTCCTTAATATCTTAGCATGCTAAATTATATCAATTCCAAGTTGATTGTTAAGTGCAGGTCTGAACTGTGCATTTTATTTAAATTTACCAGTTTTAAAATTTGCAGCAGAGATTCACTTCAAGGAAAATTCTGTATATCCAATTTATCATTTAAGTGTAATATCTTATTTCTAATCTGGTCTAATACATTTAGTTGTATGTAAGCAATTCATTTCAAAGCTAGATGGTAAAGTCTGATTTCCAATTTCATATATTTATCAAAAGAAGACAAGCAATATAATTCCCTCATGCGTATTTTCTTTCCCTTGCAATTAAACAGAGATTCCAATCACAATTTGATATTTCCAACTTCATCACAACAATGCAAAAGAGAGATGAACTTGCAATTATTTATTAATCCAAAAGGGAATACCTCTTTACATCTTTCCATGTTTTGGATGCAATTAACACATTTCTAATTCTTTCTTTCCAATATCTAGAACAGAATACACATGTCTTTCACAATTCAAATATCTAACTTCATAATCAAATTACATACATCTTTCTTCACAAAATACATATTACAATTTCATCCACAACAAGTGGGAAAGGATTATAATTAAATATGTTTTCACCAGGGACTGTCAAACTACATTTTTCCTTTGCTCTAGGACAGCAACATGCACATTTTCTCTTTCTCCAAGTTTATCACAAAAAAGAGGGGAAAGGCAATGCTTTCCACCCAACCAAGACATCCAATGAAAGGAGAAGCCTTCCTTCATCATTGGCCCCTGATCCCCAACCAAAATACAATAAAAGATGTAATTCAACCCATGGCAACAACTGGTTTCCACAACACACAACATTCTTTCACATACACATTTCCTTTTAAAACATAATTCAACATAAAAACAATAGTTCACAACTACCTTTAAAAACATTTCAAAACAGAAATCAGGCTTGATCATGCAAGCCAAAGGAGTAAGATCTATGGGTGAAGCTAATTATGCCTCCCAATTAGGAATTAGGCATCCACCAGAACAACCCACCAAAATAATTCATCCCACACATATCTTTATGCCCCCCATAAGTTTCTCTTTATACACCCCACAACTTTCCTTATGCCCACCCCAAAGTAAGAAATGCAAGCTATTTCTTTTCTATGGTGGATCCCAAACCCAAAATCCCTCCAAAAACTCTGATGCCAATGGAATTCCTTATGCCCCCCACATGGATTCTCCATAGCCTTCTCCTACACCTTTCCTAAGGCAGTCTACCCAACCAGCCAACAAATAAATCAAAACATGCACCATTCACACAACACAACATGAAAATGATAGCATAAAAAAGAGAGTTAAATTCCTACCTCTCCAATGCCAAGAACACAATCAAAAATAGAAATGCAAAGTATGAAGTTATCTCCAAATTCCTCCACATTCCACAAGAGCTCCAAATAGCAAAAAAATTTCCCCAAGGAATAATACAAAAATATTTAATAACCCAAAACAAGGCAAGAGTTTGAATTATATAGAAGAGGGAGAGAAGAGGATGATCTGGATCCATGTAGGATGCCACATCACACATCCTCCAATTCAAACACAAAAGACAAAATCCATTCTCCCAAGCACAATAAAGAGGTGGGTGAAAATATGACAAGTTACTTGCACACTCCAAAAAGCCCACACCTCAAGGGACAACAAATTAAATAAAATGTAAGAAAGTGCAATTAAAAACATGCAACATGCTTAATAAAATTCATTATAAAAGTCACAAATCACTTCTCCAACCATAAGTATGGTTGGTAAATTAAATTTAGAGGCATGAGACAAGTTTTACTTGTCCCACAAGCCTCCAAAAATATCCCCCAAGGACAAATTCGAATTTTTCATGGAGGTGGAGTGTTTCATACTCCAAAATATGACTTACACAAACTCTTACACACACCTTACATATTTAATATAAATAGCCAACAACTCTTATAATTACTTTCCCATATCCCAATTTAATTTATTTAAATTTTAACTATATGATTATTCACGTTAATCTACCACATTTAAATTAATTAAAAGAAGGAACACATTACTAATAAAATACATACAACAATAATAAAAGAAACACATTAATAAAATACACAAACCCATGGTCACATATAAAGGTGATCCCCCCCATGGGAATCCCTAACAAAACAACACACATACACAAAACAAGTTGTCATGGTGACCTTTTCAAATTCACCTTGAATCCCATTGTGGTTGGTCTCCAATCCCCCAATGTTTGTTGTGATGTTTTTAACCTACAAAATAAAAATACCTTCTTTGGCCTCATGGCCATATCAGAACATCCAATATGATATAAATAAAATCACAAAATCATCTAAGTAAGTGAATCACAACAACATCAAAGTAACAACTACATCATTTGCATTTTTTAATCAACTATATCATCATCAAAATAATATCTATTTTCTAGATCAACTCATAATATCCAAATCACATGTTTGAACAACATCCATAAAACATCCATGTCAAATAATATATCATCATCCACATATAAGGTGTCTCTAATAATCATCATGCATCATAATCAAATCAAGATCAACAATAATCCATGATCAAATGTCTAACAACATACTAAATCAAAACATAATAATGTCCATAATGTGATCAATTGTATCAAAATAAGTATCAACAGGTGTCAAATGGAAGTGGGGACTACACTCAACATAACAAATGGATTATCTTCAAATTAAGCCGAACAATCGACATGCTTGTGCTTCAAGAGGATCTCCTTCAAGTGGTGAAACATGCTTCTCAAGGACCACCTCGATACGGATTTTGGGAAGAAAAATGGACTAAGGAGGGGGGATGAATTAATCCTACAAAATTTTTAACTTAATTTACCATTGTTACAACATCTATGACACGTCCATTCAATCATATAAATTCAACATTAGTTTATTATGTGTGCATCATACATTCAAATGAACATCAAACAACAAAAGAGACCACATAGACACAATATGTAAGGGGGAAAAACTCAAGGGAATAAAACCAAATGAAAATTTTTCCGATATTACACACAACAAATAATCAAGTGAATATTACACATCACAATAGGTTTCTTTAGTGACACACTAACCCCACACAGAGCATCAACCCCTAAACCCTTGTTGATATTACTCACAAAAAGATAATTACATGAATATGAATAATCAAAAAATATTTTGATTAAGTGTTACCACTTGAAAAATATGTTGATACCGCATATTATAGTGATCCCAAATTTCAGCTCCAAATTCCTTCAAACCCTCTCTCAAGCACACCTTCTTCAACTTACTCTCTCTAGGTCTTATTGGACTTGTATTTTCTCTAAAAAACACACATGTTATATAACCTTCCTTTACCCGATACACACTCTATCCTCCTTCAATACCTTTCTTAAAACTTGCAAAAAAAAAAATCTACATGGGTCACATTTTTCCCTTCAAGAGAACTAGTTCAAAATGAACTAAAAGATCACTTAAATATGCTTTCCTTCAAAAAAAATATAGGTCAGTCCTAAACCTTTTTAAAGACCAATAAAAATTAATTACATTCCATTTTAATCATTAAAACGATCACATATGACCCATATAGGCCAGTCATGCCCAAAACAACATAACATGCACCAAAATACCTCAAAACCCCATCAATAGGATGAGAAAAATCCACTCATATCAAACCATGATTATTCAATCTCCCATATTCACCATACATGAGTAATATTACATATAATCATCAACAATGGTTTCAAAATTAATTTAAGCAATAAAATTATTCATTAAATGGGCCCATTGGCTCATTTCCTTCACAAAACATCGTTTATCAACATCTTAATTTCATCTTTGGTCACAAGACCACCCAAGCTGATCTCAAATATGGAGTGTGATCACTTAATTTAATTACTATAACCTTTATAACACTTTTATTCATGACATAAATCATGAAACACCCACATTCTCAAACCACAACTACCGTAGTCTTCACCAAAATAAGCTCACCAAAAACTAGTTTTGTAAAATCAATTAGTTTTCACCCTTTATGATACTTTCAAGACCTATAAATTACTTCACTAGATTAAAAATTCACCCATATTAACTTTTTTAAGGTGATATAAATCATCAAATAATCCATTTAATTCTCCAACAAAATCATTCTTTCGAAAAACAACCCTATCCTTAAAAGCAAGAAGCCTTCTTGCTCACAAAATTACCCAAAAACAACATAAAATCAAATCACCAACACAAAAGTAATACAACACTATAAATATATATGAATCACCTTTCTATAACATATTGGAAATACTTCCAACTCTAAGTGGAAGGCATTCAACCAAGTCAATCTCTACAAGCTACTCCTCATGCCTTCTAGGTCTCAAGAACTAAACATGGGCTCAACATACTCCGTCACCTCAAAAATAATTTCCACAATCAAAAAATATATATAATATAGTTATACATTATTCCTAAGAACTTATAAACCTTCACCAAGAATGAACAACTCAAAAACCATCACTTACCTCATGAAGCTACTTTTCACCCCACCCTATTGGAACATGCATCCTTCAAACTTGACCCTCAAAGAACATCTCATAAATTTACATACCATATAAAAACAAAATTTTATATACCATTGTAAATATCTCTAAACCATCTTCACAACAAAACTTGAATTATCTCGTAACTCATCTTGTAGATATCGCAATGTCAATTTTATTGAAAGATACTCTAAACTGCATGAAATAAAAGTATTCACAAATAGGGCACACTTTGAACATTTTCATGTCAACCTTCATGAAAATAAATTAAAACTTGTGGGATATCATAAATTCTAATTTAGACTTTACCTCATTTGGTAAAATTCTCCTCAAATTGTAACTCTTTAGAAACAATCCTTTTCAAATGGGGACCACATATCACGACATGCTCTAAAATACCTTTTTGGAAATATGGAAGAGTCATCTACAACATTCAATCATCAATTTTTCAAAATAAATCAAAATAGACTCTATATACTCACTTTTCTACAAGCTTATTTTAGCTAGGGTTTCAAACCACTTTTTTATTAATGACAAAAGGTTTCTTGACTATGTGATGCTACCCAGGATACAAGAGGCCTAATCTCGGATATTCAAATATAATCCATACAAACCATAAAAAATAAAAAATTAACTCAATTAAGGAGGAACAAGGGGTACTACAATACCATAGCAAAGTAGTAGCCAAACCCCAAAAATACCACAATAGTACCATATCAAAACAACAAAAACTAATCAGCCTAGAGTGTCTCCAGCCATTGTTTAGTATTCTTAGTAAGATTCTTCTTAAGGTTCTCCATATTATATTTGATATCCTTGATGGGAGTACCATTCTTGGTTTTTTCTTTCCCCTTGCTACTTTCCAGCATGGTACTGATATTAGATAGGATGTCCACATTTCCCTTAAGAAAGGAGATGATGTCACATTATTCATTTCTAAGCTTATCCTTTTCCTCTTCAATAGCTTTGATTCTTTTTTCCACCTCCTCCATCAGATGCTCATCCTTATTTCTACTTTCAATATAAATCTTACAGCCTCTAACTTTCTCTCTTAAGAATTTACAGTCTTTATTGAGCCAAGTAAGCATATAATTGTGCAAATCTAGTTCATTTATCATGTTTTTAGTTCTAGTTTTGTTGGAATGTTATTTTTCACCCATAGAAAGAAGACTAAGTGCCGTAGTGCCCTCACCTATGGGAGAATAAGGAAGAATAGGAGTTTGGGTAGGGTCAAGCTTGTCTTTTTTGTTGGAGAGGGTATGGTAAAAGGTTAGGGGGTCTGTTGGAGGAGAAAGGGATGGAGAGGAGGAATCACATTGGTGTTCATAATCAATAGGTCAAATTGTTTATAGAGGAGTAAAATGACAACATGGTGTGAGGGCTGGAAATTTTCTCTGGGTCACAAAGTTCACCAAGTTTTCAAGGGAATGGAGAAGAAAAATGGGAAATTGACCACCACATTTATTCTAAAGTGGTTTAGGAAAACCAAATGAAAGTAAGGAGTAACTTTAAACTGACCATATGATGTAAGATAATTCATGAGCACATAACTAAATTTATCATAGGTTTTAGGAAGTGACTCTTGTAGAAAACTACTTTTGGCTTGGATGAGGCTTTCTTCACCTTCTAGGAATTTGGCTTATTCTTCCTTTCTGTTATAATTGTTCTTATAAAACCACATTCCTTTAGGATGAAGACTTTTGACCTCTGAAATCTTCTATTCCATGACGAGGAATTCTCTATTCCCGTATCTCACCTTTATCCATTCCAATTCTACACCAGCTTCGTGAAAGATGGAAGTTGTGCCCCTAAAATCGTACATAAAATGGTTAAAACCATATTTCTTGAGGATCTCCCACACCTCTACATCCTCCCTCTATTGGGTTTTATTGATCGGATCCAATCTACAAATATCCCCCCATGGTGACATTGAAAACCCTAAAGCCACCAAGAAAAAATATCTAAGTAGTGAAGTGAGGAAAGGAAGTTTTGGCAATGGTATTAAAGGGCCACCAAGATCCAACATTCACCACATTAATATTAGATTTTTTCCTTATTAATAATAGATTGGAAATTAAGAGGTAAGGAGGTGACTTGATTCCAAGTTTTGAAATTATTAGCAAGGACTCCCATATTGGCTAAAGATTCTGCAAGTTTATTACCCTCTCTATAGGTATGGTTAAAGGAACATCTATAGAAAGAGTTACCCAATTTAATGGCCTCTTCAAAATGATTTCTTTTGGTCCACCGACTTGAAATGAGTGTATAAGACAATTGATTATATTCATGGAGGCACCCTTAATAATAATGTCCTGCAACTTGAGGGGAAAAAAATTATGATACCCTAAAGAGCCATCAATGCTTCTAAATAATGATTAGTATTAATTCTCACTAGCTCGCATATGTAGCTATAAACCGACCTCTTTCACCTCGAATGCGCTTTCAAACCACTTTACCTTCTTAATGATCATTCACAAAAACATGAAGATCAGACCATATCATTATTTTTGTGAAAGAATCATGACTAACCTAAGAATACATTCCAAAGAACTCATGTCCCCATGCAAATCATACAATTCACAATGAGCATCAAAAGGTACACTTTTTCTTTAAAAACCATTGTTACTGGTTTTGCCAAATCTTGCATATATTTTAATTCCCATTAAAAATGACCTGAAAATTTCCATGAAGCATCAAGACAACATCACTACCTGTACTATATTCACAATCTATCCTAAATATACCTAGTACTCTCTAGCCACAACGACTTACCTATGCCAAACTAATCGCTTTCTCACCCGATTTTTCCCAAGGACCTTGAAACACCACAAAAACTCTAAAAATTGACCTAAAACTCACCATACACGTTATTTACACTTCGAAAATTATTCTACCATGCTCTGCTATGACTGATTAGGTCCAAATCTCACACCTCTACCTCATCTTTCTTGCTCCAAGGCTAGAAACAAGCCTAAAATTGCCTGGATCAATGTTGATAATGCATGAACCGACCATGATGACATCATAAGATCCCATGTATACCCATAAAACATAATATGGATCATGCTAAACCTCATGAAACTAAAAAACTCACTTAGGAATACTAAAACCATGACTTGACATACTCAACCATGCCTCGGGACCATTAGGCCCCTAAGATATTGCCTAAGTTCAAAAGGATGCATAGGTGCGTAAGGCCTAGTTGAAGGAACACTCGCAAGGATAAAGCACACATGGAAGGGTTTAGAGAAGGCTTTAAGGAAGCCCATGGCACGCCCACAGAGATAGAACCAAGGGTTTGGGACTTAGCCATTTTGGGCGTTTTGGTAGAACACGTGAAAATCATGACTCGACTATGAGTGCAGTGGATAAGGTGCCAACCTGGATGATAGGGTGGCCCAGAAGGAGCATGCCTATGGTAGAAGCTTCTAGAATCTCATCATGGTAAAAGGTGGAAAGCTCAAGCCTGGAGGAGCATGCCCACATGGAGGACCACATTTAGACACTTGGCATTGGATCTAAGGCCGCTGGAGGATGAGTTAGTAGTCTAGAAATCCTATATATACAAGTACTGCGGAAGGAAAAAGAAGAACCGGATAGTGTGCAGAGATTTGTAGAAATACTGTAAGAACTTTGCTAGTTGGGTAGTGGTGTTTAGGGAAGGATGTATCAAGGGTATGGGGTTATAAATTTCTTTTGTGAGCCTAGTCATATGAGTCCAGATATAATGCATGACTATGGTCTACTTCTCTGTAACATTTTGTAATGGCTCCATGAATGTAATGAGGTTACCAGCTTACAATGAATATGAACATTGATGATTCTAATGCATACATTTTTCTCATAGTTCTTTCTCATTTATGTTTATGATTAAGTATGGATGCTTGTGTAACTTCTTTCTATTTTGGTATAAGTTATTCAATTTGTTAAGCATTTTCTATTTGGAATGACTACAAGGACCTAGAAGCCATCCTAAGCTCTATGGTGCTTGTATGTTTTACTTCCTTCCAATTCTCTTTAATTTGGATCATAGATGATGTTTCCCACTAAACTCACATAAAAGAGAGACTCGGAACCTTTGTGTGCCTTGGGTGAGCACCCAACACCCACTGGGTGATAGGTTGACACGCATGGGGTTCCTTTCTTTTGTGATAAAGATAAAAATGACTACATCTTGGTTTCATTTCCAGGACCTCTTTTCAAAGTTGTAGTGGGAAATGGCATACATCATGATCTAGGTAATGAGTAATGATATAACGTTTAATTCTAGAAAGCTGTTGAATCATGGTTCAAGAGAAAAGAGGATGAATTTTCTCAAAGATTCAACACTTGACTTGAGTTTGATGCACCTAAATGGATAGAAGAGAACCTCTACCATGATTTATATGAAACATTTTTCTGCTACTTCCTAGTAGAACTATATGAATGGATCTCACCGTATGTGTCTAGATCAAGCTAGTATTCTAGATCATGCACGTGGACCCAAGAAGAGTACTAGAGGTTGCAGTATACAGATATGATGTGGACTCATGCTATGGATCATTGGTGGGAAGGTGTGTTGGCTAGTTGCACTTTGGAGTATGCTATTTCCACATATTCTTTCCTAGAAGTTATTGAGTTTGAATTTATGTGGGAGACTAGAGGATCATTTCTATGTGTTATCCCTCTAGAATGAAGATCTTGGTTATTACTTTGGGTTTAGAGGAATTTTCAATGGCCAGCTAAACCATTCCAAGCATTGGGTGAGGGAGCTAGGGTGGAGTAAGATGGAAGATATTACAATGGAGAAGGAAAGAGAGGATAGACAACTCAAGTATAGTGAAGCGAGTGAAAGGGAGATTACTAGACAATGTGAGGTCTGTAAGTGTGATGGATATATGGAGACATATGTTGTGGGAAGGAGTTGAGGTTCACATAGAGGATGTGGAACTTGAGTAGTTTATGCTACCCCATCTTGGTAAGTGCGTAAGAGTGACCCCTTTGGCGTCGATGAGAGTTCGTTGCATGGAGAAATAAGAGTCGTTGGCACGTATATGAACCCACCCAGTGACCAAACCATGGTGCTTGGTTTTCCAAAACAAGGAAGGAGTATCATTGACCTAGTTGGAATCGGTAGAAGTGATAGATCTACTCTAGGAGGTATAATTTTTAGTCTCGACTTCTATGGCTATACATATCCTAGTATTTGGAGGAGTCTTTGCAAAATAAGTGAGTATAAAATCCTTTAGTCTCGGGTATGGGAGCGGTGCGAGGTACAATAGTGGTAGTGGGGAATTATCATAGACCGTCGGTGCACAGTTTAGCGAACCTTGGGAACACTTGGCACAACTACTACAGGACCTAGTGTTTCGGTGGATCTGGTGGGTTAGGAGGGATAGGACCTAGTGGACCTAGTGGTTCTAGTGGATCTGGTGGCTTAGAAGGCACAGGGGTGGTGTACTAGTGGATCTGGTGGCGGAGGGAACACCAACGGAAACCAAGGCTCTGGCTCAGGAGGACAAGGGCCCCATCCACCCCCTTAGGTCTTCTTTGAGATGTCGTTACACTTGCCAGATTACAGAGGTATTGAGGATGTTGTGGAGCATGTTCACAAGTGTGAGCTGCTATGGTGCACAAAGGGGATCAAAAGCTTGGAGCGGAAGGCTAGTCAATTTGCAACAATGTTGCAGGGGCACACACATAGTTGGTATAGGAAATATAACCCCCATCAAACGGTGGTGGATTACACTACTTTAAATAATGCCTTATTGGCATAATTCCACATCCATGAGTTTGAACAGAAGAGCATCACATCCATGAAGGAAATTCAATAGGGAATGGCATAGAGTGTGTGTGAGTATGATGCATGCTTTAAAACTCTCTTATATAAGTTATCTTATGATATTCACCCTTCACAGCATGCTCAGTGGCTTGTTGGAGGATTGATCACACCTTTTAGAAGGGTCTTATCTCATAAAATGTTTACAGACCCGTGTGAGGCATTGGAAGCTTCTCTAGATGCCAAGGATGTTGGTAGTGTTGATCTTTGGAGTTATTCCATTCTGGAGGATCAACAAATTGTTACTATGGCTAAGAAGTGGAGAAATTGTCCACAAACTCAGCCCATGAGACTCGCAGTGGTTTATAGTGCACATATTGTGAAGTAGAGGGGCATTTCAAGGGTAGTTTTCCTGGAGGGTAGTACACACTGTGATAGTAGACTGTGAAATTTTTCATGGGGACCATGATGCAAGTAGGTTCCCCTTGTTACAAATTGCAATCCGGAAGAAAGTGTCTTGCTACTGTAAAATTTTCACTTCTACAACCCATGATACTAAGGAATGTAGGGTCATTAATCATATCCATGAGGACATTAATCATGGGGTGTGCCAAACCAATGTTGCCAATAGTTTTAAGGGTGATGATCACTACTATGAGGAGCACACAAATGGTGGCACGTGTGGAAGGGGATTTTGTTGTCACTGGTAACTATAGAGGAGGAAGGAGTGAGTTCCCGCGTGGAACCTGTTTTAATTGTGGGTCTACAGAACATTATAAACGGGAGTGCCGGACACTGTTGCGGTGCTCATGATGTGGAAAGAAGCACAAGTATAAGTAATGCCCAAAGTTGTTTGAGCACATGAATCAGTAGCAACAAAAATACAAGGGCATTACAATGGTAAGCATCAAGAAGATAGACACACAATGGATGCCACAGGTGACATGTGATGCAAGCTTAGAACCTATTTTAGTAACAACAAGAGTAGAGGTTGTGCGTGTAAAGGAAATACCAAGGCAGAGGACCCTAGTTTCAAGAGAGGAAGTAGTTCATGGGAAGTACCCAGACCCCGTGCATCAAAAGGAAGTATATCAAGATACCATGGATGTCATTTGGAGTTTACAAGGAGAAATCTAGTGCCTAAAGGAGCATTCTAGGAGGGAGGAACAAAGGAGGAAGGTCGAGGCACCAAAAGATGACTTGGATGAGGTCAAGGAAGTATGTAAAATGCTAAGGAAAGAGAATGTTATTCCCTTGCTAGGAGCATGGTTGAGGGAGAAGGTACCACACACCGGAGAAGAGTGTGAGAGATAGATCCTGCATGTAAACCTTCCCCCTCACAGCCTTGACTATGATAAAGAGATCACATTGGATGCAGTCGTAGATGGATGGATCCTTAGTAATAGCCTCATTGACATAGGCGCGGAGGTTAATGTTCTCACATTGGATGCTTAGCATCAGATGGGAAGGTGTGCATTACAGCCATCTTCGAATGTGCTATATATGGAAAAAAATGAATGTGATGCCCATTTTTGTCTTAAGGGATGTAACTATCACTATCCAAGGAGCTAAGTTTACTAGGGACTTTGAAGTCTTGGTGCTCACCGAGGCGAACAATTTTAAAGCACTACTTGGGGGCCCATGGTGTTACAAGAAAAATGTTAACCTTTGGTTCAATAAGGGGTACATCAGCTTTGAAAATAAGGAGGAATGGGTTATTATACCCTTGGCTGATGGGAAGTCAACATGCTATCTTGAACCATTGGGGAAGAATTCTTGGTGTTGTTATCCGATTTAATCTCCTTCACAACTTGAACAACATCATGAACTTGCATAAGACACTCAAGGATAGATAGATGGTTTGTATGTCATTTGTAGCTGGGGAGCACACCTATCTGCTTGTTTGCATTCAAGATTTGAGGGAGTGGATAGCACCTTCAAAAGGGTTTTGATCTAACCCTCATTGTTTTAGGTTGTGCCTATCAACCAAGGCAAGAGAACCTATATTGCAGCCCTTATATGGTAAAGGAGATGGAGATATCCTTGTGTTTTGCATATGGTATGGAAGAGGCCTTGTGAAAACATGATCAAGCATCCATTATCCAAACTCAAAGGAGTTGTCACTACTAAATGATGGAAATGTTCTCAAAACAAAGCTAGGGCTGCTAAAGACATGATAAAACCTTGATATACTTTGTGCATTTTTGTGGAAGGATTGTATTCTTTTGTTGACACACAATGCAATGCAGGGGTAGTATAGGTAGGATGAGTTAGTTTGAATGAAATTTTGTGGGGAGATGTTTTAGACAAGACTAGCTAGGAATTACCAACTTCTTTGAGAACCTTTGCAAGAAATTTGTAACACCTACACAACAAGAACACTTCCAGAGGTTTTAAATGCTCCTTCACCAAGATATGTGCAAAAATGGAGGCCCAGATCTACACTCTTCCACACAACTTTGATAACCTGCCACAAAAGCTTGAAATAAAAATACCAACAAAGTATCTAGGAATCCCTGTTTAATCATGACCTGAGGTGCACCCAAAGGTTTACAAACAATCTCATTATTCAAGGACAGTAAAATGATTTTAAATCTATTTATCTTCTATCAGATGAAAGCTCTTCTAAATATAAGATTGCAAATGCCATTAAACCATCAATAAGAAATGAGACCTTGTATGATCAAAGAGATCCTAAACACAAGATTGCAACATGAGCAAGAAACATAAACTGAAAACATTCTGAAACATAAGTATATGCAAACTTTGCCAAGAGAATAAACCAGATAATCTAGAAAATGATCAGATACATCAGCAGGGGAAAGTCATGAGAATAATCTCAGAGCTTGTTGATGGCTTTACAACTGAAACCAACTCAACATGATGAAACCTGATACAAAAATGGAATTGAAAATGGCTCTCAGGTGGTTTTCTAAAAAGAATGGATTTCTTCCTATTTTTTCTTGTGAAAATTTTAAGTTTTTTCCCTCTTTTTTCTCCGAGTTTCTTACAAATGCTTGAAAAAATAAATTTTATACCTCATTCCAGCTTGGATCCTTACTTCCCAAGCAAAGAATATGCTTAGGGATCAAATTTGTTACAAGAAACTTTATCCATTTCATGAAAATGACATTAAATTGTAAAACAACTCGTAAAATGCTAGGGATGCACAAATAGTTTAAAATATTACATGAATTCAGATCCTTATCCATCCTAGGGTCACATTTTTGGCATTCAGACATGCCAACATGCATTTGCAATCATTTTCCACCTTTTACTTCATCATTTTTACCTCTGCAACTTTAATTTTCACCTTTCACATTTTTTACATCGGGCCCGAGCCAAAATGCATTAAAAACATCATATATCATCAAATTAGCTCATAAAAATGGTGCCATTATTCTCAGAAGGCCGAGGGGACTCAAAATCATATAAGGTTTGATGAATTTTGATGAAGAAACTCGATTTCCAAGTTCCTTGGAGTTCTCATGGCACCTAAAAAATGAATTTACACTATGTAACAAATCGATTTCGGTCAACTTTAAATCTCGTTGTCCACGTGTCCAAGATATTCCCCTTTTTGCCTTTGGATAAGGTGGACACATGTCCAAAAACCATTGGCACGGGCCCCTTCCCTTTAAAATTTGCATTTGTAACCTTTTTATGCCTTTGGAAATTTTTGACAATTTTCCCCGCTTGCCCCTGGACCCACCATGTGTCCACATGTGGGCCCCACCAAAAATTGCAGGACAATTTGATGAATTTTGCCACTTTTTTGAGAAAAGGAAAATTTTCTCAAAATTCCCCGTGGGCCCGAACACCCGCTCACTCCCTTGTCATGTGGCGGTCTCCCATTTGCTACGGAGCCATGTGTCTAATTCTACCCTCAAACCTCCAGAAGCACCAAAAATCCTTATGGGCCCATACTCCTCCTTTTTACATTTGGAAAATGCCACGTGTCACTCTTAGATAAGTTGCGGGGAAAACCTCTAATTTTTTCTTGTCGCTCCCCAATGGATCCATTTTTTATTTTGAGATTTTTGCCTCCAAAGGCAAAAAATCCCCACAACTCCCAAAGCCCCGCTTCTCCCTTTGCTCTCCTAGACATGTGTCCTCTTTCCATTGATCGCGGGACTTCGGGCCCAGAAATGACTGTGAGAAATTCACCAAAATGCAAGTCAAAATTTTTAAGGAAAATCTACCACTCCAAACCTATGCCAAATTTTAAACACGTGCCCTCCTCCAATTCGACACAGGCCTTCGGGAAAAATTTGTAACTTGAGCCCAAAAACAACAATTTTTTTCAAAGTTCCTGTGCCTCCGTTTGACCTTCCTGGACACGTGTCCACTTTTCATTGGAGGCGGGCCCTTGGGTCAAAATTTTCCCATGACATCTTGAGCCAAAAATTTTCTCCAACTCCCCCCCGCCATCCGCATGCTCTTCTTGCCACGTGTCACCTTCCTATTCATTGCGGGCCTTCGGGAAAAAATTTGATTTTGAGAATTTTCCAAAATGAAAGCAAAATTCCTAAGTGACCTCTACCACCTACCGATCCTCCAACCAATCAAATTGTGCCATGTAGGCACATCACACATAGCAATGCAAGGCCATGGACCAAAATTTTCATTGTGCCAAAATCAAAAAGTGACAAGTATAACATTTTCCCGACCCTTTGACCCAATAGAAACCTGCCACGTTAGTAGTAGTATGTGAAGATGAATACAATGGGCAAATGATACCCGTATGCCCGTCAAAATGTAAAAAATGCAGAGGATGCCCTAGAAATGGATTTTTTTCACGAGGAAGGAAAATTTTTCGGTTTTAAATCAAATGAAACATGATTTTACATTGTTTTTGACCTAGGGAGTAGGATTTTAACCTCAAATAACTTAGATTCGATTCATTTTGAGTTTTTTCATGATTTAGCAATGGAAAAAATGACACATTCCATATAAATGAAAACATTAGGGCACAAATGGGGGGAAACTTAGATTTTGTTTCAATTTAGGGTAGAATGAAAAGATTGTGAGTACTTTTAAAGTATTCAACTGGAAAAAATGAGTTGCAGATCACCCACTTGAGCAAATAAAACATTTTTAAGCAAAAATGGATATAGAAAATTAGGGCAAAGTGTGCAAACTCAGAATTTGCACCAACATTGGCTCTTGCTTGGGGATGGGCACTCCCAACGAGTGCCACAAGATCACAATGTAGACCAAGTGCCAAAAATCCATTGGGCAAGGAGTTAAAAATGCAGAACAGCCCAAAAACTAGAAATTTCACCAAAAATAGACCAAGAAAACCAGACCAAAAATGGTTACCAAGGACAAAAGGGAAAACCACGAGCCAACAACAAAAACAAAGAAAAAAAGGACTATACAAAATTTACAACTTGTGCATACCTCATATGGGGATTTAATCCAAGAAGTGTTTTAAATGTCTACCATTAATAAGAAGCTCCAACAAATCCCCATCTAGATCCTTGAGAAAAAATGTATTTTCTCCAATCTTGATATCAATGGCATAAGGGCCCATCCATAGAGAATCAAACTTTCCATGCTTGCCCTTGTCTTCATGCCTACTATCCCACAAAAAACCAGATCTCCAACACTTGAAGGCTCTAGGAGTGACCTTCTTATCAAACAACCTCTTCAATTTCTCTCTAAATCTGATATGCCTTTGATGAGAAGCTCTTCTCTCTTCATCCAACTCAATGATCTGATTGATTCTTGATTCATACGGGCCATGTTCTTGATCTTCCAACTATCGGAAAACTGAAAAGAGGACAATTGCAGATGTAAGGGAAGCAATGCTTGAGTTTCATACACCAATTCAAATGGACTTTTACTAGTTGCTCTTTTTGGAGTTATTTTATCAGCCCAAACTATAAATTTCAATTTCTCTCCCCACTTCTTCTTGTTGATTTCCAAGGTACTTCTGATGATCTTGAGCAATTTCTTGTTACTTGACTCAGCTTGTCCATTCCCTTATGGATTGTAGTTTGAAGAATAAGTCAAATTTATCCCATATTCATTGCACATTGCCATCAAAGGTTTGGCTCTAAAACACATGGCATTATCAGATACAATCTTAACTAGAACTCCAAATCTACATATGATATGATTCAATAAGAAATCCATTACCACTTGGTGTGTTGCCTTTCTAGATGGAATTTCCTCAACCCATTTTGTAAAATAGTCAGTAGCTACAAGGATCCATTTATGACCAGCACTAGAAGGATCTGAAATCTCACCAATGAAGTCCATTCCCCATTGTTTGAAAGGGGCTTCAATCTGATACAGGCTGCAAAGGAAGGGAGCCTAAAGCTTTCAATCTTCCTGAGAAACGTTGGCAACTATCACACTTTCTAACCAACTGGGTTGCATCTTTAAAAATATTAGGCCACCAATAACCAGCTCTTAAAATCTTATGTGCTTGTCACTCCCCAGAAAAATTCCTCCACAAACTCCCCCATGGAAATCAACAATCAATTTGGGAGCTTCATCTTCATTTATGCATTTCAAGAGGACACCTTCAGGGTTCTTCCAAGCCAGCCCGAGGTCTGTTATGATATATTTTTGAGAAGCCAACTTGAGGGCCCTTTTCTAATTTTTATTCAAGTGACTAGGACAACATAGGTGTCTAAGGTAGAAAATCACATCCTTGTACCATTTAGAACTCATCAATCTCTCAAGAAGATCTACCCTTTCTTCCTCTAGCTGATTCACTTCTACATTTTGAAAATTTCTCTCAGCCATGAGCTTGGCAAGACCCAAACCTCTTACCATCTTTGTTGTTTGGATATCCATATCATATTCTTGTAATTTGTTGACCCATCTACATCTCTTGCTTGATATCTCCATGTCTGATAAGATGTCTTTAACCATGGTGTGGGGAACATAAGCAACAACCTCTGAACTCAAAATGTAGGGCCTAAAATCTTTGTTGCTTTTACCAATGCAAACGCTTGTTTTTCCATGATTGTGTACTTGAGCTCAGCTACTTGTAAAGCCTTGCTAAAGAAATCAATAGGCCTCTCAGCTCCATTCTCATCCTTTTGTAACAAAACTGAAGCAATAGTGAATTCAAAGGAAAAAGAAAAGATTTGGAAAGGCCTCTTATAGTTTGGAGCTACCAAAACAGGTGCATGCTTAAGTGCATCCTTTATTCCTTCAAAAGATTGAATGGCAGCCTCCTCCCACTTGATAACTTGATCCTTTTTAGTATGCTTGTGATTGGAAGAGTTAGCTCAGAAAAATTGGAAACAAACCTTCTAATGAAATTGATTTGGCCAAAGAAAGATTGGATACCTTTCTTGGTTCTTGGGATAGGCACCTTGCTGATTGCTTATACTCTCTTAGGGTCTATCATAACACCTTCTTTAGACAAAATATGTCCCAACAACTTGGCCTTTTACATGCCAAAATGACACTTCTTTGGATTAAGAGAAATTCCATACTCTCTACATCTGATCAGCATTTTCTCTAGGTGTTGCAAATTGTCTCCTTGTTGCCTCGAAAAAAATAGTCACATCATCTTGGTAGACTATAATAAACTCATTGATATAACTAGAAAAGGTAACATCCATTGCCCTTTGAAAATTATCACCAGAATTCATCAATCCAAAAGGCATCCTTACAAAAACATAAGTCCCCCAAGGAGTAGTGAAGGTTTTCTTAAGTCTTTCTAATTCTTTGACAACTACTTGATTGTATCCGGAGAAACCATCCAAAGTAGAAAGCATTTATGACCCTGTCACAAGATGCAACATATTCTCCATGTTTGGCAAGGGTAATTGTCCTTCATAGATGCTTTTTTTAGATTCCTAAAATCCACACAAAGTCTGATATCACCATTCTTCTTTCTAACTGGCACAAGGTTTGCCACCCAAGATGAGTATCTAGTAGGCTGAATGATACCACCATCTCTCAATTTCTTCAACTCTTCTT
Source organism: Taxus wallichiana var. yunnanensis (assembly GCA_018340775.1). Taxonomy (NCBI): domain Eukaryota; kingdom Viridiplantae; phylum Streptophyta; class Pinopsida; order Cupressales; family Taxaceae; genus Taxus; species Taxus wallichiana. The sequence continues at coordinate 485,470,917 of CM031238.1, forward strand.
GCATCTTCATGAAGAGTGGATTGATAGGCCTTTGTCTTTGTCTAAATGGCTTAGTCTTTGCCTCAAGAGGGATCTCATGTTGGAACAAGTCTTCCCTATATGCCTTTAGCTCTGAATAGGACCAAGCAAGGCAGTCTTGATATTTCTTTAAAAGTTGGGCATAGGACTATTTTTCTTCTTTGCTTAAATTGTTGCCCAACCAAATCTTCCTTGGTTTATCCTGGTTCCCAAGTTGTGCTCTTCCACATCCCTTGAAGCAGACATCTTTCTATTTATGATGCAATCAACATTGTTAAAATTTGCCTCAAGTGTAATAAGACCTTTAGGAATGGTATTTGTTTTCAATTGGATAATATCCTTGTCAAATAAAGTTTCTCTCCCTTCATTCATGCATACCATTGGCTCCCAATCAATGTTCTGACCAGAAAACTCACCTTGGCATTGTAAGAATCTCAATACTTGGGCATCATTATCAAAAATCTGCCAATGTTTCACATTATCTGGGATAGCTGGCCTTGTTAGCACTTCAATGTTATATTCACAAAAGGGTGAAATGGTGCAATTGTCAAATCTAGAGCCAAGTACAGCCAACTTATCAGCAGCAGCATTAAGACTTCTATCATGGTAAACAATGTTAAAGGAATCAAACATTTCAATCAAGTCCCATACAACATGCTTATATTGTTTCATACGCTGATTTTTTGTAGCATACAGTTTTCTTATTTGTTTGACAACCAGCTCTGAGTCTCCTTTGGCAACAATGTCCTTTACTCCATACTTCCATGCAATTCTTAACCCCAACAACAATGCTTCATATTCAGCAACATTGTTAGTGCATTCAAAGTTAAGTTTGAAGGAAAAAGGAAACTCTTCCAAACTAGGAGAAAGAAAAACTACACCAGCACCATTTCCAACTTTGGAGCAAGCTCCATCAAATAGCAAGGTCCAAGGAGAACCTATCATATCAAGGCATTCTAATTTATCCATCTTGTTCTCTTTTCCATCAGCAAAACCAATGAAGTTGTCAACATCCACATCAGCAAACAACACTTCATAAGAAGCATTGTTGGGATCTTCAATCAAGTGCAACATCTTCTTTTCACCATAGAGTTTGACAAGGCTGCCCTTAATGGGAATGGTGGAAAAGACATGTCCATTTGAACACTACCACTAACACTTGCAGCCCATTTTCTTTACAAAAGCATACCCCATTTGGCAGGGCAATCAACAATTACAATATCAAGTTTTAAATTCTTACTCAGATAGGCTGCAAATTGCACTACTAAACCCTTCACACAACCAACAACTGGAACCTCCCTTTAATCCATGGTTGTACACTTCCCATATGCTGCTATCACTTTGATATCCAACTCATTCATGACTTCTAGAGGAATGACATTACATGATGCAAAAGAATCAAACATGCGGTTGTGAAGTAACCTATCTTTTATGAGAAAAATTGTGAAAAATGGATCAACATTCAATTGGGAATCAACCAAGGATGTTCCCAAATATACTTCAAGTGCCTCTCCAAAATCTTCCATTGGTGGTGGTGTTTGAGGCCAATAATGTTTTGAAGAGGAGTCTCAACGACATTTACATTTATGCTTGGGGTATTCTTTTCTTATTTCAATCCCAAGTATTTGAATGCTCTCTTCTTATGCTCAAGTATTCTAAGCAACTCAATGATGGGAACACTCACTTTAATTTGGCTCAGTACTTGGGAAATATCATATGTAACACTCTTTGGTCAAACAACATTGGAAGGGAAACAAGAAGGTTCATCAGATGGAGAAGTACTCTTCACAACTTGGGCATGAAGAGGACTGATATTTTTGCATGGGACAGGGGTTCTTGGCAATTGTTTCTTTTCTAGGATTGTCTTTGGGAATGCTTGTGAGCAAGGGGTTTTTGGTTTGGCTTGAGGACCAGCTCCTCTAACAACTTTACTTCTAGTATTGTACTCTTTCTCTTGACCATCCATAGCATTCATTAACAATTATCTATCTTCCTCCGAAGGAATACCACCGTCATACTTCTTGATCATTAAAGCCCTTAGATATTCAAAGTCATTATTAGGAATTTCAAAGGATTGAACAACATCAACCTCATGAGTTTGAGAGAAGGAAAGAATTGGTACCCACTCCATGCAATCCCAAAATTTTCAGCAGATTCTTGCACTTATCACATCTGTTGATGTTGCTACTTGTTGTAAGCCTAAAGGGCTGCCCATCATACAAATTTCATCATCCATTTCATCCTCATTATCATCTTCAATAACTTTCTGGTCCATTTCACATGGAGGATGAGGAAGAAAACATCTATCACACCAATCCATATCAGAAATTTCTTGAACAATAAGCAACCCTTGCAGTTAGAGGGTCAGGCACCACTCTATTTTCATGTGCTTGGGGTTTTCTGTTTGTAGATCCAACAGGCCCTTTACCTCTATCATCTTGTATTTGATCACCCCTAGGATGATTTCCAAATCTATCATGGTTTTGAGTTCTTTTTGTCCTTGTGAACCTTGCCCAATTCCTTTCTCAGCCTGGGCTAATTTGTAAGAAATTTCTTTGACAGCCCCTGCCAAAGTCTTGACAACATCTTCTAAATCAGCACCCTTGCTAGCTTGAGGCTTCTCAAGGTTTATCAGCTTCACACCATCCCTCTTAAGTGGTTTACCAATAGCTTTAATATTATTTTCAATTTGAAGTGCCATGGTGAAAGCTTGCCTCAAGTTTGTAGGATTTTTGTCTCTCAAGTAATAGGCTACCTTTTTATCAAATGCATCTGCATATTTGATCAAGCAAGATTCATCACAAGGCCTCAAAATGATAGGAAGCCTTCTCAATGTTTTATTGAATCTTGTATTGAAGTCATGGACTGTCTCATTCGGGTTCTTCTTGATATTTTCAAATTCAGACAAAAGAAATCTAGGATCAGTCCTGTCACCATACTGCAACCTAAATGCATTTTTCATCTCATTCCATGAATCAATAGAGTTATCAGGTAGATCCTTGTACCAATCCCTAGCATATTCTTCAAGTGTATGGATAAAAAAATTGATATACACATCCTCAAATTCTATCTCAAAATCTTCCATCATATTATCAAACAGTTTGAGATGTTGATCACCGGTAATGGCATTGTTACCTTGGAATTTTGGTAACCTATTTCTCACATCTTGTGGGACAGCATTTGGATAACCATCCATTCCTCCAAAATTTATAGGACCAAAGGTGTTAACAAAAAATGGAGGTCTAGGATGAGCCATATTGTTTGGTGGGGGTGATCTTGGAGGTGAAACAAGGCGGTGAGGAGTAATAATGGGTCTGATAGGAATAGATGAGTGATATTTAAAATGACAACCCCCTAAAGGCTCTTTCTCTTGATAAAATTTAGCAAACTTAGAAATCACATGAGAAGATTTAGGAGCAAGTTTTTTAAATACACAAGAAGGTACCTCACCTGATGGAGAATGTAAATCAACAATAAAATCGTCTCGAATCGATCTACTTGAAAAAGAATTATAATATTCAATAACAAGATGCTCTCCTTCTAATTCAACTATGGGGATCTCTTTTCTTGCAACCAAATCACCAACCACTTTCCACACTCTTCTTCCTTCTAGTTCTGAGCTTCTTGATTTGGTGAGAAACTTCTTAGAAGAGTCCTTAATGAAGAGGGATCTCCTTCCCTCAACTTGATGACTTAAACAACAAGTTACAAAAGACAGAGATGTATAAGACAACTGGTATTTCAAGATCCCAACAACATGGAGTCACCACTAAGGATTTCCACCTTAGTTGTGCAAGAAAGCACTAAAATATTCTGTCAAATGTATGCTACTACTGAAAACTTTGCAAGGTTTTACAAATCAGATATTCTTCTTCTTATATCCACCAAACACAATGCATCCAAAATATATAAACTACTTGTAAATGAGAAGAGCAGGCTGAGCTTGAAATATTTTTTACCCAAAACATGCAGATCTGAAGTATGAAATGATATCTCAAGAATGTAACAGCTCAAATACTTGATCACACAAATGCTCAAACCTTTCAAACACTTCAAAACCACCAAGAAATTCCAAGAAGTCCCCGATAATGGTGCCACTCGGGTGTTGGTATCTAGATTTAATCTCCTTCACAACTTGAACAACATCATGAACTTGCACAAGACACTCAAGGATAGATAGATGGTTTGTATGTCATTTGTAGTTGGGAGCACACCTATCTACTTGTTTGCATTCAAGATTTGAGGGAGTGGATAGCACCTTCAATAGGGTTTTGATCTAAATCTCACTGTTTTAGGTTGTGCCTATCAACCAAGGCAAGAGAACCTATATTGCAGCCCTTAAATGGTAAAGGAGATGGAGATATCCTTGTGTTTTGAACATGGTATGGAAGAGGCCTTGTGAAAACATGATCAAGCATCCATTATCCAAACTCAAAGGAGCTAAATGATGGAAATGTTCTCAAAACAAAGCTGGGGCTGCTAAAGACATGATGAAACCTTGATATACTTTGTGCATTTTGGTGGAAGGATTGTATTCTTTTATTGAAATACAATGCAATGCAGGGGTAATATAGGTAGGATGAGTTAGTTTGAATGAAATTTTGTGGGGAGATGTTTTAGAAAAGACTAGCTGGAATTTCCAACTTCTTTGAGAACCTTTGCAAGAAATTTGTAACACCTACACAACAAGAACACTTACAAAGGTTTTAAATTCTCCTTCAAACATGATATGTGCACAAACAGAGGCCCAAATTTGCACTCTTCCACATAACCTTTGATAACCTACCACAAAAGCTTGAAGCAAAATACCAACAAAGTATCTAGGAATCCTTGTTTAATCATGACCTGAGGTGCACCCAAAGGTTTACAAACAGTCTCATTATTCAAGGATAGTAAAATGATTTTAAATATGTTTATCTTCTATCAGATGAAAGCTCTTCTAAATATAAGATTGCAAATGCCATTAAACAATCAACAAGAAATGAGACCATGTATGATCAAAGAGATCCTAAACACAAGATTGCAACATGAGCAAGGAACATGAATTGAAAACATTCTGAAACATACGTATATGCAAACTTTTCCAAGAGAATAAACCAAATAATCTAGAGAATGATCAGATACATCAACAAGGGAAAGTCATGAGAATAATCTTAGAGCCTGATTGATGGCTTTACAACTGAAACCAACTCAACATGATGAAACCTGATACAAAAATGGAATTGAAAATGGCTCTCGGTGATTTTCTAAAAGAATGGATTTCTTCCTATTTTTTCTTGTGAAAATTTTGAGCTTTTGCCCTCTTTTTCTCCTCCTTACAAATGCTTGAAAAATACATTTTATACCTCATGCCAGCTTGGATCCTTGCTTCCCAAGCAAAGAATATGCTTAGGGATCAAATTTGTTACAAGAAACTTTATCCATTTCATGAAAATGACATTAAACTGTAAAACTACTCGTAAAATGCAAGGGATGCACAAATAGTATAAAATATTGCATGAATTTGGATCCTTATCCTTCCCAAGGTCATGTTTTTGGCATTCATACATGCCAGCATGCATTTGCAATCATTTTCCACCTTTTACTTCATCTTTTTACCTCTGTAACTTTAATTTTCACCTTTCACATTTTTTTACATCGGGCCCGAGCCAAAATGCATTAAAAACATCATATATCATCAAATTATCTCATGAAAATTGTGCCATTGTTCTCAGAAGGCCGAGGGGACTCAAAATCATATAAGGTTTGATGAATTTTGATGAAGAAACTTGATTTCCAAGTTCCTTGGAGTTCCCATGGTGCCCAAAAAATGAATTTGCACAGTAACCGTCGATTTCGGTCAACTTTAAATCTCCACTATCCACGTGTCCAAGATATTCCCCTTTTTTCCTTTGGATAAGGTGGACACATGTCCAAAAACCATTGGCATGGGCCCCTTCCCTTTAAAATTTGCATTTGTAACCTTTTTATGCCTTTGGAAAATTTTGACAATTTTCCCGCTTGCCCCCTGGACCCGCCACGTGTCCACATGTGGGCCCCACCAAAAACTCATGGGCCAATTTGATGAATTTTGCCACTTTTTTTAAAAAGGAAATTTTTCTCAAAATCCCCAGCGGGCCCAAACACCCGCTCACTCCCTTGCCACGTGGCGCTCTCTCATTCACCACCGAGGTACATGTCTAATTCTTCCCTCAAACCTCCAGAAGCACCAAAACTCCTTGCGGGCTGTACTCCTTTTTACATTTGGAAAATGCCACATGTCACTCTTGGATTAGTTGTGGGGGAAAACCACCAATTTTCCTTGTCGCTCCCTAATGGATCCATTTTTGATTTTGAGATTTTTGCCTCCAAAGGAAAAAAATCCCCACAACTCCCAAAGCCCCGCTCCTCCCTCTGCTCTCCTGGACACATGTCCTCTTTCCATTGATCATGGGACTTCAGGCCCGAAATGACCGTGAGAAATTTGTGAAAATGCAAGTCAAAATTTTTAAGGAAAATCCGCCGCTCCAAACCTTCGCCAAATTTTGGACACGTGCCCTCCTCCACTTCGACACGGGCCTTCGGGAAAAATTTGTAACTATAGCCCAAAAACAACAAATTTTTTCAAAGTTCCCATGGCTCCGTTTTACCTTCCTGGACATGTTTCCACTTTTCATTAGAGGCGGGCCCTTGGGTCAAAATTTTCCAATGACATCTTGAGCCAAAAATTTCTCCAACTCCCCACCATCTGCATGCTCTTCTTACCACGTGTCACCTTCCTATTCATTGCGGGCCTTCGGGAAAAAAATTGATTTTGAGAATTTTGTAAAAATGAAAGCAAAATTTCTAAGTGACCTCCGCCACCCGCCAATCCTCCAGCCAATCAAATTGTGCCACATAGGCACATCACTGTAGTAATGTGGGGCCATGGACCAAAATTTTCCTTGTGCCAAAAATCAAAAAGTGACAAGTTATAGCATTTTCCCGATCCGCCCTGTGCCAATAGAAACTTGCCACATTAGCAATAGTATGTAAAGATGAATATGATAGGAAAATGACACCCGTATGCCCGTCAAAACGTAAAAATGCAGAGGATGCCCTAGAAATGGAATTTTTTCATGAGGAAGGTAGATTTCTCGGTTTTAAATCAAATGAAACATGATTTTACATTGTTTTTGACCTGGAGAGTAGGATTTTAACCTCAAATAACTTGGATTCAATTCATTTTGAGTTTTTTCATGATTTGGCAATGGAAAAAATGACACATCCCATATAAATGAAAAAATTAGGGCACAAATGGGGGAAAATTGGATTTTGTTTCAATTTAGGGCAGAATGAAAAGATTGTGAGTACTTTCAAAGCATTCAACTGGAAAAAATGAGTTACAGATCACCCACTCAAGAAAATAAAACGTTTTTGAGTAAAAATGGATATAGAAAATTAGGGCAAAGTGTGCAAACTCAAAATTTGCCCCAACACCCTGGATAGGATATATGTGCGCTCAATTAGGGATCCAGAGGTAATCCATCCTACCGACGGAGTTATCTAGTTTGAGGATGCTCATTCAAGAAATGAAATCACCAGCCTAGGATGTGATAATTGGGTGTATGGGACTTATGAATTGATTGGACGTTAGTTGAGAGGATTGGTAACAAAAGTAATAAAGGCACGTATGGTCCGATGCCTAGGAGGAAAAAAATTACCTAAGTATTCAAGAGGGGCCTTCCCTGAAATATTTTTACAAGAGATGAAATATCAGTGGAAGGAGGAAAAGGAATGGAGGGGGATGTTAAGTAATGTCCTACTTAGCACAATCACATGGTGGTGGGCTACACATCAGAGAACCTTTTGGGATTGCGGGAGGTGAGAATTTCTCTCTCTGTCAGGTTTTCTAGAAGCAACATGCCCACCGCCATCAAGGACTACCATGGTAAGTAACCTACCTCTTTCCATATTCAAGCTTGTGAGAAGGTCTAGAGAGAAGGTGCGGAATATTTTCCACCATCCCTTTTGGTGCACAAGTTGTATTCTACACTACATGGTTACGCACGCATAGGGTACATACATTCTAAGACATTCCGCCAAACAGGAAACTGGAAAGAGATATTAGATGACCTCATTCAAATGTTTGAGTACCGAAGTACCAAGCCATTAGTTGGTAAGGCATTGCAGGTTGTTAAATGTATTACCATGGGGGATAGTGCCATGGTAGAAGATAGGCTATTGGAAACGTGTTTTGAAGAAGAAGTAGAAGAAGCCGAAGAGATACATCTTAAGCGCATGTTATTTTAAAAGGGAAAAGGGAAATTAGTATATGTTATTGATGGAGAGGAAGCAGAGAGCCTGGATGTAACCATTATCCGGGAACACGTGAGGTAGTGGGCGATCTTGATGCTTGCACGTGTGCGCTATCATGAGCCTTTAAAGACCAAGAAGCTTAACATCAGCTCGAAGAGGAACCTAAGGAAGCTATCATTTGAGATTACCGTCGAGACAAGGAAGTCTCTAAGATCATAGATCTTTTACATGAATTTGAGGATTTATTCCCGCGCGGGTACCATGAGCTCAAAGGTGTCCACCATTCCTTGGGGAGATGAGGATAAAGTTGAAGGATGGTGCATGCCCAGTTAGGAAGAGACCCTACCAGATGAATCCCAATTTACGCGTAAAGGTAAAGGAAGAGATAGAAAAAATGATAGCTTCTGGAATCATTGAAGTTGTGGAAGAATCGAAATGGATAAGTCTCGATGGTTATAAGCATCAAGAAGGATGGATGGATTAGGATATGCATGGATTATAGGGAGTTGAATGCAGTTTTTTTCATCGATCCTTTTCCAACCCCCTTCACTGAAGAAATCTTAGAGGGAGTCACTGGGTGTGAAATCTATTCCTTTATGCATGGATTTTCGGGTACCACCAAGTCCAGATTGCAAAGGAAGACCAGGAGAAGAAAAATTTCACCACTGAATGGGGAAGTTTTACATACAAGGTCATACCCTTTGGGTTGAAGAATACGCCTGCTATTTTTTCATGCATAGTGGTTTACGTGTTCCGTGACTTCATCTAAAAATTCCTTCAGGTTTATCTAGATGATTGGATAGTGTATGGGCTCTTTGAAAGACCACCGTGATAATTTGAGGCTGATGTTTGAGAGATGTCGGTAGTTGAGGATATCTCTCAATAATAAAAAGTGTGTATTTACTAAACCCTTTGGGAATTTATTGGGAACATCATATGTAAGGAGGGATTGCTAGTAGATCCCCCAGGTTGTAGTTATTATTGAATTGGGGGAACCTACTAGTAAAAGCGTGAGTGCGTGGATTTATTAGGCATATAGGTTATTAAAGAAAATTCATTAAAGGGTATGCCAAGATAGCCACGCTCTAGAAGAACTACTTAGACACAAAAGTGCCTTCTACTAGGAGAGACACACTAGAAGGTGTTTGACACATTAAAGGATAGGCTTGTCATCGAACCTATATTACGTTTTCCCTCTTAGGATAAGCCCTTCCATGTTCATGTATATGCCTTAGGAACTACCATTAGAGCAGTGCTTTCACAACCAGGTGAAGGAATTGTTGATCATCCTCTATGTTTTGCAAGCATGAATTTGACCCCAATAGAGAAGAATTACACCATGACTGAGTGAGAGGCATTGTCCATTATCTATGCATTTTTCAATTTCAAAAAATATCTACTGGAAACACCCTTTGTATTCTACAATGAACACGTGACATTAAATTACTTAACGAACATGCCTATTATATAAGGGCGCATATGTCGGTGGGTGCTATTATTTAAGGAGTTTGAGTTTACGGTAGTTGTGAAGCCTAGAAAGAGTAATTTTGGACTTGATCATCTATCAAGAATTGATTCGAAGATACGCACGAGACTATTAAAGAGGCTATGTCGGACACGCAATTGTTTAGGTTATGGTACATGCCCTTGGACTGGAGGATATTGTGGTATTCCTAAAAGAAGGTGTGGCACCGGAAGGGATGAAGGAATTAGAAAGAAAGCAACTAGCTATACACGTCGCGCCCTACATGTTGATAAGTGGGTACTTATACAAGTTATGGTGTGATGAAGTTTTACGCAGATGTGTACTAGAGCATGAGTGCCTCACCATCATAGAGGAAACACATGGAGGAAGTGTGGGTAGACATTATGCAGGTGACACCATCACACGTAATATTTTAACTACGGGATTATGGTGGGAGACTTTGTGTAAGGATTGCAAAGACTATTGTAAAGCATGTGACCATTATCAGTGCATTAGAAAGCCAGAAAGAGAGATGAAATGCCTTTGTGCCCTATCCTTAGCGCTGAACCTTTTAAGAAATGGGCAATAGACTTTGTAGGCCCTATTGCACCAGCAACACGTAGGACTGGATCATGCTATGTAATCACTTGCATGGATTATTTGACAAGGTGGGCAGAGGTAGCTCTAACTAAAGACTGCACAACAGCCACAACGACAAGATTTTTATGGGAGAACATTATCACAAGGTATGGATGCCCTTTAAGTTTAACCAACGATAGGGGTACACATTTCTTAAATGAGACCATGAGGATCCTGTTAGTAGAATTCATGGTAGCTCATCACAAGACTACCCCTTATCACCCATAAGAAAATGGAACCGCGGAAGCATTTAACAAAATACTAAGTCATACCTTGACCAAAATTTGTGATGTTGGAAGACAAGATTGGGATGACAAGGTATCAGCCATATTATGGGCTTACAAGACAACTTATAAAAGGCTGAAAAAATCCACACCATTTCAATTGGTGTTTGGCACGGAAGTCATTCTACCAGTTGAATTCATGCTACCCTCATCAGTATGAGGGTTGGCTGATGAGCAAGCACTAGAAAAAGATTTGATGAACTAATAAAGTTGGATGAGAGACGATCACTCGCCAGGTAGAGCCAAACAATAGAAAAATCAAAGGAAAAAGCATGGCACGATCACCACATTAGAAATAAGAAGTTTGAGGTTGGGAATATGGTCTTACTATATGATTCTAAGTTTCTACACCATCCTGGGAAGTTGAAGGTCCATTGGTTAGGTCCCTATAAAATCTCGTCCATCTTTGACTTGGGTGCATGTCAGTTACAAGTGCTAGATGGAACAAAATTTCCTGGACACTTCAATGGGAGTAGGTTAAAGCCCTACTATAAATAAGTCTTCTTGGTGTTTGTAAATAAGGTAGTTTTGCTAGCTAGTTTAGAATTTCCTTTATGATTTTCTTTTCTTGTGTTTCCCTTTCGTGTTGTTGTTTGTTTTGAGCATTGGGCATCGTAACCCTTATTACTCTTTGAGTATTTTTGAGTGCGCAGAGGACCACACATCATTTTAGTGTGGGGTGGAGTGATGTGAAGAAGAGCGTGGGTAAAGTTCCAAGGAAGTTGTGTTGAAAATACTAGTTGAATGGCCTTGTTGAAAGAGGTGCATGGAAAGAAAAGATGGAAAAGGATGATTGGTGTCAAGATAAAGCTACTCTCAGATCCCACGTACAAAGGAGGAAAAAGCACATAAGGAACACAAGGTAGGCAAGAGAAAAAATTAAGACAGAAGAAGTGCCTTCGGTGCCAGTGACGCGTGTGCAAAGAGTCTCCTATCTAGATGGATTGGTTGCATGCCAGAAGGTTGGAAGATTACCCGCGTAGGGTTAGGTGCGTGAGTTAAAGCACTAAAGTCAGAATTTGTTTGAAAAATATGCATTAAATGTAAAAATTATGGTGGTAGGTGAAGTAGCATTTAATGCTTAAAAATGGAAAAACTATAAATAGAGGGTCGAGGAACTTCATTATTCACTTTGCGTACAAGGAGAAAGAAGTTCTTTTACATTTTCGCAAACTAGGGCTTCCAAAAACTGATCCATGTGAAGAATTTTTTTAAAGAGATTGAGCATGGGTGACTAGTTTGGATCTACGAACCAGAAAAAGAGGGATTTCATAGGCATAAAAGAGTTGTGAGAAGGCATCGTCTTGTGAAAGGATTATCCCAGCTAGGGTTTGAAGAACTAGGGCACGGGTTTAAGGAATTTTCTTCGCAAATTCGAGATCTAAGGTGGGAAAGAGTGGAAGAACAGAGTTACAAGAAGTGATTAAAGTAAGAAGCAAACCTAGACAATGACACCCAAGAAACTAGTTAGCACACCCAAGAAGGGCAAGGGCAAGGGAAAACAACAAGAAACTGACACACATACAAATAAAGAGTGGTATGCAAAAATGTAGTACCCAGATGGAGTATTGCTAGGGAAGGAGTGGGAATCCCATCTAAGGAACATGGTTGTAAATGAATATAATCATCATATGAGAACGATCAAGAAGGAGATGGCACTGGAGCTAGTGTGCCCAACAAATAGAAGGATATCAAAGGGTTTACCCATTTATAATGATGACATGAAGGTCAAGTTGGAAAAGGTAGGGTTATTGCAACTCTTTGAGTTTCCTTACTTCGGTAAGCCTGAGTGCCTCTATCAATGGCTAATGTCATGCGTGCATGAGGACTACTTCTATTTTGCAAGGTGTAAGATGTAAATTACCCCCAACTCATCTCATTTCACAGGCCTCATCTCAGAAGGAAGCGGTTTGGAAGACAACCTAGGTGATAAAAAGGCAATTAAGAAGACTATCGTTACGTACATGTATAGAAGGGGTCAAGATATTATGATATCACAGACATCAAGGACCCAATAATGAAAATGGCCACGCATCTAGTGACCAAGTTAAATGGCCAGGAGAGATGGACCCAGGTCAATAAACCATGGTTGAATGTTTGCAGGAAAATCTCAGAGGGCACCATCTACAACTTGTTTACATTCATCGTGGATGAGATTGTCAGCTGCATGAAGGAAGGTGACATGATCCTGTTTGGTAATGTCCTACTAAAAATTGTGTTTTCAGAGATTGGAGTACTTGATGCATCGAAAAATTCATATGGGAGTACCCCGCTAAGGACCCTTCACCCACAAAAAGATTTTAAAAATACGCATGTGACTCCATGAAAATTGTGCACAAGGTGCACTTGGAGAAATGGTATACGTGCCTAAGGAACACGTTCGGGGTAGAATGGAGGATTCCCAAATAACTACCAGTGGCCACCAAAGGAGAAGTAGAATTTGCTATGTACCAACATATCTACTTGGGAAGGTTCAAACCGATGGATGAAACATGGATCCCATGGTGCAATCTCCCTTTTCCTTCACATCTCAATACTTCCAAGTGGGAGTAAATAGGTTTAAATATTCCAAGAAGCTAAAGCTAGACCTTGGTAATCTAGACCAGGAGCACAGGGAAATGTGAAAAGGGTTGGTCTACCCTAGCAAGCACATGTACATGGAGAGGTACATGTCACATGAAGTACAAATGACAAAGCCCATGACCTTGCCCATTACAGGAGGATCTGCAACATGCATGTACCTCCACATAAGACCCAAATTGGAGAAGGGCACATATCTGGAGAATGAGGTATCTATGCTGAGGATCCAACTGGTAAGAAGAGACCTATGCCCAAACATGTAGAAAAGGAGCCAGAGAGGAAAATACCAAGTGTTGGGAAACACAAGTAATAGGCTCCCCTAGGACAAGCACTAGGACAAACATGTATTTGCGTAAGAAGAGGCCCTTAGTCAAGGAAAATACTCTAGATCTAGAAAATCCATTAGACAAGGAGTCCTTGGGAGAAGAAGAAACAAAGTCACCTACACTGGAATCCCGATTAGGAAGAAGCAGAGGCTAAAAGAGGAGACCGCCTCAGAAGATACTGGAAGTTTGGACAAGCACATAGGTGAAGAAGAAGATAACAAAGAAGATGTTAGTGGGGAAGATGAGCCAAGAAAGGAACAAGGGCCACCTATTTTCAACATACATGATTTGGATGAATAAGGTAGAGAAGAGGAGCAGGGGTTCCTCTTTACATGGTACCAGGATAGCCAGGAAGGGAGAGGCACCTAGGACATGAGAAGTGAAGGAGATGGCACGCAGACACAGAAATCCCCAAGCCTTACGGTGGAATAGGAAACCAAGGTGCCATGGAGAGAGGAAAAAAGGCCATCGAGACCTTGGAGGATGAGAATTTGAATCCCAGCAATGAGCCAATATTAAACGAAGAGAAGGAGGAGAGCACGAAAAAGGACCACAGCAACACTGGAGGCCCTATTTTAACTGTAAGTATTCCTAAGGGCATGTGCACGGGAGGAAGGCACACAGGGAGGAGAGGCCAAGGATGGGTTACATTGATGACCCCAATAAAGTGTTTCACTGCGGTTCCAAAGCACGATTCTGGTAGAAGAGCTCATAGCCATGTCATCTTTTGACAAGGAGGCTGCATACCCATGGACAAGGAAGATGCTCTCATGGGAAATTGAGTCCCATCTTGATGAACCAAAATTTGAGATAAGCCACGGGAAATAATAACATTTCTAGGGCCAAAAGAAGACAACCCCATGGTGAACGCTCAACAACTCTCGAATGAACAATTGTGTAACATGTTGAAGAAGGTCTCCATTGAAATCAAGGCTAGACTCTTTGGGTGGAATGATAGAATCAAAGATCTGGAGGACCTGAAGAAGAAAGAGGAAGAACTAGTTGTAAGGGCCAAGGAGCTTAGTCAAGAGAAACTAATCAGCACCCAGTTGCAACATGAGCTAAAATATGAGAAGGCCAAGGTGGGTATAGTATACAAGAAGGTGGAGGTTATAAATAATGTTATAGTATTAAAGAATCCAAACTTAGCACCCTCCACGCAGAAGTATGGATCTACTTTAGGATGCCTAGAGGATTTAACAAGAGTCATCACCATGGGAAGATAGTTTTTAGCCTTGTAATTTGTAGAAGAAGTGGCCACACACTTAGAGAAGGAAGATAAATTAAAGGTCATGGCATTCGTAGTAGAGTATAGCAAGGCTATTGCTGATATAAAGTCACTTCCTAGAGTGTTGAGGTTTCATATGATAATTACTTGGATAGAGACAAAGTGGAAGGCATCTCGGTCACCACTCATAAATCAGAACTCAAGGAGTTCCAAGAAAAGAATAAATGAAATAGGGAAGAAAGGGACATAATCCTTTCCGAGGTCGAAAGAAAATCTAAAGCCATTAAAGCCTTAAGGGGTTTAATTAAAAATTGGTTGAAGGAACTGTACCCACAGATTACATAGAGAATGGATGTGCTGGATGATGTGGGAAAAGAGTTAGAGAAAATTTCCAACACCATGAGTACACGAGGAAATGAGCTACGTTTTGATGAGGTGAGCACCCTAGTTGGCAACCTTTGTCAGAAAGTGCAAAACGAATTTGATGCCTGGAACAAGTTAGAGGCTGACTTACAAAAGGATTTTCCTATCCTTTTGTAGTTATTCCATCATTTCCCATTATTTTTCCATATTCTTTCATCCCCTTATTCTTATCCCACGGTGTAAGTCCACCATATTATTTCCTTTCTCTAGAGAAGTGTTCCCATAGATGGAGAATAGGTGTAATGTTGGGTAATGTTGGGCCCCTAAGATATTGGCTAAGTTCAAAAGGGAGCATAGGTGCGTAAGGCATAGTTGAAGGAACACACGCAAGGATAAAGTGCATAGGGAAGGGTTTAGAGAAGGCTTTAAGGAAGATAGTGGCACGAGCATGAACAGAACGAAGGGTTTGGGACTTAGCCATTTTGGGTGTTTTGGAAAAATAAGTGAAAATCATGACCCAACTGTGCATGCAGAGTGGATAAGGTGCCACCTAGTGACAAGGTGGCCCAGGAAGGAGCATGCCTATGGTAGAAGCTTCTAGAAGCTCATCATGATAAAAGGTGGAAAGTTTAGGTCTAGAGGAGTATTCCTGCATGGAGGACCACATTCAGACACTTGGCATCGGATCTGAGGCTGCCGAATGATGAGTTGGTAGTCTAGAAAGCCTATATATATAAGCACCTGCAGAAGGAAAAATAAGAACCAGATAGTGGGTGGAGCTCTGCAGAAATACTGTAAGAACTCTTCTAGTTAGGTAGTGGTGTTTAGGGAAGGATGTATCGAGGGTATGGGGTTATAAATTTATTTTGTGAGCCTACTCATATGAGTTCTAGATATAATGCATGACTACGGTCTGCTTCTCTGTAACATTTTGTAATGGCTCCATGAATGTAATGAGGTTACCAACTTACAATGAATATGAACATTGATGATTCTAATGCATACATTTTTCTCATAGTTCTTTCTCATTTATGTTTATGATTAAGTATGGATGCTTGTGTAAATTCTTTCTATTTTGGTATAAGTTATTCAATCTGTTAAGCATTTTCTATCTGGAATGACTGCAAGGACCTAGAAGCCATCCTGAGCTCTATGGTGCTTGTATGTTTTACTTCCTTCCAATTCTCTTAAATCTGGATCATAGATGATGTTTCCCACTAAACTCACATAAAAGAGATACTCGACACCCATGAGTGCCTCGGGTGAGTGCCCGAGTGCTGTTGGGTGATAGGCCAACACGCATGGGGTTTCTTTCTTTTGTGATAAGGATAAAAATGACTACAAGGAGACTAGAGACCTTCACAAACTTGACACCACCACTCAATCTTCATGTTTGACACCTAAAAACACCACATGGATACTCACATGACACCATGACACCATTTTTAATAAATGGAGTTGACATCAATGACCAAAAAAACACAATGGCCAACAAACCTATCAATGGTTAGGGAGATTTGGATAAGCGCATTGAGGACATCTTGATGGGATGCATTTTTTTACAATAATTTTCTCAAAGGAAGTAGGATTTTGGGTATGTAAAATGACTAGGATGGATACCTTAGATTTTTATGAAGAAGGACTTGGAGTGGGATCATTTGAAGGAGTAAAAATGACAACTCTTGGTTTTGGTTGGGTAGATGGTTGAGAATCGTGTGGGAAAGAACAGTGGTGATATGAATGACATTGAAGAAAAGAGGGGTAAATTCTTTAGAAGAGGTATAACTTGGTGGTGGGATTGAGATGAAGGGTGTAGATGAAGGACCGGATTTAGAGGTCTTGGAAGTCATTAATTTGATTTGAGGATTGTGTTTAGATGTGTATGAGATGGTGGATGGAAGACAGTGGTATTCTTGATGAGAAGATCATATTATTATGTGAGGTTATTAATGAGGGTTTGAATAGCATTGCAATTCTCTATGTCATGTCCAAAGACGTGATGATAAGCACAAACCATGTTATAATAAAACCAAGTGGGTTTCTACCCATGTGAATAGAAGGATTTGATAGGGGAAGGGTGATTTTAGATGCTTGGATAAAGCAATGAAGGATTTCCCCAATGGGGGTTTTAGAAGAGGTGGTTTTGCGGATTGAGGATGGATTTGGTTTCGAGAGCGGTGGATGAATGAAAAATTGGTTCCTTACTCTTATGGGTCTTGATAGGGGCCTTGGATTGAGATTTACATTTGGGAGGAGTGGATGATTTTGATTTAAATTTGTTGGTGATGGGAGATTTAGATGAATGACACGGCTCCAAATAGATGATGAGGTGTTATATTTCTTGTATTGACGGGGATTTGAAGGAGCAATCTCAAACTTCTTGTGTGGATGAGTAAGATATTTTTGGATGGGGTGCCAAGATTTTTTTATTTTTACTGTGAATATTTTTCCTTAGCTGGTATCATAATGATTTCAATTCCAAATTCTATGTGGGTAGGATTAAATGATTTGTAATATAGGTTATGTCGTAAATGTAGTAGTTAAATATGGGGATGATTTTTGGATAGTAGGATTGGTAAGATCATAAGAGGTTGCAGATTACGTGGTATTTGGAGGTGTTGATATGGAAGTGGTTACACTAATTGGAGATGGGGATGGGATTAGGACATCATTTATGATATAATCGAGGTGAATGTCTGCTTGGTACAAATTTTAAGGGGTGGCATGGATGTAGGTACGGATTCAAATGTAGATGTGGCTATAGGTATAATAGATGTATATGTGGAGATATATGTTGAGATGGATTTTGGGATTCATGCACTTATGGATGTAGATATGGGTACAAATGTAGACATGATGGTGGATTTATATTTAATAGTATATGTAAATGTGGTGATAGGTACAAACTGGGTTGAGTAGATGGGGATGTAGATATAATTATATATATAGGCATTGGTGTCAAAGTAGACATGGGTGTAATATATGCGGGCATAACATATGTGGGTGGAGTAGATGGGGATAGAGAAGTGTGTGTCAAAGTAGACATGGGTCTAATAGATGTGTTTGAATAGATGTGGGTTGAGTAGATGCAGTATAATAGATGTAGGTATGGATGCAAACATAGATATGATTATAGATGTAGGTATGGGTGTAAATGTAGATATGATTATATATGTAGGAGTAGGTGTTCAAGTGGACATGGGTGCAATAAATGTGAGTATAATGCATGTGGATGTAATAGATGTGGGTGATAGTGTTGAAGCTTGAATTAAAGTATTGATTGCATGGGCATCGTGTGTTTGAGATGTTAGAAGATTATCTTGGATATTTTTTGGATGATAATGGAAGGGTTTCTTGAAGACATCCAATGAATTTTTAGGAGGAACATTATGATTTTCCAATTGAAGGTCCTCACGATCGATAAGACATTACATTAGGTCCTTAAAGGTACTCTTGAATCGAGCCAATATGGATTTTATGATGAATAAATGAATTTAATTGAGTAAGTAAATTAAACGATTTGTACAAGTCATGTATTAATGCTTGGTCACGTAAATATTTAGCCAATAATATATTTACGTGTGACTTGATGAGTGAAATAGTATCTTTCTCTGATAAAACAGGTCCTATTTCATAAATAGAAAAAGAAGAGAGATTGTTATGAGTGGGAACAAAATTTAATAATTTTCCATATGTAATATTCTTATTTTTTATATAGACACTTTTTGATAGCATGACCACATGCATGATGATGTTTATAATAATGGTTTTCATAGTACCACTTGGTTTTGGGTGTGAATCATCAATGGGGAGGATAGGAGGAAATTGGATAAGGCACATGGTCATGAGTTTGTCAAAGATGGAACTATAAGATTCTCCAAGAGGAGTATAGTTTGGGGTTGGCGAGAAGACCTATTTGCGAGGCTTGGTATGATATGTTGATGCGGAATAAATTTTGACAATAATGGAATTGGAAATAGTTTTTATTTTTCATTATGGGTGAATGACTCAGTGAATTCAGCTTTAGGATTTTTGGAGTTAATTTTGACATGGCCTTACTCAAGGGTAGGTAGTTCTAATTTATGAGCCATGGTGAATGATTCCTAGAAAGTTTGGAAAGATTAGATTTAGAGGTTGGATGAGATATGTTTGGCACATGATCTAGAGAAGATTTTGATGATTTTGGTTTGGGGAAGAGAGAAAGATAACCTATTGATAATGACATGCCACCTATCTATTAAATCAATGATTGATTCATCATTGAATTGTTTAATGGCATAGATATCAATGATGGTGATCTTTCATGCAATAAAAATAGAGAATTTATCTAAGAATAGTTGTGTAAATTGAGTGAATGAGAAAAGGGAATGTTAAGGAATGCCATTTGTTGGTCGTCAGATAGGACTTTACGAAGAGCAACAGTCAGGGGACAAGAAGTCCCTCCTCTTTAATGGGAGAGGTTCCCTTATTCAGAAACGAACTTATTTACAAATGTACAAAACATGATTTGTTGGTTAAACTTGGATATCACGAAAGTGTTTTCTATGAAGATCATCAATTACAAAAGGACTGAGGAAATGAGAGTACGGAAAGAGCAAAAAGGCAACATGCAGAATTATAGATATCAGAGTAATTCTTTATGTATGCGAAAGTCACAGTGAATTGAAACAAGATCATTTGTATTGAATAAATAAGATGGAATTTAAAGACACAAAGTTCTGTAAATAACATCTGCTTAGAACACAAAGTTTCTTAGCATAACACAGATTCATTAATCAAGGACACAAAGTTCCTTCTTGGTTATACAAGATCACCGAGCTTGCAAAGTTGAAGAGTATGCAATCGGTAAGACTAACGAACTTGAGACAAATGATCTTCACAAAGAAAATAAACAAAAACTTAGGAATAACAGAGACCAGATAGACAAAGAATGGAAAAGTCCTTCTATATTGATTTCTTTGTAATCTATTTACACTTTCAGAAAATATGCCAAGTTCTTCCTCCTTCAAAATGGCGTGGAAAGGCCATTATATAGCTTACAAGTCAGTTACTCTTTGTAACTACTTCTTTTAACTAAAGATTAGTTAAGGATTGCCAATCGCAATACCTCAACTTATTACAATGAATCCAAGAAAAAGAAATAGAAAAGAAGAGAAGAATAAGGAGAAGAAGACAGGTGGTCGGTCACTGAGAGGGACCCACTGACTTGAGAATCGCTGCCTAAATCTCTTGATGACTCGGCTATATCTCTGCCCACGAGGAGTGACGTGTTAGTCATGGTGACTCAAAATCCCGAGACACTTCTCCATCTCTTTATCAAACTCGATATGAGTATGATAATCTTTGTTTGCTTCTTCAATGGCAGATTGAAGAGAGCAAATCTCCTTCATTTTCTCCTTGGAGATGGAACTTTCCTTGAATAAGTTATCTTTGACAAAAGCTCTGAATTGAGCTTTGATTTCTTGCAAGGAAAGGGAAGTACAAGAAGTCTCATCCTGAAGATGACAGTGTATGTCTTTGAAAGCAGAGATAACCAGTGTCTTGAAAGCTTCACCCTTCTGCCAACTGTTCTTCAGTTCTCCCAAAGCCTCCTCCGGGACTCGATCTTCCACTCCACACCTGTTTGTAGACCCGGGACTTGACAGTTATCCTTTGCATCATCAAAGACTTTACTCGCCAACAAAACGTTCTCATCTGCCTGTCCCATGAGTTGGAGGTCTACTATGCAACTGCTCCAGAGTTTGAGCTCTTTATCAATGATTCCAATAGTAGAGGAGAGCTTCAGTTGCACATTGCTCACCTTTTCGTGGAGTTTGAAAGCTTCATCGATGAATTTTAATCCGAGAACAAGCATGTCATCCACGAGGGCTTCAATAGCTCTGCCATAGACAGAATACTTGTGCATATCTTTGATACTCTGCACTTCATCTTGGCTTAGAATTACAGGAGGTGGGAGAGTAGTCAATGGGGTAGGGTCCAAAACTTTGTCCTTAGACAAAAGAGACTTGATGAAACACAGCGAGAACTTGGGCTGTTCTTCCAACTGTTCAATAGTTTGTTGCCCTTTCTCTAACCTCCCAATGACTCTTGTGACTTTGTTTCTCTCGGAGGTTGTGAATTTCACCTTCGGGGTAGACTCCCATTGGGATTCTCGAGAGCTCTAAGTTAGATACCTGCAAGTCCTGCTCGATTTATCCGTTGAATACGGACAATCTCCGGAATTGCTGACCTTGAGCATCAGACACTATTCTGGAGGTAGTTCTGGCTTTCTTGGCACGAGAAGGAGTGGTGCCCAACAAGGCTGCGACAACATCAAAATTTGACCCTGAACTCCGAGAGGAAAATTTCCTCTTCCTTTTGTCAACCAAAGGTTGCACCCACGCAAAAGAGGAAGAGGAATCAGCAGGAGGAGCAAGGGGACCAAGAGACAGAGAGCTCATGACGCTCAAGGTCTGTGCAGCTATTGACTCGAGTTGAGAGGTGAGTGGGGCACTTGGGGCAATTGCGGCAGAAGAGTCAACATCACCTGAAAGCTCAGTGCTCTGGATTTCTTTATCTTTATCAGCTGGATCTTCAGGAGCACTTACAAGAGTTGGTACTTCGCTTTCTTCACTTTCACTGAGAACAATGATGTTCTCTGGTCCCATAGGAAACTCTACCTACTTTCTTTGAGGGTCACTTTCCACAGGCTCCTTCTTAACCTCCTTGAGCTTCTTCTGGTACACTTGAGTGGATGAAGGGAGTAGAAGCTGCTGCAGTCCTTGTATTGATGAGGCGGGGGGGGTCTTCACCGATGTTTCGACCTTGGAATAGATGCTTCTCTTCTTGGTGTTGAAGCATCCTTAGAAGAGGATTCTCTGAATGTCTCCTGAATTCTCGAACCATCTGTCAAACCAAACCTTAGTCCCGACTAAGGCTAAAGCAAGGATCTCGGCCGGATCATCCCTCTCTTTCTGTTCCCAATCCAGTCCTCCAAAGGAGTGTGCTTAACCACATTTTCATACTGATACGAGTATAGATCAGAGTTTTCATCCTAGAGACCTTTAGGAACTTGGTACAGACCGAGTTCTTGGATCAATTGCAGGGAGAACCTACCACAATGCCTTCTCCTGGCCTCAAAATCATCTGCACAGTCAGCCCAGTAGTCTTCTGTATCTGCCCTATGATGGTAGATTATCTTGATGTTCTGTTCAATAAACTTCTTCAAGTCAAAGCAGGTTCTTGGCTTGAAGAAATGAACGGTGATAGGTACTAGGGCTCTCTCTATGTTCTGTGTGTCCAGGGCTGTTTTGCAAGTGTAGTTTCCCAGAGAGATGGGAAAGTGCAAGCCAGAAATCTTCTTATCTCTGCAAGTTTTGTGCAACTTGTCTAGTTTCCTGCATATTTCTATCAAGGCCATTTTATCATTGCAGAACATGGGCAGTCTCAGAGGCGCCCTCATGGCAAGAGCTTTGATATAAGAGAATTTCCTGAACTGGATGAAGTAAGCACCGTAGTGCGATATTAGAGTCATAGCTTCATTTGAAAATCTCCTGGCAGTGTCACCTTTGAGCAATCTGACCATGTACATGGTAAAAGCGTCATTGACCCTTCTAAAATTACGATTGCTTTGGTCTCGAGGTGAGCTATGCGGCGGTAGGCATATCTTGGATCGTCTTTGTGGCGTCGATGTAGAAAAGCGAAACCATTTCCATGACGCTGCCAGGGTATACATCAGGTACGAAGTCATATAGAACTTCTTCGTTTGCTGCACATTGGACAGCTGCTCCATCAAATTCATGCTTATGATTTCCACCCAATTGATATTTTGCGTTCCTTCGCACACCATGCTGATGAGTGGGCACATCCAGAAGTGAAATTCATTGGTAGAGGGCAAACCCATAACCCGAGCCAGCAAGATTATGAAGTCTGACAACTCTTCATTGAAATCTGCTCGGAAGAGGGTTTTGGTCAGACGAGAAGCTCCCTTCCTAGGGTTTTTAAGCCAGGACTTCGCCACTCGTGCCTTATATTTGTCATTTTCTTGGTCAAACAGGGCCTGTGCTTGATCCCGGGAAACGACTATGGCATTATCCATCTTTGGAATCCTCAGAGCAGTGCTAATGGTGGCAGCATCCAATTTGGCGATGAGTTCCCCATGTATATTGGTCAATTCACTCGAAGCGGGGTCGAAGTGAGCTCTGCATGAAAGCACGGTATCAGCACACTGTACTGAGATTGGGAAACCTCCAGCAAAAGCCAAACCACTATCGTGAATCATCTGCGCCATTGGTGTAGGGTTTTACGTCTGCCATTCTTGCCCAAAAATCACTGAAATCAAGATGACGAGCTTCGCTGTCCCCAATATTGCGAACGGCAGACTCAAGTGGAGAAATTTGTTCCTGTCCCTGAAATTTGATCTTCATATTGATAGTCTCAGAGCCGCAACCTAAACTCGGAAAGGAATTACAGAGGGAGGGGATACATGCGCAGGTTTTCAAATTGCAAGGGTTCGAGCAAAAGATAGCATGGAAGTAGTGTGAAAAATGCAAAGGGGAAATGCTCATTATATAGCCATTTAGGAAAGAGAAAGGTCATAAATGCGCATTTAATACATACCCACCAATTTGAATAAGCATGATATTTGGGTAGAGCGGGAAAAATAAGCACGAATGACACTTGGTACGCTTGTGACATGTGAGACACGAATCGTGAAACACGCGGCTCGGCGATTCGGGTGAAGCGAGGAGAAGACGCACAAATGCATTTTGGGACATTTGGGACGAAAACGCGCGAAGTACGCGGTTCGGGTGTTTCGGCCGAAATTAGAACAAAAGGCCCGTTTGAACTTGGGACATTTGGGACAAAAGTTTCGAATACGCAACTCGGGAGTTTCAATCGAAAATGGAACAACTTGCATTTTTAACTTGGGACATTTGGGACACGAAAGTGCGAAGTCACGCGGTTCGGTGTTTTAGCCGAAAATGGAACAACTCGCACAATTTGATTTGGGACACTTGGGACGAAAAGTTCCGACGGGCCCGAAAATCGACAACTTCGAAACCGGCGATTGGGAACAGAACGTACTTTTGAACTTGGGACAGTTGGGACAAAAAGTTCCGACAGGCCTGAAAATCACTCAAAATGACCCAAAAACATGGATTTTCTCAATTTCACGACTTAGGTACTTTAGAGAAAACACTTAAACTCAAAATTTTTGAAAATGACTTCTTAAGAACGGGGAATTTTGAGTGGACAACAGCTGGCTCCTTCTGGGGATGACTTGGCATAAATTCAAGGGATGAGACAAGGCAAGAACTTAGACAAACTCAGGAGAAGCAGATCAGTACCTTATCCATTGGGCCACGGAGTCAAAAAGTAGACCAATACAGAGGACAACACACCAAAACAGAAAAGGAAAGAAAAACAAAAACACTGTACAGAATATACAAGGGACTCCCTAATCACCTAGGACTTGAACAACTTGAGATACTGCCCACTATAAGGAAGTGGGAGAGAAGAACCATCCATGTAATCAAGATAAAAGGAATTCTCACCAGCAAAGTGTCTGATCTTGAAAGGTCCGAGCCACAGGGAATCAAACTTTCCATGGCTGCCACGAGGTTCATGTCTTTTGTCCCATAACAACATGGTGTCTCCAACTTGGAAATCTCTGAACCTAGCTTTCTTGTCAAACAGGACCTTTACCTTCTGTTGGTGAACAGATATCCTATCAGCAACCATCAATCTGTCCTCATTCAGTTTGTGTAGGTACATAATTCTCTTGTCCAAAGCATCTCTGAAACTAGTATCTTCAATGGCCTTCATTAGGTGCAAGGTCAAGGCGGTTCCACCACACTGCAATTGAGGTTCTACTCCATATACCACTTGAAAAGGAGACATTCCAATAGCTCTCTTTGGTGTAATCCTGTCTCCCAAAGAGCATCATAGAGCTTCTTGTGCCAGTTTCATTATGACTCATTTACTAACTTTCTTATAATAGTCACCAAATTTTTGTTAGTGGATTCTACTTGCCCATTGCCCTGAGGGTAGTAATCTGAAGAGTGAGCCAAAGAAATGCCATACCCATAGCAGAAGTCCATTATCTCAGCTGAAGAGAAATTCGAGGCATTATCTGTTACAATCTTGTTAGGTACACCATACCTTACCAAGATGTTCTCTTTGATGAAGCTGCATACCACTTCAGAAGTAGTGCTCTTAACTGGAATAGCTTCCACCCATTTGGTGAAGTAGTCCGTGGCAGTTAGTACATGAGTGTGACCAGCACTAGAAGTAGGATTAAGTGTACCAATGAAGTCCAAACCCCACTGTTGAAATGGTTCCTCAATCACAACTGGCTTGAGAGGCAAAGAGGCCAATTTAGGTCTTCCCACAAAAGTCTGACAAGCCTCACATTTATCCACCCACTTGGATGCATCTCTGAACAAGGAAGGCCAGTAGTATCCTCCACGGAGTATCTTATGAGCTGTAACCATTGATGAATAGTTCCCTCCACATGCCTAATCATGAAAAGCTGAGAGCAACTTTCTCTGTTGTTCCTTGTCCACACACTTCAAAAATCTCCCATCTAAGCCACGCTTGAACAAAGCATTTTCCCATAATACATATTGTACTGACCTCAATTTAACAGTCCTCTTTTCTTTGGCAGTTAAATGAGAGGGGCATTCCCCATAGGTGAGAAAATGGGTGATGTCAGCATACCATTCGTCAACTGAACTAAGGAACAGAACAGTAGGAAGGTCAACTTTCTCCTCCAGCAACTCATGTTTGGCTCCTTCAGCAATGAGCTCACAAAGACCTTTTCCACGAACCAGCTTGGTCGGCTTGATGTCAATGTCATACTCTTGGACCTTAGCAACCCAGTTCCCTCTCTTGGATCCAAATTCTTGTTGTGTGAGGATTGACTTAACAGTTGTATCCGGGACCAATACCATGGAATGAGAGTTGAGGATGTAAAAGCGAAACTGCTTGACAGCTTTAACCACTGCAAAAGCATGTTTCTCCATCATGGTGTATTTCAACTCGTGATCTTTCAGAATATAGCTCATGAACGTGATTGGTAGCTCATGCTCATTAGAGTCTTCTTGAGTTAACACAGTAGCCAAGGTATTATCTGTAGCATAGCAATAGATGATGAAATCTTTGCTGAAATCAGGACAGGCTAAAACATGAGTTTTAGCGATAGCTCTCTTGATACCTTCAAAGGATTCCTTTCCTTCAGAAGACCAACCAAATGTTTGCTTCCCTTTCATCATCTGAGAAATATTCAAAGTTAATTCTACAAAATCAGGGATGAATCTTCTCAAAAAATTGATCTTACCGAAGAAGGAGTGCATGCCCTTTTTACTGGTTGGGAGAGGAATTTGCTGGATGGCTTGAACTTGTTCAGGATCAATCTTAATACCATCCTTGGAAATGATGTGCCCTAATAAATTTCCCTCAGTGACACAAAAGACAGATTTTTTAGGGTTCAGAGAGATCCCATGCTCTCTGCATCTCAGCAGAACTGTCTCTAGGTGATCAAAATGATCCGCTCTTGTCTTGGAAAACACTGTCAGGTCATCAAGGTATATGACAATACACTTCCCTTTTAAGCTTCCAAAATCCAGATCCATAGCCCTCTGGAAAGTGGCACCAGCATTAATAAGCCCAAAAGGCATTCTCTTGTAGGCAAAGGTACCCCAAGGAGTAGTGAAAGCTGTTTTGTGTTGATCTACAGTATCAACCTCTACCTGATTATATCCAGAAAATCCATCAAGCATAGATAACATTTCAGATCCTGTTACTGCTTGCAATACTTGATCCATCATAGGCAAAGGATAATTATCTTTCAGAGAAGCCTGATTCAAGTTCCTGAAATCAACACAGATGCGGATCTCACCATTTTTCTTCCTAACAGGCACAATATTTGCAATCCATGTTGAATGGTGAATGGGAAAAATAATTTTAGCCTTCAACAACTTTTGTATCTCCTGAAAGATGGTGTCAGCTATTTTGGGGTTGTATTGCCTCTGT
The DNA here is from genome assembly GCA_018340775.1 of Taxus wallichiana var. yunnanensis. Classification (NCBI taxonomy): domain Eukaryota; kingdom Viridiplantae; phylum Streptophyta; class Pinopsida; order Cupressales; family Taxaceae; genus Taxus; species Taxus wallichiana. Next base: position 485,498,112 of record CM031238.1, read on the forward strand.
TTCTGCTTGAAAGGCTTAATTCCAGGCTTAAGAGGAATAGAGTGTTGCATATCTTTTGGTTTGAAAGCTTTCAAATCTTCATAAGAGTAAGCGAGAACATCCTTATACCTTCTTAGAAGATCAATTGCTTTTCTCCTCTCATCTCATTGTGCAACATTTTCCAATATTTACTAGCTTAGGGTCATTAGAACTCCCAATATCAATCTTATCATACTCAGCTGATTGCTGAGGTCCAGTAGAAGCTTTAGATTTCACATACCTGTCATGTTTATCAAATAGTTCCTCCAAACTCACCAAACCTTTAGGAATCTTGTTTCCTTTGAGATTGATGCATCCATCTTGATCTGTTTCTTCCCCTTGGGTGACTGCTTGGTCAAAGGGCACACTCTCACGAGGTAGGTTGTCACTTCCCTCAAAATACAGTTGTTCGAAATTACCCTTGAGTTCTAGGAAGGAAAGCAAATGTTGATCATCATTGAAAACTTGCCAGTTATTGGCATTATCAGGTACACTAGGCCGATGGACCATCTCAATGGTGAACTTATCCTGAGAGAAATCAGGATGAGGAATCGAGAGTGACCACGAGATCAAGCTAGTGAATCAGCCCTGCTGTTCTTCTCCCTAGGTATTGCCTCAATGGAGAAAGCATCAAGGAATTCAATGGAATCCCAAACCTGATTCCGGTAATGTTTCAGCCTCCCATTTTTTACTTGGAAAAGGCTTCTCACTTGCTTTACAATCAGTTCTGCATCACCACGAGCCAGAAGATTCTTCACACCTTGTTCTTTGGCCACTTGCAATCCGAGAATGAGAGCCTCATACTCTGCTGTATTATTAGTATTCTCGAACTACAACTTAAATGAAAAGGATGTAGGCATCCTTCAGGTGACACTAGCAGGACACCAGCTCCAGAACCAGCTGAGGAACAACTTCCATCAAACTCTAAAATCCAAATACCATTAGGATCTTTAGGTGACATTCTGGGAAGTTGGATTTCGTCAGGGGACATAATCATGTAATTACCATGACCCATATCCTCATAGAGTATTTGTGCTTTAGGATCATCCATTTTTTTGCACAATATACTTAGATTGCTTCTCAGGCATCAAATTCTTCATTTGTCCATTAACAGGTATGAGTGCATGCGACCAGTCCATTTGGATTTCCCCATCCACATCTTTGTAGAAGTTCCTACTTAGCAACATCCCGTATGAAGGAGGGATATCTCACTACTAAGATGGTAGCCAATACTTTCTTTTCAGAAAGGCAAAGAAAAGCCACTTGTGCATCTTTAATTCTCCCGACCAGGGGCACTTCTTTACTTTCCATGGAGTAACAAGATCCATAAGTGCGTGTGAGGGTCAGGCCTAAAGCATGAGCTACTTTAGCAGGCATCACGTTATCTGAGGCTCCTGAGTCAATGACACAATTACTGAGCCTATGACCAGCTATAAGAAGTGTTACATAAAATGGTTTAATTTTGTCACCAGGTGAGGTGACAGTAGCTACCAGACTAGGCTGTGGTGTAGAAGGAGGAGTGGGCAAAAGGCCTTTAGAAGTGGTTTTGGAGTGGGAATTAACAAATTGAATCATTTTGGCAAAAGCTTTGGGATGAGTTTGATAATACTCAGCCTCTGAAATTTGAACCTTAGTCTTTTTTAGATGATCGATAATATCAAAAGACCCAGAAGTGGATGGGCCATCATCACTTGAAATTCTAGGCTTATCAGCTTTAGGAGAAAAAGAAGGAACTTTGCTAGTAGGATTAACAGGACTCACCTTTGGTGCAGATGAAGTAGGGATAGGAGATCCTCTTTTTGCAATTACAGGAATAGTTGCCGACTGCTCCTTAGATTTCTTCATAGGCTGTGTCACCTTCTCCCTCTGATGTGTCTGTTCTCGAGTCATGACAGCAAATGATTCGCTATTCATGTCTGCTACCACTTCATCATAATCATCTCCATCATCAATGCCCTCAGTGGTGAAGAAATTAACTCGAGATCCCTCAAGTTCCTCTGCTTCATCATCAAATTCCTCCACAAACTCCTCGCAAGCTTCATTATCCTCATCATCATCTGGCTCTTCAACTTCACAGGTTGCATTCACAGGAACCTTAACAGGAGGTCCTTCAAGTGCTAGTCTTGTTTGAGAAGGAGGTAAATGATTTCTGGGCTGAAAATTCCTTCTTGGAACATCTGCATAAGGGGCATGCTGAGCCAATTGTTTCTTTATAGCAATAAGATCATTCGCAAGCTTCTGAACTAATGGATCAGTATTAGGTCCAGGAGTGGAGGAGGAGGAAGCAACAGACTTAGATTTGGAAGGATCTCTCCTCAACTTGCCTGACATGATCAGATCATCCTCGACACTAACAGCAAGAGTTTGATCCTCCACCAATGTTGCGAGATTAGCCCTTCTCAGCGCATAACTGACTTCAGACGATTGAGCATTTAAGAAGAAACATTTTCAGATTTGATCAACAGGTCGAGTATTTACAGGAATTTTGTTAATCAGTCTGTTGAATCGGGCCACAAATTCTCTCATGGGTTCTGATGAATCTTTCTTTATCTGAGAAATTTGGGCAAGCAAGGCATGCACATCTTCTGCTGGCTTGAAACGGTTTTCAAACTGATTTCTCATTGTGTCCCAGTCGATAATAGCGCCAGCTCGGAAGGTGGTAGAACCAATCAGCAGCATTATCTTGTAACGTCTCAACGAACAGTCTCACGGAGACGTCTTCATGCTCAACTCCCAGGACTCCACATGCAACAATGAAGGCCGCGATGTGTTCATCCGGATGCACTTTGCCATCGCCTTTGAACTTAGGAAAGTTCTTTCGGTTACCTCTGGGTAACTCATGCAAAGGCTGAGGAAGGGCAAGGGGCCCGACACGATGACCCCATGGTAATGGCGCCGCCATTCTTGGAAAAACGGCTTGGAGAGGAACTGCAACACCAGCAAGAATCAAAGCTCAAGATTAGGGCTAGCTGGCTCTGAAGGAATACCACCTGTAGGACTTCTATCTTGAACAGGTGGAGTGCTTATCGAACGAGTCCTTCTATTTCTTGTTGAAGGAAAAGGAAAACCCTGCTGCTCCAAAATCTGGAACTGAGAATCTTCAATACCAAGGGTCCTTCTCCCTCGAGTAAAATGCGGAGTCGCCAGATCAAAAGATGATCAAAAATAACAGAACTGGAATATGATTTTCCCCAGCGGAGTCGCCAAAAACTGTTGGTCGTCAGATAGGACTTTACGAAGAGCAACAGTCAGGGGACAAGAAGTCCCTCCTCTTTAATGGGAGAGGTTCCCTTATTCAGAAACGAACTTATTTACAAATGTACAAAACATGATTTGTTGGTTAAACTTGGATATCATGAAAGTGTTTTCTATGAAGATCATCAATTACAAAAGGACTGAGGAAATGAGAGTATGGGAAAGAGCAGAAAGGCAACATGCAGAATTATAGATATCAGAGTAATTCTTTATGTATGCGAAAGTCACAGTGAATTGAAACAAGATCATTTTTATTAAATAAATAAGATGGAATTTAAAGACACAAAGTTATGTAAATAACATCTAGCTTAGAACACAAAGTTTCTTAACATAACACAGATTCATTAATCAAGGACACAAAGTTCCTTCTTGGTTATACAAGATCACCGAGCTTGCAAAGTTGAAGAGTATGCAATCGGTAAGACTAACGAACTTGAGACAAATGATCTTCACAAAGAAAATAAATGAAAACTTAGGAATAACAGAGACCAGATAGACAAAGAATGGAAAAGTCCTTCTGTATTGATTTCTTTGTAATCTATTTACACTTTCGGAAAATATGCCAAGTTCTTCCTCCTTCAAAATGGCGTGGAAAGGCCATTATATAGCTTACAAGTCAGTTACTCTTTGTAACTACTTATTTTAACTAAAGATTAGTTAAGGATTGCCAATCGCAATACCTCAACTTATTACAATGAATCCGAGAAAAAGAAATAGAAAAGAAGAGAAGAATAAGGAGAAGAAGACAGGTGGTCGGTCACTGAGAGGGACCCACTGACTTCAGAATTCGCTGCCTGAATCTCTTCAATGACTCGGCTATATCTCTGCCACGAGGGACTGACGTGTTAGTCGTAGACTGAGTCCAAAATCCCAGACACTTCTCCATCTCTTTATCAAACTCGACATGAGTATGATAATCTTTGTTTGCTTCTTCAATGGCAGATTGAAGAGAGCAAATCTCCTTCATTTTCTCCTTGGAGATGGAACTTTCCTTGAATAAGTTATCTTTGACAAAAGCTCTGAATTGAGCTTTGATTTCTTGCAAGGAAAGGGAAGTACCAGAAGTCTCATCCTGAAGATGACAGTGTATGTCTTTGAAAGCAGAGATAACCAGTGTCTTGAAAGCTTCGCCCTTCTGCCAACTGTTCTTCAGTTCTCCCAAAGCCTCCTCCAGGACTCTGATCTTCCACTCCACGCTGTAGACCCAGGACTTCGACAGATTATCCTTTGCATCATCAAAGACTTTACTCGCCAACAAAACGTTCTCATCTGCCTGTCCCATGAGTCGGAGGTCTACTATGCAACTGCTCCAGAGTTTGAGCTCTTTATCAATGATTCCAATAGTAGAGGAGAGCTTCAGTTGCACATTGCTCACCTTTTCGTGGAGTTTGAAAGCTTCATCGATGAAGTTTAATCCAGCAACAAGCATGTCATCCACCAGGGCTTCAATAGCTCTGCCATAGATAGAATACTTGTGCATATCTTTGATACTCTGCACTTCATCTTGGCTTAGAATTACAGGAGGTGGGAGAGTAGTCAATGGGGTAGGGTCCAAAACTTTGTCCTTAGACAAAAGAGACTTGATGAAACCTGTGAGAACTTGGGCCTGTTCTTCCAACTGTTCAATAGTTTGTTGCCCTTTCTCTACCCTCCCAATGACTCTTGTGACTGTTTCCTGGAGGTTGTGAATTTCACCTTCAGGGGTAGACTCTCCCATTGGGATTCTCGAGAGCTCTAAGTCAGATACCTGCAAGTCCTGCTCTGATTTATCCATTGAAGGCTGGCAATCTCCAGGAATTGCTGACCTTGAGCATCAGACACTATTCTGGAGGTAGTTCTGGCTTTCTTGGCACGAGAAGGAGTGGTGCCCAACAAGGCTGCGACAACATCAAAATTTGACCCTGAACTCCGAGAGGAAAATTTCCTCTTCCTTTTGTCAACCAAAGGTTGCACCCACGTAAAAGAGGAAGAGGAATCAGCAGGAGGAGCAAGGGGACCAAGAGACAGAGAGCTCATGACGCTCAAGGTCTGCGCATGCACTATTGACTCGAGTTGAGAGGTGAGTGGGGCACTTGGGGCAATTGCGGCAGAAGAGTCAACATCACCTGAAAGCTCAGTGCTCTGGATTTCTTTATCTTTATCAATGGATCTTCAGAGCACTTACAAGAGTTGGTGCTTCACTTTCTTCACTTTCACTGAGAACAATGATGTTCTCTGGTCCCATAGGCAACTCTGCGTGGTTTCTTTGAGGGTCACTTTCCACAGGCTCCTTCTTAACCTCCTTGAGCTTCTTCTGGTACACTTGAGTGGATGAAGAAGGAGTAGAAGCTGCAGGTCCTTGTATTGATGAGGCAGGAGGGGTCTTCACTGGTGTTTCTGACCTTGGAATAGATGCTTCTCTTCTTGGTGTTGAAGCATCCTTAGAAGAGGATTCTCCTGAATGTCTCTTGAATTCTCGAACCATCCTGTCAAACCAGACCTTAGTCCTGACTAAGACTGGAGCAAGGATCTCAGCCAGATCATCCCTCTCTTTCCTGTTCCAATCCAGGTCCTCCAAAGGAGTGTGCTTAACCACATTTTCATACTCATACGAGTATAGATCAGAGTTGTCATCCTGGAGACCTTCAGGAACTTGGTACAGACCGAGTTCTTGGATCAATTGCAGGGAGAACCTGCCACAATGCCTTCTCCTGGCCTCAAAATCATCTGCACAGTCAGCCCAGTAGTCTTCTGTATCTGCCCTATGATGGTAGATTATCTTGATGTTCTGTTCAATAAACTTCTTCAAGTCAAAGCAGGTTCTTGGCTTGAAGAAATGAACGGTGATAGGTACCAGGGCTCTCTCTATGTTCTGTGCGTCCAGGGCTGTTTTGCAAGTGTAGTTTCCCAGAGAGATGGGAAAGTGCAAGCCAGAAATCTTCTTATCTCTGCAAGTTCTGTGCAACTTGTCTAGTTGCCTGCATATTTCTATCAAGGCCATTTTATCATTGCAGAACATGGGCAGTCTCAGAGGGGCGCCCTCATAGCCGGCGAGCCTGATATAAGAGAATTTCCTGAACTGGATGAAGTAAGCACCGTAGTGCGATATTAGAGTCATAGCTTCATCTGAAAATCTCCTGGCAGTGTCACCTTCGAGCAATCTGACCATGTACATGGTAAAAGCATCATTGACCCTTCTGAAATTACGATTGCTGGTCTCCAAGGTGAACTGCGGGCAGTAAGCATATACTGGATCATCTTTGTGAGCGTCGATGTAAGAAAAGCCAAACCATTTCCGTGACGCTGCCAGGGTATACATCAGGTACGAAGTCATATAGAACTTCTTCATTTGCTGCACATTGGACAGCTGCTCCGTCAAATTCATGCTTATGATTTCCGCCCAATTGATATTTTGCGTTCCTTCGCACACCATGCTGATGAGCGGGCACATCCAGAAGTGAAATTCATTGGTAGAGGGCAAACCCATAACCCGAGCTAGCAAGATTATGAAGTCTGACAACTCTTCATTGAAATCTTCTTGGAAGAGGGTTTTGGTCAGACGAGAAGCTCCCTTCCTAGGGTTTTTAAGCCAGGACTTCACCACTCGTGCCTTATATTTGTCACTGTCTTGGTCGAACAGGGCCTGTGCTTGATCCCGGGAAACGACTATGGCATTATCCATCTCTGGAATCCTCAGAGCAGTGCTAATGGTGGCAGCATCCAATTTGGTGATGAGTTCCCCATGTATATTGGTCAATTCACTCGAAGCGGGGTCGAAGTGAGCTCCACATGAAAGCACGGTATCAACACACTGTACTGAGATTGGGAAACCTCCAGCAAAATCCAAACCACTATCGTGAATCATCTGCGCCATTGGTGTAGGGTTTGCATCCGCCATTCTTGCCCAAAAATCACTGAAATCAAGATGACGAGCTTCGCTGTCCCCAATATTGCGAACGGCAGACTCAAGTGGAGAAATTTGTTCCTGTCCCTGAAATTTGATCTTCATATTGATAGTCTCAGAGCCGCAACCTAAACTCGGAAAGGAATTACAGAGGGAGGGGATACACGCGCAGGTTTTCAAATTGCAAGGGTTCGAGCAAAAGATAGCATGGAAGTAGTGCGAAAAATGCAAAGGGGAAATGCTCGTTATATAGCCGTTTAGGAGAGAGAAAGGTCATAAATGCGCATTTAATACATACCCACCAATTTGAATAAGCATGATATTCGGGTAGAGTGGGAAAAATAAGCACGAATGACACTTGGTACGCTTGGGACATGTGAGACGCGAATGCGCGAAACACGCGGCTCGGCCGATTCGGGTGAAGCAGGGAGAAGACGCACAAATGCATTTTGGGACATTTGGGACGAAAACGCGTGAAGTACGCGGTTCGGGTGTTTCGGCTGAAATTGGAACAAAAGGCCCGTTTGAACTTGGGACATTTGGGACAAAAAGTTCTGGAGTACGCGACTCGGGAGTTTCGGCCGAAAATGGAACAACTTGCATTTTTGACTTGGGACATTTGGGACACGAAAGTGCGAAGTACGCGGTTCGGGTGTTTCGGCCGAAAATGGAACAGCTCGCACAATAAGATTTGGGACACTTGGGACGAAAAGTTCCGACGGGCCCGAAATCGGGACAACTTCGGGGAAATCGGCCGATCGGGGAACAGAACGCACTTTTGAACTTGGGACAGTTGGGACAAAAAGTTCCGACAGGCCCGAAAATCACTCAAAATGACCCAAAAACGCAGATTTTCTCAATTTCACGACTTAGGTACTTTAGAGAAAACACTTAAACTCAAAATTTTTTTGAAAATGACTTCTTAAGAACGGGGGAATTTTGAGTGGACAACACCATTGTATCACCCAAAGAAAGTTTGACCAATGACATGAGGAAAGTGTGAAGCATGATATCTTTATCTTGGGTAATGAGATAACATGAGTGCCTAAAGGAAAAAGGAATTTTTGGGGACCTTCCTTGATATTGAACTTAAATAATTTAGGGAGCTCCCAAAGTGGGAGGATAAAGCTTACCATGTATAGATGGATTGATAGGATCATTACAGATTTGGTCATAGGTGAATTTGTTTTCAGGACCCAAAGTATTGGCATCTAGGTTAGCCATTATACATATCAAGGCTTGCATCAGGTTGTTGGATGTATGAGGGTGAGGAGTTGATTGATGAGGTTGTGGATTGTGCGAGGTATATGGATTGGGTTATGGGTGAGATTGATTTTTTTAGGATAAGTATGATTTTTGGGGTATTTGATAAGGAGGAAGATAATTGAAAGCTTTTGATTTGATGGCATAAAAACTAGGATGTTGTGAAGGGATATAATTGGATAGGTAGGTTTGTAATGGTTCTTAAAATATGGAAAGATTATATTATTTATGTGTTTGGCGAGTTGTCAGATGTTTATATGAGGAGTTTGAGATTTTTGATGGGTTGGTTGGGAAATATGTGTCAAAAGACCCTTTAAAGTGGAGGTTGATGAGTCTCGTATTGAATCTAATGGGTGGGGTTACAAGGTAAAAATGTTTACATGGAATTGAGATGCAAAGACATGAACTGATCCTTGGATGTGTTTCTCAGTGGTGGAGGAATTAGGTTGGATTATTGAAAGGTTTGTTTGGGTGTATTGATGACAACAATAGATGAAGAAGTAATGGGGATAAAATATATAGGTATGGTATTGATGTGAGGTAGATTATGTGGAATAGGGACCACCAATTTCATATATAGATGGGTTTAAGGGATCATGATGGGAGATTCATGTGGTCCATGCTCATGTTGGGCTACACAACTCATTCATGGCCCTTAGAAAGAAGACAACATGTTGGGGAGTAAGAAATTTTGTGGATTCAAAATGTGGGGATAAACATAGATCTATTGAAGGGGAGGTCTATCGATGGGGATATGGGTGGATTTACAAGCAAGGTAATCATGAAGAGTGATGGGGTTGGCATCAAGAAGTTTCTAAAACTCCACACATCCGTGAGGGATAGTGGGAGTTGCAAATGCTCTTAATGAAGTGAAAGAAGGAGGTATAAATGGTTTAGAGGAGATAGAATGAAGAGAGACAAAAATATTCATTTCAAGATGGGGATTGGTTTTGATCATATGAGGCTCGTGAAGAGGAACCATAAAAACAATGGGTTAGGAGACCAAAGACAAAGTGATCAAAGGAATAGAGGAAATAATAAAAAAGGAAGATGTTTGTTGTGAAATAATGTTTGAGATGGGGATGTTGTTGAAAGAGGTTGATTATTCCATTTTTTGTCTTTAAAACAAGTAATAATGGGTATGACAGAAATAAACAAAAACTTATGCAGTTTATTAATATGAAAAGAAAATAAAGCAGAATTTTTTTATTATCTCATTTATTTAGAGAAGTGTGAAGAAGAAAAAAGGGCTCAAAGCGAACCTAAGGAAGTGACCAATATAAGGATGGTTTTGGGTTTGTTTAATGCTAAAGTCATTTATATATTCAAAGTTACATGAGGAAAAAATATGATGACTACCAAAGTCACGTGGCTTGTAGTGGGGCCTACCCCCATACTTCACACACCATAGTGATAAGGGTGCCGGACACTTAGCCGATCTACCAAGAGTCAAAAAAATTGTTACATGGCTAGAACACCGTAGTGGCTTATTTATTAGGTGATTAAATCCCAATAGATCCACCTGGTAGGAAATGTTTAGATGTGTTTATTTGATGCATGTGGTTTGGTTGTGTGTGAAGAAGTGTGAATGCAAAAGATTACCACCTACTTAAACTATGTGATCAAATAAGCATGAAGAGGTGTAATTTTTAGGTCCAAAACCAAATAATATATTTTATGAGAACAAGCATAAAAAGGAGGGAGAGATAATGCAAAAAGGATAAAATAAGAACAACAATAAAGATTACCTAGATAACACTTGTTTTCCTTTTTTCTTTCAATTTAAACACACACTTTGTTGAGAAAATAAGAAAACCCAACAAGCACGCAAATAAGAAACTCTAACCTATAAGGTTATTAGAAATAAGGAAATCAAATGTAGAATAAAAAATGAAAATAAATAAAAAACTTACCAAAGAAATAGGGTAGGTCCCACCGATATTTTCGAGAATGTTTGACGAGTTTTTTTCTCTGTATCAAGTTAATGAAATGATATGTAAGAAAACAAGAAAATCCAAAATATGGGAGGATTTAATTATAGATCATGATGTGTGATGATGAGGAGGATGAAATAGGGGTGCAAAGATCCTCTTCATAGTGAGCTCGATAACCTACACAACAAAGGGATATATAGAAAATAAAAATATTAGTAGATAAGATGGTGGGATTTCTAAAAATCCAGTCCTGAGAAGTTATAAATTTCTAAGGGAGGGTTTCAACATATATTGATTAAAATATTGTTAAATATAAAATATGGATAACATGAAAATATGACATAATGAACCAGAGACTAGAGATATGCAAAGATAAGCTAAGATAAGGATCTGAAAATGATAAACTGAAATAAGATAATTCAAACCTAATCGGGTTAATAGCGACTCGAGACAAAGAAGGATAATATGGCAACTGCAATATAGTAAACCAAAAGATGTGTAGAAAATAAATATGGAACTAATTGTTGAATACTAGAGATATCCTTAATCTGATGTAAAAAGACAAGAAATAGAAAGGATGAAAGAAGAAGATAGATATGACGAGAAATAATGGATACAAATCATGTTGACAATGACCGAGGGAATATCTAAGACATTTAAAGGTGACTGGAGCCAAAAGTGATATCTCAACTGTTAGTTAGGTAGATCACATAACAAAGAGACACGGAGTTGAGGAGGATGAAAAAATAAATACATATGAGGAAAAATGCAAAAATTACTAATGCAAATTAGGTCGAATGATGACCAAGGCCGAATTGATGATTACTTAGGGCGGGATAAGGGTTTGATGGGGTTTGAAATATGGAAAAAGGGATATGAGGAAGAATCAATGATGGCTGATAGGATGACATATCTCCAATATAAAGAATATACCTGAAAAAACTAATGAAAATAATGATGAAACAATGGTAGGGCTCCAAGAAATCTCTAAAATTTATATCTCCATGGATGACATGTAAGGGATAGAAGATACCTCTAATATATTGACAGAGTCTCCAAGAAGGGAAGAGAATAAAAAAATATCACAAATAGATAGAATACCAAAATTGCATCCTCTTGAGGATTGGGTAGAGGTGTATTTATAGGGTCGATGACGATCCCTCTTAGATTGTCATCGACTGTGGAAAACTATTGATTTGGGCAATGGAGATGATGCAAAACTTGAGACAAGGGACCCAAACAAGGTTAAATTAGGGTTTCAAGTTTTTTATAGGTGGGATAGGTTAGATGGGTGAAATTGCGAGGTACTAGGATGATAAAATGTAGTTAGATGGGTGAAATCATTGAACAAAAGCACTCATTTTCCCTCATATCATCATTAATTAATTACACTAAGCTAATTAATTAAGTTTCCTATCCAACAAATACCCTAATTAACGACCTTCCATTAATAAATCACCCCTTCTACCTAGACTAATTAATTATTATTAATTAATTAGCTTTCCCTTCCATTTAACCAATAAATCAATATTTAATTGATTTAATCCCTTTATAATAGCCTAAATCGCACTAATATTCCTCTAATTGGCTTCTATAAGCTTACACCTACCTATTAATTAATCACCTTTGATTAATTAAAATACCCCCAACTCCCATGACTTGCTAAACATGTATTAAACCCTTCTAAAGTAAGGTTACCTTTAATAAAGCAACCTTATCCATTCCTAATCATGTTTTACCTTTATCCCACATTCATGAGAATGTGTTGAATCCTTTATCCTTTGGGCTATATAAAGAGCCCTCCACCTACCTTTTTACTTACACCTAAACTTTCTAAGAGAGCAAATGCAAAGCATATAGCAAAGAGACTAAGAGCTTGCACCTTGCCCTTTTGAGAGTTCATCATCTTGAAGAGTTAAGCCTCTTTCTTAAAGTGCTTGGGTCATATGGGAGGTGTCAAAAGGGTCTTGTAGCCCAACTTTGATTAGCCCCCATTCCTAGGTTCTTGAACATTAAGGACAACTATTTTGATAGCCATGGAGCTTACTTAGGTCCATTCATTTATTTGTTGTTAGAGAATAGAGGAGTTTAGATATTTAGCATTGTTAGTTTCAAAGTTTGTATTGATGAATGCTAGAGATCTAACCCTTGTTTAATTCTTATCATGATGGTGTTTATGCTTTGTTTTAGCTAAATTGTAGAACTATTTTAGGTGGTAGTTCTTGCTTCATTTGATTTAGCATTAAGCAAAGTATACATGCACACATTTGGCACGCCCGGTGGGACATACTCCATTGTCCTTTGCACTTAATTTCAAGTTTTTGTAGTTAAGTTTTATTTTTGGTTACTAACCCTCTTTTACACATGTTGATCTAACTTGTTTTTCTTAACATGTTTTGTTGAGTTTGCATGTGTTGGGTCTTCCTTGTAGGTATAAAGGAGGTGAAGTGCTGTCAAAATTGGAATTGAGGGGAAAATTTCAAGATTTCTCCATGTTTTCATTTTTAGAGCTTACTTTTTTAACATTTTACATGCTAGTTTTGTCAATTTCTTGAAAATTTTCAATTCTTGAGCATGTAGGTTAGTGTTTGATAGTGCTGAGTCTTCTATTTACATATTAATGTGGTGGGTTGCTGTCAAAATTTAATCTTGGTGAGAAAATTTCAAGATTTCATCATGTTTTCATTTTTAGAGCTTACTTTTTCATCATTTTACATGCTAGTTTTGTCAATTTCTTGAAAATTTTCAATTCTTGAGCATATAGGTTAGTGTTTGATAGTGCTGAGTCTTCTATTTACATATTAATGTGGTGGGTTGCTGTCAAAATTTAAATCTTGGTGAGAAAATTTCAAGATTTCATCATGTTTTCATTTTTAGAGCTTACTTTTTCATCATTCTACATGCTAGTTTTGTCAATTTCTTGAAAATCTTAAATTCTTGAGCATGTATGTTAATGTTTGATAGCGTTGAGTCTTCTATTCATATATTAATGTGATGGGTTGTTGTCAAAATTGAATCTTGGTTGGAAAATTTTTCCATTTTGTAGATTAAGGGACGTTTTTTTTTGACATTTTTTGAGTGCATGTCAAGTGCACACCCATGAGCATAAGAGCATATGCGTAACCCATCTTCCGAAGGCCATAACTTTTGCTCCCGAACTCAAATGACTCCATTTTTTTGCGTTGGAAAGGTATTGAAGTTAAATATGCAATGAAAACATAAATTGGATTTTTATACTTACAAAATTTAGGTTTTTTGTTATTTTAAAACTGGTCATTTTCTAACATGTCTAATGTTTTGATGAATGTTGTATTTCCATGCTTACTCGATTTAGACCAAAGCATGTGTATGCTCTTCTCTTGCACCTTTTGGTGATCTTGAGAATCAAAAACAACTTTGATCTCTATCTTGTTAACATTGGGATTAAACTTGGAAACTTGATTATTCATTTTGCTTAAGGGAATGAACCTTTTACAAAGCATTTTTCAATGGTCCTTTGATTTGAAGTTTTCCATTTCTATATAGTTGGGATAAAGTTTGTGTATGCTCTTCTCTTGCACCTTAGGGTGATCTTGAGAATCAAAAGCAACTTTAGTCTTCATTTTATAACATTTGGTAAATTGGAAACTTCATCTTTCACTTTTGGTTTAAAGGAATGAACATTTATCAAGAATTTTGTATGGTTCATTGATTGAAAAGATTTTCTTTACTTTTTAGTTGGATTATTTGTTGTGTATGCTCTTCTCTTGCATCCTTGGATGATCTTGAGAATCAAAAGCAACTCTTAATCCTCTTTTAAATAATGTGATTTTCTTGGAGAACTACTAACGCTTAAGTGCAGGACCTAAAAACGCTTGTCAAAGAAAGGAGGAATCAAAACGAAATCAAAAACTACTAATACAGTTGTTATACAGGTTGCCAAAAGGTGTTCAATCAAACCACACCTAATTAAACAAGATAAAAAGAACAACATATTCAAAACACTATATTGCAGGTTTTCGAAAAGGGGTACGTCCCTCTCCGCTCAACTGGAACATAACCCCTTTGGCATAACGCCTTAAGCTACAACAATGGGGGTGGTTCCAGGAACCCCAAAGTAGTCCACGCAAGAGGGAACCTTGTGGACGAAACGGGAAGTGCTCCGCACTACCTACTTGACTAGTGATTCCTTTGTGAGATAGCATTACAAGTTGTCCATTGTGGCGACCCCAGTGATAGTACACGTAGACGCACTAGTTGCCTACTATTCTTGAAGGGGGTAAAGTAAAGCCGAGATACTCCCAAACTAGTCAATGTGACTTTTTGGTAAATCACGCTCACTCGTGGCAACTTTGTAACACCTAGGCGAGAGAACCACCTAGGAGAATATACTTTGGCCAGGAGCCCACTTTGACCATTTTAAAACAGTGTTGAGTTGTGAACCTTCTTTTTGAGAAACGTGTGACGTATTACTTTCGCCTAGTTTTTACTTGCCTTAGGGCGAGGCAAACTCGCCGAAGTGAGGCTAGCATTTTTTGTCATTTTTCTTGATTTATTTCCTTCATATTCTTTTGACACTTTGTTGATCAAAAGAGGTGTGATTACCTTTGTGTTGCCATTCGACCGTTTCTCTCACTTTTATGTCCGCTTACGCCCATCCATGTTTGCATGGTCAAGTTAGTTAAACGTCTAAAGTGAGTGGAGGCATTTTCACGTCATTTGTAGCCATTGTGATCTTGATACCCACATCAAGATCATCATTGTAGTTAGGCGTGGTTCATCACCGCGGACTTCCATAGAGGAGTTAGCTTGTTTGTCTCGTATCATTACAATTTCAATATTTACGTCTTGTTTCTTGTAAACTCGACATAAATACCTATATTGTATAGTTACGCTGCACACATTCTTAACTATTCCTAGCTATACTTTGAGCATTTTTTTGTTCGGTTTTATTATTACCTCGATTTCAAAAGGTGCTAGGCACTACCATTTGTGCATGTTATATCAATAACACCTCGATATCAATACTTCACTTTCTTGCAAAGTGGGTTAACATATCTTGGTGATATTGTTGTGTCATTCACAAATCGTAATTGACACTTTTTGAGATATAGGTCTTAATCAGACTTGAGCTTGCTCATCGTATATCTTGATTGGGAGATCGCATTTAACTTCATGTATTTACTTACGTCTTGTTCATTCCTTTGAACTTGGCATAAGTGGAGACATCTTGTTAATCATCTGGCGTCACAAATTACTTTAAAACGTAGTCTAGAAGTACTTCATTTGATTAAGTTTTGATACCAAACGATTGTTTCATTGGTGACTTTATCATTCTATCACATTGGTATTCTCACACTGTTAATTTACTCTTAACACGTACATCTTGTGTTTCACTTAGGGGTAGTCATTGAATTTTGAACAAATCTACAACTTACCTTAGTGAAACTTATCACGAAAACATGGCTCCCAAGACGCGTCTAGGTTTAAAGAAACAAACATATGAGGAACAACAGGCACAAGCTTGGGAAACCTCTAACAAACAAGGGTCAAACCCATTTATCGACACGATCTAGGACCACTATTTTCTGCAAAAAAGGAAATAGAAGAAATGGTCGACCATAGTGGAAACGAATTAGAATCACCACACGCAGACTTTGATTTTGACCCCACTCTACTAGATGAGTTTCTCCTTAGAAATAAAGATAGAGTTTTGGCACGGGTCATGGAATTAGGGGCCAAATTGCCCACCGAGAATGAACCAATATTACCTACAAATGACACTACTAAGGAAGAACGCCCCCTTATCAATATGGAAGATATTTTAACAGGTGGGCATGCTTCCACTTCTTACGCAGAAAATGATAAAGTGGTAGGGCATAGAATACCCCTCATCAAAGTGCCACGAAGAAACAAGATAGAACATGAGACAGGGAAGAACCTCCACAATACGAAGAGGAAGAACCTTTAGAAGAAGAAGACACAAACCAAGTCACAATCCAACAACAACTCAGTAACCTAAGCCGACAACTAGCTTTGCTTACTTTCCAGGTACAAAAAGACACAAACAAGAACATTCAAAAGTCAAAGCCTAAGTTTAGGATCCACGAACTCCATCGAGAAAACCAAGGAGAAGAAGACACAGGGTATCATCGTGTACACATCCCCGCTTCTCCCACTAAAGAACAATTGCTCACACAAGAAGTGCAATCTATGAAAGCAACACTTGCGAGCATACAAGAAAGCAATATAGGGAGTATTAGGAAATACCAATACGAAGAACTATGCCCCTATCCTTTTGACAAGACAATGACCCTTCAACCCTTTCCAAAGAAATTTGATATGCCAAAGTTTGACAAATACAAAGGAAAGGGAGACCCAAGGGATCATGTTAAAGATTTCTACATGGCATGTCAAGAGGTGTCTTATAGTGATAATTACCTCATCAGACTTTTTCCTAAGAGTCTCGAGGTCAAGCATTGGAATGGTTTACGCGCTTACCACGAGGATCAATTTTCACCTGGCCAGAATTGGCGGAAAGATTCGTGCGTCATTTCTCGTATAACATAGAGAGTGACATCACCATGGCAGACTTGTGCGGCACAAAACAACGCCCAAATGAGACCTTCGCTAGCTTCCTCCAACGATGGAGAGGGATAGCTAGTCGCTTCCCTTGCGCTTTCCCTGAGAAGCAGCTGGTCAGTATTTTCATCCCTAATCTCAACCTAGATATAGCTTTCCACCTCCAAATGCATTGTGTCCAAACCTTTGAGGAGGTTATCGAGAAAGGGATTCAAATAGAAAAGGCTCTCATTGCCAAAGGCACCCTCAAAACCCAATCTAAAGACAACCAAAGTGTCAAACCCACTGAAAAGCCAAAGATCTTTAACAAAAACAAAAACATGGTGGGAGACGGAATCACTGATTCCAAACGTGTTCAAACAGTCCAAACCAGTCAACCTTTTAAACTGACCAAGGGCCCAATTCAACCACCACCAAAGCGACGAACATTCACCTCCCTCAATGAGCCGTTGTCCGTCATACTAAAATAGTTGGATGCGGCCCACATGATGACCTATCCTACAACGCAACCATTTGATGACAACGCTCCTAAACCTTCATGGTATAAGGAGCATGAATACTACGAAATGCATCGCGTTAAAGGTCATAAAATAGATAAATGTTTGTGACTTCACCACTATATTCAAGACCTCATTGACAACGGGGAGATAGAGGTGGATAACCCTAGCCACATGCAAACACCTAACGAGAAGATGGGGATTTATAAGGAACCATTCCCCAAGCATGATAAGTCGGAAAAGGCAAAACCGGATCGGGAGAGTCATCCCAAACCTATAAAGCCACAATTACTTGTATACCAAGAGAGATAACAATCATTACGATTCACTTATCAGATGTATTCACTCCCCTGACCGACCGTCAATACCATCCGGATCAAGGAAAGGACTCAGCATGCAGGTAACAAGGCGTGCCCCGCCTCGTGATTCCGAACCCTCTCTCGTCGACCCCGCATACCGGTAAATATAACCTTTTAGAACAACTTGAGAAGACACCTGCTAAGATCTCGATCTTAGATCTTCTCAAGATATCCAATGTGCATAAGGACATTTTGTATCAAACTCTTCAGGGGTCGGGAGTGCCTTTAGAAGTCGATCCTGCATACCTTCAAGCCGCGGTGGCAAATATTGCACCAAGTGAGCATCTCACTTTCAACCATAGGGAGGTCCCTACCGAGAATCCTACACATAATCTTCCCTTATACATTGAGGTAGTTGTTACCCGCAGGAAAATCAAACGGGTGCTTGTGGATAACGGATCTGGATTGAACATCTGCACGCTTAAATTAGTCAAACAATTGGGACATACGGAAGAAGATCTTGAGTCCCATATCATCACTATCACCGCATACGACAACGCGAAAGAGAGTCAAGCAGCACCATTACGCTGCCCATGGAGGTGGGCCCCACTTGCCATCAGACAAAGTTTCACGCCTTAGACTTGGAACTTCCATATAATATGCTTCTAGGCCGACCATGGATCCATGCCATGCAAGCAGTGCCATCAACATTTCATCAATGCATCAAGCTCAAGCATGAGGGACATACAAGAATAATACCAGAGACTCGAGCCCTTTGCTCATTGTAGAGCTCTTAATAGCTTTGCACGAAAGGGTACATACGCATGTCCCTCCACAGATATAGTTGTCCCTCTTCATTCTGAGGCCATGGAATCTCGAGTAGATTCAAATTCTCTTAGTTCTTGCACTCATGGGGCATCTACTTCAACATCTCCATTTAATTCATGGGAGATGAAAATTCTGAAATATGGTTATGGGGAGTATAATGTACAACAAGCGCTCTTGGTTTCTGACCTCTCCTTGTCGCCCAAGACTAGAGGTCGACCCAACTACCGCTTCAGAGACCTAGAGAGGAACACACTATTGGGTCGTTCCTACCTGGAGGCTTGTTAGCTGAGGAAAAATTACTTGATCCACCTACTACTGGGTCCCCGAGGACACTCACCATCTTGTTATCAAACCCTAATATGAAAAATCTAGCAGAATGATGTACTCCATGGGCTACAAAGGCCTAGGATGTGGGAGGAATGAACAAGGACAAAGAGAACCAGTCCCTCTTCCACATTTCAAAATAGAAAGATATGGCATTGGGATTCACCCTTATGGAGCACACCCCAACGATCAAGATGTGACTTGTTCTGAGCATGAGGATAGCTCTGATTATCTAGACAATGATACGGATTCCTGTTGTAGCCAATATGAGGATCTGGCCTCCACGAACCTTTTCATGAATAACGCTGTCCTAACCATCACCCCCACTGAACCAACCCTTGACCTTGTATACCCCTCCCTTGTTGAATGGGACCAACAACGTCACGTGCCACTAGATTTATTCGAGAACGATGAGGCTATTGCAGAGTTCATGGGCATAAGGGATACAATTCCCATTGGAGATCACAAGAAGGGTTTCTTTATCGACTTAGACACCTGCGCCTACTTCGCGAGGAGGCTGAACTTCGTGGTCAACAAAATTTAAAGAAAAGCGAGGGCAAGAGTTCTAAAGAAAAGCCTCGGCAAAAATCGAAGTCCAAGTCACACAGTGAAAACCTCTTTGGCATCGGCGACAAACAAATAAGAAAATCAAAGGACAAACAAAGTGACCACGCCAAGGATGAAAATCTCGTAGAGACATCCTTGGATGAAGATCTCAACCTACCTCCCGATCCTACGCGTATGGAGGATTTATCAAAATTGTTAGTTGAAGAAACCATTGATGTCAATATTGGTACCGAAGAAGATCCCAAGATAGTAAAATTGGGAGCATCACTCTCAGCCAGAGAACAAAAGACGTTCACTATGCTACTGCGAGAGTTTATTGATGTGTTCGCATGGTCTTACAAAGACATGCCCGGCTTAGATCCAACTTTGGTCGTGCATAACCTGGTTGTGCACGCAGACGCTAAGCCTATCAAACAAAAGCTTCGAAAGATGCACCCAAGAGTGGCCTTGTTAGTTAAAGAAGAATTGGAAAGGTTGCTTGCAGCAGGATTCATCAGGCCAATTGATTATTCTGAATGGATATCAAACATTGTTCCTGTCCAGAAGAAACCTATTGGTATCCGAATTTGCACAGATTTTAGGGACATCAATAAAGCTTGCCCTAAAGATGACTTTCCATTGCCCAACATTGACATGATTGTTGACTCAACCGCAGGGTACGAAATGCTATCACTTATGGATGGCTTTTCGGTTATAATCAAATTAAGATCGCTGAGGAAGACCAACACAAAACAACTTTCACAACTCCTTGGGGCACCTTCTGTTATCAGGTGATGCCATTTGGCCTTAAGAATGCGGGAGCAACTTATCAAAGGCCATGACAGTAATATTTCACGATATGATTCATGACATCATGGAAGACTACGTAGACGACATCCTGGGAAAGTCCAAAACAAGAGAGGATCATCCTATCATTTTGCGGCGTATCTTTGAACGCCTGCGTGAATACAAAGTCAAGCTAAATCCAAAGAAGTGTGTCTTCGGTGTGCTATCTGGGAAACTATTAGGCTTCATCGTGTCAAGACGAGGTATTGAGGTAGACCCTACTAAAGTGTCTGCCATCACAGAAATGCCTCCACCTGAGAATATCAAGCAACTACGTAGCTTGCAAGGGAAAATTCAAGCCATTCACCGCTTTATCTCCCAACTTGCAGATAAATGTCACTCATTCACTCATTTTCTTAAGAAGGACATCACTTTCATCTGGGGACCCGAGCAACAACAAGCCTTTGCTTTGCTTAAACAATACTTGGCTAATCCACCTGTCCTCATGCCTCCCACTCCGGAGAACCACTTTTGCTCTATATTTCCACTACGCAATACGCTATTGGTGCACTGCTCACCCAATATGACCTTAGCCATAAAGAGAAAGCAGTGTACTATCTGAGTCGCACCCTCATCACCTATGAACGTAATTATCCTCAGATTGAAAAGGCTTGCTTGGCCGTTGTTTTTACCTTTCAGAAACTTCACCATTACCTGCTAAATACTAAGACCAAGCTCATATCCAAGGTCGACCCACTCAAGTATTTGTTGTCCAAACCCGCCTCACAGTAGAGAATGGCTAATTGGATCATTCTACTCAAGAGTTTGATATAGAATTTGTCCATCAAAAATCAGTTAAAGGACAAGTACTTGCGGACCAACTAATGAAAGCACCTTTGCAAAGCACAGAACCTTTGAGTCTGGATCTGCCAGATGCATCTTTGCTCTACATTGAAGAATCTATCATATGGCAGATACATTTTGATGGATCTTTTACGTTTCATGGTTCAGGTGCAGGAGTGGTCCTTATTACTCCTTCGGGTGATCCTATACCACAAAGCTTTCCACCCCCTTCCTTCCTCGCACGAACAAATATCATGGAATATGAAGCACTCATTATAGGGATGAAGCTAGCCATCAAGTGGAATATTCAACATGTTAAGGTTGTAGGTGATTCACAACTAATCATCAAACAGGTTAATGATGAGTATAAAGTTAAGGATGACAAGCTCATACCTTACAAGAAGTTGGTGGAAACTCTGAAGGAGTATTTTGTGCGCATTACCTTTGAGCAGATCCCAAGAGCGCAGAATAGATCGGCAGATGCTATGGCAACGGTGGGATCTATGCTTCGTATTCCACCAGGGAACAATGATATGCCATTTTTCATAGAAAATCTACACCAGCCCGTATGACGTACCAGAATCTTGCCTGGCTTGTGAGGTTGTTGGTCCCTATTCCCCGTGGTACGAACCCATTTTCACCTATCTTAAGGACAATACTTTCCCTCCCAATATCTCCCATTCTGAAAAGCAAAGCCTGATTCACCAGATAGCCCATTACACCCTTTTAGGAGGTACACTTTATCATCATGTGGCTACGATGGGAATCTGTTACGTTGTCTGGATGTGACGAGTCAATCCAGCAATTAAAGAAGTACACGAAGGAGTATGCGAGCACATACAAATGGAATGGTCTTGGCTAAGAAATTGTTAAGAGTAGGTTACTATTGGCCCACCATGGAAACTGATTGTTGTAATTATGTTAGAAAATGTGTGCTTTGCCAAAAGTATGGAAATTTCATCCATGCTCCATCGCA
This sequence comes from Taxus wallichiana var. yunnanensis, assembly GCA_018340775.1. Classification (NCBI taxonomy): domain Eukaryota; kingdom Viridiplantae; phylum Streptophyta; class Pinopsida; order Cupressales; family Taxaceae; genus Taxus; species Taxus wallichiana. Next base: position 485,520,125 of record CM031238.1, read on the forward strand.
ACCATTGCAACCAATCACTACCCCGTGGCCATTCTCCAAGTGGGGACTTGATCTAATAGGGAAGCTTACTCCTACCTCATCTGATGGTCATACACATATCATCACAACTACATAATACTTTACAAAATGGGTGGAGGCTGTCCCTTTAACCTATGTCACAGGAGCACAGATTTCTAAATTCATCATGAATCACATTATTTGCCGATATGGTATCCCTGCAGCCATTGTCACAGATAATGGGAAGTCATTTAAGAACAAAATTGTGAAAGGTCTTTGCCAACGGTTCCAAATCAGATTGAAATGGTCCACGCCATATTACCCTCAGGGTAATGGACAAGCTGAGGCAACAAACAAGACTTTGGTAAGGATAATGGAGAAGATGGTTAGCAAAACCGGTCGAAACTGGCACCTACAAATCCACCCAGCCCTCTGGGCCTACCGAACATCAATTCGCACTCCTACGGGTGCGACGCCATATTCCCTAGTGTTCGGGACAGAATCTATCATCCCTTTAGAGATTGAACTCCCATCCCTGCGAATTTCTCTTCGGGACTATTTGGATAAGGATGAAGATTATCGAGTGGCAAGATTGGCTGAGTTAGAGCTCCTGGATGAGAGGCGCATTCGCTCTTAATCACCTGAAGGTATATCAACACAAAATCTCCCGCAACTACAACAAGAGAATCATCCCTCGCCAGTTTGAGGTGGGTGATTTAGTTATGAAGGAGAACCAGTTCAACACCAGAGCAGAGCGAGAAAAGAAAGGGAAGTTCAACCACACTGGTTAGGACCCTATGTCATAGTTGCCAAGTATGGCACAGGGGCATACAAGTTGGCTCACCCCAATGGTGATGAGCTCCGGAGCCCATGAATTCCATGCATCTTAAGAGGTTTTATGCCTAAACATGGCACAAGAAAGTCATAAAAATCACAAAAAATATAAAAACATCAAAAAAAAAAAAAAATCAAAAAAAGAAAAAGAGAAAACAGGTCATCCACTAGTGAAAACCACGCAATTGTGGTACTTTGGACAAGTCCTTGGGTGAAAACCGGTTTCCGGCGCCTCGGAGGATTTGTTGTTCACAAGCATTCTGTATTAGAAGGGTAGTTGTCTTTGTCCTGGACCTGGTTCTACCTTCGAGTTTCCTTGTGCACACCATCTAGTCCAGCCTTGATCCGGCTTTGCCTTCTTCTATTCGTCTGTAAGGTACGTGGTCTTTCGTTATTTCCCATCTTACGCTGGGGGCAACTCAACGACTTCACCTTCTTGTTCATAAGCGCGTGGCTTCTGCCCTTGTATATTCCCCACCTAACGCTGGGGCATCCATGCTTTCTTGGTTACCTGCACATAGCTTTGGAAAACTATTAAAAACACAAAAACAATAGAAAATTGTTTTGAGAAAACACAAAAACAATAGAAAATTGTTTCACAAAACACAAAAACAATAGAAAATTGTTTCAGAAAACACAAAAACAATAGAAAATTGTTTTTTTGACAGAAAATTGTTTCAACAAAAACAATAGAAAATTGTTTCACAAAACACAAAAACAATAGAAAATTGTTTCGAAAAACAAAACACAAAACAATAGAAATTGTTTTGAGAAAAAAACAATAGAAAATTGTTTCGACAAAAACAATAGAAAATTGTTTCACAAAACACAAAAACAATAGAAAATTGTTTTGAGAAAACACAAAAACAATAGAAAATTGTTTTGAGAAAACACAAAAACAATAGAAAATTGTTTCACAAAACACAAAAACAATAGAAAATTGTTTCAGAAAACACAAAAACAATAGAAAATTGTTTCAGAAAACACAAAAACAATAGAAAATTGTTTCGAGAAAAAAAACAATAGAAACATTGTTTTGAAAAACAATAATAAACATATATATATATATATATATATATATATATATATATATCAAAAAATCTAAAAACAAGGCAAAATTTTTCAAAAAATTCCTAAAAAGTAAAACACCCTACAAAATGGTAACTTGCTTCTTACGGCTGAAACTTGTGTCTTGCGCATGGTATTTTCTCCATATCCTGTTGGTTTGTCTCACATCTTCCCCGATTAATACGACTCATGGATCACTGGATTCACAACCATTCACAAAAGCTAGCTGCTTGCTTCGTCTGTACTCTGGGGCACTTTTGGTTGCCTGGTGTTGTTTCGTTGCGCACAAATGCTTTTCATGGACCCCGTGTCCATTTTCATTTCCCCTTGCATGTATCCTTGCTTGGGGCATCATTTTTAACCCTTTTCATCAATCACGAACTTGTGGATCTCTTCAGCACTGATAACAAAACATTTGTACAACTGTCTTGACCGTTGTTGGGTTAGATATGTGCGTTCGTACTTGTTTTCCCTGTTATATGAGCTTGTTTCCTTCTCGTATTGCATTGCATTATTGTATGTTGCATGGAGTTGGTACTTTCAGCAATGGACAATTGTTCGTAGTATGGCTTTTCATGTCATTCTACCTTTGTCGTATGCTTATATTTTTCATAAGGACCGATGATGTAGTTCCTATGGCAATATGATGACATCAAATTTGTTCCAAACAAATAAGCGGCTAGAGGTTAAGCTCTTCTCTCCCCTCATCCATATTTCTTCTACACGACTTCCCTTTCACCCCTAATTCTCCCTCTCCTCGGGGCATCCTACCTCGTCCCCATTCTTCTACCTACTTCTCATATTTTTCGATCGTCGATCGGCTTCCTTCATCACCCCATCGACACTCGAGGGGGCATCTCTCCCTCCTACTAATTTTTCTTCTATCCCTTCAAAATCTCTTCTGTCTACTATCTTTGAAGTGGCATCACTTACGCCACCCCAAAGAGGGGCAAATGTAGACACCTATAATTACGCCCAAGCAATTTAAATACTTAAATTGTGCTAATTATCCCCTTTCTCACAAATCAACGACATATCGTCAAAAGCACTCATTTTCCCTCATATCATCATTAATTAATTACACTAAGCTAATTAATTAAGTTTCCTATCCAACAAATACCCTAATTAACGACCTTCCGTTAATAAATCACCCCTTCTACCTAGACTAATTAATTATTATTAATTAATTAGCTTTCCCTTCCATTTAACCAATAAATCAATATTTAATTGATTTAATCCCTTATAATAGCCTAAATCGCACTAATATTCCTCTAATTGGCTTCTATAAGCTTACACCTACCTATTAATTAATCACCTTTGATTAATTAAAATACCCCCAACTCCCATGACTTGCTAAACATGTATTAAACCCTTCTAAAGTAAGGTTACCTTTAATAAAGCAACCTTATCCATTCCTAATCATGTTTTACCTTTATCCCACATTCATGAGAATGTGTTGAATCCTTTATCCTTTGGGCTATATAAAGAGCCCTCCACCTACCTTTTTACTTACACCTAAACTTTCTAAGAGAGCAAATGCAAAGCATATAGCAAAGAGACTAAGAGCTTGCACCTTGCCCTTTTGAGAGTTCATCATCTTGAAGAGTTAAGCCTCTTTCTTAAAGTGCTTGGGTCATATGGGAGGTGTCAAAAGGGTCTTGTAGCCCAACTTTGATTAGCCCCATTCCTAGGTTCTTGGAACATTAAGGACAACTATTTTGATAAATGCTATGGAGCTTATTAGGTCCATTCATTTATTTGTTGTTAGAGAATAGAGGAGTTTAGATATTTAGCATTGTTAGTTTCAAAGTTTGTATTGATGAATGCTAGCAATACATGAACAACTTCTTGATCAATGTTAGTATTTTGGATAATTACACACACACACACACACACATATACATGTGAATATATATATATATATATATATATATATATATATATATATATACATACACACACACACACACACACATATATATATATATATAGATTGCAAAAAGGAAAGACAATCTAATCCTAGTGGATAGTTCTAAACCTAACATGCAAACCTGTTACTTGTGAAGCTAGATGTGAATATAACCTTTAGCTATTTGAAAGGATGTATATGCATATGAAAATAGTATGAAGCCTTAAGTTATGCTAAGGAAGGTCATCTGAATTTCTATTTGTATAAAATATGGTTGGTCATTAAAAAGGATATAATATTGCCCAAATTCAAATGGTTGATGAGGTGGTAACCACCACCTAATATCTATACTCACAGTCCCTTAATTGTTTATTGATTAACTCTGCCAACTGATTTTGGAGTGAATTATTTTAGTTGTTTAAATCACCTTGCATGGCATGAAGTATGAGTTGCTAAATTTAAAGGAGAGCTAAGAATAGTTGGCGGAAAGCTCCATTAACTCTGCATTTAATGTCTTTTAATTCTCATGTTTTTCGGTAAGTGTGTGAACGGTTTGGGGGAAAAACAAGTTTAGTATCGATTCATTTCATTACATGAAATTCGCAGAAGCTCTGCATGCAAAGTGGAACTATGTGTTGATGTGAGTTTTCATGGAGAAAACAACAATTGAGTAGTGAGAACAGCAAGTTCCTAGACTCATTAAAATATCACGAAATTTGTGATATGTCTAATGAAGGAACTCATTTCAAAGGTTAAGGATCTTCTAAAGAATCCTAAAAGTTTTTGAAAGAAAATAATACACTGACGTAACATGCATGATACGCTCTGAACTTTTCATAATTTCTTTCTTTATTTAATGATTTCACAAAAATAACTTTTCCTTGAATGAAATTTGTGTTTATAATTTTTGAGATGTAGAATCATTTAATATTTTCTCTGTGGAGGTCAAATTTCTATGGATTCGTGATGTATGTTGTTAAAATTGATTAACTAAGTATAGGCTCCAATAAGGTTGATTATCATTAAGAAAAGAATACAATATTAAAATGTTAAGGATTGCTGGTGTAATGATTAATGGGTTTGTTTTGATATGCCAAAGATTGTTGAAATCTTATTGCAGTGAGAAATGACATCTACCATTACTTTAGAAAACTATGTTTAATTTGTTACCCATCTCTCCATGGATATGAATAAATATTACAGGATATTATGGTATGCTGGAAATTGATAAGTGTGAGTTTTTGTATTATATGTCTTTCTTTGACCTAGTGTTGTTGGGTTTACACAACTGGGTTTTATTATTTAAATACATCTATGCACAATGAGTCATGTTTTTCTTATATGAGGCATTATGCAGTACTTATAATTAACCTAGTTTTATTTAAAAAAGGGATGTGTATTGAAAGAAAACAACTGAATTAATATTATCATGGAGTTGTTGATATTAAGGACAGTTGTGAAGATTACAAGGTCTGCCTCTTCGATCCTTGAACAAGTAATTTAGAATGGAACCTTTGGTCTACTCCAGAGCCACTATGATGGCTTGGCTGAATTGCTAAGTTTTCTAATAAGTTAACTGTTGTATCTTGTTTACAATTTAAGATTGTATAAGTTCCAGATACTTTATTCTATTATTCCATGTTGATCTCCTTGTTGCTTCTTAATAATTCTAGAACTATTCTAACTTCTTTGGGGTTTAAAGCTGGTTGTGGAAAGGTTATATTGAGATTTGATTACTGGGATGGTTAATTCCAGCTTGTTAAAATCTCATCTCTTATGTTCCATTTCAGTCTCTATAACAGAGGATGGACATTCTCCTGTAAAACCTTGTATGTTACTTAGTGGGCTAATTTATTCACTATTATTACTAAGCTTGGTTTTTCTTACAATTCTTGAGTTTGAAAGTGATGTCGACTTTGACTAAGAATCTCCTTCCTCTTGTAAGAGATACGAGTTCCTTTGTTGACCATTAGAAACCACTTTAGAAGTGAGATGATCTTCTAGAGGTTTGTGCATTGGATTTTATGGTTGAAAACTTATTTTTCAGTTCCTTTTATTGAGCACACCTCATCTCAATGTATGAGCTGGTAACGATAGTTGAGTTTGATTTCTTTGACCCTTACACTCTTATCTATTGTGCTTGTTGGGTTTATTGATTACTTGTTCAAAGATCTAAACCTGTAATAAAGGTTTGATGATTAATTATCATTATTATGACCCACTATTTAATCAACTGTTAGAAGGTTTAAAGGAAATACCTTGAGCTATCCCTTGAGTTTTGATGATCCCTTTCTATGGGTTGATCATTTTATCAGAAGTTGAGTTTATGTTCTAAATGTTGGAAATTGAGTCATTAAGTAAGGTTGGGGATTAAGGTTGTCCCAAAATAGGAAGACTCTTAGATTCAGGGTTGTAAAGTTGGTAGTATTACCCTCTGTAGTAATTAACACGGTCCAAGTTGTAGATCACATTGTCTTACTATGTGTTCTATTAAGAAACTGGAGGCATCAATTTTGTATGGTAACCCATTCTAGGACAAAATGGTAAGTTATATACTTCTACTCTTTTAATAGATGATAACTGGATTCATCCTTTAACTGAGTCCATGAGATGTGATAGATCCTCTCCGGTGTAATGCTTCTGATTTGGATTTGTGGTATCTCCACAAACCCAGAAGTGACTCTTCCTCTTATAGCAAACTGTACTCGATTTCATTTATTAATTTTGGGGTTTCCTTGACGTTTTGAAAGTTCCTTATTGACCTTTCTTAGTTGTGTCATGAATTTAGTTCAGTATGATCTAACCTTGTTTAGTAGAATGGGTTAGGAGATTGTTCTTAAATTCAAAAGTTATGTGAAGTCTTGACTTACCGGAGAAAGGTGGTTTGCTAGAAGTTGAAATTCATGTTGAGAAAACTCTTGGGATATTAAAAGTTCAGATGAACTTGTTTGGGTAAGTAACAAGTATCTTATCTCATTAACTCATGGTGCCTACTCTCTTCTAGACTTGTAAAGACCTTAGTATTTATTAGGTCTTGATGTGATGAAACATATCTGAAGAAGGAATTGTGAACTCTTTTCTATTCTTGGAATGCTCATATAAGTGCTTAAGTTGATGTAAGTATTATATGTAATCTGTTACTCAATTTATACCCGATTGCTATATGGTAGGATGCCATGAATGTTCTTTTCCACTTATCCTTGAGGTTAAATACTCTAATATTGTATTTCATTATCCAAATACTTTTGATGTCTTGGTATTATTTCCCGAGCTTTAGTAGTCCTTATGGATGTATGAAACCCTCTTTAGATCTGTTGTGAAGATTTGGGAGATTGCTTGAATGTATTCTTGATATTTATATGGTTACTTAATGGTTGAGTAAAATGATTTCAAGCATGCAAGTATGGTATTGCATGAGTGAAACCTTGTTACTCTTGTACGGTAATCTTTAAATATTTATAATTCTCATGTATCTTATGAATTGTATGGTTGTTTCTGAGCACTGAAGTAGTTGTATGGAAAAGTAAGTCTGAAATTGATTTCTTCCATGGTTCATTAAATTGCTTGTTGTTGTCACGTTGTAGAAATAATTGATTATCTACTTAAGCTTTGAAATATTGATGCATAAAAATAATATGGGTTATTTCTATGAAATAATTAAGTAGAGTATGTCATTATGGTAAGTTGGTGCTTATCATGCTTAGTTCTTGTGAACTGACTCATGCTAAAAATTTTGCAGATAAACTCAGAGAAGGAAGGGTGAAGTATTTAGTTTTGTATATTATTTTGATCGAGGAAAGATTGAAGATATGACTGACTTGAATATTCTTAAATGAAATACTTTTCCTTGAAAATGGAAAAAAAAGGGCTTACTACTTAATGTAAATGTTTTATTCTTTATAATGAGAGATTTTGGTCATGCTTAAAGGCATGAGTTGTATTTATCTCATGAATGTAAATAAAGACAGATTCCTGCTGCTATATATTGTTTTATAAGTGGTTGATTGTCTATTGATGAGTTTTGAGTCGTAAATCTATCAAGTTAAGAAATCAGCATCTTCAATACTATTGTAACAAACATTAGTATAAATTAAATAGTAAGAGATACACACAACATACGTGTGAATGCTAGGGAACATATGAGGAACTAAGGGGGAATGTTTCCTAAGAATATCTTGTTCTAAGTAATTATATGTTAAGCATACTTGGAAATAGTTGAGGTTGCTAATGGATAACTGCCTCATTATAAAGTGCAATATATCAACCTACTTGTAAAGTTGTGTTAAGTTCTCCAAAGGTTTTGTTTAGAATGTACACAACCAGTAAAAGATATCTAGAAGTAAGATTGTCAAATCTTAATGGCCGCTGCTAAGAAAGCAGCTAGATTATCATGAAACCATGGAAAGGTTATGATAATCAGATACTTCTGTGCTATGGTTGTTTTATAAACTCAGGTTATACTAACTCTTATCAAAGATATAATAATTCAATATTGGTTTCTAAGTGAAATCAACTCTAAGTCCTATACTAGGACGATACACATAAGCTACAATAGGACGGGCTTATGGTAATCTTACATGACTATATATTGATTATGGTTTCACTTTTTGGGAATTGCAGAATTGTGATAAATTGTGTTATGAAATATTTTGCTCAAAGAGATGGAATGTTTTTAATTAGGGGTTGTCCCATGATGCATCATTATGAGCACCTAAGCATGTCAGATACAATGGAAGTAATATGGAACATGCTTACTAAGTTAAATAACATAGCATTTGAATCTCATCCCTAGTCTATATAGTAATTATCTCTAAAGAGAATTAGAGAGTGATATTTTAAAAGGATATGATAGGGAAAGATAAATGGGTAAGTGGTTCATAAAATCTATCATATTGGATACCCCGATATATCTCACTTGTTGGAGATAGTAAAACAAATGAACGCTCTTTACTGAGCTGCAATTAAGTAAAGTGAGGTGCTTAAACTGAAAGGACAGTTGACTTTGATAGCCCATGGCACTTAACAAAATGGAATGAATCATTCATAAACACTTAGCTTTATATAAGTATTTATCCCTAGAATATGAAATAGGGAACTTGAGCCTAAATGTTAAGGTTGGGACAATTTTATTGAAACTGCAATAATGATCATAGACCTTGATAGTTTCATTTCTATCAATGGTTAACTTGGATATGGTACATTGGAAGGTAAATAAGTGTTATAGAGATTGGGGGTCCTGGGATCAACTCAATCCGGACCTTAGGTACGACCCATTCATGGAGAAGGTGTTGTAAGTCCTAGGCTGTTCTATAATAATTACCTTGAAAACATCGAACACTATACACCAATGCAGGATTCTAGGTGGGAGAACTCGTTGCATATGCTACACGGTCGTATCCAAATGGTGATATCATCACGGGAGGAGATGTGGGTGAGTAACAAGGTGTATTGTTACGAGAAAACTTTCTTTCCCATAGGCATCACAGGATGACATAGAGGTATGCCTTCATGTAGGTTAAACTGGTTTATACCTTATTCAAGGCTTGTAGCTGTTTTAAGTATATTAAGTTGTGAATCCATATAACTGAACAAGTGAATAAGGTGAGATGACAAGATTCCTATGGTGAGTGTGCCATCATGGATTTGAGCATGACATACATGACTCAGAAACCTTGCGCAAGGTAGTGTAGCTATTGATTACATTGTTGAGATTTCACCATTATCTAAGTTGTGGGATGCCTGTGGATTTCATAGGTGGAACCTAGGTACACACTTAGGGGTTTTTCACTTATATATCATATCCTGTAAAAGGGGAACCAAAGGGATACATTTTATGTATGGCTCATATAGAGCATTGAGGGAGAACGAGTAGGTTCAACATTTTCTCATACATCTACACATGGTTCATGACAGTTATTAGAAATGGATTGCATTAAGGTTTATGTAGATTTAAATATATGGGTATTTAAATCAGCTGCATAAAGTAAAAAAATTCTAGAGACGAAGTGACAAAAAAAATGGATGTTACAAATAATAGACTAATGAATTATCAATTTGGTTATTATTGTTTTCCATATTATCCAAAATTACATTTGGTATCATAGTGATATTTCAAAATATGATTGAAAAGTTAATATTTTTTAAAATGGAAATCATATTACTTGTTTCCCTATTGTATGAAAGATTATTCTTTGTTACATGATATGATAATATTTAGTTTGTGTGTATTGTTATTTATTATTTTATGTCACACAAACTATGGTGTACACGCATATTAATTCTTTGTAAAATCATAGTCAATACTCCTACATCCTTGGACGTTGATGAAATAACATGAATCCATGTGGATTTACCTAAATTTTCTACTAGATTGAGACACATTGCAGATTCATCAATTTTTTTCCATGTATGAGTGTGAAAAGAATTTTGCTTCCATAATAGTTGTCTGAAAGGAAGGACTAGAATTCAACTTGGAAGTCCTATGTAATTTTTTGTCAGTTTCTAACCATACACAAGGGTACTTGTTAAGAAAACAAACTTCCATACATAGACTTGGTCGTTATATTCTAATTCTTAATATTATTTAAATTCATGTGTCGATATGTTTGATTTTATTAGGACCATCATTTGTGTCAGTCTTGTCTCCATATGTTATTATCATTTTGCATTTCCAATATAAAAAGAGTTTTTGAAGGTGTGCAAAATTCTCAATTTTTGGTGAACTAATACATCTACATGTAATGTAACAATCCCTTATATGATAAAATATTTAATTAAAAGTTTTTCCTTTATTTTTTTATGCAACTCAAGGTTTAGATCTTGTGTTATGTATTGCTCAATTAAATTGTGTCAATTTTATGGGTATAATATTTAGATTTTATATGTGTAGTCAATATACTTGTTATGTTTTTTTAAATTTTCATCGTTTGGTATTTTATAAAAAAATAATAGCATATTGTTAATTCCATTTAATCATGTAATGTAGTTTGTATGATGTCTATTATTGTTTTGTTTAAGTATATCATGAAATGGTGATTTATTTAGAGTTTACAATTGTTGTTTAAGGTTTAATCTCCTCTAAAAAGGATGTTTAATTGAAAAAATTAAAATGTTAAATTCTAGAGGAATATTATATTCTAAAATTGTGTGTTAGTAATTAGTGTCAAATTATTGTCTTTAGGAGTCATGTGTGTCACCAAACATGTTAAAAAAATTTCCTCGTAGATGATTTTTTGGTAGGACCCAACTTATTATGAGTATCCCTATCTCATGGGAGTATTATTCTCTCCTAGAAACTACTTGCAGATGAAATTCACGATTATAGACAAAAAATCACACACATTGGGTAATTATATAGTCCTGATTATATATTACTATTCATATGATTCCTAAGTAAGAAAAGTACTAATTAACCCATGTATTTGGCCACCTTTATTTGCTTTATGTTGCTACTTTTAGTCTTGCACCCTTACTTTCTCAATCTGTATTTTTACTCGTCATCAATTTTCATTTTGGACACGGTGCCCAACTAGGATGCCAAAGCACTGGAATCCTCATCCCCTCTTGGTGCGCCTTTCCTCTTTGTACTCGACTAACACTTTTTGGGTCCTTTCTAGCCATTTGATCATCTTATATTTTTGGTAGTTGTCCTTTTCGGGGTTTGATGCATCTTAGAATTTACCAAGAACACCCTAGACACACTTTGGCACATCAATCAACCTAGGCCGAGAACTCACTCGAAGTGTGCAAAGGGACCAGTCCCTTTTAAGGGTTCTTTATAAAAGGATGTTAGCATGATGAGGAATTAAATCTTACAGATCCATAGCTAATACATCATTCTATAGTGCACGACAATTCTGGATATAAGGAAGAATACACTTTACACAATAATCATGATGGAATCAAGTACATGCAATATCCAATTACACACAAGAATAGCAATCAGGTTTTGCCAATATCCTCCATATATTAAAGATAACAATTACATGGAATCTTATTTTAGTAATGGCAATATATTCCTACGTGTAAAGATATAATTCAATAATTCAATCTTGCACACATGCATACATACATATGCCACTCTCTCTATGTATGTATATTCATTATCATACTTGTATATCTACTATCTGATTCACTACATATATATAAGGGTGGGGGATTTACCTTCACCAATTTTCTATTCCAAAATAGGTCACATGCTTATTAATAGCCACACGCCATTTACAAGCATAGCCCCACATGCAAGTGTGCTAACTATAGACTTATGGTAGTTAACTACAGTGATAATCCTATTCCTAGCTTTGCATCCATGTAAAGTGATTTGTATCTGATCCTCCAAAAATAGCCGATGCATGGTGTGTATGTCTCTGCCTCGTTTTTGTACTCTACATGCCATCTCTAATAATAGACCTTCATGAGAGAAAATGGCTAAGTCCCAAAATCTGAACTTACGCTTCGTACATGTTTTCTCCCTATCCATTCATGCCTTTGAATATGACCTTCTTTCTCATGTAGAATTCTTGTGTGCTTTCTGTCAAGTGTTATCTGATCAACATTACCCCACACTAATTTCATTGTCACCTCAACAATGGTTATCTCCAAAATGAATCAAAGAATAGAAGAATAGAAAGAATTTGGATGAATGAAAGAATATTTTTAACCTGCAGTTTCTTCTTACGCACCTAAAAAATTAATTTAGGATATTCCTCCTTTATCTTGGCCTCCAAGGTCTACCACTCAATGAGTGCTTCCTCTGATTTTTCTGGAATGTCCACAACAATGGACTATATTTCCTCATACGTAATTTCTCCTTTCTCATTCTGTAATACCAACACAATGTTGGACATTGTAGTCATCCTTCCCTCTAGCAAATCCATCTTCTGCATAATGAGTTTTCCAAGATCCTCTAGCCTATTTTTGTGTGGTTTTGGGCTCTTGCTGAGGCCTCACACTTCTATTTAACTAGTGCTAATATTTACGCACGGCCCATGTGTCGTCCTTCATCACTTTACGGACCTCATTGTTCTCCTCCGGGTTTTTATGTTGATGAGCACCTCTCGGAGCTATACAAATGTTCAAGGCTTGATCTACCTTTGTTATTTATTCCCACAACAATTACTACAGTCCTTCATATGATGTAATCTTTTGCATCACTGCAAGCATTTTCTCACTCTGCATCTTACGCTAGATCCTTTGGTGCTTTGGCATGTGTAGAATTCATCTTCAAGAACTAGGTTCACCAATTTTCCTACATAGTGTATTGCCAAAAGAAACGTATTTGGTACCTTTGGCTCTAAGTGTGGCCTAGCCCTTATGATGTTATCACTAATTTCCTCTGCAATTCGATAAATATAGAGTTCTTCTTCTATGATAAGTATTTTTCCCGAGTTAGGTGCTCTATTTTACCATCCTTAGTTTTGATCTCTTCCCTTAGCACCCTAATTGTGGTAGCCTTGTCCATATTCCACCTTGCCACCTCTATTGAGACTTTTACCAATGCATTGCTCACCTATTCATCGACATAACAAAGTAGGATTTATTGTTATGTGTCTAGCCTAAGGTGTCTTTTTCAACCTCCTTGACACACATGACTCTTCACATACATCAAAATCTAGTTCATCCATGTGTGTGTGCATCAACCATGATAATTACTTCCTTGTGCACACTATTTCCATATCTTCATCCATTAATTCCTAGCCATATAACTCCTTTTACGTCAGTGTGCTCTTGAAATGGGCACGAGACAGGTTTTACCTGTGTCCTCAAAGGCGCAACCCATGGCTGGTGGAATGTGCTCCCCACTTGTTCTTCTTAACCTAGGATTATTAGGAACTTGAGCTTCCAGATTTGGAACTTGTGTTTCCATGTCCTAAGTAGTCTCTGTAGTTGTCTCATTTGTTCTCTTTTCTTCCTCTTCTCCTTCCTTCATTTCTTCATCTTGTTATCCTTCTACGTTCTCTGGAGGTGTAGGAGAGTTAGGTGTGCTTTCCTCCGACTTTTTTTCCTCCTCTTTCAATTTTAGTTTCCTTATCCTTTTTGTGGTTGTCTCCTTTTGTGGAGAGAGTATGGGTGATCTTGTAGTGCCCCACTCCGGGACACCAAAAACTAGACCAATAAGTCACTAAAATTTTTGGATAATTTTTTTAACAAATAATTATAATACGATTATTTCGGTAACCCTTAGTTATAAACGTATTCCTATTAGGCCAACCTGATTTATTTAATAAATTAATTACGGCCCAAGAATATTTATTCTTTCTGGAAAATTGTCCCCAAACTTTAAAATATTGATACAACTACTCCCCCATGGTCACTTTATTAAAATTCTACCAAAATACATAACTAATTTTCTAACATTATGTTATTTCTTTTAAATACCACCCAAAGGCTATTAAATATTCACATAACTTAAAAATAATTCTATAATTTTAAAACTTTCCTTGTACACCACATGAAACCAATTTATAATATACTTTGCTTTTTATTTAAGGAAACTTCCTTCACCATCCACGTATTACTTACTTCTTAAAGGAAAATAGGGTGAAAGATCCTCCCTTAGATTAATCAAATCTTAGCCTTCCATTTTAGGTTGGAAACCCTATCTTTATCTTATCATATCCTTTCAATATTTCTTTTGTGTAACTATTTTCCTCTCCTTTTTCTTGTTTACAGGTTGTAGGAAGGAGAAAATTTGGGGAAATCCGTGGGAGCCCAAAGGATGCTCCATACATTTTTAATAGAAGAAGAGAGATAAATCAAACCCTCTCTTTCTCTTTATTATAATTATTATATCTGTGTTTTTGTGTATTTATTATGGACCGGGAAATTTATTTGTGCGAGTTTCATATGTATTTTCCTCTTTGTTTTTGTTTTGAACACAAAGTTAAGGTTCGGGTAAATCAATTTACCTTATTTTGAATTGGTTTGATTTTGATATATAGATCTTTATATATGTTTCGATTACAAGAGGAAATGGTTTTTTCCTATTTGAGGGACAATGAGAAGAGAACGTCGATCTAAGGAAATGGCCGCAAGTGGGGAGAGTAGGGCGAGCGGTTTGGAGAGGAAGGGACTAGAAATCTGCATGGAATTGGTGTAGGGGACTGCATTGGAGAATTTTGGAGAAGGGGTGCATGGAAACTAGTTGTGTGGAGGAGAGTGGACAACGTGGAAGGGAGGGGGTCTAAAGGGAGTGGGCAGATATGAGGGGACTATTGGAGGGTGCTGCGTAGGGGGGAGAGGAAATGGTTGCGTAGGATGGAGTTTGGGGAGTGGGGAATGGTGAGGTTGCGACTTGGTAGATGAACAAGTGTGGGGTTGGGTTTGGCCCTCCCCACATTCCTTCCTTTTCTAGAATAACAAAAACAAATCACCGAACCCCCTCATTTTTATTCAGTTTTTTTTGTTAATCATTTTTAATTTTCTTTTAATATATATAGTAAAATAACTATAATATAAATTATACTACTTTTTCAAAATTATGTCTTATAATATATATATGACATTAATAAAACAATTGATATGTAACTATTTTTAAATACAATATAGTTATATTATAACAATATTAAATACACTTTTAATAGATTTATATTATCTACAAAGTGAAAGATTCATTCAAGTTGTAAAATAAAAGATTCATTTCGTCTCTTTTCTTTTTGTGGATTAAGAAATTGTCAATATCTAATGGTATTAAAATGAATTTCTAACTTGTAAGGTAATAACTTGAAGCAAGAAATAAGTGTAAAGAGGTAACATTACTCTTTTCTTTTAACCACTTCTGATAGCAATATATATATATATATATATATGTATATACAATAGTTAGTAGGAGAGATCTCTACATTATAATAAGCTCTTTGGCAAGGGAAGATCTACTTCATGAAGGAAAGCTTTCATTTTAACAAGGAATACTAGTTACTCCATTTCACACTAAATGCTAAATTTTATATATATATATATATATATATATATATATATATATATATATATTTTCTTTTCAAACCAACCATGAAGAGCATCACTTATTAATGCAACAAGACTCTTCCGCTCATGGAGAGTAGTAAGTTTTACAAATTACATACAACTTTCAACTATATTCAAAGAGAGGAATAAACACAACTTTGAAAACACACATGCTTCCACGAACTATACATATATCCCAAATGGAAGGCTTACAAAGGAGCTCACTTCAATATTTTTACAAAGATCATATGCTTATCAAGAAGCTAAATTTTTCCAAAACAAGAAGAGAGTCATAAAAGACCATGCCACCAAAGATACTCTAGCAACCCTCAAGCTTAAGGCTCCAACTATCTTCCACTTGAGCTCCAACTTCAAATGTTTAACAAGAATCCAACTCCAAGAGAACAAGGCTTGTTTAACCACCCAACCTTTAGGCATCATTACATGCCTTTCCAAGGTTGGAAGACATGCTAGCCTCCCCCAAGCCCATGGGAGAGAGAGCTAGCTTCCACAACTTTGTGCACAAGATTTAGGGAGACAAACACCACAATATTTTCACATACAAGCCAAGACCATGCACTAAGGAAAACACAACATTTAGCAAATAAAATAAAGGAGGAGAAAACCATATTCATCCTCACAATTGGGGAAGAGTAGATGAGATACCCAAAAGTGCCATAAGGTGTGATCCAACCATAGGATGCACACAAGATTCTTCTCAACCTCCTTATTCCTCTGAATCAAAAAAACCCTCCTTATTGCTCCACCCATTCACCATAATCCTTCTTGGGAGGATTTTCAAACCCATTGGGTTTCCTCTCCAAAAATGGGGAAGGGGTTCAAACCATATGAACCACCTTACCCACCTCAAACCATATGAGGGGAGTAAAAGGAACCTACATGGCTTGCCCATCAAGCCATGAGGTTTGAGAGGGAAAATCCCTCTCTCTTCCCCCAAATAACTCCAACATCCATCAAACCATATGATGGATGGAGAAAAAATAAATACAACAACCATACTTAAGAAACAAACCATACAAGAAACTAAACAAACATTCCAACTATAAGCAAGCTAAGATCTAGCAAAAACATACAACATAAAATGAGCTCAAGAGCCTACCTCCAAGAGCTCTCCAAAACAATATTTTCTAATTTTCTTCCTCAAGCAATACTAGCTCCAAAATCCTCAAGCACCAAGCCAATGCTCCAAAAAATGAACAAAAGTTCTTTTTTTCCTCCATGAGGGAGAATTTGAAGAGAAGCCAATCAATTTCCTCACCAATGAGGGGGTGACATGTGTCACCCATCTCTTCCCTCCAAGTCAAATATTCCAAAATAAAAAGAAGAAAAGATAAATTCACTTTTAACACTCCCTTCCCAAAATACCCAAAATGAAAATAAAACAAGATTGTGCAACTTTCTACAAAACACACATACCAATCCATCTTAAATGGATGGTGACCAAAGAGAGGAAAAATGGGAGGGAAACTCCCATTATGCCTTGAAATTAAGCCCCCTACCTATTAGGTAGGGTCCAAGGCTTATTTTCATGCTAAGTGAACTCCCAAACTAAAAAGGGGTCACTTAAAATGCCATAAATAACCCAATTTCGGGTTTGGCACTTATGGGCACAAGTGTAGAGGATGTGGGGCCCACCCAAGGGTTCACATGTGACCCTAATCCCCTCTAATTAATAAAAAATAAACCAAACCCAAAACTTAATGAAAGTGGGGACCATTAAGCCCCCAAACCTAATTTATTTAACAACAATAAAACATTCTAAACAAAATAAAATTTACATGACATATTACATCACATATGAGGGTCACTCATGGTGCCCAAAATACAATCAAACTATACGGCCTCAAACAATTAACACAGTTAGGACTTAGCCCCATGGGCTGCTTGTGCACAATTTGTGTAGCCACCCTAAAACCCACGTTCTCCTGACCTGTCACCTACACACTCATTGCACACATTAA
The DNA here is from genome assembly GCA_018340775.1 of Taxus wallichiana var. yunnanensis. NCBI lineage: Eukaryota > Viridiplantae > Streptophyta > Pinopsida > Cupressales > Taxaceae > Taxus > Taxus wallichiana. The sequence continues at coordinate 485,537,876 of CM031238.1, forward strand.
ATGCACCTATCCAATACAAGAGTAAACTAACTACTCAATAAGCAAATCAGTTCAAACATGTAAATTAAGGATATCACAACATCAACGTGGAATGCACAATCTCACACAATTCGTCATACGTTAGGTATTGTAATACATAAAAATGTCATATCACCATGCCATCATGTATCCTCATCAGCAAATCGAATACTTTATAAAATCAAGATATGTGACTAAACTAAGTATCCAACATATATCAATTTGGCCCAAATCGCATAAAAATGTGTTAGTATCCACAACCTCAAATAAAATGTGTCAATCTACTAATCTAGTCAAATTGGCGCTACGTGCCCCAAATCACCATACATGTCCATGAAGGCAAACCAACATATCATAATGTCCAAAATATGTCAAAATCCATGTTAAGTCATAACGTGGTTTAAGAATTCAGCAGATAATAAAGGCTAGAAAATGTGGGCACTACAAATCTCTACATTGTTTGTGGAGTAGCACCTTGGGTCCTTATTCTCCTAAACACTCTCTTGAATTAGTGCTCTCCTTAGATTGCATCTAAGTCCTCAACATCCCCCTCTTGTGGTTGAGGTGGTGTAGTTACACGCTTAGCTTCATCCTTATTTGTAGGATGTCTTATGGCTCTATGTTCCAAACCACCACTATCTTCGCACTCATCCTTCTCATCCTCTACTTCAATTGGCTATGTGGGCTTAGGAACTATAATATTATCCAAGATATACTTACCCTTTGGCATCCCTAGGAGCATGAAATCATTCTCCACGTACTTATTATCCTCCAACTTGGGCTCCAATTGAAGGTACACTAGTGCTGCTCTAACATCTCCCATAGCCAAACTTATTGGTTTAATGTGCAATACATTTGAAATGAGTCTTTCAATATATGCACCCCATATTAGATACACATATTTCTTCCTTAGCATGTGGTAGTCACAATCTACCTTGTCTACATTGAATGTTAGGCATCGCGCGTCTGAGAACCTGTGTACTGATGCCTAGAAGTACCTTTCTATGAAGGCATATGGTAACTTACACCAAGGTCTCCATGCTCCATCCTCGTTGTGAATCACGCTATGCAAAATTGGTGCTATACAAAGAACTGAACTGTCTTTCCAACCATGAAAGTAAATTCCTTGGGGATGTATCATTCTTCTTTAAAGGTTGTGATAAGCCTATCGTACCACTTCTCATCCCTTTGCTTGACTAGTTCTGTCATAGATCCTTCACATAGGTATTGTTATCACCAAATCATAGCACCCCTCTATTTATACAAGTGCATAACTTGTATTCACGGTGTGATTGGATAACATGGGTACTATCTCCAAGTTGTGAGACTTGAAACTTGAGATAGACCTCCAGAGAAAGCTGGTTCTTGCTCCTAAAACACCTGCCACAATCTACTCTAATGCAGAGAAACTAACTATGCTAATCTAAATTTCCAAGGGACCAGGAGAAATAATTCATAAAATGAAATCCTACACTAAAGCGGTGATACACCAAAAAAGGAGGGTGTGAGAGTAGTCTTCAAATGCGTGAAATACAGAAGCAAAGTGCACACTAGAAGAGGTGATGACAGTTCTCCATAATCTAGCAAAACGCATTCACAAAAATATTTCAAACATACACAATGATAATGGATCCCTGCAAAACATAATAATAGACACAATATTCTTGTAATCAAGGTTGAAGGGGCAAGAAGAATGCAAGAAAACATAGCAGGGGAAGATGCATCCACAAACTTATATTTTATTGCTTCCTGATATGCACGAGTTCAATAGGCTACAAGAAAAGGGCCTGGATCACCATGCAAGGAGTCCAAAACAAGGGCCTACAACACATTGGCTTCACAAAGAAATTTTAGAAAAGCTTTGCTACAAAAACTACCCTTCCTTTACAATGAGCCCAACACTCCAATTTATAGAAAAGATGAGAAGAGAGAGAGAGGGAAAATGAAAATCCCAAAATCTATCCTTCAACCACTTGTAAGAGGCATTAAATGGAGTAAAATGATTATATATTACTTGCAAAAGTCTCCCCATATTGTCCCAGGTGCTGCAGCAGAGAAAGAATGATGACCATGCCTCTTAATTGCACTCCCAACCACCAAATACAACACTGTTATGAACCCGGCCACATTTTATAAAAATCTCCATCAATATCTCATCAAATCTGAAATTTCTTGATTTTTGTGTGTTGGGCTCGGAGCCACAATTCCAATGGTACCAATTTTTGTGATTTTGTTGAGAAATGCAAAAGTTATGGCCTTCTGAGTGCGGACAGCTATTTTGGGTTTGACAGGCATTTTTGTCATTTGACGGGAATGAGCATTAACTAACTGGAGCCGAATATATTTATTTTAATTAAATATATCTACCTTCATTAAAAATAAGAAATCTAGTTTTTTTGGCATAGAGGATGTCGTGCTCGTTCCAGAAAGTCAATTTTGTGAAAATCGGAGCTCGAGTCAAAAGTTATGGCCGTTTGAAGTTTCACGGGTCAAATGTTGACTTTTCTTCTTTGCCTTTGGCCGATTCAGCTTTTCACGTCCCTCGCGTCCACATACCTTTGTCCCAGCTGTCCTAGATGAAAATCTCCTGCTTCGGCCGATTCGGGCTTCCTTGTTCCTGTTTGCGGCTTTTTCACCTTTTCGCGTCCCACGCGTCCCTCGCGTACTTTTGTCCCAACTGTCCCGGACTTCCTGGGACAAATATCTCCGAACCACCCAAAATGGACTGTTTGTCGACAAATCGGCCGATTCACGTCCCACACGTACTTTTGTCCCGGATTGTCCCAAAACCGCGTGAAACAAAAACTTGACGATTTTCCTTGCTTTCGGTCGTTTCGGCTTTTCGCGTCTGACGTCCCAACTGTCCCGTGGACCGCCTGGGACAAAAATGTCTGACTTAGCTCGATTTTCTTTGTTTTTTTTTTTACCAAGCTTGGTATGACGAACCTCGATCGACTTCGAACCGTTCAAACCCAAAATGCTTTAAAACAGTCCTCTGAACCTTATTTTTTGCATTTTTTCCATTTTCTCTAACTCCTTGGGATTTCTTCTTGGATGGGAGAGTTAGAGAGAAGCCAAGGGGACCCTAAAAACATGATTTTGGGCCTTGAATCAATCTACTTGCTCGGGACTAAATAATTTGATGCATGTTATCAAAATTACCTTGAGGGTGAATTTTGGATAACGGTATTTTCTGAACTGCTCCACTGGTGACTTATGCTCCATGGGATACTCCCATATCTTCTCTTTTGGTCCATCAGGTACTCCAATCTCCATGAACACCAACGAAAATAGAACAGCTCCAAAGCTGATCTTTCCTCTTATGTGTGCTTCCTCAACTATCATCTCTACAATGTAGCCTAAAATATTGTAGACTACCCCTTCAGACATCCTCCTCAACATGCAGCCACATGGTGTTCACTTGTGACCACCTTTCCTGGTCATTTAGCTTCGTAACAAGATGTGTGGCTGCTTGCACAACTAGATACTTCTTCAGTTTATCTATGTCCATGTTACATGACCCTTTGTGTACCCCAACTCCTTTCTAGTCTCCAAGATTGCAGCCTTGTTTGTTAAATCATTCTTCAAATCTTCTCTTATGTCCTTCAATCCTGTTACCATGGATATTAGCGCATGAAATTTTGGCTTTGCGTCCTGCAAAGTAGAAAAAATCTTCATGCACTCTGGTCATTAGCCACTGGTAAAAGGGCTCATATTTCCTAAGTAAGGGAGCTCATATAGCTAGTAAAATCCAATCTTCTTCAAGATATTCATGCTAGCATTTTCATACAGGGCATGTCTTCTACATGCATTTATTCGTCTTTGTTTTTAACAAGGCATCAATCTCCTTATTCTCTATGGTATGGTGCTTTCACTCAATCACCTTACTTCTCCTTATGTTAGAATCCCACTCTTGGCCTATGATGACCCCCTCTGGCTATTACATTTCAAAAAATTCTTTCGAGAGTCATTCCTCTTCTTCTACAACCACCTTCTTCTTTCCCTTCACTCCTGATGCAATTTATTTCTTGGGTGCCATTTCTTCATTGCAATCCTTCGTAAATACTCACCTTTTGAATTATACAATGTGTGAATTAAACCCTAGCTTGATTCAACATGCCCTATATGAAATCACGTACCCTCACTCCTCTTCATCACCTTGCTTTGCTCAAACCCTTCACCACTAGGGACGTAAGCTCTTTCTACGCACAGATCTCTTCATCATGACTGGCTACACACCTTTTACACCTCAATTTGATCACTCGGCTCTTCACACTTAGATCTTTTCAAATACTCTTAATTGCAAAGGTAAAAATGAAATCGCATCCCATCCTTATATAGATTTTCAAAAAAATTGATGCATTCATTGCTCCTTCACCTACTAAGTATCCTCTCATTAATTGACCAATTCCATTCTTTACGCATGGTACATCTTCATGCCCCAGCTATAACCTTCTAGTGCACCTTCCTACCCTTTGGTCACAAACTTCTCTTCAGTGAACTTCCTTGCACCAGTACCTCTTCACTGCACCTTCTTTTGGTAGTTGTTATGGCCTCTGCTTACCTCGTGCTATATTGTCCCTTCATTCATCTTCATCTCTGGTCACTTTTTAGAAGCAATTTTTTGACTTGAAAAGCACCCATAGCAACTTTTTCCTTTCACCTTTCAATTCCCACAATCCTTTACCTAGATATCGACAACCACCCCACACTAAAAGTATGTGTATTACTTTGCGCATAAACATGCTTCATATAGTAATTAGCTTCATGCATGCAAGCACGCTTATTACATAAGAAAAATAACTAAATTGACAAAGCATAGCGAAAAGGAAGGAATTAATTTAAGGTAATACATAATTGAAAACCTAATCTAAATGAAATACTACCTTATTACAAACACCAAGAAGAATTATTTATAATAGGGCTTTAGCCTACTCCTGTTGAAGTGACCGGTCATTAAGTCGTGTTCCATCATGTGCTTCTAACCGAAATCTCTGTTTTAAGGATGTAAGTGATAACATACGACCCCAACCAATGTACCTTAAGTTTTCCTAGATGGCGCAAGAACTTAGAGTCATAGAGAAGTACCATTTGTCCAATCTCAAAATTCTTGTCCCTTATGTTTTTGTCATGCCATGCTTTCTTCCTAGCCTTTTCTTTCTTTTGAATCCAACGTGTTATGGCTCATCATTCATCTAGCTTAATTATCTTTTCAATTTGTTCTTCTAAATCTTTCTCATCAGCTAGACCTCCAGTGCATAGAATAAGTAAAGAAGGTAACATAAATTCTATAGGAAGAATGGATTCTACACCGCAAACACTAACTAAAATGGTGTGAATTTGTTCAATCTCTTATAAGTTATTCTATATGCCCAAAGAACAACAGACACTTTGTCATCCCAATCCTTTCTTCCAACATCACAAATTTTTGTCAATGTCTAGCTCAAAATCTTGTTGAAAGCCTCAACAATTCCATTTTCCTAAGGATGGTAAGGTGTAGTCTTATTGTCTGCAATCATGAACTCATCAAACAAAATTCTTATTGTCTCATTAAGAAAATGTGTGCCCCTATCACTGGTCAAACTCAAAGGACATCCATACCTTGTAATAATATGTTCCCTTAGAAACTAGGTTATTATAGCATACTGTCACAGATCCTTTGTAGGTGTTGCTTCGCCCACCTTGTCAAATAGTATGTGCATGTTCTATGCTTAGCTGGTGAAATAGGACCCACAAAATCTATAGCCCATTTCTAAAATAGTTCTGCTAGTAATAGGTCTCGAGGCATTTCATGTCATTGACCTAGTTTTTTAAGACGTTTACAATGATCACATGCCTTACAAAATTCCTTACAATCTTTATAGAGGGTCTCCCACCATAATCCAATGACTAGAATATTGCACACTATGACATCATATGTATAGTGGTTATTGGTACCCATATTTAATCTCCTACACAACTTGAGTCACATCATGGATTTTATAAGACACTCAAAGGCAAATAAATGGTTTATATGTCGTTTGTAGCCGAGGGAAGCAATTAATCGACTTGTTAGTACTCAAAATTTGAAGAAGTGGGTAATACCTTGGAAGTATTTGATCTAATCCTCACTATTTTAGGTTGTACCTATCAACCAAGGTAAGAGAACCTATATTGAAGCCTTTATTTTTGAAAGGAGGTGAAAATATCCTTGTATTGTGCAGATTATATAAAGATGACCTTGAGAAAACATGATCAATTTTCCATTATTCAAAATCAATAGAGTTATCACTACTAAATGATGGAAATGCTTTCAAGACAAGACTAAGGATACTAAAGACATGGTATGATCCTTATTTTCTTTGTGCATTTTTGTAAATGGATTGTATTCTTTTGTTGACACAGAATACAATGTAGGGGTATTATAGGTAGGATGAGTAAATTTGAAATGAATTTTGGGGTGGGAGATATTTAGACAAGACTAACCAAAATTTTCCAACTTCTTTGAGGACCTTTTTCAAAATTGAAAGACTCAGACAACACGAATGCTTCAAAGAGGTTAAGGTGTTCCTTCAACTAGGATATGTGCATCAAATGGAAGCCCAGATCTGCACTCTTCCACACAATCTTTGATGATTTATCACAAAATATTGAGTTAAATGAATCAACAAAGAATTTAGAAATTTCTATTCTATTAGACCTAAGGTACCCCAAAGGTTTACAATCAAATCTATATCAAGGAAAGTAGAGTGAATTTAAATTTGTTTATCCCTTCATCAGATGAAAGATCTTCTAATTCTGGAATTACAAATGCCACTAAGTTGTTACCAGAATTAGATCTACATGATCAAAAGGAAATTCCAAACACTAGATTGCAACAGAATAAGAAACACAAATTGAAAACATTCTGAAACATAAGTAAATGCAAATTTTACCAAGAGACAACACAAAATAATCCATAATGACCAAATTTATCAGTAGGGGAATGTTATAAGAACAATCTCAAAGCTTGTTAGTGGTTATACATCTGCAACCAACCTAACATGATACAAATTTGATGTAAAAAGGAGTTAAAATGGTTCTCAGGTGGTTTCTCAGAGAATGGGCTTCTTCCCATATTTTCCCATGAAAATTTTAAGTTTCTCTGACCCTTTACATGAAAAATTCATGCAATATATACATTTTCACTCACTCACTCACTTTGCCTCTCAAATATTCCCTCCAAAAGTGGAATATTTGAAGCACCTTTGCTTTACAATATTTCGGAAAATGACATTTAACAAACTCACAAAAATTTGCCAGTTGTTCTTTCAAAAGGTGAATCGATACAAAAATTTCATCATTCTTCTAAGTGGAAGAACATTTTTCATTCCCGTGAATGCAAACCCCTTTCATTTCATTATTTCATCTTTTCCTTTCCCAATTTTTTACTTTACAACTTTGGATCTGGTAATTCACATTTTTCATGAATTAAATTAAAAATTTATTTGAAATGTGCTTTGGATTCACAAATTGAGCCCCCAATTTGATCAATTCAGACCTTGCAGGCCAAAATGACACGAATTGGCAAAAATTTGATGCAAAAATGCATCTCAAAACTTCCCCGGAGCTCAAATGGTAGCCAAATTGGTGAAATACACAACTACCATCGATCTATTCTTATCTTTAACTTTGAGCCCTCCACGTGGTAGATCCAGAAAAAATGGGCCTCGAGGACACTTTTGACCTTTTTACAACTTTTTGAAATTTACAAAATTTCTTGATTTCCTTCGCCGCTCTACCTTTGTGATTTGGGTCTAACACGTGGCACAATATGACTAGATACATAGTCACAAATCAATTTTACACATTTTTCATCTTTTTAGACAAAGGAAAAATTTTCAATTTTCCTCCGCGGCTCCGCCCTCTCGCAAGACACGTGTCCTCATATGATTGGCTAAGGGGAAGTGCTCTGATTTCAAATATTAATTTCATTTCACCAAAGGAAATGTTTCAACATTTCCTCCACCGGGCCACTCCTCCACCATTGACTCCTCAGATGAATTTTGACTTTTTACCTTCGGGCTCGCGAGTCCATTCAATGATTTGACCCTTTTGATAACTAGAGGATAAAAATACAACTTTCCTCTGATGGCCCACCTCCCCTCCTCTGAGCTTGCCACATGTCATCCTTTGATTCGATGGTGGGCCACTATTCATTCTAATGATTTTCTCCCTTTTTCCAAAATGGGTGAAAATTCTAACTTTCCTACGAGGCTCCATCTTTCACTTTGTGCTCTGATGCTGACATGTGTCTTCATCCCATTGGCAGCAAGGTGTGACACGTATAGTAAGTTGTTTCTTCTCCAAGGATTTCATTCCTTATGGTGTCATCCATGTTTGTAGAAAGACAAAAATGTTCTCTAGTTCTGATGGCATGCATTGTAACTTGTATAACTATGCATCTAGCATGGTATCCTTAATTTCATGTGCTTCTTCTCTTGAATGTATTCTTGATAGATAGTCTGGTCCAGAATTACTTTTTCTGGGTTTTACCACAACTGTGAAATTAAATTCTTGAAATAAGATAACCCATCGACATATGTGCCCTTGTAAAATAGGTTTATTTACCAAATACTTCAATGCCACGTGTTCTGTATAAAATATGAATGGTGTAGCTAGTAGGCACTGGTGGAATTTATACAGTGCATAGATCATTGAAAAAGCTTTGTGCTATGTAGTTGTGTAATTATGTTCTGTAGGAGTCAACTTTCTAATAGAAAAATAGATAGGATGATCTAGAATACCTTCTCCAGGTTGAGCTAACACCGCGCCAATGGCCATGCCAGAGGTGTCAATATGTACATTAAATGGTTTTTCCCATGAAGGAAAATATAGAATAGGCATGGTAGTAATTTTCTCCTTCAATGTCTTGAATGCGCGATGTTGTTATTCTCCACAGTAGAACATACCTTTCCCTTTCAATAACTCTTCTAATGGTGTGACAAATTTGGCATATCCTTTGATAAACTTTTTGTAATATCCTATATGACCCAAAAATCCATGCACCTCACTTTGACTAGTAGGCTCCTTAGGCCTATAATGATTGCAACCTTTGTTGGATCAACCAACAAACCCTCCTTGTAGATTATGTGTCCTAAAAGTATCCCAAATGGTGTAGCAAATATGCACTTCTTGATGTTCAAAGATATACTCAACCTGTCTACACTATTTAGCAGATTATCACAAAGTGATCCTTAACTAATCCATACACTATCCAATCATCTAAATATACATGTCGAAGTTGTGAATAAATTCCTTGAACGCTTAGACAACTATGTCCAAAATACAAGAAGCACATTTTTTAGATCAAAAGGCATTACAAAGATAAAGCGAAGCTACCCCATTTAGTAGTAAACATAGTCTTTTCTTGATCCTCCTAGGAAATCCAAACCTGATGATACCTAGAGAACCCATTTGTAAATGAATAGATTTCATGCCCCGTAACTCATTCTAGTATTTCCTCAGGAAAGCACATAGGAAATGGATCGGTTACATATGCAACATTCAGCTCCCTATAGTATATGCATATCCTAATCCATCCATCCTTCTTGATACACGATCACCATTGAACTAACCCATTCTCTCTCATCAAGGGGCTTGATAATCCCACACTTCAACATATAATCAATCTCTTCTTTGACCCTTTTGTGAAAATTGGGGTTCATCTTGTGGGTTCTCTTTCTTACTAGGTACGCACCCTCTTTAAGATTTATCTTCATCTCCCCTAACGATTCATGCATGCCTTTAAGTTCATGGTACCCCCTAGGAAATAAGTCCTGAAATCCCTTAGTAACTCTATGATTTTTGCCACTTCAGAGTCTGACCAATAGTCTCCAATTATGTTTTCCTTAGTCTTAGTATTTTTCTAATATTCACCTCGCTTTGTCTTCCTCGGTTCATGATAGGAACACATGGCCTTATCCACACCGTCTAATTCCTCATGCCTCCATGTTGAATGGTTTACATACGAGTATCTACTTCTTCATCATCCACTAAGTAGACCATTTTTCCTTTCTCTTTCTCAAGGAAAGCACGTTGAAGTAATGTTGCATCGGCCTCTAGGTTCTTCATCAAGATGCACTCTTGAGTCTTCTTTATCTAATAACTCCTAAAGGATTTCTTCAGCCTTGGCACTATCCCCCATAGTTAAGTGCTTGATAAATTTCAATGCTTCTTCTACATTGGAGGATTTGTAGAGAAGAATTCAAATGTCTGGGCCATTCCTGTAATTAAATTCTACCAATTTCTAGTTTCTCTATGGATTTATAGACATAAAAACCAAGCACGCATGCATCCTTGTAAAGTGGAATAAAACCGGTGCACCCATAGTGAAGGTGGTAAATCTTCTTTCCCTTCTATCTAGAGTCTCTCACACTTATGAACATGGTGCTGAATAGGATGATTACTATGATAAGTACTTATTTGAGTAGGTGCATTTCTCTTGAAGAACCTAGTAGTAAGAGCAATCCCAATTTCATTCCATCTAACAAGATTATCCCTGTGGGCCACCCACCAGTGTGTTGTTGTCCCACGTAGTGTATATGCTAGCATATTTCTTCTTTCTAGTAGGTCTATCCACTTTTATTCCATGGTGCACAGGAATACCATGGGATCCCCTTCTCCTATGTAACAAGGTACCAATTTGTTACCTATTCTCCTGACATAATGTGGTTTTTTACCTCAAGGGAATATGCTCTTTACTTTGTGCCCTACCAAATCATAAGTGTTGTGAGCCCAATTATCACAAGAAAAACTTGTAGTATCACTAATAGAATATGCATCCTCCCACTAAATTATTCCTTCTTTGGTTGGTTCAATCATCTTTGGATCTCGAATAGTGTACATAAATCCTATTTAGATCTTCTTCACTTAAGGGCTCAACATAGGGCACATATTTTCCATCTATTAAAGGGATAATAACTCTTTCCTCTTTGTTTTCAAAACTAATATAGCCCTTGTTGAACTAAAGATTGACATTATTTACATAGCACCAAGGATGCCCCAATAGATTTGGGAAGCTATCTGACTCTTCCAGTGCTAAAACTTCAAAGTCTCCAGTGAACTTGGTTCCTTTTATGGTAATGGATGCATCCTTCAAAACTCGATGAGAGTGGCCTTAGTCCAATTAGCCATGAATAATACATTAGAGGATGGCTGCAATGGGGGTCTTCCCATTTTTACCCATGCATCCAAGGTAAGAACATTGACTTTTGTGCCTGTATCAATCAGTATATTACTCAATATCCATCCATCCACAACAACATTCAGAGTGATTTCCTTGTAATAGTCCGTAGGACTATGAGGGGGAAGATTCAATGCAGGATCTATCATCTAGTATCGTGTACTTATGCGTGAGTGTTTCCTTTTAACCAACTCCTAATAGTGGAATGATGTTTTCCTGGCGCAACATTTTACACACTTCCCTCAAGTCATCTATATCGGTTTGGACTATCTATGATGCTTTATTTTACTCCTTTAATTATTGTATCTCACCCTAAAGATTCCTTATAAATTCCACGGTTTCCTAATAAAACTCCTTCTGATAGGTAGGATCTAGGTACCGTGTATGAATAACTTCTTTAGCGATGGTAGGTTTCTACTGTAATGCTTCCTTGGTGTGTGCCACCTCGCATGCAGTTATTATCTTCACTTATAGTGCTCCTAATTCCTCCTCCAACTTAGGCATCCATTGATTTTCAACAGGAACTATATCCTAACCATCCCTGCACCTTTATTTTCTTGTTTATGTTTCTTACACGATGCTCATATAAGTCCGGGCACTCCTCATAGCTATGGTTCTTTCCACAGAAATAACATGCAATATTTTGAGGAAATTTGTACCTATAGTGATAAGGAGATTTACATGTATAACACATTCTCGAGGAAACTCGCATCTTCCTCCACCACAGCCTCATCCTCCGTATCCACCTCGATATCCACATCCTTTTCCATGACCTCTATCAAAACACCCTCATTCTTGTCACAACGTAGTTGATTATGATCCCGATCCTTGTACTCATTCTTATTTTTATAACTATCTCATTACACTTTTCTATCATACCCCAATGTCTATAAAGCATCACGGATCTCGAACAATCAATCTACAATCTTCAGTATCATGGGTCATGGACTAGAAAATTTTACAATAGCAGGATACATTCTTCCTTATCATGCGTTGTAGCAAAGGACAATGGCTAGCATCATGATTCAAATGAAAGATCTCACAGTTTAACATCAATGAACATATGGACCTGCGAGGACAACTATCCTTTGTGTGTCCCTCTACCTCCCAATCTATACACCAAATCCCTCAAAGACATTTAATGGGCTGAATTCACTGATAATTTCTTTAACTACTTTTTCATAGCTGTAATATGTGCCTCTAAGAATGGGCTAACACCAGTGTCAATACTCCCAACTTCCTCAAGCACATAGGGCTACCTCCAATGCCTCGTGGGGATCGAGTATATGTCTTATGCGATTGATAGTGCCCTTCTAAATGGTGTAATCAATCCTCCAACGAACCATTGTGCATGTTTTCTTGTGATGAGGCCAGAATATGCCCAATAAATGTACAATAAATGATCTCATCTTACTCTCCTTTTGATTAAGTCTAACTACATTTTGTGACTTTTGTTTGATTTGATATGAGTTAGGATGTAATTTTCCATCTTTTGTTGATTATGATTCTAACGTTTAAAATCTCTATAATTCCTAACAAAGTGTTTTGGAAACTCAATTTTGTAATAAAGCAGGTCACAATCAAGTGAAAGAATGAAGTATGAAGTGGTCAACATGTTTTTGAGAGCATCTGTTTCACTACAACAGAGTTCTAGAACTTCTAAGCTAGTTTCGAACTCCATTACATAGTCACAGGATTTATCACCTAGTTCTAGAACTTCCGGACTTAGTTCTGAACTCTAGTACTTAGTTTCAAAATTATTGGAATTAGTTATGGAACTCCTGTAGATAGCTCCGGAACTCTCTAGGTTAAATCTGGAATGATTTCCTTTAGTTCTGGAACTCTTCTATTCCAAAGTTCTGGAACCGATAAGAATCTATTCCAAATGGTGACAATTTTCCAAATCAATGATCATATCAATCAAGAGTAGATTAGAAGACTTTTGACTCTCCATACTTACATATCTAGGATAATTATCACATAACTGTATGTCTAGCCATGTTCCAATTAAGCATCTATTTTGGGCTTGATTCAGTTCCATCATGTTAGTGGAACAGTTACGGCCATAAATGTACCCCTGGAAGAAGTATATATATAGACCTATAGATAGATTAAGATAATATAAAAAAGACAGAGGAATATAGAGATAGGATGAGATAGGATGAGATAGATATAGATTAATACAAAGATCTAGAAATTTCTTATAATGCGAGAAAATTTGATCAATAAAATAGACATTCTGTTTTGAGATAAAATTAAGTTGTCAATCATGTTTCAAGTCAGAGCAAGGGCCCACTCCTCCAAGATCCAGGATCCTCATTTTTTGTATTTATATTTTTAAAGAAAATAGTTTAGATCTATTAATTTTGTATCACTTTCAATTTAATTTTTTTTATAGAATTGTCCCTGTAGGTGTTCTAGCTTAAGTTCTTATTTCTTTGCAATCATTTTTGAGCATTCTCAATTATATGTTTATTTATGTAATGTTGGTTTTCAGAAATCTATTTCATTTATGCAAAGTGTGTTTATTTCTAAGCAATTCATTTCTGCAAAGTGTGTTTACTTCTAAGGAAAAGTGTGTTTGTTTCCAACAATTCATTTATGTAAAGTGTTCTTACTTCCAACATGTTTTCATGGTTTGATTCTAATAAGGTTCTTAACCAAGAAGTCCTTAAGACATTAAAAATATCCTCCATACATTAAAAATACCTACAATTAATTACTAGATTTCAAAGATTCCTCTTGTTTCATATAGATTTAGACACAACCCCGGTTTGAATATCCCATTATTTTGGGTAGACCTTGGTTAGCTACAAGCTGATTGCTGCCTTAATTGATTGCAAGTTAGGTGATATGACTATTTCAAATGGTAAGAGTTCTAATAAAATTTCATTATATCCCTCTGCACGACCTTTTAATGATAATCAAGAGCAATTATGGGTTGATAATCATGATATTAATGAGAAAAATTTGTCTTCATTGGCCATGATCACATTATAGGATCACGTACGATAAATATAAGATATGATTAATCCACCATTGAATGTACACCAATCATCCTTGGAGTAGTCAAGAATAGTTCTAGAACCTACGAAATTAGTTCTAAAACCTATAGAATCTATTCCGGAACCATCACAATTAGTTCTAGAACCATCACAATTAGTTTCGAACCACACCAACAACAATTCCCTGCAAATGAAGATAATTTCACTCTAGAGGAATGATATTTCTCTTGGGGAGAGGAATAATCTATAGCTTCAGCTTCACATATATCAGGAGATGATGAAGGATTTTTGGAAAGCAGTGATGAAAAATTGACCTACAACAAGATAAGTATCATAATTCTTCTTATTGTCCCTTGTCCAACATTTTGTCTCAAGGAACTTTTAGAGATGTTGCTACATATCATATGTTGTTTCCACATGCATGTCCACTAAATAATTTAATGGAACCCTTTAAAAAAAATCATCATACAATGGAACGAAACATTTTGAAATTGAACCGGTAAAACTTTGAATATTAATAGTTGGTTGAAGAACGATGAAGAAGATAAACTGTTTGATGTTCTGAAAGATCATACTAAAGCTTTTGCTTGGGATTACAAAGATATGAAAGGAATCCACCTAAGTATCTACACTCATCACATCTATACTAAAAACATTAAACCAGTTAGGAAACCTAAGAGAAGGATTAATCCAGCCTTAAGGGATATAGGCAAACAAGAAATTGAAAAACTATTACAAGTAGGTTTTATCTACCCTATCTCAGATAGCCAATGGGTGTGTCCTCTTGTAATTGTCCCTAAAAAGAACAGAAAATGGAGAATTTATGTTGACTATAGGGAACTGAACAAAGCCACACTGAGAGATTATTTTCCCCTACCATTCATAGATCAAGTCTTTGACAACCTTTCGTAAGCGAACTTTTCCTTCTTGGATGGATTTAGTGGATACAATCAAATCAAATTTGTTGCTGAGGATTAGGATAAAACTACATTTACATGTCCATGGGGTACCTTTTCCTATAGGGTATTACCATTTGGATTATGCAATGCTCTAGCAACCTTCCAAAGAGTTGTGTTAGCAATTTTTGTAGACCTAACAAATGACTGTGTAGAGGTATATATGGATGACTTCACTGTGCATGGAGATACATTTCATGATGCCTTGAAAAATTTGGACAAAGTATTGATAAGATGTGAGAAACACAACTTTTCTCTTAGCCATGAAAATGTTTGATGATGGTTGATGAAGGGATTGTATTAGGACACCATATTTCAAAAAGAGGAATTCAGGTTGATCAAAACAAAATCAGAATTATTTCAAACTTACCTGTTCCTCAAACCCCCATAGATATCAAGTCATTTATAGGACATGCTAGGTACTATAAAAAATTTATCAAGGATTTTAGTAAAATTACTACCCCCATGTTTAATTTTCTTACCAAGGACTGTGAATTTCTTTGGGATGAAAAGTGTCAACATGATTTTGAAGAAATTAAAGAGAAATTAATAATTGCACCAATATTGAGAGGACCTAACTTAGAGAAACATTTTCATATCCAAATAGATGCCTCAAATAATTCCATTGGTGTAGTTTTGGGATAGAAATATGAAAAAGGGAAAATGTATTCTATCTATTACCTTAGCAAGAATCTTAATCCCACTAAAAGAAATTATACCACCACTGAAAAATAATTTCTTGTTGTGAGCTAGACAATTAATAAGTTTATACATTACATTATAGGGTTCAAAATATTTGTACATACAGATCACTTAGTAATTAAATATTTAATTAAAAACCATTGGTTGGAGGTAGAATAATTAGATGGTTATTTATTTTACAAGAATTTGATATTACCATTATAAAAATCTAGGTAAATCTAATGTGGTAGCTGATTTCTTGTCAAGACTAACCACTACAAGAGAGAAAGATAGAGTCAAGGATAAATTTCTAGATAAACAATTGTTTGTTATTTTAGCTGATACACCTTGGTTTGCTGATATGGAAAATTATCTTGCAACAGGGAAGTTTCCTCCTTCTTTCACCAAGAAACAAATAAAGAAGTTAATCAAAACCAGTGCACAATTCAAATGGTTAAATGGAATGATATTTAAGTGTGGTCCTGATTTGGTTTTACGCAGGTGTGTAAGAGAAGATGAAATCTTTGACATCCTCCAGAATGTCATGATGAACCAAGTGGAGGACACTATTCAGTGAAAAGAACAACTCACAAGATACTTGGCACTGGTTATTATTGACCATCTCTATACAAAGATGTGAAGAGATATATCAAGCGGTGTGATCCTTGTCAAAGGATGGGACAACCAACCTTTACCAATGAAATTCCTTTACAACCTCAAGTAGTGATTGAACCATTTGAGAGATGGGGTTGGATTTTTTTGGTCCTTTTAGTCCTTCACAAGGGAAGGAACATATTATTGTGTGTACTAATTATGTGACAAAGTGGGAAGAAGTGCAGGCTTTAACAAATGCCACTAAAGAAGTAGTTGTTGATTTCCTTTGGCACAAAATTATGGTAAAGTTTGGAGCACCAAGGAGCATAGTTTTAGACCAGGGACCAAAATTTATGTCTAATATGATCCAGGCTTTCACAATGTATTATCATATCAATCATAGGAATTCATCTCCCTATCACCCATAATCAAATGGACAAGTTGAAGTAACGAACAGAGAATTGGAAAACATCCTTACCAAAATAGTTGAAGCAAGAAGAAGAGATTGGGTAAAAACAATACCAAGTTTTCTCGGCTTACAAGACAAACTTGAAAACTACTACAGGGTTTCACCATATGAGTTAGTCTATGGGAAAAATCCCTTGTTTCCTATTGAGTTTGAACTATAGACATTGAGGACAACAGTCAAGGTGGGTATTGAGTTAGATGTAGCTCAAAAGGAGAGAATCCTTCAACTCAATGAGTTGGATGAATTGAGGATAGAAGAACTTCAGTGAGACAAAGATAATCCAAGATCAAAGGAGAAAATGGCATGATACACATATCAAGGAAATTCAATTCAAAGTAGGGACTAGGAATTGATATTTGATTCTAATTACCAGTAATTCAAAGGCAAGCCGAGAACCAGATGGTTAGGACCCTATCATATTGATAAGATATTTGATAATGGTTCTATTTAACTACTTCCCATTGATGACAATAGAAGAACACTCTTGGTCAATGGACATAGGTTAAATCTTTACAGGAATCCTCCTCCTAAGGATGAATTCTTGAAGAAGATTAAAGCAGATAGAGAATTTGATCATATGGAAGAACCTAGTTCTTCCAAAATGATCAAATAATTGGATGAATAGATTTAGAATTAAGGGAAGAGAATGAAAACCAGTAAATGATGCTCTCTTCCCCAAAAAAGAAATAAAAAAAATAAGGGAAGAGAATGAAAACCTCAGAATGGTGTTCTCTTCCCCAAAATTTTTTTCTCTTAGAGATCAATTGAAAACCAACAACGGAAGTTGATATTCCCAAATAAATGGCTAATTCAAAATATAAAAACTTTGTAATTCCAGCTTTTTTCTAACTCGCTTCCTTTTGTTTCACTTTTTAGGAATGATGAGTCATCATGATGACGGGATTACATCATCAGGGATGGTAATTATATATTTAACTCATTAAAGGTTAGATTAAAATTTTGCATGTGTGATTAAATTTTATTTAAAAGTTGATATGATGGGTCATCTATTGTTCATCATGATTAAAGGTGAGTAATCATGAGAAAGATATTAATGGAATAAATTGACGGCATAGTTATAATGAGTCATCATTAGTGTGGAACCAACAAAGTGAAAACTAAGTTGTAGAGAAACTTCAAGGAAGAAGCAACGAATTAGGTTTGCATTCCGCAGCTACAACACAGAAGTTTTGTAGCTAAGTACACAGAAATTCCGCAACTAATTATAGTGATTTTGTAGCTAAAATCACCAGGTTCCATAGCTAAGCAAAGAGTTATTTAGCCAACCTACACAAGATTAAAGAAGAAAAAATTTGAATCACCTTTATATCATGGGGATTAAGAAGAAGTTGGAACTAGAGGATGATACCCAACTCATTGTCAGATGAAGAAGTGGTGGCTATCTTCCATCAGCAGGATGGCTGGAATTTCTGAGAAAGTTTTCTAGGTATAATGATGAATTGGTAAGAGAATTTGTTATAAATTTAGAGCAATCCAGAAAAAGGTTAGAAATTTTTTTATTCCTTTTTCTATGAATACAATAAATAATGTATTTGGAGTGCCAATTGTGCATATCCCAAACCTTGTCAGAGGGACATTAAAAGACTTGGTTGAAAACTTGTTGAAAAGGGGGAAGTTAAACCCAAATATATTTACAACATGAAGAAAATCATAAAAGGGGTCAAAAGGGACAGCTTTCCCAAACCCTTTGACAGAGTGGAATTTTGGGTAGTCAAGTATTTAACCTGTGATGGTCAATTTGGGTCAGTAGGAAGAGAAGTTCTAAAGATCCTCATATACCTTAGATATGGAGCTACAAAACTAGAATATATAATAAACCTTCTAGGGTTTCTTTTCGAATCCATCCATACAATGGCCCAAAGGTATTCCCGGGGTGTGGGAACAATCAGACATCATGGGATAGTGCATTTAGTGTGCCAAAACCATTTCCTTTCGAAGAAAAATAGAGAGAAAATGTGGGAGAAATTTCTTAACAAGTTTAAGCAGAGCCCTAATATTCTCAGGAGAGTAATAGAAACTCCTTCTACTCCTACAATTAATTTGGAAATGGATGCCACTACAGAGGAAAAGAAATAACTAGGTGGAGAGGAAATACCAAAAAGAAGAAGATATGAAAGGACTAAAACTGCAGAACCAACTATTCCTCTTGAAGAAATTACTTCCTCTCATAGTAGCTATAGGAGAGCCAATATTTGTCTCTAATAGTGATAGTTCACCGAGGCAAGAGAAAGAGGTGAAAATTAGAATAAGCTCTAGGAGGAGACCCATTTCTATGCATTTTGAGGCTCCTCAAAGAAGGAAAATTCATAAAAATTCTAAAGAAATTCCAAAGGAAATGAAAGATCAAGAAGGGCTGGAAAAGGAAGATGCTGATATTTTGGGCAAGCATGGCCATGAATCCTCCTAGACCAAGCCAAACAGAGATAGAAAAAGAAGATGAGAGATTTGAAGAACAAGTTCTTCAAGAATTGGGTGAACTAGAAGCATTGTCACATGAAGAAGAAGAGTTGGCATCTTGGAGGTGAAAAGGGAAATTTCCTTTGTAAAAGAAGAATTCTCAACTCCCCAAGAAATTTTAGAGAAAGAAGAAAAATAATAGGTTAAACAGTGCTGTTTTGTCCGAGATAAGAACTCAGATTAGAGAAAAGTATTAGGATTTGAAGTTTCTCAAACTTAAATTAGAATAGAGAGAAATGATTATTGAGGAATTAAAACTCATCTCACCGATAAGATCGAGGAATTGGTGAGAGATTAATAGCAAATACTGGAGAAAGAGGAGGAATGTCAAAATTCTAGAAAACAAATTACTATGTCAACAATCTCTCACACAAACCGAATTAACTTATTGGCCACGTAGATACCTATGGGATGATACTTGTAGAGAACTCAAGAAGCCAAGACATTCAATGGGGACTTTAAAAGCAAGATGGAAGAAGAGAAGAAAGCAAGAAAAGGATGGGAAGAAAAGTTATACAAAGAAGAAAATGAAAAATTTAAATATCTTGTGAAAATACAAATGGTTTGCATGATGAGTGAGAAATTGCTTGCATGCAGGAGACCTTCTCCTGCATATAATGTGTTTTTGGAGGAACAATTCATTCGCTGGTAGTTTTCAAGGATAACATGTGGTTTTCCACATTAAATAAAAGATGAATCTGATTTCATAGTATACTATTCCTTAGCTAATGCCGAACAAAAACTTCTCTGCAAATTCTATCTCTATAATTTCATGATGGAAAAGAACTCAGGTTTTATGATCAATTTGTATGTAGGAGAGAGCCAACTTAATGCATTTGTTTCTGTTCTCCAAAATCAAATTGCATGGAAGGAAAGGGAGTCGAGAATCATGTAAAGGGTAGTTCATCTAGTCTCTATATGAGAATTGATTATGGTAAACCATCTACCTTTGCTACACATTTCAGATCCCATGCATTTGATAAAAGGTTCAAGAAACCTTATCTTTCCAATTTGAAAAGAAGTATTAATGCCTTCACCTCTTATGAAGAGGAAAATTTTGAAGATATGTATGAGGTATGTTTGAGAAGATGGGAATTTCTCATGATGGTATTGAGAAGAAGGAAAGTAATATATCCCACAAAATTAATCTAGAGTTTTCATATAGAAAAAGATTTATGTACGCTAATTCCTCGAGATCAATGAAAAGAACAAAGGTATATGGATAGGAATTATATCAAGACCTCCACTCCTTCTCACCCCCATGTCACCATGGTAGAATAAAGAACCACAAGATTCCACCGAATTTGATGCATGGTAGAGGAAAGTAGAAGGTGAGTAGGGTATAGTACATCTAATTAAAGCATTGGGATATTTAGTATCAGCCATTTGACCTAAGAAATAAAATGGAATGAAGAATATGTAACCCTGAATTTGAAGAGTAAATCTTGTAAAGGGATTGAAAAAAAGTATGGGGGAAATGATGAGGCCGAAATATGCCTCGCTAAATGTATAATAAATGATCTCATCTTACTCTCCTTTTATTAAGTCTCATCGGATTTTGTGACTTTTGTTTGATTTGATATGATTTAGGATGTAATTTTCCATCTTTTGTTGATTGTGATTCTAATGTTTAAAATCTCTATAATTCCTAACAAATTTTTCTGAAACTCAGTTTTGTAATAAAGCAAGTCACAATCAGGTGGAAGAATGAAGTATGAAGTGGTCAACATGTTTTTGAGAGCATTTGTTTCACTACAAAAATTTCCAAAACTTCTAAGCTAGTTCCGGAACTCCATTACACAGTCATAAGCTTTATCACCTAGTTCCGAAAATTGTGGACTTAGTTATGGAACTCTAGTACTTAGTTCTGGAATTATCGTAATTAGTTTCAAAAATCCTGCAGATAGCTCAAGAACTCTCTCGGTTAAACTTGGAATGATTTACTTTAGTTCCGGAACTCTAGAAGAGTTCCAGAACCGATAAGAATCTATTCCAAATAGTTGGTGATTTTCCAAATCAATGATCCTATCAATCAAGAGAAGATTAGAAGATTCTGACTCTCCATACTTATAGATCCAGGATAATTATCACATAGTCATATGTCCATCCATGTTCCAATTCAACATCTATTTTGGGCCTAATTCGGTTCCATCATGTCAAGGTGGAACAGCTTATGCCCATAAATGCACCCCCGAAGAAGTATATACATATAGACTTGCAGATAGATTAAGATAATAGAAAAAGATAGAGAAAATATTGATAAGAAGAGATAGATATATATTGATACACATATCTAGCAATTTTTGTAATGCAGAACATTTGATCAATAAAATAGTCATTCCTATTTTGAGAGAAAATTAAGTTGTCAATCCTGTTTCAAGGCGGAGCAAGGGCCCACTCCTCCAAGAACCAGGATCCTCGTTTTTGGTATTTATATTTTTAAAGCAAATAGTTTAGATATGTTAATTCTGTATCACTTTCAATTTAAAATCTGTTGTAGATTTGTCCTTGCAGTGTTCTAGATTAAGTTATTATTTCTTTGCAATCATTTTCCGAGCATTCTCAATTATGTGTTTATTTATGTAATGTTTATTTTCAGCAATCTATTTCATTTATGCAAAGTGTGTTTACTTCCAAGGAAAAGTGTGTTTATTTCCAAGCAATTCATTTCTGCAAAGTGTGTTTACTTCCAAGGCAAAGTGTGTTTATTTCCAACAATTCATTTCTGTAAAGTGTGTTTACTTCCAACATGTTTTCATAGTTTGATTCCAATAAGTTTTTTAACCAAGAAGTCCTTAAGACATTGAAAAGATCCCCCATAAAATACAAAATACCTACAATAAATTACTAGATTGCCAAGATTCCTCTTGTTGCATATAGCTTTAGACACACCCTTGGTTTGAATATGAAATCAACAGAAATTTGATTAAATGAAGGAAATAACAAAACCCATCAACTTACGTGAATATCATAGGAAAGTTTACGTGCGAAGCATTTTAAAATGGGCATCACCTCACACACTCTCGCAGAGTTCCTTAATATCTTTGAGCACACTTACACTCTTCTCGCTCAAATTCTAGAATATAAAACTCTTCCAAAAACACATCCTTCAATGTTGCATAATCCACACAAGTTTGATCAGTGGTCAAACTTCCTATACTAGCCGTGTGCACGTCCCTAAAATGTGGTAAAGAACTTGGCTTTCTTGCACTCTTAATCCATGATCCCTTTTACACACCATAGTATTTCACACATAAGCACATGTTCAAGTGAGCATATTCTATTCCTTTATACTTTGGGAGACAAAGAGATATCTCCATGTAAATATTCCGAGGTCATGATGTGCCTTGCCCACTTGATTTAGAACCTCCTTTATTTCCTCTCGCCTCTAGAACCACCGAGATCCACCGGAACTAGAACCACCCATACCTCCTGATCCTCCATCCGTATTTGGAATAGGACCTCGTAGATGTACTCCCCTATGCTCCTATAGTAGTACTATAATGAACCTCTATAGTCTGTGAAGTAGTTCAACTTCTAGAAGTGAATCCAAAATTTTGTGCACTCACGTCCCGTATTGACAATGCACCTAAAAATGTACCTCCAAATAATAATGAAGTCGTCTACCCTACCATTGATGTACTTGCTCTCTTAATTCCCAAACTCACTTGTTGATTACATTTTGTACTAAATACTTGAAAACCAAACGCAAGGTCTAGGTTATCAGGTAGGTTTAGATGCGTGCCCATGGCCCAGCTTCATCTCTTTCTTGCATGATTCCTTGTGAGGACAAGGAGGGTTCCCTATCATTCTTTCCCGGATGGGGAGTTCCCGATGCTCTAGCTCCCTGTCTTCTACGTGATCTCTAAATCCTTCGTGAGCCATCTCTCTCCTCAACTCCATCCACTCTTCAATGTCACGTTGCTTCTCTATCTCCCTCTCACATGCCTTATTACACTTGAGCCTCCTTTATTCCCTCTACCTTGATGCTGCTAAGTCTACCATCCTTCACCAATCCTATTCCTTCCCCCGCACATGGTGGGGTTTAGCTAGCCATAGGTTTGTCTTCCAAATTCAAGGTTACCATTAATATCTTGATTGCCAGCGGGATACCTTGTAAGTATGGTCCTCTAGGATACCAAAAAAATTGGAATTCAGCTACCTCCAGGAAAGAGTACATTAAAATTGAATACTCTAGAATATAACTATTTAAAACACCATGGAACCATGTATCTATAACGTGAGTCCAGATTAGATCAGCATCATAAGAGCCTTGAAATTATTCATGTGTCCAAACAAGCATGTGATATCTCCAATTCTGTTTAGATGCATATGTAATCAGCCATTCGTATAGCTCTACTGGGAAAATAGCAAAGAAGCTCTCATATAAATTGTCATACAAATTCTATTCCACCCAAGTGTGTGCATTAAACTCAGATCCAGTGCTAAACCTACGTGCGTATTCTTCCTCTAGATCATGTATCCACTCCTCAACACTCGCTAGAGTTAACTGGTATGTCTTCATCATGAACCATCATGGAAATAACCAAAAAGAGGTCCTAGTAATGGAACCAATGATGCAAAGCATAGAATTTACAAGAATACACCCTAGACGTAATGGCACATCACTCACCCTAGACTCGAGCAATACCCAAAGTGTACAAAGGTACCACATCCGTCTTTAGGGTTGTTATAGCAGGATGTTAGCATGATGAAGAATTAAAGCTTATAGATACATTACTAATACATCATTCTATAGTGCACAATAGTTTTGGATCTAAGGAAGAATAGACTTTAAACAATAATCATGATGGAATCAAGTACATGTAATATCCAATTACACACAAGAATAACACTCAGGTTCGGCTAATATCCTCCATATATTAAAGATAAAAATTACATGGAAGCTTCTTACAGTAATGGCAATCTATGCCTACATGCGCACAAATATAATTCAAGAATCCATTCTCGCAAACGTGCATACATACATATCCCACTCTCTCTATGTTTGTATATTCACCATCATACATGTATATCTACTACACAGTTCATTACATTTATATAAGGGTGGGGATTTCCTTCAACTCTTATCCATTCCAAAAATAGGTTACATGTTATTAATAGCCACGCGCCATTTACAAGCATATCCCCACATGCAAGTGTACTAACTATATACTTTTGTTAGTTAACTACAAATGATAATCCTATTCCTAGTTTACATCCATACAAAGTGCTTTGTATCCGATCATCAATAAATAGCTAATGCATGGTGTGCACATCTCTACCTCATTTATGTTCTTTGCATGCCATCTCTAAAAATAGACCTTCATGAGCAAAAAATGGCTAAGTATCGAATGTCGAACTTCTACTCAAGTACGCGCATGTTCTTTCTATTCATTCACACCTTTGAATATGACCTACTTTCCCACGTGGAATTATTGTGTGCTTTCTATCAAGTGTTCTCTGATCAACAGGATTGATTACGAAATTCAAGAAAAGGAATCATATAAATATAAATTTATGTGATCATAATAAAGGACCAAGCACTAAGCACTATCTATCACCACATAAGGTTGCATCCATCAAAGCATATAAGATCTCCATCTCATTTATCTAATTCCATCATAACGGAAACAAGGATTGGTTTTCTCCATCACACTTCATAGGAGGAAATTTCATTCTATTCCATTCAAACATTTACTACATTCTATATCTAGAAACTTTCTCGTTATCCAAGTGAGACCGACACAAGAGCAACCTAGGGCACAATTACGCACACACACACATAGAACTACATTGGTCTTGAGATGTAGTGTAGTTCTCATCATAAGTTCACCATTATGATAGATAAGGATAGTGTTATCTAATTTCCGCTACCCACTAAGATTAGATAACAAGCAGATTCCTGCTCAATCGAGGTTCCCATAGTTTTGAATCTCACTAGGAGTCAATCCTTCAACAATACAGCCAAATCCATGATTAAATCTAAGATTAGGACACGTCAAACTCAAAAGGAAGTTGTTATCCCACAAGAAGTGCTAAATGTTAACTTGGCATGAGTTCTAAGAAGTAAAGGAAGGGGAAGCTTTGGATCCTTATAAGGCTTACACATGGAGTCAACTGTGGAAGACTCACCCAAAGTAAAAGTCTTTGTAGTAATATATGACCGACTCATTACTTACCGAGAGGATGGAGGCCCAATCATGAGTAAAGCTAGGTGTTAGCCCAACGCACTCCTAGAAGCTACAATGAAAGCAAGGACCCTAGAGAAGTGCTTGACCTCCACGTGGATTTCATTAAATCAGCTCCAAGTTTGAGGTAGATTGCTAAAAGATTGGCGATAAGCCAAAATCCACGTAGGGGAGTTATGGCACCTATCTAAAAAGTTTAAATATTTAGATCTTTTGAAAATATCAAGGCAAAGGTCATTCAAATAGTCTTTTCAGGGATGAAGTTAATGCATAGTTCCATGCGAAGAGTGCAAACCTGGGAATACTTAATTTGTTCACCTGCATTCAAGAATCATTCTCATAAAAATAACATAGATAGGCACCACTTGAATCATGAGCTCAAGACCCAATGCATAAGAAATTAAAGATCCAAATATGTAATAATGATTTGGAAGAATAAGTCCACTCCAAGGGATTTGGTTGCAAAATAGTTAAGAGATGCATTAAATAGGCATGGCTCTCACTCTTTAAAAAAAGATAATGGGAAAGTGTGACAAAGATCTCAAAAATATATTTTTGTCACTTCGCACACCATTTATCATAATTAAAAATATTTTGAGAAGGGTCTCTCACACCCTTCTCCTCCTATATATTGAAACTAAAGGCTTCAAAATAAGGAGACACTTCTAGAGTTAGTTAGTTTCTTCTTCTGTAAAAGGTAGGAGGCTAGATATTTGGCCTTCTTTCTGAGATTGTAATGACATTTTGCCTCTTATCTATTGTAATACTGTGCATGATATTTGGAGTAATATAATATTCCATGTGATGCATTCTGTCCATCCTTTGTGTAATCTATATTATCTCTGATAGCCTTTATTTTGATATAGACAACTATGCATTTAGGTGCTATTGCTATCTTTAGAAGTTGTGCTTGGATAAGTTTGGAGTAGTATTTTTGTGTGGATCATCTCTAGTCTATGGTGCATCTTGTCCACCCTTTTCATTTCCCACCTTTC
The DNA here is from genome assembly GCA_018340775.1 of Taxus wallichiana var. yunnanensis. Taxonomy (NCBI): domain Eukaryota; kingdom Viridiplantae; phylum Streptophyta; class Pinopsida; order Cupressales; family Taxaceae; genus Taxus; species Taxus wallichiana. Next base: position 485,564,466 of record CM031238.1, read on the forward strand.
TCTCTATTTCAGCTAGTCGTGTTACGAGTTAACTCTTTCACTTTTTGGTGCATCGCCCCATTAAGTTTAAAGATTAGTTCATTTTCTTAGACCCTCAACTCATACCAAAAAGAAGAGCTAGCTTCTTTAAAATCTGGAGGTCACCTTAGGGCACACATCCCACTAACCTAAGGTTTCCTATGACTTTGACGGTTCATCCACCAAGGATGATCGTCAACAGTTTTCCTGGCATGCCGGGTGGAATGACTCGAGCGGTATTTATCATTGCATCAACTCGGTCTGTTCCTGGTAAAGTTCAATCTTTAATGGAGATAGTTACAGAGAACATCCAATGACTCCACATGGTCCGAACAAATCATTACAAAATCTCGTAGACTTCCCTCTCATCCATCTCCACTCATCTTTCTTTCCATGTCTTCCATTTCTCTTCATCCTATGGATTTGTGCAATCATGACTTCATTACCACCAAGGGATCTTCCCTTCTCCATCTCCAAGCCATCCATTCCACCCTTCCCCTTTCTTTGAGCAGCTATACCCCTCGCACCAACAAGTAATGACTCCAAATCCAAAATAAGAGGAGCATATGGTGAGAAGTGATACAAACTCAGGAGGTTCGTATCATGAGTTGAGCATTCAAGAAGCTATAAATGTTGCCTATGTTTTTCCTCCCCACAAAGCAGAGCCCCTAGAAGAGTTTGGGCTAACGAGATTCATATTGTAAGATGAAACCACACATGATGGAAATTGTGCAGACTCAAAAGCCATCATAAAAAGTGGGAGACTTTGAAAGAGGAGGAAGAAGATAAGCTCAAGTGCTTATCAAATTTGGGGGATGCCTCAATGAAGAAGAGCCTATGGAAATAAAAACCTTTGCCACTTCATCACCCCCACAAAAAAAACCTTCTTCTCATAACAGATCCCCTGGGACTAGTCCAAGGACTATAGAAAAATGTATCATTGAAATTATTTTTCTTTCAATCAAAGAGCTTGGATTTGCCAAAAAGATGCTAAAAACAAGGAGGGAGGAGATAAGGATGACACCCTTTAGGGAATCCTATAAAAATACTTTTTCCAAAAGATGCAATCCATAACAATTGGCAGAACAAAGAGTCACACCAACTCCCACCAGAGGATGGTCCTTATCAAGATTAAGGAGAACGTCAATACCAGTCATGCTCACTTTAGGGCATGAGGATAATTTCCAAGGCCCCAAGGGTCGATGTGACACCTCTAACCAAAAGATGAACATCTCGAGGAGGTATTCATTCTATTTGCTGATACCATGGGGGAAGAGTGAAAGGTAAATTTTCACTCTTATTACAAGCCATGCCTATAGCTAAATTAATTGTATGGCCACACTTTATAAGGAAGGGAAGTTATTTCTCCTTGTTAGTTTTAGGTTTTTTTTAATTTTTCAAAAATAGTTAGCTTAGGAGTAGGAGTAGATTTCTTTCTACAAAATAAGTGCATACACACACTCTACATGACTCATTTGAGTCATGTATGTTTTGTCTCTTTGTATAGGCCCACGTTTTTATTACTCCATTAAAAGGCACCAGATTCCTCAAGAAGACTCCAGCTCACAGGAGAAATTTTAGTGACTCGTAGCAATTATAGTCTCCACTCCAAGTAAAATCGAGTAACTAAAATCAGTCAGCAAAGTGACATTGTGGATTCTTCAACTTTCTACTCTCACAAAAACAAATAACAAAGTTTCCCTTATGAGAGTAGGAAGGCACAAGGATTGACTAAATGGCTACAGAGGCTTAGAAACCCTTCAGACACTATGGACCAGGTTTAGATTAGCTCATAACATGGCCTAGACCCAAGGGACAATGGGATATTATGGGTTCTTTCCATTTAGTAGGCTAATGGTCCCCGTGAGTCACCAAACTATTATCTAATTTCTATTGCCCGCTAAGATTAGATAACAAGTAGATTCTGCTTAATCAAAGTTTCCATAGTTTTGAATCTCACTAGAGTCAATCCTTCAACAATATATCTGAATCCATGATTAAATCCAAGATTAGGACACACCAAACTCAAAAGGAAGCCGTGATCCCATAGGTAGTGCCAAATTTCAACTTGGCATGAGTTCCAGAAGCAAAGGAAGGGGAAGATTTAGTGCCCCGTGAGGCTTACACATGGAGTCAACTGTGGATGACTTGTCCAAAGTAAAAGTCTTCACAATAATATATGATCAGCTCATTACTTACCCAAAGGATAGTGGCCCAATCACAAATAAAGCTAGGTGTTAGCCCAATGCACTCCCAAAAGCTACAATGAAAGTAGGGACCCTAGAGAAGCGCTTGACCTCCACGTGGATTTCATTAAATCAGCTCCAAGTTCAAGGTAGATTGCTAAAAGATTGGCGATAAGCCAACATCCATGTAGGGGAGTTATGGAACCTATCTAAAAGGTTTAAATATTCAAATATTTTGAAAAGATCAAAGGAAAAGGGTCATTCAGCTGGTCTTTTCAGGGATGAAGTTAATGCATAGTTCCATGTGAAGAGTGTGAACCTAGGAATACTTAATTTTTTCACCTGCATTCAAAGTTTCATTCTCATAAAAATAACATAGATAGGCACCGCTTGAATCATGAGCTCATGACCCAATGCATAAGTAATTAAAGATCCAAATATGTAATAATGATTTGGAAGAATAAGTCCACTCCAAGGGAGTCAGTTGCAAAATAGTTAAGAGATGCATTAAATAGGCATGGCTCTCACTCTTTAAAGAAAATATAATGGGAAAGTGTGACAAAGATCTCAAAAAATCTATTTCTATCACTTCGCACCATTTATCATAATTAAAAAGAGTTTGAGAAGGGTCTCTCACACCCTTCTCCTCCTATATATTGAAACCAAAGGCTTCAAAATAAGGAGACACTTTTGGAGTTAGTTTCTTCTTCTATCTCAGTTCTTCTTCTGTAAAAGGTAGGAGGTTGGAGCTTTGGCCTTCTTTCTGAGCTTGTAATGGCATTTTACCTCTTATCTATTGTAATACTGTGCACAATATTTGGAGTAATATAATATGCCCTATGATGCATTCTTTCCATCCTTTGTGTAATCTATATTATCTCTGATAGCCTTTATTTTGATATAGACAACTGTGCGTTTAGGTGCTATTTCTATCTTCAGAAGTTGTGCTTGGATAAGTTTGGAGTAGTATTTTTGTGTGGATCATATCCGGTTTATGTTGCGCCTTGTCTACCCTTTTCACTACCCACCTTTCTATCTATTTCATCCAGTCACGTTATGAGTTAACTCTTTCAATTTTTGGCACATCACCCTCGTTAAGTTTAAAGATTAGTTCATTTTATCGACCCTCAACTCATACCACAAAGAAGATCCAGCTTCTTTAAAATATGGAGGTCACCTTAGGGTGCATGTCCCACTAACCTAAGGTTTCCTACAAATTTGATGGTTCATCCACCAAAGATGATCATTAACAGATAGTACAATCCCTCATTTTGCATATTTTTTTAGGATTTGATGTTTATGTGAGGGTTTTGTAAGTTTATATTTCATTTTATGATTACACTAACCTTAGTGATCTTGGTGCAACCCCAAAGCGATCAAGGGTGAATAAAGGAAAACACCTTGTGACACCTCAAAGGAGGTTTTTTGAGCATTTCTATAGACCCAAGTACCCATAAACATGTCCAAGGTGCCTGTGGGTGCTCCTATCCTCTCAAAGTTCCTTAGTCTAGCATGTTCCTCTAGTTTTACATTTTACTGCACTCCAATGTGACAGTCACTACTTCACATTTTCATTTTCTTCAAATTTTTGTATTCTTTAGAACTGTTTGAATAATATAAGTCTTCTTACCCTCTCCTTGTAATTAGGGTTTCATTATTTATTGATTGGTTTACTTGAGTGTATCACTATACTTAATTTATTATTAATTTATCTGTAATCTTACATTTAGATTAGGCATATAAAGTTACATTTTATCTTTAAATCAATTTGGTGAACTCCGAACTCAATTTACATGCTCCCGGATCTTATTTCTCATCTCTCTAGGGTCTTGTGATCATGAACATCTCCATCCATGTTTATCTACAGAATTATCCTGATTGTATCAATAAACATAGATAATATTTAATTACTTCTTTATTCCTCCTCACACATCCCCCTCGACTATATATATCATAAATTTACTTCCTCTTTATCTCTTAATGAGGATTAAATCACTTTCACCTCATATGAGTTTCCTTCTAAAGAAATTTTAGAGTATGACACCCCTATATATTCAAGCTTGTATCAACAATTTCAGGGTAAAGCGTGCCTTATTAGACAAATGGGTTTGGCCTCAACATTTTTAATATATCCTTTCTTCATCATTTAGGCCTCTCTAAAATTCTTTAGCTCCTTCATCAATTTCTATCCATGGATTTGATAATATTCCTAAGTGTGTTTTAGGTACCATTACTCTCCCTATCACTGTTGGTCCATGTACAATCACTATTCCATGTCATGTCATGCCCAATAACCTCAATTATAATATCCTTCTTGGGTGGCCTTATATCCATGTCATGCATGAATTCCCCTCTATGCTTCATATGTGGCTTAAATTCCGTTATCAAGGAATGTTTATGATGTCCCAACTGATCCATCTCCTTTTGCATATTGTCATTCTATTGAGCAATCTAGTGATACTCCTTGTTCCTCTGCTCCTACTCAAACAATTTTCTAAATATGGACTAGGATATGAATATTTTTACCACTATGGCTTCTCTAATACAAGCTTAGGTCAACATGAACATAAAGTAACAACACTTTGGGACCTTCCTACACAATCTCACAAATTTGGATTGGGATATCATCCTCCATCTTTCCCTCCTTCAGAAGCTTATACCACCTTACATACTTCCTCACTTCCTCTTATACATCCAAAACTCATCAGTGATGTTTCCTCTACCACTTGGGATAATTTAGACATATTTTCTACTAATGTCTCTCTTCTATAACACATGGGCATTTATGATCAATTCCCATCTTTTCACCACAAAATGCATTCTCCATCGTCCTTTAGTGCTACTATTTACTTTGAAGATTTTGTTACACCTCCCGACATCACCGATCCTCTTGATACTATTCCTATTTATCCATACATTGAGAATCAATCAATTCTTCTCAATGAAGAGACCATTGATATAACCTTGGTACATCTGAAAATCTATGAATAGTTTTACCAGTTGCTTTTCTCACTCCTGATGAGAAGAAAGATATCAAATAATTCCTCCATGATTTCTCTAACATTTTCACATAGGACTATATAGTGATATGATAAATATTGATCCATCTATTGTAATGCATAACATTTTCCTTAACCTTGGTGCAAATCCCTTCCAACAAAAATTTCTAAAATGCACCCCAAAGTAGCACTCATAGTCAAAGAAGAGATCTAGAAATTACTCGATTGGTTTTTATTCATGTTATTGACTATCCTAAATGGGTATCTAATATCTTAAATGTTATGAAACCAGATGGTCGGGTCTATTGTTGCACAAATTTTTTTGATCTAATTAAAGCTTGTCCCAAGGATAGTTTCCCCTTGCCCCATATTGACTCCATTATTGATTCTACAACTAGATATGATATTCTATCTTTCATGGATGGCTTCATGGGCTACAATAAAATTAAAATCAACCTTGCATGATCAAGATAAGACCTCCTTTACCACACCATGGGGAATTTTTTGTTACATTGGCATGCCTTTGGCCTTAAAAACGTTGGGGCCACTTATCAATGAGCGATGATGCATATATTTCATGATTATATCCACAAAATTATCAAATATTATGTTGATGATATCTTGGATAAATCTAGAAGTTTTTCCACCCATTATAAAGATATATAAATGTTATTTGAATGCTTATGTCAATATCATATACGCCTTAATCCCAAAAAATGTGTTTTTGGAGTCACAACTGGTAAAATTTTGGATACATCATCTCGCAATGTGGCATTGCAATCAATCTAACAATATTAAAGCCATTTTTGATATGCCTTCACCTAAGAATTTACATCAAATACTATCATTACAGGGAAAAATTCAATCTATTTGGAAATTCATTGTGCAACTTGTTGATAAGACTCAACCATTTACACGGATCATGAAGAAGGATACTAAATTTTTATGGGATGAGCAATGCCAACAAACATTTAATGACATAAAAACATATCTTTTACACCCACTTGTCTTAGTACCTCAATAGTTGAATGAATTTCTTATTATACATTTTTACCACATTTCATGCCTTATGGGCTCTCTTGCTGGCACAACACGATGATTATCAATGTGAAAGAGTGATCTAATACATCGTTGAATGCTACTCTCTTACGAATGCAACTATAACTACATCGAAAAACTATGTCTCAACTTGTCTTTATCGTAGATAAATTACATCACTATCTTCTTAATAATGAGGTACATATCATCACCAAGGTGGATCCTTTACGATACCTCTTGTCCCATACGCATCTATCAGGATGTCTAACATATTGGGTTATGCTTCTCACCAAATTTAATTTCAAGTTCATACCACAAAAATCAATTAAAGGAAAATTTGTCATCGATCGCTTAGGTGCAACACCCCTTCTTGATGCATCTCTTATCTCTGACTCCTTCCACGATGATTTCACTACCTATAATATTGATTCTGACACATGGAAAATGTACTTTTATGGGTCTCATTTTCAATCTTACTCTAGCGCTAGGGCCGGATAGTATCCATCACCCCATAGGGTGATCCACTCCCCTTTGTTTTTATATCGATTAGGGTTTTCATGTAAAAATAATAGCACTAAATATGAATCCCTCATCCTCAGCCTTCTCTCCGCTCAAAACTACTCATTCACAACCTATGCATACATGGTGATTCTCAACTCATCATAAATCAAGTAAATGATACATATAACACAAAAGAGGAGCACTTAATCCCATATAACACACTTTTAAAAGATCTCTTGGCTACATTTGAGTCTTACTCTATCACTACCATTCCTCGTAAGATAATTGTGACACGTATGCATGGCTAGTGACATCACTTATCCCACAAGATATCACCGATGAGAAAGCCACATTTATCATTATACACTTGTGACATCCTTCCATTTCCACTTTACCTCTTACGTTTTGCTCCATCACACGCAGTCAGAGAAACCTCGAATGGTTTACTCCCATTTACAACTTCTTATATAAACAAACCATTCTTGATAATTTGCAACCTCATGAAGCTCATTGTTTACAACATGAGGCTACTCATTATGTCATTATTGGAATAAAATTATTTAAATGTGCACTTGATGGTTAATCTTATGTTTCTTAGGGATTTCCAATATTCATAATTCTCTTTCAAAATGCATGAAAACATGTTCGGGGTCATTTTTCTACAAAATCTATGTATCAAAATATTTTGTGTCATCAGGATATTATTTTCCTACTATGGAGTAGGAATGACTCAATATGCTACTTGATGTCACAAATTTCAAAAACATGGTAACCTCCATCATGCACCTGCATATGATCTCCAACCGATTGTGCCAACTTGGCAATTTTCCCTTTGGGGATTCAACCTTATTGGCATGATAAATCCTAAATCGGATGATGGACACAAATTCATTATTATTGCTATGAATATTTTACTAAATGGGTCAAAGCAACCCCACTGCAAACTACAACTAGTACTAATATTTGTGGTTTCCTCACTACCCATATCATTATACACTTTGGTCTACCATCTTCCATCATCACTGATAATGGGTCTTCCTTCAAAAATAAGGACGTTAAAAATTTTTTTGTGCAAAATTCAAAATTAAACAATCATTCTCTACTCCTTATACCCGCAAGGCAATGACCAAGCTGAAGCCACCAAAAAAATTGTAAAAATATCATGCAAGATGGTTTCTTTTAGCAGTGATGATTGACATAATCAACTATTTTTTTCTCTTTTGGGCTTATTATACCAGTGTGCGTACACCTAATAATGCAACTCCTTTTTCCTTGGTCTATGGTATTGAGGCTGTCATCCCACTTGAACTTGAGATACCCTCATTGTGTGTTTTTTTCGATCAAAGGCATACTTAAAGATAATGAATATCATGAAAAACATTTACATGAGTTATAAATGTTAGACTTGCACCATGTCCAAGCACTCAAACATATTCATGCATACCAATCCCAATCACGCACACGTATAATCATAAAACTTTGACCTTGAAATTTTAACATAGGTGACCTCGTCTTAAAAGAGAATCAAAAAATATAAATGTTGAAGCTCCTCTTAAAGGAAAATTTAAGCCTAATTGGCTTGTTCCTTACATTATAACTAACAAAATTGGTGGTGGATTTTATTGCCTTGCCACCCTTTTAGGGAAGCCACTCAAAAACCCACTCAATGTCATACATCTTAATAAATAATATGCCTAAAAAACGTCATTACCCTATGACACATTATAGTTTCACGGTCCATACTCGACTATTGAGGGTATACATATCAAATGGACCTCATCACACTCACACATTCAATCATTCAATCCTATTATCATGTGACATTCCTAGCTAGTGCCTTCTTCACACATATCATGATATATGCTTTATGATAAATCATCACCCCTTTCTAGCTTCCTATTCATTATTCTCGTGATATACGCTTTAGGATAAATAATCACCTCATCCTACAACTTCACAATTACTCATCTACATGTCTCATTCAATATCATCTACACATCATCATTCTACAATCAACACTCCACACTTTATTCATCAACCCTTTTTAACACATGACAACACATCATTCAGACCATTTCCGATGACACACTCTCATTTACATTTCATTCTTGACTGCTGAGGGGGCATAAATAAATGAACCTCATTACATACATACACATCCACTGGGGGCACATTTCCCCTATAATTCACATTGCATTCCATTCCACCTCATCCACAACATACTACATATCTTGGTTGTATTTACTCTTACTTACATTTACTTGTTACATGTTCAAATTATTATGAATTCTAGATAAATATCTTGTATGTCATTATATTTATCATACACACATGTGTATTCACTTTATTTTTAGTTATGATTGTAGATTCTAACAATGTATTACATGAAACATGGATGCTTATCATAGTACCTAGTACCAGTACAAGATCCATAATGACCCCTAGGGCATCAACTTTTGTACATTACAAGTGTTATTTTTCAGTTTTTTTCATAGCACACTATTTTCTCATATTATACATGCTTTGACATATTCCTTATCATTCTAACATTTTGACAAGTGCTTCATGTGCAATTTTTTATGTAGGGATATTTATTTCCATGGTTGTCTATTACATTTTTGACACTATTTTCCTTTTCTTGTCATTATTTTTGGGATTTTCCCCATGTCTTCCTTATGCTATGATTTCTTGCGGCCATTATATTCTTGATTATTTTACAACATCGTGAGTAGTTTCCTATGTTTATAAATCATTTTTCACATCTACATTGTCTTCTTGCATGTTTACTTGTGTCTTAGCTTACCACATTGTCTAATTATCTTACATTTCATCTTATACATGCATGTTTTTATTTTCTTGAACTAACACTTGTCTCTAGCCACTTGTTTAAATGTGCATCGGTTTATACTAAGAACATTCCCTTCGCCCCACAAGGCACAATTTCAACACAACGGTTAGTCCTCTTTTGGGCTACATACTCCTTCACCGACGTAGCATGCACCCTAAATGAGGGGGGCATATTTTGGGTGAATTAGTCACCCCATACAACATTAAACATAACACAACATGACATTGTTACAAAAAAATCATTTTTGATAGGGATCATAATCAAACTTAGATCCTTAGCACAATGGCCTTCCCTAAATGCTAGTAACAGGGATAAATTACACACTTTTGTCATGTCACGAGAATTTTGATAGGTCGAGAGAGTCTTTTAGCATTGGGAATTTACATTAGCACACTTTACAAGGAAGACAATCCTTGGCACATGTGTTTATACAAACCGTCTATAATGGTGTTCTACATTATGGGAAGTAGTTAAAGGATTAGAATATGACATTAAAATATTCTCCCTACACTTTTTCATTTCATTGGCGTGAGATATGTAAAAATACATGCACGTTGACATCATTTACAAGATCCTTTCTACACTCTTTCCTCATCACAGATCAAGTGCACATGTTCATTTTTCACATTTTTCATTTGACATACTCCTTTACATGTTTTTTACACATATACATGGGAAGCAATTAAAGGATTAGAAGATGACAATAGAATATTCTCCCTACACTTATTCCATTTCATTGGCATGAGATCTACCGAAAAACATGCACATCGACATCATCTATAAGATCCTTTCTACACTCTATCCTCATCATGGATTAGGTGCACATATTAATTTTTCACATTTTTCATTTAACTTACTCCTTTACATGTTTTTTTCACATATACATGTGTATTTGACTACTTTTTTTGCTTCTATTTTGTATGTCCATCTGTATGGGAAGTGGTAGTCAATATCAACAATGACATCATCCACATCATCACAACAATAACATCGACATCAAGAACAGGTACATCAAGACATATATACACATGTTTTTTCTACCCTAGGTTCATTTTCAACACTTTATGCACGTTCTCCTCTTTAACATCCACGCTTCACATTTTTATCACTCCACGCTTTGTCTAGTCCCTCAAATTTCTTACAACATCGATCTACAAGGTGATTAGGTATGCATCTCTATCTTCTTTATGTTACCAAGCTTTCCTCTCACCAACATAAAGTGGGGGAAATGTAGAGACAAAATCACGTACTTTGGGTAATTATCTAGTCTTGATTACATATTACTATTCATATGATTCCTAAGTAAGAAAAGTACTAATTAATTCATGTCTTTGGCCACCATTCTTTTCTTTCTGTGATCATAGAAAAGGACCAAACACTAAGCAATATCTATCACCACCTAAGGTTGCATCCCTCAAGGCATCTAAGAGCTCCATCACATCCATATAGCTCCATTACAAGGGACACAATGGTTGATTTTTTTCATCACACTTCATAGGAGGGAATTTCATTCTATACCATGCACACATTTACTACATTCTACATCAAGCTAATTTATCTCTATCCAAGTGTTATTGCACAAGAGTAACCTAAAAACTATTCCACACACACACACAAACATAGAACTAAATTGGATCTGATATGTAGTGGAACTCTCAGTTGTAAGTTCACCATTGTGATAGCCGAGGAAAATTCAAATCCTCATTTTTAATCTTTATTTTTTTCATATTTGATTTTTGTATGAGGGTTTTATAGGTTCATATTTCATTATAGGATTATAACATCTTTGTCAACTCATTACGACCTCGGAGTGATCAAAGGAGAATAAAGGAGAATACCTTGTGACACCTTAGAGAAGGTTTTTTGAGAATTTTTATAGACCTAGACACCCGAAAACAAGTACCCAATTCTAACTCATTCCTCCAATTCTACATTTTTATGAGCTCTAATGTGATGCTCAATGCTTCACATTTTCTTGTTCTTCAAATCTTTGTATTCTCTAGAACTCTACAAATCATTTAAGTATTCTTACCCTCTCCTTACAATTAGGGTTTCATTATTTATTGATTATTTTACTTGAGTGTATAATTTCACTTAATTTATTATTCATTTACTATAATATTTCATTCATATTAGGAATATAAATTTACATTTTAGCTTTATCAATGATTATATTATAGTTAATAAATAATACATAGATTGGAGGAAGGAGGAAACAAAGGTCACATGGAAATAAAAACCTCTCTTTCATCTCTAATGAAGGGGATACATAATCAATAATGACATTCATATTTATGCCAAAAATGAATAAAGTAAAGATCAATTCCCATATTGTAGGCGGTAAGAGTCTCATATTATTTGTGATTAGAGTGGTATTTATCTATAATGGTTGTTGTAAATGTGATGAGGACATATATCTAAAATCTATAATTTTTCAATTTATTATTTATATGGTGTGATAACTATAAATATTTTTATAGGAGAGAAAATCAGTATAGAGATCATATGACTATCATACTTCTTCATTGATCGGTTGGTGGGAAGCTCATGTTAGAAGCAAGAGTGAGAATTATTGTGTTATCATATGTGGGTAAAATGGTGAAATTTTTGTTGACCCATGAAATATAATTCACCATAAGTGAAAGAGAAAACTATTGATTTTTTGCATGTAGGTGATCATGTGTAAAAAATATCTTGAGTAGCAGAATGTAGACCTAAAATTATGTGTTGCCATATAATTTTATGTTTAGTTATTGTGATGTTTTTTTCCCATATTTACACTAAGGAATGTTATGAAAGTGTTAGTGCTCACATTAATTAGAGAGAGAAAATGTTATTGGGAGTAATATTTATATTTTTATGTGATTTATATTAACAACTCATATATGTGGGGTAATTAGTTAGTTGAGTTATCAAACCAACTCACCATATTAGGTAGGAAAGTAATATGAGTTGGATTTATTGTTGAGACTCTATGCTAATAGGATCTCATATAACCTATATAATATAAAATTAGAAGATGAATAATAGACCAAATAATTATTAATTGTCTTCTTATTGCTTGTAATTGGATCCAAAATTATAGGTTCTATTTTAAGAAGATAAGGTACATACAAAGTTGAATAAAGTACTCTACGAACTCAAACAAGAACCAAGTGTGTGGTACAACCATATACATGTGTAATTTATAATAAATGGCTTCAGTAAAGAAATATTGAGCTCACACTCTACATAAAATCTAAAAAAATAAGATTTTGATTATTTGTTTAATATGTATATGATTTAATTTTCAAAGGAAACGTCGACTTAGTGATTTTTGTTTTAAAGAAGGAATGAAGAGTGATTTTGAGATAATAGACTTGGGTATCTTAAATATATTTATTTGTATTGAAGTAAAAAATGGATCGTGACATATTCATTTCTCAAACAAAGTATGCCTCAAAATTTTGTAAAGGTTTTAAATGGTGAACAAAAATCGTGCACCAACACCAATAACTATAAATATGAAATTAAGTAAGAGATATTGTAAGAATGAGACAAATCCAACCTTATAATAGATCATGGTTGTAATTTTAATATATTTGAAAACTAGGAATGATTTGATGTAGTGTCACATTCCCTTTGACGAGATCCAATAATGATCATAATTAAATTTAAAATATAAAATGAAAGGACATAAAATAAATTATTTTAGCAGTTGGGATGCGTACCAAGGGAAAGATTAGGTGAAATCTAAAAGTAGTAGGTAAAATTTAAAGGAAATTGGATGAGTGCAGTGGGCTCTGTCAGGTGGTGTCATGTGGAGGGAAACCTATCAAGGTATGGGCATCCATCAAAGCATGAAGGGAGAGGAGCCAATAGTGGAGCATGGACCAATAATGGTGAGGGTATTTGTGAAGTGAGTGACTAGTACATTTAAATTTGTCATTCAAAATTTAAAAAAAATTAGCTAATAAAATGTGTCACATCAATTCCCATCAAAGAATCACCCAATCACATGATGCCACATAAGTGGAAAAAAATGCATGACATAATGCCCTACTAATGGTCCACCCTTTTTTCCTTTGTATGGAAAACTACTTGATTTAAATCCATTTAAAAACCACTTTCCATAAAATAAAAATGCTCAAAAAAAAGTATTTAGATTAAGAAAAAAATCTATTAAAGGGTTTTTTTTTCAAAATTTGATGTATTTATATGTGTGTTGTACACCCCTCAACTTGGGTGCACAACTACTGGCTCCTCTCCCTTAGACCTTTCATTTTCCCTTGCATAATAATACAATTACTTTATTTCAGATCCGAAGCATTAATTTCCTGAAACCAAAGCTCGTGTTGTAAATATAGTAGAAATGGGATAGTTGTAGCAGGAGGGAAGGAAGAAGAGGATTTTACGGGGGGTAGTTTTACCTAAAGTAGGGAATAGGTATCAAACCAATCAATTTGTAGTTACTTGCATACTCCCACTGTGTCAAATGAGACCTCTTGAATAGGGCATGGATATCCTCATGAGAGGCTCGTCATTTCCATAAGCAAATCACAGAGCTCCAACCTGATCGGTTCACTCCCAGCTTATGCGCCATAGTTAAGGCTCTATCAGATGTTGCATTTGGAAGCATTTAGGAAGACATGCATGCTAAATACAGAAGCACAGACCTGCATGTGAACTGTTAGAAAATGTCTGAAAGAAATGTGGATTCATTGTTTGGAACGACTGTAGGTTATGTATGAGAGCTTGTGCCTCCAACACCAATGTCAGATCCATCTGGCACGATGCATGTTGATTGATACCCTCTAACCTCTGGTGGTGGTCCTCATGCCTCATGTTTCTATCTTTCTACATGTCCTTGATTTGTGTACTATGGAATGGTCACACCTACAACAATCAGGTGATTTTCTTATTCTTAAGGCATAGATTTTGCAGTAGGCTAGAAACCACGAGTTGAGGAATAACCACTTGTTTTTTTAATTTCCCTATCGAGGGAACCTGAGAGTAGTGCAGTTATGGTAGAAGAGTGGGATGCTTAAGTTCTTGGTGAATGATTAATACCATGGAGAATAGTTAGATGATATCCCACATGTTGTAGATACATGTGCCAAGGTAGATACGAATACAAAACAATGGAGGAAAACTTCATTCTTTTTTATTTCTACAAGCACACAGGTTTGTGGAAAAAGGGTAGTAAATACTTCAAAGAATAATGGGTTTTCAAATGTTTTGTTGCAAGTGCTACAACATATATGTATGCAATGGTGGAAGCATGCATTTGGCAGGTGAAATGCTAGATTGAACACCTAACATAAATGTGGCATCATATACTGCAATGATAGAATGATTTACACGAATGGGTTTGTTGAAAAGGTTTAGAAACCTTAAGGTAACCTCCCTGCCTATGTAAAATGTGGGCTTAGTATAGGTAGACATCCATCAAAGCATAATGGAAATTTGACATTCCTTTGCCTACCTTTCTCAGATTTGATGAATGTGAGTTCTGGGATAGGGATGAACTTCCAACAAAGCATAAAAGATTGAGGAATTTTTTTCGATGTTGTATTTGCAAATGCCTCGGGAGGTGTGGTCATATGGAATATACCCAAACATACTGTATGCGGGTATGTATGGATGTCTTAGTCATGCTGGCTATCTTGAGGGAGCTCCAAACCTTATTTTCTAATGCCATTTAAACATGTGGTCTTATTGTTTGTTCGGTGTTTAATGGGTTCATTGGGAAATCTTGAGGATTTTGAGCAAAGCAAAAATAGTGTTATTGTGGATGCTCATGATCGTTCAAAATGCCTAAGGGAGATGCTAAACCAAATCCCATGGTTTCAACTAGCTTCTTTCTCAAGCATGGTTCATCTCCTATATCTTTCATAACTCTCATAGTTTAGTGATGCAACCTAGAATTGTTAGTTAACTCCTAGTTGCGTCATAAGGCACATCACTCGGCCTTAGGCCGAGCGCTCACCCAAAGCGCACAAAGGTACCGAGTCCCTCTTTAAGATTTGCGAAGAGTGAAATGGTGGTATGATAAATTAGTAAACATATATTTTAGGAACTAATCCATCTATTCATCATTATATTTAACCAGATCTATAAGCGCTTAAAGGTAAATCATCATGAAAATAATAACATGCATTGATAAAACACATCAAACACTATTTTTTGGCCAATTTCCTTTATCTATTCATCGTACCAACAATACAGAAACTTCATACAATACTAGGCATGCGCGCATGGATCTATTACAACTATCCAGTCACATGTACTTGTGTTTTCCCATTCTTCAAAGCATATGTTTTCATCTGTATCTCTATATGTGTCTATCTATCTCTCTCTCTTTTAAGTAATTCATTACATATATATATGGTGGGGAGCTAGCCCTTCACCACTTAAATCTACCAGAAATAGGTTGCATACTAATAACAGCCACGCATCTTCTTACAATTATAGCCATACATGCAAGTATGCTATCTATAGATTGTTGATAGTTAACTGAAGTGATGGATCTATTCTTAACTTATGCCCATGCAAGATTGAGTTGACATGTCATTAAAAAAATCTCCACGATGAGTGGCGCACAAATCTTGGCATTACTTTGTGTGCTCTACACACCAATCTCTAAGAATAGACCTGATCCCCAAAACCAGCTAAGTCCTTGAGAGTCTGAATCTACACCTCCGCGCGTGAAACCTTCCTATACCTTCACACTTTTTCTCCTGTGCTATTCTTCCACATGGACTCTATGTGCAAGTTCAACTAAGTTTTTTCTCTGATCAAAATTACCCCACACTAATCTCATTGTTGCCCCGAAAATGGTGATGCCCAAAACTTATACAAAGAATGGATAAATAAAGAATAGTTGAATAAAGAATTTTGAATAAGAATATTGAATAAGAATTTTGAAGAAGATATACATAGCTAACAAAACTGTTTAAGCCTCAAGCCCCTCCATCTCATCCTGAAGCAGCAACTCTAGATATTCTTCTTTGATATCTGCTGTGTTGTCCCATGCGATTAGCACTCGCTCTTACTATTTCAGGCACATCTATAATGATGGACTGTAGCTCTTCCATGGAGAGTTTCCCTTGCTCATTTTGTATCACAAGAATTACACTTGACATAGAGGTTTACACCCCTTCTAGTACATCCATCTTCTGAGAAATGATCTTTCCTATCTCCTCCAACCTCTCCTTATGTGATGCCTACACCGCAACTAGTGCCTTTCACTTTTGCTTTAATAGGACTAAGCGTTCAGCTAGCCTAAGGAAACATCCTTCATTGCCTTGTGGACCTCATTCTCCTCCTCCAATGTTTTCACCACAATCAACACATCTGGGGTTGTGCATATTGTTAGTGCATGATCGAACTTCTTCAATTCATCATGGGTGGCTTGTAGTAGGCCTTCGTAAGTAGTAATCTTCCTGGCTATTGCATCCTGTGCCTTTTTGTCTTCTCCCCAGAGTCCTTGGGCTACGAGGATATGCGTGCTTTCTCATCTTCCAACACTATTGTTATTATTGTCTTTACATAATGCATTGCAGAAGGAAATTCTTTTGGTACCCGGGATTCCAGATGTGGGTGTACCTTTAGAACATCATCTCCAATTTCCTCTACCGTACTGATAAAATTGTCATATTTTCTTTTGATTAAGTCATTTTCTTGTACTAGGCACACTATCTCCACATCTTTGGCTTTTAATTTCTCTGTCAGTGCCTTGATGGTAGCAAATTTATCTATGTTTCTTCTTGCTACTTTAGAGGATACTTTGACTAGAGAATTTATCACCTGCTCATCTGACATCATTGTTAGTTTGATTGTCATATGGTGCATTTCAGGTGCCTTCTTCAACTGCCTTGGTGCACACAATTCTTCATCGACATCAAAGTCGAGCTCATCCATGTGCATGTACATAGACCAAGAAAGCTACTTCCTTGTGCATAGAGTCACATTTTCCTCATCCATGAGCACCCATCTGAATAAATCCTTCTAATTGATGGTGCTCTGGAACCGAGCGTGAATGATCAGCTTTGGGTCTTCTAAGATACCCCATGGTATGTGCCTTGGTGTCCTCCCCTATTCGACGGGATCGGGTCCTCTTGGAATGGCTGCATCAAGGTTGGGAATACCAGATGTATCCCCACCCTTGTCCTATGTAGCCTTTGATTGACCCCCTTCTTCTCCTTCCATCTTCTCCTCCTCATGTTGAGGATCTTCTTTAGTTGGAGATGAAGGCACCTTCTCCTTAGATTCTTCTATTTCCTCACTCAGCCTGAGTTTTCTTCGTTTCTTCTCTTCTGGTTCCTTCACCTGTGGGGTTCCTCCTTACACCCTTATGCGTTTAAGAAACTTTTTAAATATTTGTGAACCTTGCTCCTCCCCCGTAACTCCTTCTCCATGGGAATTTTTCACACGCTCCCCCTCCTAGCCAGATGGTTGCTTCCTCCTTCGAACCAGCCGCCACTATCTTTGTGTTCTTCATCCTCTTCCTCATCATCTTGCGTGGGTGCAGAGGGCCTAGGTGTCAGAATGTTTTCCATAGTATGTATTCCCTTTGGTGGCCCTGGAAGTATGAATTCATTCTCCACGTACTTATTATTCTCCATTTTAGGATTTAGTTGGAGGTATATTAGCGCAGCCCCGATATCCACAATGGCCACTATCTCTGGCTTGATGCTTAAGATTTCTGAGATGTTTTTCTCATTATATGCATTCCTCCTTGGATATCCATAAGTCTTCCTCAGGGTGTGATACTCACAGTCCACCTTATCCGCATTAAACACCAACCTTCATGTGTTGGTGAACCGATGAACTGCAGCTTGGAAGTACTGTGCAAGAAATGCGTATGGAAACTTGCACTAGGGGCTCCACGACCCATCTACCATTGGAAATCATGCAATGTAGAAGTGTTGGTAGACCGCAAACCGTACCTTTTTCTATGGAATGAGGGAAAATCCTTGGGAATGCACCACTCTTCTCTAAATGCCGTGCGGAGCCTATCATACCACATCTCAGCGTGCTCCTTCACCTCCTCCGTCATCAACCCCTTGCAAAGATACTTGTTGAATCACTCAGCTAGAGACTTATGATTCATGGGGTATTCCCATATGTTCTCTTTTGGGCTGTCTGGTACCCCAATCTCCATGAAGACCAGACTTAGTAGGATGCAACCAAAACTTATCTTACTCCCTTTGCGCGCTTCCTCTACTATCCGCTCTGTAATGAAACCGACGATGTTATAAGTGGTTCCTTCTGACATGCATTTGGCCACATGCAACCACATAGAATCAACTTGTGACAAATGTTCCTAGTCATTCAATTTTGTAGTTAGATGTGCTGCTACCTATACTACTGGACAATTTTTCAATTTGTCAATGTCCATCTCACGCGGTCCTTTCTGATAGCCCAGTGCCTTGTGTGTCTCCAAAATGGTGCTTTTGTTAGCTAAGTCAGTCTTAATGTCTTCACTCATTTCCTATAATCCAGTAACTATGGCAATAAGGATGGGTTTCAGTCTCACCCTTAATCTTGCAAAGTAGAAGAAGTCCTCATGGACTTAGCTCATCATCCATCTCTACAAGGGTGCATACTTTCCAAAGTATAGAAGCTCATAAATCTGGTAGATACCATTTCCTTGAGTAACTTTTCCTAAGCATCATCATATATCACCATGCCATCCTCGATTCCCTGCTCATTTGAGAAGTGAGCAGGTCATCTAATTTTTTTAGTTTTCACTTTGGTTCGGTGATTGTATTCACTTATCTTACTTTGTCTTATGTGGGTATTCCACTCCTACCCCACAATAACTTCCTCAGGGTACTGCATTTTAGAGAAATTTCTCTCCGGGGCCATCTCCTATTCTTCTTCCACCACCACATTCTTATTTTCATTTACCGGTGTTGCTTTCTTCTTTGGTGCCATTCTTCTTTTAGGGTTTTGTTTTGTAGATCAGGTGCTTTGTGTGTTTTGAGTAATTTTCCTTGAACCCTAACCTAATTCTTCTGTGCCCTAATTTGTAATCATGAACTTACACACCCTAGCTTTGTTTTATTACTCTACTTTGTCAAACCCTTTTCCTAGGGGATCCAAGCCCTTCTAATAAACAAATCTCTTCTTCATGCCTAGTTCACTTGCTTCAGTAATCTTGAATTAGTTAGCTTTATGCTCTTTTCATATATGCTCTTTATCAAATTTTCATAGTCACAAGGGTAAAAATGAAATCACATCCCATCCTTATATAGATTTCTACTTTTCACTACATTAATTGCTCCTCCACCTACCAAATTATCCTCATTTATGACCCATTTTATCATTTCCGCGTGGTATATTTTTACGCCAAAGCTATAACCTTCTAGCTCACCTTTTTACCCTCTATCACAAACTTCTCTTCAGCGTGCGCTCTAGACCCAAGTACCTCATCACTGCACCATCTCCTGGTAATTACCATGGCCACTGTTTACCTTGCATTATACTTTCCCCCATCCATATTCATCCTTTCTTATCTTGAGAAGCAATATTTTGTCAGTTACCCTTAGCAACCTTCTTTCTCAACACCCATAACATGAAATCTTCATAGAATATACCTGAGAGTCACCAACAATCCACCCCACATGAAAAGGATGTGCAGTCCTTTGCACATCAACATGCTTCATATTGTAGTTAGCTTCATGTATGCAAGTGCACTTATTACACAAACAAGAGATAAAATTGACAAAGCATAGTGACGATGAAAGAAATACATTAAGGAAATGCATAAAGGGAAACCTAATGTATATGGCAATACTTCCTTATTACAAACACCAAGAAGACTTATTTATAGTAGGGATTCAACCTACTCCCGTTAAAGAAACCAAGAAACCTCGTGTGATCAATTGTTTCAGTGGCAAGCACTCGAATCAAGGATATGAGTGATAACATATGGCCCCAACTAATGCACCTTGAGAATTCCTAGATGGCGCAGAAACTTGGAGTCATATAAAAGTACCATTTGGCCCACCGCAAGTTTATTATCCCTGATATGTCAATCATGCCATGCCTTTTGGTGCGCTTTCTCCTGTTTCTAACTCCAATGTGCAATGGCTCAAGACTCATCTAGTTGAACCATTTTCGCAATCCTTTCTTCCAAGGCTTGCTCATCAGCTAGACCTCTAGACGCGCAATGCACAAAGAAGGTAACATAAATTCTAGAGGAAGAATAGCTTCCGCACCAAACACTAATTGAAAAGGTGTGGCTTTGTTCAATCTTTTGTATGTTGTCCTATAAGCCCAAAGAATAGTAGATACTTTATCATCCCAATCTTTCCTTCCAACATCACAAATCTTGGTCAATGTGTGGCTCAAAATCTTGTTAAAAGCCTCAGCAGTCCCATTTTCCTGAGGGTGATAGGGTGTAGTTTTATGGTGGGCAACCATAAACTCATCTAAAAGAATTCATATTGTCTCATTTAAAAAATGTGTGCCCCTATCACTTGTTAAACTTAAAGGACAACCATACCTTGTAAGAACATTCTCCCATAAGAACCGTGCTGCTGTAGCTGTTGTACAGTCCTTTGTAGGTGTTGCTTCTACCCATCGGGTAAGATAATCTATACAAGTGATGATATAGCGCGATCCAGTCCTATGTGTGGCTAGTGAAATAGGCCTGAAAAAGTCAATTTCCCATTTCTCAAAGGGTTCTGCACTTGTTATTGGTTGTAGGGGCATCTCATCCCTTTTTCTTGGTCGACCGAGACATTGACAATGGTCACATGTCTTACAATACTCTTTACAATCCTTATACATTATTTCCCACCACAACCCAGCAAGTAGGATCTTGTGTGCTATTGCATCACCTACATAATGGCCACTTGCAATACCACCATGTGCTTCTTCCATTATGTCCTTCATTCATGCTCCAAGACACAACGACGTAACACCTCATCTCTGCCTAGCTTGTATAAATCACCACTAATTAACATGAATGGTGCCGCGTGAATAGCAAGTCAGCTTCTTCTCTAAATATTTCAAGCCTTCAGCGCCATACCGATCTCATAAAGAAAATAATGTCCTCTAATTTTGATGGCATACATTGTAACCTATACAAGCTGCAGCATCGTGCATGGTCTCTTCTATTGTTAGTGCCTCTTCCCACTGGTTGAATTCTAGACAGTGATCTGGTCCAAAATTGCTTTTTCTTGGTTTTACCACAACCGTAAAGTCAAAATCTTGAAATAAGAGTTCCCATCGGCATATGCACCCCTGTAAAATGGGATTGTTCACTAAATATTTTAATGCCATGTGCTCAGTATAAAAACAAAGGGTGTAGCTAATAAATACCGATGAAATTTTTGCAAGACATAGATCATGGACAAGGCCTTGTGCTCTATAGTGGTATAATTTTGTTCTGCAGGGGTCAACTTCCTACTAGCAAAGCAAATAGGATGATCAACGATACCTTCACTTGGTTGAGCTAAGACAACACCAATGGCTATGCCATAGGCATCCACATGAACATGAAAAGGTTTATCCCATGAAGGAAAACACAAGATAGGTGCGGTAGTAAGGTTCTCCTTCAATATCTCAAACGCACACTACTGTGACTCCCCTAGTATAATGTACCTTTTCCTTGGAGAAATTCTTCTAAGGGCATGGAAACTTTTACATACCCTTTTATAAACTTCCTATAATACCCTGTATGACCCAAAAATCCGTGCACCTCGCACCGACTAGCCGGTGCTTTCAAGCCAATGATGACTGCAACTTTAGCTGGATCAACCAACAACCCTTCCTTGCAGATAATATGTCCTAAAAGTGTGCCAAAGGGAGTAGAAAAATGCACTTCTTGATGTTTAATGAGATACTCAACTGTCAAAATCTTTCAAACATTAATCATAGATTGTCACAATGATCCTTAATCAGCCCATAGACAGTCAAATCATCAAGATAGACCTCGTAAGAAGTTATGAATAAAATCCTTGAAGGCTTGTACCACTAATATTGAAAATAGAGCAGTGCATTCTTCAATCCAAGGGGCATCACAGTATAGGCAAAGCTTCCCCATTTAGTGGTGAAGGTGGTCTTCTCTTGATCTTCCGGGCAATCCGAACCTGATGATACCCTAAAAACCCATCTGTAAATGAATATATTTCATGCCCAGCCACTCCTAATATTTCCTCCATGAATGGCGTAGGAAAGGGATCTGTAACACATGCTACATTCAAATCCCTATAATCAACACAAATTTGAATCCTACCATCCTTTTTGATGCTTATCACCATAGGAATGACCCATTCTGATTCATCCAATGGTCAAATGATCCCGGATTTCAACATCTTGTCAATCTCCTCCTTTAATTTCTCATGCAAATTGGGATTCATCTGATATGGTCACTTCCTAACAGGAATGCACCTTCTTTGAGCTTAATCTTCATTTATCCAAGTGATATATGCATGCCTTTAAGTTCATGGTATCCTCTTGGGAATAAGTCCTCACAATCTCTAATTAACTCTATGATCTTTGCTACTCTCCGATTCTCACCACCGAATCCCTAATTATCACCTCCTTTGGTTCAACTTATGTGCCTATATTGACCTTTGTTGTCTTCATAGGTTCATGATATGCGCATGCATGTACATCTAAACACCGGAT
This sequence comes from Taxus wallichiana var. yunnanensis, assembly GCA_018340775.1. NCBI lineage: Eukaryota > Viridiplantae > Streptophyta > Pinopsida > Cupressales > Taxaceae > Taxus > Taxus wallichiana. The sequence continues at coordinate 485,587,682 of CM031238.1, forward strand.
AACACTTCACGTGTTCCATATGAATGATCCATGTCCAAGTTCTCAACTTCCTCCTCATCAATTATGTAAACCATCTTTCCCTTATCTTTTTCCAGAGAAGCGTGCTCAAGCAATATGATTTCATCTTCTTCATCCATAAAATGTGCCCCTAACTCTGTCTCACCAAACAATTCTTGAACAAGGTCTTCCACTTTCCCACTGTCTCCCATGGTTAAGTGCTTGATAAAGCTTAAAGTTGTGTTCACTGGTGGCATAGATGAAAAGAAGTCAAAATTTTGGATCATCCTGACAAGTCAAAGTTTGCCAACTGCCAGTGTCGCGATGTAATTCAGCATAGACATACCAAGCATGTGCGTAACCTCATAGAGTAGAATAAAACTGATGCACCCAAAGTGAGGGTGGTAATGCTTCCTGTCCTACTATCTAGAGTCTCTCACACTACTGATATGATGTTGAGCAGGTTGATCACCATGATAAGGGATTATGTTTGTAGGTGCATTACTTCTTAAAAACTTGGTTGATAAGGTGGTCCCAATCACTCCCCATTCTAAGAGATTATCCCTGTGGACTACCCACCAATGCACGTGGCCGTCCCACCCAAAGTATATGACAACATATCTCATCGTTTAAGCTGGTCAACCCAGTTTGTTTCCATGACCTATAAAAATCCAACCAAATCTTTAGATCCAGTATAGTGGGGTATTGTGTGACCTATACATCGAACAGAGTGAAAACCCATCTTGCAAGTAACCACACACTTAACTTTGTACCCCACCAGTTCATAAGTTCCATGAGCCCAATTATCACAAGCAATACTAGTAGTATCGCTGATTGACTGAGAATCTTCCCAATGAAGGATTCCTTCCTTAGATGGATCATTGACCTCTGGGTCCCGAATAACGCGTATATAGATTCTATTCAAGTCCTCTTCGCTTAAAGGTTCCACATATGGCATGGATTTCCCATCTATCAATGGTATTATGACCCTTTCCTCCTTGTTCTCGAAGTTGATATACCCCTTGTTAAACCTCAAATCAGCATTGTTCGCATAACACCAAGGGCACCCAAGTAGAGCTGGGAAGCTATCGGCTTCTGCAAGCACTAGTACTTCGAAGTCTCCTGTGAACTTGGCCCCTTGTATAGTGATAGATGCATCCTTCAAAACTCCTATGGGAGTAGCTTTCATTCTATTTTCCATGAAAAATACATTAGATGATGGTTGTAATGGGGTCTCCCCATTTGTTCCCACACATCTAATGTAAGTACATTTACTTCCGCACCTATGTCAATCAAGATATTTCTCAACAACCATCCGTCCACAACAACATTCAAAGTGATCTCCTTGTCATAGTCAATGCTATTGGGGAAGATTCACATGAAGTATTTGTCTCTTAGTTTTAGTTCCTACACATGAAGTATTCCCTTTCAACCAATTTCCTAATAAAGGAATAATATTCTCTTGGCACAACATTCTACATACCTCTTTGATGTTGTCAATATCTGATGGGACCTATTCTGTATCCTTGTGCTCCAATTTCCAAAACTTCTATTTTAAACCTTGTATCTCACCTTGAAGGATCCTAAGGACCTCCATTATGTCCTGATAGACTTCTTTCTGATGAGTTGGATCTAGATATCTGGCATGCAAAACCTCCTCCCTAGTGATTGTCGGCTTCTGTTGTAATACCTCTCTTGCACGCACCACCTCAGTTCATGTGGTTATCTTGACTATTACCGCCTTAGGTTCTGGTGTTAACTTTGGCATCCACTAATTCTCTATCGCACACTAGATTCTAACCATCCCCGTGCCCTTGTTTTATTGCTTGTGCTGCTTACTGAGATGCTCATACAAGTCTGGGCACTCTTCATAACTATGCCCCTTTCCACAAAATGAATAGGAAATATTTTGCGGGCATTCACACCTATAATGGTCAGGTGAACCACATGTATAACAAGTTCCTCAAGGGAATTCACTCCTTCCTCCACCTCGGCCTCATCCTCCTTATCCGCCTCGATATCCTTGTCCCCTTTCACGAGCCCCTTCAAACCTTCCATCATTCCCCTGCATAGCAAATTTTATTATAATCCCTATCCTAATGCTCATTCTTCCCTTTAGAATTATCAACCACACTTGCTCTGTCTCGACCCCAATATAAATGGCGTCATGGATCTGCTAATCAATCTAGAGTCCTCGTATCATGGGTCGTGGACCTAAAAATTTTACAAAAGGAGGACACATTCTTCCTGATTGCACATTATAGTAAGGGGCAGTGACTAGCGTCATGATTCAAATGGCGAGATCTCACACCCAATAACAACGAACACATATTTTTGTAAGGGAAACTATCCTTAGTGTGCCCTTCCACTTCACAATCTATACACTAGATTCCTAAGCGAAATTTCATGAGATGAGTTTTCTGATAATTTATCTAACTATTTTTCCATAGTCATTATCTGAGCTTCCAAAAATGGACTAACCCTAGTGTCAATACTCCCAACTGCTTTAGCATGTAAAGCGGCTTCCAATGCTTTGCATAGATTGGTATAAGTCTTATGCAACAGTGCTTTTGAAATGGGGTAATCAATCCCTTGAAAAACCATTGTGCATGTTGACTTGCATGAATGTCATAAGAGAGTTTGGATAGAAGTGTTTTAAAATGTACATCATACTCACGTACACTTTCAGTGCAGCGCTTGCTTTATATCCTTGAGTGTGCTTATACTCTTCTGCTCAAACTTTGGGATGTGGAATTCTTGTAAGAAAGCATCTTTCAATGTTGCATAGTCAATAAAAGTTTGATTGGAATCAAACTTCTTATACCAATGGCGCGCGCACCTGCAATGTAGTAGCAAACTAACTTTCCTTACACTCAGAGGCCATAATACCTTTCGCACACCACAATATTTTACACATATGAACATGTTTAGTAGCATCCTTGATACCTTTGTATTCTGGGAGATGAAGGGACATCTCCATATAAATGTTCTGGGGTTGTTGCGGGCCTTGACCACCCGACCCAAACCTCCTTGGTTTCCTCTTCCTCCAATACCACCCAAACCACCGGAACTAGAACTACCCATACCACCCAATCCTCTAGAATTTGGAATAGGGCCCATGGATGCACTCCCCTATGCCCTAATAGTGGTACTATACTAGACCCCTACAGTCTAGGAAGTGGTCCCAGCTCCAGAGGTGATTCCCACACTTGACACACTCATATTCTATGCAGATGATGAGCCTAAAAATGTACCCCCAAAGAATAATGAAGTTGTCTATGCTGCCATTGATGTACTTGTTGTCTGACCTATTTCTGTGCTTTCACTTCCTAAATTAAAACTATTTTTACCTATTGTACTAGATACTAGAAAACCAAGTGCAAGGGCTAGGTCAACAAGTTGGCTTAGATGCACGCCCATGGCTCGGTCATATCTACTTGACATGCTTCCATGTGAGGCCAAAGAGGGTTCTCTGTCATGATTTCCTAGATGGGGGAGTTCCTGATGCTCTTGCTCTTCTTCCTCCCCATGAGCCTCAAATCCTTCACGAGCCATCTCTCTCCACAACACCATCTATTCTGCAATTTCTTGTCTCTTGCATAATTCCCTCTCGCACGCCTCATCATACTTCAGCCACCTCTCTTCCCTTTGTCGTGTTGCCACTAGGTCTGCCATCTTTCACCAATCCTGTTCCTGCCCCCGCGCATGGAGATTCTTTTAGCTTTCCATGGGTTTAGCTTCCAAGTTCAATATTACCATTAGTATTTTGATTACCAGTGGAATACCTTGTAAATATGTCCCTCTAGGATACCGTAGAAACTGGAACTCCACTACTTTTGGGCACGAATAAGTCGAAATTGAATACTCCAAAATATAGCTATTTAGGACACCACGAAACCAAGTATCTAATGCGTGAGTCTAGCTTAAGTTAGCATCATATAGTGTTTGAAATTCCTCTTGTGTCCAAACAAGTGTGCGATACCTCCAATTCCACTTAGATGCATATGTAGTCAACCATTCGTATAATTCTACTAGAAAGATAGCAAATAATCTTTCATATAAACTATCATACAGATTCTTCTCTACCCAAGTACGTGCGCTAAATCTAGATCCAGTGTCAAACCTCCATGCGTATTCTTCCTCCAGATCATGAATCCATTCTTCAACACTCACCAAAGTTAGCCGGTATGTCTTCATCATGAACCATTCTAAAACAACTAAAAAAGAGGTCCCTGGCAACGAAACCAATGATGTAGCCTAGAATTGTTAGTTAACACCTAGTCGCACTGGCACATCACTCAGCCTAGGCTGAGCGCTCACCCGAAGCACGCAAAGGTACTGGGTCCCTCTTAAGAGTTGCAGTAGTAGAATGGTGGTATGATAAAGTAGTAAACATATATTTTAGGAACTAATCCATCTATTCATCATTATATTTAACCAGATCTATAAGTGCTTAAAGGTAAATCATCATGAAAATAATAACATGCATTGATAAAACACATCAAACACTATTTGTCATCCAATTTCCTTTATCTATTCATCGTACCAACAATATAAAAACTTCATACAATACTAGGCATGTGCGCATGGATCTATTACAACTATCCAGTCGCATGTACTCATGTTTTCCCATTCTTCAAAGCATATGTTTTCATCCGTATCTCTATATGTGTCTTTCTCTCTCTCTCTTTTTAAGTAATTCATTACATATATATATATAGGGTGAGGAACTATCCCTTCACCACTTAAATCTACCATAAATAGGTCACACACTAATAATAGCCACGTGCCTTCTTATAATTATAGCCATACATGCAAGTATGCTATCTATATATTGTTGATAGTTAACTGAAGTGATGGATCTATTCTTAACTTATGCCCATGCAAGAGTGAGTTGACATGTCCTTCAAAACATATCCACGACGAGTGGCATGTAAATATCAACATTTTTTTGTGTGCTCGCATGCCAATCTCTAAGAATAGACTGATCCCCAAAACCGGCTAAGTCCTTGAGAGCCTGACTCTACACCTCCGCGTGTGACGCCTTCCTATACCTTCACGCTTTTTCTCCTGTGCTATTCTTCCACGCAGACTCTGTGTGCAAGTTCAACTAATTGTTTTCTCTTATCAACATTTAGTTTTTCATTTACAACTTAATATAATTCTAAATATTAGGGTTATAATACATTTAATTGTTTTATATTAACTCGTTGTAAAACAATGAAATGTCATTTCGTAACTCACAAAATCAAAATAACTCTTTTCGCATTAAGCCATGAACTTCCACCCTCATTCGAGGTGATTTAGAAAACTTCCTACCCAAATTAGATCGCTACAATATTGTTTTATCGGCAAGAAAAAATTGACTTCCCAAAGAAAAATGTTGACCATCTCCCTGTTTAAATAGATAATTTTGCATTTTAAGGAGGCTCCTTAAGTACCTTCGTAACTCCAAAAATGGGATGTTAAGCTTCATTTGTGTACCTGGTTATGTGAGGATTCACCTTAACCTTTGGTTTGACCCCGAAGGAACATTTTTGATATTTTTGATGCCATATTGGGAGCAATGTTACATAGTTTTTAGTGGTAAGAAGCTACTAAAACTTTAATGTTGGATTTCGTTTTGAACTGCCATTTGAAACCTGAATAGAGAAATTATTATCCATTTTCAAAAGCTCTAGTGTTCTTACTAGAAAATTACATGGAACATTTAGTTTAGGGAAAAACACTTTTCTGGATAGTTTGGCAAAGCCATTTTGTAGGCCTCCATCACAGTTTGACGAGGTCAAATTGGGCCAATTTTGACTTGTCGCTCTAGAAAACTTGTCGCCATTTGAAAATGGTTTTCTAGTTCTCAGTCCCGTTGACTCTAATGAATTCTCCTTATATAGGGGAACTTGTAGGAAGTTTCTCGTTGCGTGTTCATCCATTGAACGTCAGTTTTGGACGTGGTTTTCTGAGCCCTTGAGCTAACTTTTGTCCATTTACAACTGGGACATTTATGACCAGTGGCCCCAGAAAATTAGCCACCAAACATAAACCATTCACTAGTTCCAAATTTTGTCAGTTGCTATGAACTCTTGGTATATAAGTGGACACATAGAAATTTAATCGTGGTGTGTTTTCTCATTAGAAGACAACATTTGAAAGTGGTTTCTTAGCCTCCGAGCCCGATTTGAACATTTTTGTAGCTAGCAAGAAAATGTAAAAATAGAAAGTTGTGGGACCCTCGTCAGGTTGCCAAACCACCGTGGAAACTTTTGACACATGTAAATAATTGTTTAGAAACTCTATAGTGTAACTTGTTGTGTGAAATAGAAATTTTGACAAAATGGTGTTTTCTCTCTCTTCCCTTCTCTTTTTTTCTCTTGGGTTATGAAATGAAGTGAAATGAAATGTAATGAATACGTGTCTCTAAACCTTTTCCTTCTAATTGCAAAGTGTAATTATTATTATATGTAAATGGGAACCTGAAAAATGTTAATTATGTTAGATTAGGGTGGATGTCATGCCAACGATTTATCATTGATTTCATGTTCACTTGGTTTTGCAGGCTGCAAGAATGATGGTGAAAAAGGTGATGTGAAATTCATCTTTTATCATTGTAATTTATATAGTTCATTATAAAATGAATATATGTATAATGTAGTATCATGTTACAAAAATTTATATTCAAAATTTGTTAATATGCATGAGATGCTAGTTTTTAGGGACATCTAGGAAATGTGTATTTAATCATAGGTTCAATTTGATTCATAGTACATATGGTAAAAAGATTTGATATGCATATATATATATATATAGTAAATGAATTTGGAGTAATATCTTGTAGTGCATATTCAGTTTCGATAAATGATTAATTAATTTGCTTGTTGTATTCTTACTTTGTAAATGTAATAAAGAGATAAAATCAAAACACTCTACCCTTGTATAGTATCGTAGCATAACTTGTCTTCATGTGTGTTACTCTTTACCGTATAAGACCTTAAAACCGTAGAATTAACTTAAACTCGTACTCGATGGAACCCCCTAGTTTGGGTAAACAAAAGCCAAAGAATGGGTTTATCGTCTTTGTCATTATGTTTAGTGACATTCTCATAAACCTTACAAATAGGAGTGACACAATAAAACTTTATTTGGAGTATGTAGAGCTAACTCCTCCTTCGTATCCTAGTGGACTACCTCATCTTCTCGAATATAGATTTAAAATTAAATTTCTTCATCGGATGAAATCCCTATTAGATTTAGATGATACAAATGGAGATCATGTTATAGTTTTTCTTTGTATTACATTCTTGTTAGTAAACTCTTTAGTCCCTCTTAGTTAAATGTCTTATCTTTGGCTTGTGACAATTTAGTGCCTTGATCTCTCACGAAGGGTTCATAGAGTAAACACGATCTAACCTTAATCTAATCTATAATAGGGATTAAATCCCCGAGTGAAAATTGGGATTTAAAGTAAACCTTAGTTAATTAGGATATTAACATGTAGGTAGAAAATTATAAGTAACTCTTTGCAAAAAAAATTCATTTGAAAGATGTTGACTTAAGAGAACCCAAGAAATTGGAATTTTGTCTCGTAATATCTTGTTGTATCCATTTATGGCATTAATAAATAAATAATATTTCACATGTGGAATCATGAAATGTAGAAACATGGGACCTTACCTTGAACACAAATCACTTGTGGTTCATGTGTAGTTATAATGCTTCTAACCATGTACTTCCTTGAGATGTCAGACAAGTACTTTCGTAACTCTTTTGTTATAATGCGATGGTAATAATGAGACCTTAATGCGATGAAAAAGTAAAGCATAGAAGAGTGAAAATGAGATTTGAGGTTAGGAATAATGCCACTCTTGGAGTCCTTATCACTTAATTAAACATTTTCATGAGTTACAAAGAATATGAATTGCCTTGGTGTGATCAACTTTGAGAAAACTATATATATATATATACACACACACACACACACACATATATATCAAAGTGGAATTCCACAAGTCATTGAATTAGAATAACTATGGTAGGGAAATAACTATACCATGATCGAAGAATGCTTTTGGGAAAAATCCATCTTGTATCTAAATCTCCCTTAAATCCTAATATTGCGTTCTGGACATCAAGTCACATTCACTTGAGTTGTAAGGGTAAAAATGTAGACATCGAATAAATGTCAGAGAAGAATATTCTTAACATAATAATAATATTCAAAATTCCTTCCTCCTTCAGAGAGAAAATTGAAAGGATTCAGAAAAAAATTTTATGGCAAGGCATGGAAGAAAAGTTCAGATTTCACCTTGTGGCCTGGGATAAAGTCTGCACCCCTAAATCTAGGGGAGGGCTGGGAATAAAAAATATTGAGAAAATGAATGAGGCACTCATTGCTAAGATGGGCTGGAGATTGCTTTCTGAGAAACAACCCTGGATTGATGTCATTAAAACAAAATACTTGAATCAACAAGCTGTTTACTCCTATCTGCATGATGAGCAACTCCCCAATGGTTCCATTTTTTGGAATAATCTGGTTAAGAGTAGAAACTTCATTAAGAAGGGAAGCAAATGGAAAATTGGGGATGCGACATTAACTTCTCGGGAGGATAATCTGTCCAATGATAATCTCTTGGAGAGATTTGGGACTCCTAAGGACACTTTTATAAGAAAATATGGAACTAAAGTTAAGGACTACATTGATGGAAATGGCACCAACAAGAATTGGAAAAGACTTACTATGGAGAGTATTGAACTAAACAGTTCATTTCCTCCCTCCAAGACCTTTTGGATCTCTTCCCTTCAGGTGTGGCCGGATTCCAAGGATGAGCTGATCTCGGAGCAATTCACACGAGGGTAAATACTACCAAATCTGGGTTATACCAGTCTTTTCCACAGTAACCAATCAGACTTTAACTGGAACTTGATCTGGATGCCTGAGTTAACCCCCAAAATAAATTTTTTTCTTTGGCTGGCCATCAGAGGCAAAATTCTCACCACTGACAATTTGATGAAAAGAGGTTTTATCATTCCCAATTGGTGCCACCTTTGTAGGAATAACTATGAAGACATTAGACATCTGTTCATACACTGTGATTATGCCTTTAGAGTTTGGAACTTTGTCCTTTCCAAATTTGAAGCTCTCTGGGTGATGCCGGAGGATCTTACTCAGCTGTGGAACCAATGGAACCCACCATTCAGACATTGTGCTATCAGAAGAATCTGGAAATTAGCCATCCCGCATTTAATTTGGAGGATCTGGAAGGATAGAAATAATATAGTTTTTAGAAATAAGAAGCAGAATTTTAAACTCACTACTGGCAAGATCTCCCAAGGCATCAAAGAGGACATGGCCAGATTTAAACCTCCTAAGAACAATTGTTACCCTGAAAATGAAAAGCACATCTTATCAAATTGGCAGATCGGATATTGGAGCAACCCCGGAATAGTGTGGATAGATCTTTGGTCAAATGGCATCCCCCGAATCCAATTGGTTCAAGCTGAACTTTGATGGTGCCTCTAAGGGGAACCCGGAACAATTACCGAGGAGGAGCAACATACGGGACCATAAAGGTAATTTGATTGTTGCATATGCTTTGGAAAATGGGAATCCAAACCAATCATTTTGCGTAAGCTTTATCTGTTCTCTGGGGTTTGAGAGTTGCTTCGGGGGCCCAAAATATCCGTAACCTCATTGTTGAAGGGGACTCCTTAATATTATTAATCTACTTAATCACCCCTCTTCTCCTAGTGAATATCAAAGATTTTATCTCTCGAGTCCATAAGCATCAGTCATACCTTCAACAGCATCAGAATCATACATACTTACAGGGAAGGTAACAAGCTGGCCGATGCAATGGCCAATTATGGCATTAATATAAATTTCACTATTTGGGATAATGATAGTATCCCTAATCAGCTTCACAACAAAGATACATGCGACCTTCACACGCAAACAATCTCTAAAGATATGCTTTAATCTTTGGAGGAAATCCATAAATTCTTCCACAGGTGCTGTTTTAGTTTATTTGGCGTGGCATATGATATCTACTCCAAATGATGGCAAGATTTTGTTTAGGAACTTCAAGTGGAGCCGTCTAAATTTAAAAACAGCGCACGCGGGAAGTACAATAGCTGTTGATATTCGGTTGCCAAGCTCCGCGAAAACCGAAGATAACTACAAGGTGAAAGCTGACAGGATAAGGGTTTTCACGCGCGACTTCACGCAGACTCGAGATCGCAATCCTACAACCGCTTCGTTGGAGGACCAACGCTATGACTCCCATTTTTATGCGACCCACAACGGCAAGAAATGAATCACTCTCAACGCCCAAAGGTATTTTGAAAATTGTTGTAAATCTGTATATCCTTGTGAAGATGGGAGGGCCTCCCGCCAGATTGAGCCGTGCCGTGTGAGACTCTGACTGAAAGATAACACCGAGCTCTGAACATTCTTAGTATTGGCGGATTCACCAACTTTGTGGAGAGAGTGCAAGGGCATGATCAAAGCATCTCTGTTCGCTTTGCCAAGGATCGGAATGAGAGGATGGTCGACTATGGAGGCGTAAGATTCTTATTAATGACGAACTCATACCAAGCGACCGGCCTCGGCTTGGATGGATACCGCTTCTTCAACAAGAGGGTTATCAAAGAGGTCAAGAGAGAAGATTTGTGGAGGAGGAGGAGAAAGCTTATATTCAACACCGCGGTCCCTTGTTAATTCAATTCCTTCTCCGTATGATGAAGTCACCCGCATGATGATTCGCTACATATCCTCGGAAGGCAGGGTTTGTTCTCGTCCCTGCCAAGCACCTTGTCTTTTTTTGAATCACTTTCGTAGGAGTAGGTTGGTTTGATTTCCCCCATCTCTTAAACTCTCTTGAGCGCTCCATTTTGAGTTCCGTATATACCTGCGGTTCCTTCACCAAGGGCTTATTCTCGCTTATTCACAAGCACCGCCTTATTAAATTCCCCGGTCTCCCTTCCTCTCCCGGCCCGGCTTTGGGCTCTGCTGCCACCTGTCTCCCCTGCCCCCCTCGCTTTGCCGCCCGCCTCCGGTGCTTGATGCCCTACGCAGCCGCTTCTCATGCTTCTCCTTCTTTTCCTCCCGCCTGCCCCCGCCACCCACACTGCTCTCTACTTCTAAACGTGTCACTGGGGCTTTCTGGAGACTCAACCTTGAGTCTATTGAACCTTTGATGACATTGCTCGTGATCTGCTGAACATTAGTAGTGCCCAGTGGGCACCAACGGATAACCCTTCTAGAAGATTGGAGGCCTTAGAGGCCGAGCTTAAATTGGCTTTGAAGGATGAGGTAAAAATCTTGCTAAGCAAAAAGGCAAAAAAAAGCATTGAGGGAGAAGGGAGCATGCACAGCTTGACTTGATGAAATATACAAAAACTCGACTCCTTGACTCCCGCCTTGGGAAAACGAAGACTAGGCATGAGTATAATATTGCAGCATTCGGGGCCATAGAGGAATTCATCGAAGGACATGCAAGAAGTGTTTCGAACTCAGCGGTGTCCCGATGACTCTTTGGGGCAATGAGAAAGAGAGTAAAAGAACCAGAGAGGAGCTCGATAAGACGGATGCTTTCATATATGACCACGCTGGTATGTACCATGCTTGGAAAAAGTAAAGATGAGTATTGATCAAGCTGCCAAGAAGTAGTCCTGCTTTTACTACCGCTTCTTAATCCGTAGGCTTGCCGCTTTTGTTGCCGTTGTTTTGCCGTTAAGTCTCGCTTTGTGTTGTTGTTTCTAGGCTTCGGTGTTCTTTTGTCAGAACTTTTGTGCTTTGATAACCTTCTCTGCTCCTCTCTTATTCAGCTTTTAGGCCTCCTTTTGTACACAAGGGTATAGTCCTTTTCAAAAACTATTTACCAATATTAAAAAAACATAATAATAAGATAATTAAGTACTTTGTATGTAATTTGAATTATGCCAAATAAGTATGAAAGTTATGGAAATTTTTGTAAAGGATAAAAAGCCAACTTAAAATGGTCGAACTGTAAATTAAATGGGGAATGAACTTATGAATCAGAGATGGAGAAAGGATAAAGTTTTCCTTGCACCATAATGGTCTTGGAATGTTGATCGTAACAAAAATTCAATTAAATAAATTACGTGTTGTGGGTTGCCAATCCTTGATTCCTTTTCTTGTGGTTGGGTCATTGCTAGTTTTCATTCATTGGGGAAAGTGTGGCATTGACATGACTATGGTGTTTTCATGTGTATGTGAGTTGATGATTTGTAAGTGTTGTATGCATCTTTGAGTATTCTTTACTTGGAGCCCTTGTGGCATTGTGTAGTGAGAAATGTAAGTCAAAAAAATTATCTTGGTATTTTTACTGTTGTTTTTGTATGAGTAAAAAGTCGGCGTTACATTTGACACATGTAAAAATTTTGATTTCTAGATTTATGGAAACACCTAACAAGTCACACTAGAAAGCAGAGAGGAGAATCATTAGATATGTTAATGGCATGAAAGGCCATGTCATTTTGTATATTCTAGCAAGTCATTTTTGAGATTTTTGGTTACATAGATAGTGATTGGGAGGGTAGTATATATGACAAGAAGAAAACATTGAGATATGTGTTCCATATTGGTGCAGATCCTTTTCATGGTCATCCAAATAAAAGACCATAATTTATTTGCAAAGCGGAGTTTCATATATTACAAGTATTGTGGAATATCTTTTTATTTAGCTTAGGATAATCCTAGAATACCTAAATGAGTAACAAGTAAACGACAAAACCATATTTTTGACAATGTATCATTAATATCCTTAAACCTTAATCCATTTTTCCATGGTTGAAATAATAATATTTAATTCTATTATCATTTTATTAGAGAGATGGTAGAGTATGGAAAGATAAAACTTCAATATTATAGATATGACCAGTTCACAAAAAAATTAACTAAACCATTGTCAAAATATATTTTTGATTAGGTCTCATAGATGTTAAAGAATACTAATTTAGATGAATTATATAATCCTCTCTAAACTAGATCCTATTTTTCATAGTATATTTTATATCCATACAAAAAGCTTCGAGTCATATAAGAAAACCTTGGATAGTCTACGTAAATATTAAAACTCACACAAATCTTGTTTGAACTCACATATAATTTCTTTGGAATCACCCATAACTTCTTTGAAATCACCTAGAATTTCTTTGGACTCACCTAAAATTTCTCTAGACTTACACAAAAAAATGAATTATAAAATCAGCTCCAAAATTTATTCGAATCACACATAAATGTTCAAACTATTATGAATAAGTTCCAAAATACTACTTTTACAATTAAAAATTATGATAAGTGGTATTTATTATTAAGGGGAGTGTTGGAAAATTAATCCTAATATTAAGCATTAAATTCTATCTTGTGACTTGTCCCCAATAATTAATTATTTTATTTTAATCCAAGAATTTTATGGTTCTTAGACTTTTTTGCACACTAAATGTTGATTCATCCTTTGGTAGTTGAAATTTTTGGGTAAAAATAAAAGGGAGGAAAATACTTGCATCTAGTTTTAGTATGTATTAAGTAGTTCAATTAAATACAAAAAAATAGTTAAGAGATTGGAGTATAAGTAATAAAAGAAAAGGATAAATATTCCAAGATAGAACTAACAATAGTCTAGAGTAGTAGAGTAATTAGAGGAGTCGGAAAATTTAAAAAGAAGGAAAAAACCAGAGTAGATATTCCAAATCATATCTCAAGTATCAAAATAGAAAAAGGAAAACGAATGTAAAATGGTAGGTATTCATATGTAAGTTTTTGTATAAGTTTTGTAATCTCCTTCCTATTTTAAATAGAAATATTTTGTGCTTACAGTTTTGCATAGAGAAACAACTCTATTTTGTTATTTTTGTGACTTTTTGAATAAAAATAACATCTTTCATTTTTTTCCCCATCATTAAGTTAGCATGAGTCTCAATTTTTAGCTTGGTGTGTAGATAAATAACGAGCTCCATGGTTGTTATGTAAGAGCATGTTTTTTTAAAAATGGACATGATTTTTATCCAATTACTAATAAGAATAGTGATAGGCCTTTCAAGTATAAATTATATTGGTAGAGGTTTTATTTTACTAATATTACCTCATTAGTCTATATTTCAATCACATCAACTACCAACATATATATTAGATGTGCAGGATTACAAATTTCCCACTTACACCATTTACATGTATATGAAACTATAGTAGATGGAATATAAGGTCAGCATCATTCAACATAAGTTCAAATATCTTGTGAGAAAAGAGAAGCACTAAATTTTTAGTGAATTTCCATAGTGAATAAGATGTAAATATGCATATAGAAATTAATGTGGTGGTGATGTCAATTAGATTGGGAAGTGATTTATCATTTGGACTGTGTTTTCTCTAAGAGGTTGTGAGACAGAACTTGATATTGTCATTGGTTGGTTTTAACATGGTAATTATTGAGGTGTTAGAAATTTGCATCATTACTCCTAGATGCTATCACATTATCTTAGCTTGTGTAAAATTTTGAGCTTTGAAAAATTTATGGATATCCACTAAATCATAATGGAAATATTTTGGGTCGAATTACTTGTAAGTTCCCTAGTAGTCATATATGTAAAATGTGGAGTCATACATAGAGTCTAGGCTTGTTTGAAATGGACCCACATGTCAAGAGAGGAATTTAGAATGCCAAGGTTTTAGGATATGCATGAAATGGAAATATTTTCTCTATTAGAATTAGTTGTGAGTGTCATGTTAGTCATATATGAAAAATTTAGAGGCATACATAGGGTGTAGTCTTATGTAGAATGGAAACATATGGTAGGAGATGAATTTGGAAAGTAAATGTTGAAGGATATGCATGAAATTGATTTTTAAGGATTCTCTTTAACTCTTTGGTGTGTATGCAACATTTTATAGCATACCTTGTTGATACAAGTTTAATGTATGTTATTTTTCTCACAACCATGTGGATTATTTAATGATAAATAAAAATACCTATATGAAATATGTTATATTATATCATTATGTATATCATTGATAATTATGTTTATGTGGGTGACATTCATGTCTGAGTTTTCTAATTTAAGGAATATCTAAACACTATCATTTAATACATATAACTTATGATGACTTTGTCGTTGTTTTTATACATTACATGTGCTAGTGGGATCTCATGACCACTTGGTGGCAACCATGTGCTCCATTTATATAGTCCATCTAGCTCAAAAATAGGTGTGGGTTTTCTTCTTCCTTATCTATTTTGTAATCTTAAATATTTTATCCTTTTACTAGAATGGATTAATATTAAACTTAGTAGTCCACATGTCAAGGGAAAAACTACTTTTCGAATACTGGTATGTATTAGTAAAATGATATTTACCAATGCAAACCAAACTTTAGAAAACCTTATTTTCCCATTTAAGAAAGAAATATATGAGCTAATTAGTACATGATTAAAAATGAAACAATATGTAGTGCCCACATTTTTTATAGCTCCAGTTATCTATTGGTTCCTTTATTTCTAGACATATTTTGATCGAGACTCTGATAGACTTTGGACATTTTACTATAATATTTTATCCTCATGGACATTATGGCATTTTGGGTGCATAACGCCAATTGGACTAGATTCGTATATTGATACATTTCTTATGATGTTGATGACACTAACAGGGTTATATGCTAGACTTATTGATTAGATGTTAGTCTCTTGTGGTTGATTTGATTAATGATATAGTGTTTTGGATTCAATGATGGTAATTTTCATGCTAACCTAAGTGTATGTCGTTGCAATTTTAATTGTGGATGATTCATGGCAAACTATGTGGATAATTGTATGCATTGCTTTAGCAATTGTAAATTATGTTTGAACATCATAAGTTTGATTGATATTGTGATGTTTAGATGATGTTTATTATATTGGACAGATGTGGTTAATATGTGCAATGAGTGTGCAGGTGACAGGTATAGGAGAGCATGGGTTTCAAGGCAGCTACGCAATTGTGCACAAGCGGCCCATGGGCTGAGTCCCAACCATGCTAAATGTTTGAGGCCTTAGATTAGATGTATTTAATTGGGCACCATGGGTGAACCCTCAATTTGTAATGTAATTATGTCTTGTAAAATTAATTATGTTTAGGGTGTGTTTTATTAAGTAAACTAGCTTAGGGGTTTAATGATCTTATCTTAAGTTAAGTATTGGTTTTGGGAAAGTGTGTGTGTATTGGTAGAAGGGATTAGGGACCACATGTGAACCTTGGGTGGACCCCACACCCTCTACCCTTGTGCCCAAGCATGCCAAACCCGAAATTGGGTTATTTTGGGTAATTTTAGGGACCCCTTTTGAGTTTGGGGGTTCCCTTAGCATGAAAATGGGCCCTTGGACCCTACCTAATAGGTAGGGGGCCTATTTCAATGTTTGGAGGAGTTTCCTCCCATTTAGCCCTCTTTAGTCACCATCCATGTAAGATGGTTGGGTTATGTGAAATTGTTAAAAGTTGCTCCACTTTGTTTTATTTTAGTTTTTAGTATTTTGGGTGAAAAGGGATAAAAGGTGAGTTTACTCTTACTTATTTGGTTTTTGGAATCTTTGACTCTTGAGAGGAGAGGGGGTGACACTTGTCACTTTCCCATTGGTGAGGAAACTTTTGGGTTCCTCTTTTTATTCTTCCTCATGTGGGAAGAAGGGGTCTTCTTGGTTCATTTTTTTTGGGAGCACTTGGAGAATTTTGGGAGCTTGGAGGGAGCTTGGACAAAGGGGAAAAGCTTAGAGTTTTGGAAAGCATTATAGAGGTAGGGTTCTTAACCTTTTTCTTCTTAGTTTTGTTTATCTTGTAAACTATGTTTGATCAATAAAATAGTGTGTGAAATGATGTGTTGTGAAGTTGTATGGTGAATGTGGTTGTTTGTTTGTTCTTGTTATTTTCTTTGTTTTCTCTCCACCATCATTTGGAATGATGGTTTTTGGAGAATGTAGGGGAAGAGAGAGGGATTTCCCTCTCAAACCTCATGGTTGTTGGTCAAGCCATGAAGGTCCCTTCTCATCCCCTCATATGGTTTGAGGTGGGAGAAATGTTCACATGGCTTGAACCTTTCCCCATTCTTGGTGAGGAAACCCTCTTGGGTTTGAAAATCCTCCCAAGAAGGATTTTTATAGCTTAAAGGAGGAATAAGGAGGATGAATGATTAGGAGGTATAAGGAGTATTGTATATATGTATTTGTTGGTGCTCCTATGGTTGGACACCTTGATTTGGGCATCCTACTTCCTCTCTTCCCCCTTGTGAGGTTGACCTTGTTCTCCTCTTGTGTTGTTTTCTTTGTATAGTAGGTCTAAATGGTTGAATGGTCTTATGTCTTCTCTTGTTGTGTGTTTAAATCCCCATTATACTTGTGCACATTGTGGAAGCTAGTTCCTCTCTCCCATGGGCTTGGGGGAGGCTAGCATGACTTCCAACCATGGAAAGGCATGTGATGATGCCTATTGGTTGGGTGGTAAACAAGCCATGTTCTCTTGGAGTTGGATTCTTGTAGGAGTATTGGAGTTGGAGCTCAAGTTGGAGATAGTAGAGCCTCTTGCCATCTTGGCCTTTCTCATCCTTGGAGGACATTGCCTTCACTTTGTAAATAAATGTGGCTTGTAAAGTTTCTCATTTTTGTATATAACCATTTGTACTTATTGTTCTTGAAAACATTGGTCATCACTAAGAAAGTTTCTATTATATAGTTGCAATAATCTTGTAAGTTTGTCATTTGAATTTATAATGAAACCATGAACTTGTTATTTTCAATGCCTTCATTTGGAAGAAATGTTGTTTGGAATTTTTTTAAAAAAGTATATAGTTATGAAATTTACACTTGAAATATTTAGTTGTGCATTACATATAAAATCAAAAAAATTTAGTGTGCTTGCATCATTTAAATCATTAGGGAAAAATATGGTATTACACAATACCTCTCACTCATTATAGCTTGGGCCTTGAATTCACGAGAGTGAAACATTTATTAAATTAAATTCTATCAGTAAAATAAAATATCCCTTCAAAAGTTACAAAATCAATGTGTTGGAAGTATCTATTCCCTTCAATTCTCAATAGTTTAACTTAAACACATTATTTGATGCTTGGTGATATCAAATAAGTAATTTAAATACATCATTCCTTTATAGTATATTTTATTAATGAATGTTTCTTATCCCTATTTATGAGATGCTCCCAGGATGTGACTGCTCAATGTTACAAAATTGATTTGGAATTTCCTTATATTTAGCACTTTTTGACCAAGAAATAATACCCTACAACCAAAAACCTCTTTATTCATGCATTAAAAATATTAATCCTTAATTATTTTTATTTTACCTCATTTGGAAGCACTTTTTCCACACTATTTTTGTAGTAAATTTTTCTTACGATGTTTATGAACAAATTATCAAGCTCCGCTAACTCTCTCTAGAATAGTTCCTCTAAAATGAGCATCACTTAGAAAATTTTCCTCAAAAGATCATTAATATTATTACAATATATAATATATGTTAGAATTTACCGATTCCTTATTCATGCATTTTTATCTTTTGTAGAGGACATTCTAGGGCCATTTATACTAACTTAAACTATAACATTGTTAATTACATTAACGTAGTGTTAGAATCTACTAGATGAATATTTTCAAGTATGATGATATGCTATGTTGGAAATTATTGTTAACACTCAATTATTCCCATGAAAGCTATAGAAATTTGGAAAATGTGTGAAGATAATGAATTATCTCTCTCTCTCTCTCTCTCTCTCTCTCTCCCCCCCCCCCCCACCCTCAATATGGAAATCTGAAATATAAATGAAATGCAATAATATGTGAAGATAATTAAATATATTCCTATTCCTTATTTTATTTAAATGTGTAAAATTATTTTTAACTTTTTGGTAAGGAAATTTGTAAATATATGAATTCATAGCTAGCAGGAAAATGGGTGAATATATGTCATCTTTTTGAGGACCCATTATTATTATATGCATGTTGTGTGGTGGAAAAAGAAGTAAATGAAAAGTGTGACATTTAAATTAATAATTATGTTGATGTAATTGTAAATTACATTTTATTAGGATATCAAAATAAAGGAAATGGTAAATATTGATTTAGGAATGTAATAAAAATATTAATTGGATAGTCTTGTTTTAAGTATAGTTAGTTAATTTGATAACGCATAAATATTAGGTCAAAGTTTTTATAAGTTGAACACAAAATACTAAAATATAAAATTTAATACACACACTATTATTCCTTTTTATATTAAATAAAATAGAAGAGACAATTAATTTATAAATCCATATATTTTTAATAATAATATCTTGTAATTAGTCTCACCTCTAGACCATTATCGATTTATTACAATAAATATTGTAACATCAATTATTAATATATATTAAATCACACACATCCTAATTCTAACTATGAGTTGTTACTAACAAATCATTACAATATTATTCACATGTACAATAATATTACTAATTATCTCACTTTCATGTGAGTACTAACACAATATTCCTAAGATTTCCCCTTACTATGAACATAGGGAGAAACACCACCTTCTAACTAAGTACATGTCATTCCATATATTTCATATGTTATTGACCTTCCAACATATCACATTGGTTCTTTCATTTGATTATAAGCATACATAAACATTAAAACTAAGAACTTAATCAACTAGTCCTTGGGAAAATCAACCATACCTAAAACATGAATAGAGAACTATATCAAACAATTATGATAACATTAACCTAACTAATTAAAATTAGTTGAAACATCACATCTACCACATAATTTGTCAATAAAATATATTTCTTTAATACTCATGGATCTAATCTCCTACATCATCATCACATCACAAGAAAGAAAGGAACTACACTCGTGAATACTTATAAAATTATATTCTTATTTTAAACCACACACAAAATGAACTTTTAAATATATAAAATGAGATGATGAAGACTCAATCCTCATTATATACATATGCATCCATCCTTTTTTATCAATTTTGTGCTTTGATATCCACAAGCATAATTATATCCACTTTCATTGGTTTTTGATCTCACTTTATACATTTCAAGGTACTACTAGTTGTCACAATGTAATTTTGTAGACCTATCACTAGTGACTAATGAGAGTTCATTTATTGACCTCCTTTCCATGTTTCCTACTTCATCCAATAGATGTTACTTATTTAGTGGAATGGTATGTGAAGTTCATCTACATGTAATTTTTGATAATATATAACCCCCTCCATAATTTGGACTTAGATTTTAGGTTCATAGATATCGTTTCCTTAAAATTAGAGAATTTTTATGATTTAATTTAATAACATACATTGAAGATTTTTCTTATGAACATTAGCAATATTAACAAAATTGTATTTAAATTTTTAGTACTAAATGTAATCACGTAATAATTTTACCAAAATCTATTCTAAAAACTATTCCTCATAATCATAAGGGCTTATACAAATAATTTAAAAACACGCTATTTAAATGGAATATTTAATACAAACCTAAATAATAAAAACATGTGAATTGAATTGTGCGATTATAGTCATATCTTAATGACATCTGAGACTTATGTTTCAGCAATAAAATCTAAGAAAATAAACTTTTATGGTATATAGATCTATGAAAACCATATATTTTGTATACCTTCACTTACATGCATGTCATTGTTTACACATTTGATTAATGTGCTTTTCGAGGGTATATTACTAAAAAAAATCAGTTCTAACATAGAAAGTAGTTTTTCCTATCAATGAAAAAATAATGGTTCCATGCCTTTTAGTTAGTAAAATAAATTCCTCCATCTTCTCATTTGTACATGTTCCTCTGACCAAATGCATGCAACTCTATAGGTGTACTCCTCATAATTTTTTTACCTCATTATCTCATAATAATATCCTTAAAGAGTAGAATAAATATTAGAGTAGAATGCCTTAAAAGAGGCTCCACATAGTTTAGAGTATTCAACATGCCTTACAACAAGATGAAAATTTTAATGAAATGTCTAAAAAATGTGCATACTACACTTTAAAATGCCAATATCTACCTTAAATTATTTCCAATCACTAAGATGGAAAAATATCCAAATTATTAGAGTTATATAAAATATTAATAGGATGAAACCAAATTATCAACAATCAACAAGATATCAATCAAAATTTTTATACGAAAAACTACATAGAAATAATTTATTTATACACTAACATTTTCTATAAAATTTGATTTCTCTCATCACCATGGGAAATCATGAATTTAGTAAAAACCCTTAGGAATTTTAACACTACATGTAATAATTAAAGTAAACATCCACTATAATATCAAATGAAATATTTGATCGAGTTTTTACATGTTCAAAAATAAAATTGGGTAGTAAATTAAATACACACAATAATCTTCCATTTTCTATACATTTCATTTATAGGTCCATATCTTTGTAATAATAATATCTTCTATTTACTCTCACATCTAGACCATCATGATATTTAATAAATAAAATCTTATAAATTATCTCATGTAAATTCTATTTATAACTATTATTTGTTACTGATAATTCATTATAATATTATTCGGATGTACAATAATATTACTAACTAACTCACTTTTATGTGAGTACTAACACAATATTCCTAAAAACACATGTGATAAAATAGTGAATATTATGGAATTTTATTTTTATCAAATAATATAGTTCATGAGAAAAATTGAATTGGATTTTTTATTAGAATCATGTTATCTATGCTTAAACATTGTTTCTAATCCTTATAAAAGTTTTGAGTTCACAACATAGAAAAAATGTAAACATTTTAAGTACATCATTATTACAACTCTATTTGAAAGTATACCATAGCTAGTCCTAATCATGAGATACATAATGATCAAAACACAATTAATGGTTACCTAAGGTATAAATAATCTCTTTAAACTCAAGGCTTTAGAGATGTAACTTTTGGTAGATATCTCTCTTTAAAGTATTAATAATCTACTTAATATGAGTTCACGTCTCAAAATATGTGCAAGATGTCATGAAGTGGGCCAAAATACATGACCATCCTATAATTTTAACCATATGATCCTTTGATTGGGAATCATCGCTCTAAAAATTCTTATTAAACTTACTTCGACTCACTATAAATGGAAAATCTTAAGATTTGGTAATATTTTCTATGTTGTTACTCTAGAACATAAAAACACATGTCATATAATGAATAGAATATTATAATTTTTGGAACTAAAATAGTTTCATAGTATGTATCACCATACTACTTATCATTGTTGAAATTTTGTAAGTTAGTGGGACCCTAAATCATGTAATAAAATATTAAATGTCATTCCATGTGTTTTTTATCATGTTATATATGTAAGATGTGACTTGAATCCCACACATTGAACCCTCCATCCTAACTTATCTTGAATGAAAAATGATTATAACATGTTATCAAAAATATTCATTGATGGATTATTTTGATAACTTGCACCTTCATTTGGACTTAAGAAGTATATATAGATCGACATGGGAAAAATTATGTTTTGGATGAGTTGCGGTGGTTAATTGGAATTCCTCTTCTCCTTACAAATCTAGTCAAGTATTACTACCCAATACTTAGGAAAAAAATAAACAAAATGGAAAATTTTGGACATGATCAACCAAATTGTCCTTTGGAGGAACATGAGGAATTGTTCCTTTGTTCCTCCTATTCCCCACATTTCCAAATTGTCACATGAAGGAGGTGGGAGCATTTTATTTAGCAAGGTTGGAAATTTTTAGAACATGTGGAATGATTCCCATGGGCCTTATTTTCGCCGCATATGCAATCGACTCAAGTAAGATAGAAAAATTCAGTAAAAATGGGTGATGCAGGTATTGTGTGATCAAATGAAACATTCCCATGTTCGTCGGGTCACCGATCAAGAGACTTAGGTGATAGGGTAAAAATTCAAGTGAAATCAGATAAATTGGGCCTAAGTGGCACACTAAATACTGCTCCCCCTTCCTCGGGTTCTTTGACTAACCAATTCATCTGATGTTTACACAAAAACATTAAAGTGCTTTGTTACAACTCATAGGGAACTCTATCATGACCCTCCTAAGATCCTAACTTCAAACAACCATAAAATTTTCACTAAAACTCCAAATTTCACAAAATTAGACTTATTAGAAAGGCGTTATCATGTAATAGACCATGAAAACTAGAAATACTAATTTTTGTGAGGTTAGGTAGGTGAAAATGGGAAATCCAATCCCATCCTTAAAAGAGAATTCTAGTTATCTCAACTACCAACATTTATGAGGTATGGTGTCCATTTGTTCTCCTCTAAGTAAATTATCATGGGAAATAGTATTGGCATGGAACCCATGCCTATTTTTATAAATTCAATGCATGATGTTGGTGGTTGAAGGTGGAAATACAATTTTCCCTCTATTTTCCCTCATATATCTTTCCCATCTTCTATAAATTGTAAAATGATGCTCATTTGTAAAGGTTGGATACTCTTAGAATGCAAGGGAATCATTTCAAAATTATGCATAATTGTTATTGAGTTACAGGCCTCATATTTGTATTTTGTAATGTGTTTATTCCTTTTTCCTTTATTGTAATGATCTGTGCATATTCTTATGGTAAAAATCATGTTTTATGGCTATATTTTTCCCTAGATGGTGTTTTATTGATTTTCCTTGCCTCTTTATCTACTTACGGTATGTTGTGTATATTTCTCCACTTTTTCGTGGGTTTAATTCTTTTCTTTTGCATGGAATTGGAAAGTAAGGTGTTGTTTTGAGCTATGGAACTCATGTATGCCTTAGTCATCATCATCATCTCCCATTTTACCTCATTTCGAGTGTTTTTCCCCTTGTTCTTAGTGTTATCACCTTCCCTTGGCGTAGTATTTCATTTTTATGCATCTCTCCCTCTCCCTGGTTGTTATGAATGTTAGATTAGTATAATTTTATTTTATTTCCACCTTTAGGAGTAGTATTAGTAGTAGGAATAAGCAGAAGAAGCTGAAATTTTTTGGAGTCTCTGTCTCAGTGCAAGTCCCACAACTTGGAGACAGTCCCATATTTCCTTAAAGCCCTCAATATTCATGACTTAGGTGTGGGTTTAATTTTGAGCTCCAACATAATACTTATTAGATTATGTTACCACATGGTAGGGATCATACCTATGAGACATTAAAATAGTGTCTAGGCACATAAAGCCTTAATATTGGGTGTCATATATTCATAAACGCATTGTAATTAAGTTGGAAATCAACATATTTTACAAATTATACCTTAAACCCTAAGTTAGAAGACCATGTTAATAAATTTGTCTAAAAATGAAAAAAATTATATAAAAATGATTTAGGATACATTTATAATTTAAAATGATACCTTTATAAAAAAATTGGTAAACCTTTGGATTTCTTAAATAAAATAAAAATGATGTGTTTCCTTGAGGGAAACATGCTAAACTAAAAATGGAATTAAATATAATGAAACATGGGTTATATGCCTTCTTTATGTACTCAAAATTTCCCATAAATAAAATATTATATAAGAAATTAAATAGTACTAAGTGTGTAAGATAAATCACAATCTATGTAAATTATGGATATAGATTTTCCTTCTCTTCTCTCTTAATTGGATTAACTATTGTGTTTTGAATCACTCTAAGAAAATGTTGGATTTAAATAATTATTGTGAATCTTGCATGAACATGTGAATATATGTGTAGGGGTTAAACTAAATCACTATCTAGTGGGGAAATGGGCTTGCTACTTGAAGGTAACAATAAGGATTTGTGTTTTGTTACATGAAAGGAACCAAATGAATATGTGGATAGTCTTAGTGGAGTGAAAACGGGTGGTTTAAGTGGAAGGAAAATGGTATGTTTATCTGTTTGTTTTATCTTAGAGGAATCAAATGTTAGCCATGATTAGTTTATAGAGGTAAAATGGGTACTATATATGATGGTCTATCCACCTTATAAGAGTTATCGATAAGATTGGTAGTATGTGTATTTTTAACATTAAGAGTAGTTGTTGATGCAAAATCACAACACCCCAGACGCACATCAGGCTTCTAGGTTGATGTTCAGGCATCCAGTGTGATTGCACAACATGGAAACCTCTCTCCAGCGTGGGACTTGTAAAACCGAGAGAGAAATCTCCAGAGAAGGCTGGTTCTGCTCCTAAACTACCCGCCACAAGCTATTCCAAAAGCGAGCAAGCTAATCTAATCCTAATCTAACCATGCCAAGGAGACAGAGAGAGAGAGAGAAAGGAAAAAACAACAAAAGCCTACACTAAAACGGTGATACACCAGAGAAGGAGAATGTTGGACATCTATCAAAACTACCATGGGACAAAGAGAGGTGAGCAATGGGAAGGATGGACAGATGCATCACAGGCCCAAGGATAGATTTCACACAGAAAATGTCCCAAAACTCCATGAACACAGCTCCAAACCTGCAATGAACATTCAAACATGCACAAATACCTGCAATGAAGAGAGGCAAGAAGAGGACAAGCAAAAACGAGGAAGGATGGACAGATGCATCACAAAACACATTTTGTTGCTCCAGAAGTTTGCACAGAACATCATTCCATTAGTAAAAGGCAAAAACGCCATTACAGAGCAAGGGAGGAGGTTCGAACTCCATTTTCAACCCTAGAGAAGAAAAGAAGGGAGGGCAGAGCCGAAAGAATGAACCACCCTTTAAAAGAAGCCTCTCCTTACAATTTATAGGAAGAATGAGAGAGAGAAGAGAGAGGAATTCCAAATCTGCCCTAACCACCTCCAAACTGTATTTAATTCATCTCATTATGGTGGTAGGTGAGAACCCTAGCGACCCCCAAAAGTGGCTAACTGTATTTTTCATTTTTAAGAATTTGTTCTCATCCAATTAAAGATATCCAGTCGTAGTTGGACAGAGGACCTCGTAAGCTTTCCAGAAAGTCCAACCTTGCATGAATCCGAGCTCCCAGTCAAAAGTTATGGCCATTTGAATATCTGCGCCAGGGTCTGCTTCCTGTCAGCGCTCAGAATGTTGCGCCTCCTGAAGGTGCGCCTTGGCGCATCCATATGTGTGTCGACATCCCTTTATGTGCGCCAAGGGCGCAACTTTTCCTATGTCGACAGTCTGTGTTGTGCACCATTTCTGTGCGCCAAGGGCGCAACTTTTCCAAAGTGTCGGCGATGCCATGTTGTGCGCCATTTCTGTGCGCCAAGGGCGCAACTTTTCCAGTGTCGACAGTCTGTGTTGTGCGCCATTTCTGTGTGCCAAGGGCGATGAATGTCAAGGATCTGAGCTTCTTTTATTTCTCCATTCTTCTTCTTGTCTATATCTACCCGGGGGGAAGATATATACAACAGTAGTGTCTTCCATTATCTCTTATTCTAAGTAAAAATTTAAATCATTTAGGATTGGGTATACAAATGTGTAAGAATTTCAAGAATTATTGTATTGTAATAAGTATTCCTAGGTGTTTAAAACATTACCCCGAGTTTCAAAAATCATTTTGGTTTGTAAATTATGGTCCAATTATGTATGGTATCAAATTAGAAATTCAAACTTATAATCATCTACAAACATATTTTGATTTGATGACTTAGTATGAGATGGAATATATGGGTTGTGTTTTAAGACAATAAGTACCCATGTTGTTGCAAGTGTATATGTAGTATTGTACCACGTGGTTTATTATATCAATTTTTCATGTGACAATCAATTTAATTTATAAATTTTGGGTGTATCATACATGTTATATCAATATGTTGTGTAAAAACATGTTTCCTAGTGAATCATGGATGTATTGTAATATTATATTTCCCCATATTATATATTTTCTATCAATATGTTATGTGATATACAAGCCCCCTTGTGAAAATTATAGATGTCTTGTAATGTTATGATTATTTGTTATATTATACTCATGTTATTAATATGTTATGTGTAATGAATTTGCTTATTTGTAATTCTTGAACACATTGTGATGTTTTATCACCCTTTTATGTAGTACTTATGCATATAATTCTAAATGTTATATAATTATATGTAGTAAGCCTTTGTTTTAGTGACATAGTCTATGTTATGTTTACATACAATTCCTATCCTTATGGGTAGTGTAAAGTTTTAAGTTTAGAGATAAAGACTCTTGAATTTTACAATTTCCCCTCTTGAAACTAGATGTTAATATTATCCTTTCCTAAGATAAATATCAATATCATATCCCCATTTAGTACATATTACTATCTTTCTCACAACTTGTTTATTCCTACACATTGATGTGTCATCAAATTTTGAATATAAATACATAAATCAATACTTAAGTTATTCTTATCATGAAAAAAACCTTATATTGCACTCACTACCATCCTATCCAAAAAAATAAAGTAGGATAAATGATGAATATCTCATACACACTCAAGCAATCAACAAGGTTAGTACAATAAAAATATCACAAATTTGTCCTTAACCTTGCAAGGGAATCACTTTCTTAACCCCGAATCTTTCAAAAAAAGTAAAATTTTGTCTTGTTTTTTTATTTGACCTTCCTATACAATACATATTTTTTATATGTCTTATACCATGTAATAATATCATTTATATTGATGAAAAACAAAGGAACAATTCAAAACCTTATTACCTCCTCAAAATTGTCTTGATTCTCTTCTTGAGAAGAATGCTATCTAGGTGTTCATGTTGGAAATAAAATAAAAACTTCCAAGAAAAAATAAAATCATATCAGGATACCATTTTCCCTTCTTAAGTTGCATGCCAAATTTTATATTCTAACTCCAAGTTTAGATCCACTTTTCTCAACCTACTCTTCTTCGTTAACCCTACCTCACTATATGCCTATTTTGATGCCTTTAATAACTTAAATTATGTTTTAGTGATCATAAAATATAAATTAAGGTATTTGAAAATATCCATTATCCCTTTAAACTTGTGTATGAATTTTCAAAATCAAACTCTTATTATAAACCCCTTTTCTATATTTTGTCTTTTTTAGGTCTCCTTGACTATATCGGAATGTGACTCTAAATTGTCAAAGACTATGGATTTTGGAGCATAAAAACTGTAAAACCATGAAATTATGTCATTTTATATCCTTTATATCCTTCCTACAAAATTTAAGCTATTGAGGATGAGTTTTAAACCCTTAAAATAAAATTCCAAAGATAAACTTGTTATCTCTTGAAAGTGCACCTTGTAGAGAGATGGTTGTAGGTGTTCTAAGCTTGCAAAATTTATCTCTCTCTTTCATAGATATAATGGAAACACCTCAGGTTTGTGGGTATACCTATTTTGAGGTGAGTCTCCAGTATCAAGGTCGGTTCCTTATTGATGTATCCTAAACTAATTTTACGGGGTTTTCGGGGTAAAACATCACCGTAAAAATGGATTCAAAACTGGGGTGATACACCAAACTTGTATGAGGTATTTGACTGAGCACATGCAAAATTGATATGGGAATGAATTCTTGATGCACAAGCCAAATTTTTTTGTAGAATATTAAAGGCAAACACTTTGATGTATTGAGGGAAAGTATCACAACAATATTGTTAAGTTAAACATGCACATTAATATTATGCAAAAATTACTAAAATTTACAATAGGGTAAGATGATTAATCAGGGAATTCAACATTCACAAGATTAATAGAACATACACAAGACTGTAAATAATTGGAAAGGAAGAAAATACTTCTCATTTAAAGGACAAAACTGGCAAAACTACTTCAGCACTCCAGTGTCTAAAAGTCCTCCTTTGTGCTTTTCAAGGCACAAAATATATAGAAAAAATTATTCATCCCACCCTTCATAAAAATAGACTAAAACTAGACTCACCCATGCATCCTATTTTTACCCTTTATTTATTAATAAATAAAGGAATAAAATAATCATGCTAATACAAAGAGGCATTAATAGCCTTGATTACAACTCAGTCAAACTGCAGTTGACTATTCTATTTTTAATAAAGTTGGGTGAATAATGCTAAAAATAAACCTTGCTTGATGAGCAAGTCTCCTTCTAGGTGCATGCAAATTTTTATTCTTGTTGTTTATGTGACATCTGCAGTTTGGATCCACTTGCCTCCTTAGATGCACATGCAAAATAATATCTCTGTGTAGAAGAATTCCTTTGATCTCTCAACACTTAGTAACATAAATCATCTTCAATGTGGGGACCACCTATAGGCATGTGCATAATAATTCCTCCTTTCTGTAGATAATAAGGTCATTAAGGTAAGCTCTAAAAGTGTCTCTTTCATGATCCTTGTGCTATACTAATGTTGACCTCTTTCCATGCATTTGTCTTCTTTTACCGTGGCATATAATATGATTTAAAAATCATTGAGCATTTTCTTTGATTGGCTATCACCCTTGGTTTGATTCAACATCTTGACTTAATACATGGGTCATATTATAATACTCGGCCACCTTGTCGATTATCATTGCATTGTAATTATTTTTGGCTTTTTTTTTTTGGAATAAGGTTTAATGATTTTGAATGATACGGGTTGGCCCCCTCCCACGGTGACTCACCCCTCCACACTCTTTATCGGTGGCATTGGGTAACCATTGTTAAATAGAGAGTAACTCAGGGGTCTGTTTGGGAATTGGTGACTAATTACTAATCATTGATCTCTCTCATTGATGATCTCACACCATTGATCTTTGTACCCTCGGTTAGGGTTTCAACCTGGCATTTAATGTGGTATTTTTTCAAACCATGGTTAAGGAAGTAGTTAGCAGTGGTTAAGATTTTGATCATTGATCTTGAGCACGGCCTAATCTTGCACCGTTGATCCTCTGACTATGGTTGAGTTTCATTAACTCCTTCTCGAGTTTGTGTAGTAAAGATCATTTGAACCACGATGATTATTTCATTTTTATTTTGGTTTGTGGGTGAATCCTGGAAAATGTTTTTCTTGATGCCATTGTTGATCTTTGTGAGCTCTATTTAGTTCATTTTTCGGTCTTCTGATCCCTCATGTATCTACATCTTCATTGTCTTTTCCTATGTTAGATATTTTCTGGAAGTTTTTTGAGTACTTTTCTTAGTTTTTCTTCAAAGTGGTCGTCATTATCATTCCATTTGAGCTCGAGAACTCGGTAGATTCATATTTGTGAAACCACATGTGCATGTATATCGATTCTATCATGCTTTCTCTAATGGCTTCACTATGGTTTTCTGACTCTCGGTCGTTGGTGTCACTAAGGTGAACTTTTCGTTTAATGACTATAGTGGTGTTTCATTTCATTTGATTCTTTGATATTTCTGTGATCCTCTAGTATGAATCCTTCTATGTGATCTCTTGGCCGCCATTGTTAAGAACTTGAAGCTTCACTACTTGGCATATGTGAACTCAGTTAGTTCTAAATATAATGGCCACTATTATCGAAAAGGTAAGACCTTTATCTGTAGCCTCCAAATTTATTTTCTCGAGATTCTTCACCATATATTGGTCCATTGCTAAAGATTTTTGATTTCTTTTCTCTAAGGAGTCTTCAGCTCAAAATAGTTTTAGGTCTTCGTCATTTACTCGCATTTTGTTTTTGTTGGACTAAGGTTTTAGAATTTTGGGAATTTAATATGTAATGATTTTGAATGATATGGGTTGGCCCCCTCCCATGGTGACTCACCCCTTCATACACTATGTCGGTGGTATTGGGTAACCTGGTTAAATGGAGAGTAACTTAGGGTGCGTGAGGGAACCGGTGACTTTTTACTAACCATTGATCTCTATCCTTGATGATCTGTAACATTGATCTATGTACCCTCGCTTAGGGTTTCAACCCGACATTTAATGTGGTAGCTATTTGAACCATGGTTAAGGAAGTAGTTGGCGGTGGTTAATGTTCTAATCGTTGATCTTGAGCACGGCCTAATCTTGCACCGTTGATCCTCTAACTATGGTTGAGTTTCATTAACTCCCTTCTTGAGCTCATGTAGTAAAGCTCATTTGAACCCTAATGATTATTTCATTTCATATTTTGGCTTGTGGCGAAGCCATAAAAAAAATTCTCAATACCATTATTGATCTTTGCGTGCTTGATTTAGTTCATTTTTTGGTCTTCTGAGCCCTCATGTATTTGCATCTTCATTTTATTTTTCTTTGTTACATATTTTCCTGGAAGTTTTGCAAGCTCTCTGCTTGGTTTTTATTCGAAGTGGCCACCATTATTAGTCCTTTTGAGATCTACAAACTCAGTAGATTTGGATTTGTGAAGCCCTATGCATGTATATCAAATTCTATCATGCTTTCTCTAATGGCTTCACTGTGGTTTCCTGATTCTTGGATGTTGGTGTCACTAAGGTAAACTTTCCATTTAATGACCGTATTGGTGCTTCATTTCATTTGATTATTTGAGACTTTTTGATTCTCTGGTCTCAAAGCCTTTGTGTGATCTCTTGGCCATCATTGTTAAGAACTTGAATCTTCACTACTTAGCATCATGCACTTAGTTAGTTTTGAATATAATGGCCACCATTATCAAAAAGGTAAGACCTCTATCTATAACCTCCAAATTGATTTTCTCGAGCTTCTTCACCATATCTTGGTTCGTTGCTAAAGCTTTTGTGATTTCTTTCCTCTAAGGGGTCTTCGAGCTTGAAAACGGTTTTGGGTCTTCATCATTTACTCTACATTTTGAGGGTTTGAAGTTTTAATCCCAACCTAGTAAGTTCTGCTCCATTTCTTTGAGTTCTTTGCAAAACTTAGATGAACATGTAACGGTCATGTGTGAATGACCCATTTTTCTAGATCTGTATCTACATATTTTTTTGTGTGGCTCGAATCGTTACCTTTTAAACAACCTAGATCTAGGTATTCCTCCTTTGATATGGGTATTTGAGATCATTTTCACTCCATTTTTTTCTTGAAGATGGAGACTCTATGTTCAAACATGAAAAGAATAAGGGTAAATGATAATGGGTATTCTGTGTTTGAAACTCTGCAACTGGGTATTCACCCTTATTTCATCATTAACATTGTTACTCGAGCTCTGATTTTCTTAAACTGTTTATATTTTCACACTTTCATTTGACCCAGGTTTGGGTTCGAGGTCTTGAATCATTATGCAATCTTGAAATTGTTTGGTTTCACTTGTAACTCTGCTATCATCTATGATGCCATTGATGAGATCTTCTATCTTCTTTTGATATTGTTCCCTTAGTTTGGTGATGCTTGACCCATTTTTGGTTTTGGTTTATGGACCCTTGGTGGCTATAATTCAAATCTATTGCAGATTGTAAATTCTTCCCTTGTAAATTTGCAACATGTACCTTCTTTTACTCGATACTATAACTTGAATCTTTTGAGATTTGACATCTAGTTGTAACAATCATTTTGATGCTTCTTTCTCCTCTTGATAAGAACACTTTGCTATTTGAAAAATGTAGCACTAGGTTTGATTTATTCTATTGAAGTACTTGAATCATGCTTAAGTTCTGATTTCTTTAGATCGATACACTGTTGAATTTTGTTCATCATGATCCTTTTCATGGTTCTGAGTGTGACTACCTGTAAGTCTGAATTCAGTTTGAACATGTTGCATTCTTGCTAATACCATTATAGTTGTTGTAAGTTTTCATTGAAACTTCTTTACAAATGGCTAATTTGAACCTCATGATTTCTTCTTATGATGTAATTGATAGGATTTGATCCTATCATAGCTACATACAAGTATGAGGATAGCACCTTTTAAAACTTCTTTGATTATCCTATGTGATGGAGATGAACCATTTTTCCTTTGAAGAATCATTATCCATAAGATTTGTACTTTGTAATAATCTACTTTACTTCTTTGAATTTGATATCTTCTTGATGGAAAGATGGGCTTGTTCATTGACATTATGGAAACTACAGCATTAGTACTTTGATTGATCTTGGTTTCATGAGATCTTTGTAGGTTGTACCTTCTTTTACTTTTTACAAATGATGGAAATTGTACTTCTCTAAATGATGTTATCTTTGCACTGTACCTAGAAATGTCAATTTGGTCCTTTCTTTCTCAGTTATATTATAACACTTCTTTCCTTTAAGCTAATTGTATCCTTCATCTATTGAATCATGATTTGTTGTAGGAAGCTGAAATCGATAAGCATTATCTTGATCATGCCATGCATTTTCTACTTTTGCATTACTGTTTGATTTACATACAAATTTTAAAGCATGTATTAGTTTAAAACAACAACATGATGGAAAGATGTAAAATGTCCATTTTACATGGCAAAGCCCTATCAAAATTTTCTCAGATTTCTTTTTCATTTTGTTTCAATTTGTAATCTTATCTTTCTAGTTAACTTCAGCCTTTATATTCTAATTCTTCTGCTTCACCTATTTGAAACTTTGAAACATGTACTGTTATCTTT
This sequence comes from Taxus wallichiana var. yunnanensis, assembly GCA_018340775.1. Lineage (NCBI taxonomy): Eukaryota > Viridiplantae > Streptophyta > Pinopsida > Cupressales > Taxaceae > Taxus > Taxus wallichiana. Next base: position 485,621,070 of record CM031238.1, read on the forward strand.
GAATGGAAGTAAGCATGCAAGTTTATCCTCTGATCTACACTGTAACTCCTTCTATTTCTAGAATAGCTACTGAACTCTGAGTTACATTCTTCTTTCATTCCATTATGTACTTGTGATTTATTCCAACTTGATGTACCATAGGATGGAATTCATTGAACTATTTTTATGTAATATTTATCTAACAGTGAGAACTGTAAGACATGATTTTATTTTCTTCTTTACTGCAACCTATACCTGCACACTTAAGAAAACAATTAGAAAATATTATGTCTTTTTGTCCTCTCTTATGTTCCATAGTTTTTATTTTTCTCTCTTCTTATTTCGAGTGAATAAATAATGTACTTTGTTACTGAAAAGTAATTTTATCAATTGTGCATTTTATCCTCATTTAATTTATACCTCTTGTTGCTAAGATATCCACCTACATGAATTTGGACAGTATAGGAATATGGATTAACCACTGAGCTCAATTATGGCATTTTTATTTTCTGTTTTAGGTATTGTGCCTTTTGATAAGTAGCAAAGATGAAGATAGTAAAAATATGGAGATGGAGATGCATCAACCGAAAAGAAAAAAACCTCAAGGCAATTATAGGTTCATTCATACTGCTTTCTTTTTCTTTTTCATGCATATGTACTTTTACTTGATGAGCTGTACTTTACTTGAGTTACATCCCACACTTGTGTGGGAATATTTGAAATTACTTATGAATAAAACATTGAATTCAAACCGAGTTGTGTATTTCTTTCTGCATTTCAGCTTTCTATATGGATTGTATGATGAATTAAACAACTCAATAATATAATTGAATGTCTTAATCATGAAGGAAAGAACCTTAAAAATACCTGTAACATTTAGCAATGAAATCTGACTACTACAATCTACAATTATGATTGTTGTTCCAAAACTTAACACTTCATCTATTCTGCAATTCGATGTCTTCATCAAGATAACACATCTGTCCTTTGGGGATTTGTGTTCTTTTGTTGAAGATAATCATGAAATTGCAGACTATGTGATCTGTTACATTTTGTAATAGCACACATAGCTGCAGATTTCATGTAATCATTAATTAATCCAATAGAAACAATATTGAACTAAAAGAAAATCCCTAGCTTAGGTTCACTTCACCAATTCCATCCATTGTAATGAATTTTTGAGTTGCCCATTTTTGCACGAGTGCAAAATTGTCAACAAAACCCTACAAAGAGTTTCCCAATGGCACAAGAGGGCTAAAAGGTTATAAAATGAATGATATTCACAATTAAACCCTAAAATTTTTACCATTAGTCTACCTTATCCTACTTCACGTTTAGGATTTTACAAGATAAAGTAAAAAAATATCTCAAACCTAGAAAATGACTTATAATCCACATGTTACGGACATTGCAAAATAAAGTTCCAAGCATGATAAAGTATTCAATGACTAAAAAAGTTAAATCCTCATAAATATGCACAAAAAAATTTCAAATAGAGTTGAAAACCCCTTTAAATTGACCACACATAGGTAAATTCATGTATTAATCAAAATTTCTTATCAAAAGGCTTGGTAATACAATAAAAATTACATTCTTTTCCATGTAAAAATATATCTTTCTCCACATTCATTATTTCCATTCAAAATCTTCTTACATTTCTTTTCTCGGGATTCTCCACTTTTTACACATTACTTCAAAACCTAAGTATTTTTTTACTTCTAGATGCTCCTTACCTATGAATAACAACGTATATTGATGATTTTAAGACTCTTATACAAACTTGCACCCTAATGGAACTCTAATGAATATGAAAATATGTCTAAAAACTCACTTAAGACACATAGACCTCTAAATCCTTCTATACAAGCCCAAAATGACTTGAACAAGTTCAAAATTTTGAATTTATAAAAAAGGCGAGAAACTCAAGATTTGATTTTTTGAATATTTGGACACAAATCATAATCATGAAATGATTCCTAGCGAATCTCTAAAGACTTATAAACCACATAAGATAACTTGTAAACCAAAATTTTTCATGACACACCAAAATGTGAATGTAGGTGAGATGTTGTTGCATCAATCAAGATGTAATTTTCAGTCTGATTGACTGTACAACCTTAGACTAATATATCTTCTAACCTTGATTTAAATTTTATTATATTTTTTGGGTTATTTTATCCTCATGGATTGGCCTTTTCATAATGATTTACCATAAGAACCTTATATAATAAATTTAACATGACCTTATTTACTTACTTGGAAATCACTTAGCATTCTTATGATCTCTCATTATAAATACTAATACAAAAGGCACTCAAGGATCCCTAAATATTCTCAAAATTGATGCAAATTAATTAGGGTAGTCACTATTATAGTTATGAAATAATCAACCAAGTCAAGGAGTTTATATTCCATAATTATTATCACCAAAATATCCCAATTCAATATCTTATCAAGAGCTCAATCATCTCAAGCATGGTCAAAGTGGTTTAAGCTACAATATATATATATATATATATATATATATATATATATATATATATATATATATATATAATGATAGGTTGAGAAATACAAGTGGTCATAGGCCTCTTTGAAGTAATGTCAATGTAGGTAGTGTAAAAATTGCACTTCAACCCAAACAATAACATCATTTTAGGGTCTCCCACTCATAGTTATGGTTTAAGTTTGATTCAACTAATTTCAAATGTTTGGGGAAAGTGAAAAACTAAGGGTTTGACAATGAAACTCATTTCTAGACCACTAAAAGGGAATATGAAGTTATGAAACCCCATTCTAATTATGTTTGAGATTCTACAGTAGGTATAAGGTTATTGATTGATCCTAGCATAGCTATATGGTTTTGTACCAAGCTATTTTTTGGTGTAATTTTCAGGAATGAAGAATTGTATAGTTCGTTACCCTTGAATTCTCCACTTTATATAAGCATATCTCTCTCATATCACTCTATATAGCTAAGTACATCTCCCATCTTGTGTTTTTATCTTGTAGCATGTATTTATTACTAGTTACAAGTATTAATGTGTTTTTTATATTAAATGATTAATTTTGGAAGTTAATTAATAATAATAACCCCTTGTAACTAACCTTACACATTTTTATTGTTGTGCATCTTCATATTATAAAAAAAAATTAAAAGGAGGTAAAATTAGGTGTGAGGAAAAAGTGAATGGTTTTTCATTATTTCTATAGACATGTATGATTTATTATATAGAGCCTTGTGTGGACTAAAAACCCTCTTTTATTTTTTGGTATACATAATATTTTATGAACGAGTGTCATGTATATTGTGTAGCACACACTTTAGGCTCAACAAATAAGAACTTGTGCCCCATTTTATCACTACTTAAATTCTTATCCTAGGGATGACATGTACATAGATATTAAATATGGTGAGCTTTATATATTATTCTTATTTTCATATAAGAATAATAAATATGTGCCTTAGTTATCTATATATTAATCTTATTGTTTAATATAGGATCGACAACTAAGGAACATGAATTAACTAATTATTCCTTAAGTGGATGTGAGAGGAAATATATTGCTCATAATGTGAATCTGTTCATCTATCTTTACTTTGAGAACTTAATCTTACTCGGAACCAATATTATTTTATTGATTCCATGATTGAATCTTTGAGATTCTCTACTTAATTATTTATATTAGTTATTTATTTACTTATGATTGTGAGATTATTTTTGATTGAACATGGACACTTATCTATATGTTTATCTTGATTTTGAGACTTATTTGAGCTACTTATTTATTTCCTTTTACTTGAATATTTATGAATCTCAATGTCACTTAGCTATCATCTAATAATGGATTTTTTGAATTATTGTATGATACTTTTATATGTTCATAATTTGCATCACTAGGGTCATGGATCTTATCACATATTTATATGGTATATTGACCTAATTCATTGTATGGGAGTATTCCTAATGTTACAAGATACTATATTTCCTAGGGATGAAGGGTGTTACACCCTTAGTTTTGAGGTGATATGGATCTATGTTTGCAATCACATAGAGTCACCTTGCCTCACTTGATACTATATTTCAAATATTGTTTTGGGAAGTAACCAAATATTTTTACTTAGGAGGCGATAAGAGACTAGGGAGTTGTTTCTACTATTTCTCTATGTTTAGAGGTTTTGATACTTGGATCCATATTTTGGCTATACTACTGGATACTATAATTATTTTGAGTCATTTGGAATTTATTATAGTAATATTACAATGATGCATTGTTATTTTTGTTGCACATGTTCCATTATAAACCTTCATACATGAGGCTTGTGGTTTAAAATTTTTAATATGTGAGCTCTACTTACCCTCCTTTATATGTAAAGTGCTCAAGTTTGGGAGTAACTATCATGTTGAATGTGATAAAGCGTGATTTTGGAATTGACTTGTGTTTTTGTTTTTGGGAATTTTATTATATTGGGAGGTATGGTTTTAGGTAAACAATGGAAAATTGAAACTAAAATTTCTCAACTATGAAAATTATATGAGAAATGAATTAATTGAATAACCAAATGAGAGAAGCTGCCAATATTCACAAAACATTAAGAATAAGATAAAATCACAAATTATTTTTTTCCTTGTGTTTTTTTAATTCATTATAAATTTATATTTGTTTAGGAAAATTAGTTACTACTAATTTCCTTTTTCTCGTATACACCACTAGTTAACATTGACATGTTTGTCAATTATTTCCTTCACTTGTGGCCTTTTCATTCTTCCTCCCATGTATTTTTATTCATTCCATGGGGTATTTTTGTTTTACGGCATATTCTATTGTATCATAGACTCTTTGAATTTAATTTTCACGTAGCTAACTACTCCTTTATCTTACAAGTCTTCTTTGATATGAAATTTTTATTTATTACATGACTTTCTAAGCCTTGCATGACTTATACCCCATGATTAAATTTTATCACCTCCATGATTTACTCAATCTTTGAAATGCAACATATCATTTTTACTTTTCTCTTTGACATAATTCCTTGTGACTACATTCCTTTTTTAGATTTACCAACTCATGGAACACAGTTCAAAACCCACAAAACAATAAGTTTTCTACTTCTGCATATTTCTATAAAAAGTTCCTAAGTCCTTAACTTAAATGAAGTTTTATAAATAGCATGGGTGCTATTTTGGAAAATAGTTTCATGAATTTCAAGGGACATATTCTTGATGTATGATTTGATCATTATCCTGGCATATCCTTTGGGCATGGTGACAATAGACAACTTAAAAAAATTTGTGAGATCAAGTTGCTTCTTTTCATCATCCATGAAACTATGAAATTACTTTTTATTTCATTCATTGAATACACTTACCGACATTAATTTTTTAATTTTCTTTGTTTCGCAACCTCCAACCTGAAGAACAAAAATGGAACCAACACTTGTGCATAAAATCAATTCTTCAGATGATCACCACAAGGATTGAAGGAAAGGTAACTCAATCAATTATTGAAACAAAATAGAATGAGGGACCCTCTAATAGCAACAAGTGAAGGAAAAAAATAATTATTTACATGATGTAACAAAAAAAACTTAAAGAGAATGTTTAAGAAAGATCCCATGACCTAGGATTTTAAGTGATTCCACATCAATATTAGATAAATCAAAGAGTTATCCTTCTTACATGAATTAATGATATATGGCTCACTCCAAAGTGAATAAAAATTAGAGTGTCTCCCTAGTTTAGCTCTTTTTGCATTCCATTTCAAAACCTGGTCTCTTATTTTGAAAACATGTTATTTTCATTTCTTTTCAAACCATTACATGCTTAAAGTTTTATGTTTCTATAATTTTATCATGGAGGAGTGCCTCAGTTCATAAAATTCAATCATCTTTATCATTCTAATTATTCTCTCATCCTCCTCCTTAAACTCCAATTAACACACTAGTTACAAACAAGGTAACTCCAGAGATAATTGAATCCTAGCCTATATAGCATATACAAGAATTAAAGGAGGATTTATAATTTCTCATTTTTATGTGATCCTTTCAACCCAAAGAGAAATTTTGATCTTTGTAAGACACTATCTCGATTCATCCCGATTTTACTTTTCATTATTCTAATCAATTTTTTTAGTAGACTCGGCTAATCCATTACCTTGGGGTTAATAATTAAAAGAAGTCTTTTGGTAGATGACATGCTTGAGATAATATTAAAAAAATGTATCCTATGAAGGATTTAACATTGTTAGAATTAATAGTTTGGGAACCCCAAACCTTGTTACAATATCCTCCAAGAAATCAAGGATACATTATTTAGTTGTCTCCTTGAACTCCACATAATACGTACACCTAGTGAAGTATTCAGTTGTAGTTAGGACCCAATTGTTACCCACACTTGACATTGGATTGATCATGCTTTGATAAATTCGAGTCTCTGTTGAGAGAAATGTTCATTCTCCTGAATGGGATGAAGTGAGAGGGTCGTCATCTTATTTTTCTATTGATAAGATTACACTCACATTTTTGACCCATTAATGAACATCTATGAAAAACTTGGGCCAAAAGTATAATTATTTCAATATTTTAACTGTTATGTCCTTTATTGAGAAACGTCTGCTAAATAAGATATTATATAATTCTTCCAAGATCTTATTCACTTGTTTTCCTTTAATGAATACCAAGTAACACTCCATCTAGGTTATTTTTGAAAATAAATCTACCGATTAATTCATAAGGAATGGATTGAAACATTTAATATTTCCTTTTATATTTTCTCAAACCATAAGGGTACTAGAAGGTAGATAATAATTTGGCTATATGGTTTATTTAATTGTTTTCACTAGGTGGATCTGTAGTGGAATAATCTTTCTCTTATTATAAACGAAAGTAGTTTTATTAATCATTTACAACATCAATATCCATATGCTCACAAAATGATCTTATTCTAACCAACCTAGTGGCCTTGATAGTCACATCATATTCCATGATTTTTATCACCCATCTATCTCTCTTCTTATTGATTTCTTATCCCATAATGAAGTCTTTACCACTTTGGTATGGGAGACTAATACCTTAATGTGGCTAGTTGTGAGGGTACACTGGAACTTCTTGAGATATATCATGATGGAAAAAAACTTACATTTCCACATGATTTTATTTTAGTTTATAATCCTTTAGTGTTTGACTTAATAAATCCACTATTTATTCTGAACCTTTATGACTCTGTTGCACCACCACCACAACAAAACTAGCTTCAGGCCCATAGGAATATATGATGAAGTATTTTGAATAATCCAAGTTGATGACAATAGGAAATTGAGAAATTACATGCTTGATGTTGGAAAATATTTATTTTCCATCCTTGGTCAATTTAACATTTGCATCCTTCCTTAGCATTAAGGTGATAAGATTTAAAAGTCTTGCAAATTCGGAATGAAGCACATAACAAAATTAATCTTTCCAAGAAAATATTTTAATTATTTCTTGTGAGTTAGAAAAGAGAGAGGGGGAGGGAAATAGGGAGAGAGACAGAGAGAGAGAGGTACAATGTCTAAAATCCTTTTTGGCTTGATATAAATTCCTTCTTTTGAGACAACATGACCCATATATTTTCCTTGCAGAACTACAAAGATTCATTTCTTTGGGTTGAGTGACACAATAAAATATATACATATTTCAAACACTTTCTCAATATGTTTCGTATGATATTGACCATCTCTTGAGAAAACTATGATATCATACAAGTAAAGGAGGAATATTTTATATATATCCCTTGAATGCAATATCCATGGTCGTTTGAAACTAATACCAGCATTAGTTAGACCAAATGTATTTTTTTCATATGCATATGTTCCCCATTTGGTTGTGAAGGTTGTGTTATGCTGATATACATCCTTAACTCTATTTTGGTTGCATCTGGAATATCCATTTAAAAAATATAACCTTTCATCTCTTTCCACTATTTGTAGAATTTGGCCCATTGAGGGTAAATGATAATGACCTTTCAAGGAGGCTCTAGTTTGAAATCCATGCATATCCTAATTTCTCCATTTTTATTCCAAGTAGAAACTTGATTAGTAACCTAATAGGAATACTTTACGGGAATATGATTCTTCCTTCTATGAGTTTGGATAATTATTTTTCATGAGGGGCTCTATTTTGGGATTGATGCGCTTTTTCATTTATCTAATTGGTTTGATATTGAGGTCAAGATCTATAACATGTTGGTTAATATTTAGATCAAATACTTTTATATATTCATAGATCCATCAAAGACCATAATTAAATTTCTAGCACAAGGAAATGAAATCCCTTTTTTAGCCTCATTACATACCTTTCCCAACAATAACTCTTTGTCTTGTGAGATGGTGACTAACTAGTAGTCTTCCTCCTTTGCTATTATGTTCTTCTTTTCACCATTGAATTAATCATTAGGGATAAATATATATACTCAAGTATAACCACTTCTTAGGTAATTTATTTTTCTTAAATTGGATGATTTATGCATTATATATATTTTTAACTTAGGTTACAATTTTGATGAAAATATTCCTCATTCTAGATGAATTGGACAATATTCTCATTACTACTAAAAAGTTTTCCATTTGAATTCATTTTCTAGAATTGATGGTCTTACTACCATATTAACAGTTTTCTTGTTACCATAGATGAGGTCTTAAAATAGATATAATTATGATCCAATAGATTTAATATGATTTTCTTCTACATTCAGCTTACTTAGAACTACTTATAGGTTGATGGCATAATTTTTTCCATAAGATCCCAAACTCTTATCTTATAAGCTTTAATCAACTTGTTCTTAGTAGTGAATCTTCCTCTGACTTGATAAATGAAAAGCTCGGTATCTATAAATATTTTTAAATCCTTAATAATCCTTTTCTTTGTTAATAACAATCCATGGATGAAGGATTCATAATCCACTACATTTTTAGAACATGCAAATTATAACCTATGGGAAAAGAGTAACTTTTTTCCCTTTAGAGAAACAAGAACTATACCTTCCCCGAGCTCCATTTCTATTTCTAGATCCATCAAATAACATCTTACATAAACTAGAAGAATCAAATTATTCTTTATGTTACATAGGGGCTCTGAATTCTTATTCATGGATGTAATAAGTACCCAAAATGATATATTCACTTGTATCATAAGGATAAACTTCATAATTCTCCTTTTCCCACTCATATAATAAAATATTAGGTACTGAACTAGGAGGAGTAGACTATTATATTGACATTTATTCATTTTTTTCCTTCTTCTTATATCATGTAATTAGAGTTTAGGGAAGAAGGTCCATAGGATTCAATATGATAAGCATAAATTGGCTCAACTCTAATGGTAAATCTTGTTCCACATCTAGTTTTAAAGAGCATGTGAGACCAATCAAATGAAAAATATTCACCCACTTTTTCCATGAAATATTTTTATAAGAAGATGAAAAATCAAGGAGGTAAGTTTATGTATGATATGTCTTGAGTTATGGTTAGGCTTAGATAAACATGAAGGGTAAACTTAATATCTCTTATTACTCTTAACATTTTAAAAGTTGAACCATCAAGTTGTAGGACTCCCCTAGAAATTGGGATGTACTCAATTCCTAACATGTATGCTATTTTCTTGGGAATTACATAAGTACTATCACCTGATTCCATCATATAATTATGCACTAGGTGCTTTCCCATAATTAGAGACATGTAGAAAGGTAGAGGATTCATAATTTTACTTATTTATCTGTTGGTTGACATAGGCTAAATGTAAAGTTTGAATTACGCATAACTGGATAATATTGTAAAATTTCATTCAAGGATTCTTGTAGGAGATGCCCCTAAGATGGAATAGATTATTCATACCACATTATCACATTTAGATTTATCTTCTTCATTTATCGATAATGTTTAGGGGAATACTTGCGGGTCTATGCGTCAATGATGTTGAAGTCTATATTTTTTTTATTCAATTGGAAAAAGTAGTGCTTTGGATGGTGGAATTTATTTTCTCCATGAGTTATTAGTTTATTATGGATTTTATTTCTAAAGACATAGTTGATGGATTAATCCATTTACTGTTCTTCCACTTAAGTCTACTGATTAATTTTATTTGAGATGCAAAATTTTGAGTGAATGAGATAGAGAATCAATTTCTATATGCCTCATATTTGACCTTGTATTATCTGTGACATGAAGTTGTGCTCTATTTAAGTTTTCCATGTCTTGATTAATTAGAAAAAATTCTTCAGGACTACATCACATGAGATTGGATTTTGCGAAAGATTTATACATTGCTTCCTTATTGGAATTCATGAGTTTGATTAATGGTTCTTACTGATTGAGATAACTTTGTACCATGATGTCTTGGATGACTTGTATACCATTTGCACAATTTTTATGATTATGTAGTTAATATCATGGAAAATACCATTCAAATTCTTGAATAAAATTGTTTTGCATTGGGAAAAGATATTTCCTAGTGCCTATGGTGGGAAGAAGTTGTGGAGCAATTGTTTGAAGAGGTAAATTTAGTTTATGGCCCTGAAATATATTTGTGTGATTATTTTGTCCATACCTCTAATTTCTATATTGAAATATCTACTATTGATAACCTTGAATCAACATTTTATTAGAATATTTACCTTAGAATAAACTTGCTTAATTCCTAAGTATTTGAGTTAGTCACCTCTTTATAGAGATAAGTTCATTAGATATGTTATTTTCCTAAGATCTATAGTCCTCAATAACATCTTGTTTATAAAAGGAATTATATGTGGAGGTAGAAGACGATGCATTTGTATTAGGGATAATAGTAAGAGAATGTTGAATTTTTTGAGGCGATTGAGGAAATAGGGGTGTAGTAAATATAGGGACTAATTTTCCATCTTGTATTAAACAATTTTCTTCCCTAACGAATTTTGTATATGCACCATTTAATGTTGTATCTCCCATAGATTCTATAAGTATAAAAATATCCTAATTTAGAGCTCTTAAAAATATAAGAAAGTACCTTGAGGACTGGTCTCGGAAGAAATGGGATACTATCCCAAGATTTCTAGAATCTAAAGTTGAAATTTTCCATAACCTCATTTGGAACTCGCTTGATAGTTTTTAGTTGTTCTAATAGAGATATATTGTCTACCTTTTCTTTAAAATACCAAAAATTTCATCTCTAACATCATCCTTTGAATGGATTTAAGTGGATTGAAGAGTTCTATACAATTGCAAAGCTTTTACTTTTAGAGAAGATGTTTAAATTCTAATGGATACTTCATCATAAGTTACAAAATGGACTAAGCATACATTGGTAATATCTGGAATATGTTCTATAGGGGTTTAAAAATTTCACCAATAATAAATGAAATGATTTTTAGAGAAGCTACCGGGATATCATTATGAGCCACTAGGGCTAAAGGAATAACTACATTAAAGGTTATAAAGGGTAAATTTATTTGATGCACCATGAAGGGAGTGGGTATAAAATTTATGATGGAGAAAGATAAGGGTCTACTAGGATCGGGAGTGGAAATAATTCTATTACGATGAGAAAGGGATCTATGAACTAATATTTATCTTATTCTTTTGGGTGAGAGATGCAAGAATTCAAAAGATTCACCTTTTTCTACGTTCTTACTTGTTTGTATCATTCTTGTGAAAATGAGTATTGGAATTATTTTCGTGTAAATTTTATAGCATGAAAAATTGAAAAATTTTACCATGAAAACTAAGATCGCCATTTGAAAACCCATCTCCCAATAATTATGAACCCTTCCTCTAACCAACCCATTAGCTCACATAGCCCCTCTAGGTTTGTATGACCATCATCTTGGATGAAAGGAAATTGATAATATGGTTTTCAAGTGTGTTTCATTTGTAAGAAAATAGATCCAAAATGGGTTCATGATTAGGATAAATTATGAGGTGGAATAGTGTTCTCTAGAAAACTAAATTGGCTTTTTTAGTCGTATTAAAACATAAGGAAATCATCGGAAGATGATAGGGAAGAATCAAGCCATATAGAAAAATTTTAGGAAAGAAATAATGTTTTAAAAGGTATTCTATGGAAAATACAAGGAGATAATTGATGTTGGAAAAAAGTTAAGATAAATAGGGTCATTTAGGCACATGGAATGAAGGATCTAATGGAGAAATTAACCTTGCTTAGATGATTCTAGAAATTATAGGAGTTAAGAGATAAAAAAATGAAATGGAAAGATCTTATAATCCTCCACATGATGGACACATCAATTAAGTTTCTAATCCTTCAATATCTCTTGTAATAGCTCAAGTCATTGTTGATACTCCTTCATGCTAAAAGGGTTGATGGTGCCAAAAATAAGTTTTAGGATGAAATGGATTTTTAAAGTGGTTGGGATGATATAAATAGGTGATTTTGAGTCAAAATTATATAAGGTATGATCCCAAAAACTATTCCATGCTACTAGGGAAGAAAATGCACTCTCGGTGTTCAAAAATGGAGTTAGCAAGATGACATCAACATATCAAAAGGAATGAGAAACTTTAGAGCATGTTAATTCCACTTGTATTTACCTTAAGGGAAAGGTACATGAGGGGAAAAAAGTGCACCCCATCCTCTTACAAGTTTTCATCACTTAAAAACATTAGCTTCAAGTATTATGAGTGTTAGAGGTGCAAGGTTAAGCCTCTTAGGAAATAAGGGATAAAATATGTGGAACAATCCCACATAGAATTGAAATAGTAGAAACTAATATGTAAAAAAATAACACATATCTGAAATACGAGTACAAAAAATAAAATAATACAACACGGAGACATTATTTAACATGGTTCACCCAATTTGGGCTATTTCCACCAAGAATCATTTTAACATATTTTATTATAATCCATCTCTTTCTCTCAACACAATACCTATATATGTTTGGAGTTGTGCTCAAAAAACACTTCTGAATTCACACGTGAACTCACACATCTACAATGTTATGTCTACCCTACCATATGCACAAATTACATCAATAGGAAACTATTTAAGCGGTTTTATAATACCGTGGGTACTAAAACCATGTACAACCACCCCATAAACCTATGGGTAAAAAAACCACCTATATGAGAAAATCACATTTCCCAAAGTTTGGCACATTTTTTAGGGAAAATTTTCTCAGGGGCTTCTACCCTGCACCCCCACTCGGATCCCGAAAAGGCTCACGAACCCACATGTGAAAAATTTGGAGAGTGTATAGTCTTTGGCACTTCCACACATGAAAACATGCTCCATAACATAACAATCTTTGAATTTGAGACTATTTTTCCTCTAAGCAAGCTTTTCAACCCTTCATTGTCTCTCGTGAATACCAACCAAAGTGAAACATAGCTTTAGTTTCTCCTTGTGACTATCTTGGTCATCATGTTTATAGGATTCTGACTAGTATGAATCTTCTCCATATTTTCTCTTCCTCTAAATTTTTCCTAATGAAATGGTATCTTAATTGTATATGCTTTATCATAGAGTGGAAAAAGAGTTCCGAGCTAGGTGTATAACATTCTGACTATCACTATGCATCTTTCCTTCAACCTACTTATGCTGCAACTCCTCAAGTAATTGTTGTAACCAAATAATCTATTTTATTACCTATATGGCAGAAATATACTAAGCCTCTATGGTTGACAAATCCACAAGCTTTTGTAGTCATGAAATACAACTCACTATTGTCCCACCTATAGTGAAAATATAACCTATCGTGATCCTCCTACTGTCTACATCTCCATCCATGTCTGAGTATACATAACCATACAAATTTGTTTCCGATCCATTGTAGCACAAAATTGTCCCCTTAGTCCTTCTCAAGTACCAAAGGATCCACTTTATTGTCTGCATCAGTGATCTTTACCTAGATCACTCATAAATATACTCATTTCTCCCCTTGCATGGGAAATATCATGCCTAGTGCACACCATGAAACACATCAAACTACCAACCACTAATGAGTAAGGTACCTTGGACATTTAGTTTCTCACATGCTCTATCTTGGGACACAACTCCTTTGATAACTTCAAATTTCTTTCCAAAGGATTACCAATTGGTTTAGCATCCTACATATTAAACCTCTCCAATACCTTCTTAATTTACTATTCCTAAGATAAATTTATGTTTCATTCCTTCCTATCAAGGGTTATCCTCATACCAAGGATTTTTTTTTCTACCCCAAATCCTTCATAGAAAAGGAGTCACTTAGCTGCTTCTTGAGTACTTTTATTTCCTAAATGTTTCTGCCTACGACAAACATGTCATCCACATACAAACATAGGTTAATATAACTACCATCATGAAATTTATTTATATACATGCAATTGTCAGAATGGCATCTAATATAACCTTGCTACATAATGAATCTATCATATTTCTTATACCATTGACGTGGAGCTTGTTTTAGGCCATAAAATCTCTTCTTCAATTTTCACACCATATCCTCTTTACCTTTGACCTCATATCCCTCTGGATGTTGCATATATAGATCCTCCAAATCACCATGGAAAAATGTAGTCTTTGCATCTAGCTGCTATATACGTACAAGTCTTCTACTACCACTATTCCACGAACAATCTAATAGAATTCATTTTTTACTACGGTGAAAAAATATCATGAAAATATATACCTTTTTCTATGCAAACCCCTTGACCACCAATCGGCATTGTATCTTTTCTTTACTCCTTCTTCCTCTTTAAATTTGTACACTCACGTGTTCTGCAATTCTATTTTTCCTTCAAGTAGCTTCACCAAATCCCAATTTTGGTTCTCCATGAGAGCCTGATTCTCGTAATCCATGGCTTTCTCCCACTTCTTCTGGCATCTACCTACATTATATTAACAAATCTTTCTATCTCTCCACTATCGGTGCATGGTAAACAATTAAGAGAAGGAGAAAAAAGTTTAGGTGATATTCTTACCCTAGAATACCTTTTCAATATAGGAGTTTAGGGTTCTGTTGAGTAGGTTCTTGAAATTATTCATGTGCCACTTTCCAATCTAGATTATCCTCTATCACTTTGCATATTCTTTCCTAGATTCTTCCATGTTTTCCAACAAATATTTCTTATACATAACTTTCTCATTAAATACCACATCCCTAGAAAAAATATTTTCTTGTCCTTAATACTCCAACATTTATATCAAAAGTCATTGTCACTATAACCAATGGAAATGCATTTATCTGATTTAGCCTCTAACTTGGTCTTATCATCCTTATCAATATGGGAAAACACTTCAAATCCAAAGACTATAATAAATGAATAGTCATCCTTCTTACCAAACCAAGCCTCCTTATGTATGCCTCCATCTAAGACACTTGAGGGTCCTATGTTTATCAAGTACATAGTTGTTCTCACCACTTATACTAAAAATAAAGAGACAGTCCTTCATGTAATCCATGCTCCTATCTCATTTTATTATTTTCTTGTTCATCCTTTCGATACTCCATTCTATAACATAGTTTCAATAATAATCATTTGCCTATGGTTTCCATTCTTAGAACAATATTCATAAAAATCATTACTGCAATACTCCCCTCCATTATCGTCACGATACATATTACCTTAAGACTTGTTTCATTCTCTACCAAGTATTTCCATTTTAAAAAGTGTCTAATAAATCATATTTATTTATAATATAGTATACCCAAAATTTTCTTGTTGCATCATCAATAAATTTTACATAATAATATGAACCCCCAAGAGATGATACCTGAGTTGGCCCCACACATCAAAATGTACTAGCTACACCTTACTCTCTTTCTGCATAGGTCCAACCTTAAGAAACTTTACCGACTTAATTTTCCCATATACACGCTTCTAATAGAAATGCAAACATGTTTCTGTATATCCGGTTAAATTATTATTTATGATATTCATGCCCTTATGGATCATATGACTGAGGCTATAGTGCCACAATTTTGTATCTACATCTGAAGCCACAAAATTACAAGCATTAGTGCTACTAGTGGTTGAATAAAATGTTTCAGCCTTCTTAACTATTACCACCACAGGAGAACCCTTGTAAACCTTCCAAGATTCCATTGTAAATATCGGAGTATGAACTTCATTTCCCAACTACCCCATCGATACCAAGTTTTTTAAGTAATGTAGGAACATGTCTAACATCTTTCAATAACAAATATATTCCCATTCTGCATCTTAACCTAAACGAAACATTTTTCAACTATGTTCTAAGGCTCATCATCACCAAGATAAAATTACCAAAATCCCCTTGAACATAATCAAAAAATTAATACCTATGTAGAGTAACATGGAAAGAAGCCCCTAAATCTAAAACCTAAGATTCAACAATATTATCCAAAGAGAGAATCAAAACATCCTAACAAACATTACTTATTTCCACATTCACCTCATTTTCTTCTTCCTGTTGTTTCTTCTTATCCCAAATATCCCAACATTCCTTCTTTACATACCCAACCTTTCTATGGTGCCAACATACCATCTTGATTTTGGATTTTGACCTTGCTCGATCTTTCAATTTTCCATGGCTTCCTCTATTCTTCTATCTCCCTCTAGTTTCCACCGTCAAGGAATTCCTTGAAGTTGAATATTCTAGAGAGATTTTTCTTCACATTTCCTCACTTAGAACCATACCTACAACATATTCAAGCTTCAAATTTGAGTTAGCTAGAACTAGGTTTCTTACCTCCATTACTAAGCTATTCCAGCTCTCGGGTAAGGAGAAAAAATTAATAAAGCCATAATTTCTTCTTCAAAATCTATTATAAATGAAGCTAGCATATTCACAACTATATTAAATTCATTCAAATGTTCGATGCTGAACCATTCTCATATATATTCATATTAAAAAAATCATTTAAAATATCTTGTTAGAGGTAGAGGGTTTTTCATATAACTTTCCTAATGCATCCATAAGTTATTTTTAGTCTTTTCTTTAGAAAAATTAAATAATACCGAAGATACAAGACATATCCAGATTGTTCCAAATGATTTCCTATCCAGAAAATCCTACTCTACATCCATCATGCTTAAGGTTGTGTTCCCTTTTTCGAGCGGTGGAATATAAATATTGTTTTGATAAAGGTAATCTTCCATCTACATATTCCAAAGACTAAAATTCTTCCCGTTGAATTTATCAACCTGTGATCTTCAATCATCTTCCATAGCTCCAACTCAAGATAAATTTTTCCCTACGATTCAACACTATAGAAAACCAATCCAGGCTCTAATACTTTGGTATTAGGAAATAAGGGATAAAATATGTGGAACAATCCTACACATAATCATAATAGTAGAAACTAATATGCAGAAAAATATCACAGATCTAAAATAAAAGTATAAAAATAAAAGAACATAACATAGAGACAATATTTAATGTGGTTCACCCAATTTGGGCTACATCCACTAAAAATCACTTTATCATATTTTATTACAAGACATCTCTTTCTCTCAATACAATACCCATATCTATTTGGATTTATGCTCAACAAAAACTCGTGAATTCACGCTTGAACTCACACATCTACACTGTTATGTCTACCCTACCATATGCACAAAATAACATCAATAGGTAACTACTTAAGGAGTTTTACAATACTGTGGGTACCAAAACCATGGGCAAAAACTACCCCATAAACCCATGGATAAAAATATCACCCATATGAGAAGAACATGTTTCCCGAAGTATCGGGCACATTTTTAGGCCAATTTTTTTATCTCATTGGTTGAACCCTTGAAACCCTACTAGTGGGGGCTTCTTCCCCTACACCCCCTCTAGGTTTCCAACCCAAATCCCAAACCCTAATAAGAAAACTATGGAGAGTGTACAATATTTTTAGTGTACAATTCTCAACACTTCCAAACGTGAAAATAGGATCGACAACATAACAAAGTCTAGTTAAATTTTCTCCCTTATCATGTTCCTAAGTATGCATGGAACATTTTGGAGCATTTTTGTCTCCTTGGATTTTCCCAAGGTCAAAAGAGACATGTGGTACAAAAATTAAACTCCCCATGATCCCGCTCTCTCATGACTTGCACAACATCACTTTCACCCTTAGAATCATGTTAAACTTGCATGTTTGTTTAACCACTTCCCCCATCCTCATGATCTTACCCCCCATGGAGAATTTATGAGATGATGGTGTCCCCTCAAATTAAACCAATAGAAAAAGGGACAAAGGGGACATGAAAATTTTCTCCTCTTCCTTCCATTTATCCATAAGACACATCAAGGACCAATTTGTATCCTCTAGAAGACATTTTCAACTCCCCACATCTCCCTCATAATGCACCAAATCCTGTCACTTGTCATCATCAGGTGAAACTTGAACTTACTTCCCCCTCTTGTCCCATTTTACTTGTTTTCCCCTATTTTTAGGGTGCAACCACATGCCAACCCTCCTCCAAACTGAGGTTTGCCCACTGAATCAGAATTGAGTCAAAAATTGCAAAGTGAATGAAATAACTCCAATAATAAAACACTTAGTAATTTTTTAATTTCAAAGGATGTGATTACCTCCCCCAAAATTTGATTTTTATAGTAATGCTTTGTTAAAAGTTTCCAAAACCCTCAAGCTCTAAAACCAAAATTTTCTTATATCTCACAATTTTTGCGCTTGATTTGTACAAAATTTTACTAGTGCATTCCTCCCAAAAAATTCCTTCGGTTTTCATGTAAGAACACCATCATTTATTCTATATATAATTTGTATTATCCAGTAGAAATTTCTAGCCACCAAAGTTTCCTTTTCATGTCTATAGAGTTTTGGCAAATAAAAATCCTCAAAAATTGGATCAAAAGTTCCTTTGACAAAACCTAATATTATGAGACCGAGTTTGTTCCTATCTCGACACCTAGAATACCTCCATATAAAAATATAAAGTCATGTGTGGGTCTCATATGTATAAATATGGTAGGTTTCCAAAATAGTAAACCTTCAAAGGTGCCCATGTTACTCCAAATCGAAAAAATAATCAAAAAGTTACAAATATAAAAATTTAATAAAAAAACCATTCAGGACATGACTTTCCAAAAATATAAATTCTTACTGCAACCGAGCTCAAGTCACTTATAAAAACTCACATTAAAAATATCTCATTTATTTTTTCCTTCATGAAGATCAATTATTCGGGTTTCGAACAAATATCAACATTATTCATTGAATACCAAAATGTAGGGGAAATTGTTGTCACCCACATAGACCTGGAATACCTGAAATCCAGAATGATGAACAATCCATGAGGGGAAGTGGAGGAAAGTATACTTTCAAAAAAATTATTCAAGGTAGGATGTAACTTTGCTATATATATTTAACACTAAACTTGTCTTGACATGTTTATAATATTATGATCGAAATATGAATAATAACATGGTCATCATAGCAAGGACTATGCTTAACATGAGTGGGAAAGGATCAAATTATATTTCTAAGTCTTAACACTTGGTTCATGCTTTCAATAGGAGATACATCCATCGTAGGCTCTGAAAAAATTAGTCTCAAGGTGAATTCTATATGGAACACTTATATCTAAGTAATGGATGATTCAATTCATTCTAGCAATAATTGAAAAGGGTTCATCATGGTTGAATCATTCGAGTAAATTTTCATGGAAGTAAATTGTGAATTTCAAGAGAGTCATGATGAGAAAGGTAATGATCTCAACATTAAAACTCCAACCTTTTTTCAATTATCTTTCCAAGAGGAGGGACAACATGTGAATCACATTATAGAAAAGAATATTTCAAAATCAACCAATGTGTATGTAAAATATTTTCATTTGAATCGAGGAACCCAAGTTCATCATGTTTATAAGATCAAGAATTCATCGAGAGGTCCACTTTGTGCATGTATCACAAAAGTGTTTTTAGACACTTGTTTAATTCTTTTCAGTGTTTTTGCATCTCATAGGAAGAGATCTTTGTAATATCAGTACTTCAAGTGAAGAGTTCAAAGAAAAATAATCTCATTCATGAAGCATTCTCAAAGGATCCATCGAAGCAGGCTCTTAATCAAAAGAATCTTGTCATCTCTAGATCATAACTTCTCTCTCATAACTTTGTCTAACATTATATTCCTTCATTGGGAATGCATATTTTTACTCTTTTATCATATTTAATTAATTGACTCGTAAAAGTACATTTTAAAAAATAAAAGGAGTTAATTTCATTCTTAGGGAATGTGAAAGGTCACAAGTGGTGGTGATATCAAAATTCAAATGGGGGAGAGAGAGGAAGAGAAATATTGTAAGCTATAAATTTTGATTGTTGGAAGCACAATGGACTAAGAGGGGGTTGAATCAGTCCTACAAATTTCTTATTTCATTAACCATTAACATTCATCCATTCACATACATTCAACCATAGCTTATTAAGTGTGCACAATACATTCAAATAACCACAACACATAAGTGAGAGATCATAGAAATAATATTTAAGTGGAAAAACCTCATGGGAAATAAAACCCACTAAAACAAAAACATTATATTTCCATGTTTCAAATTTAGTGAGGCACCAACCCCACAAGGAGCACCAACCCCTAGTTTAGTAAAGCACTAATCCTACAAGAGGAGCACCGACACCTAATTTAGTGAACCACCCACTCCATAAAGAGGATACAACCCCCTAAGATGAGTAAGCACCAAACCATCCACCTGATGAAGATGATATCTATTTTTTTACTTCCACAACTAATGGAGATCACAATTTAAGCTCACACAATCTTCTTCAAACCCTTATTCCTCTAGTTCCCTCTTTCTTCTTCTTTCAGACCTAGTCTTGGATATAAAATCTTGAAAACATGCTCTCTATCCTTCCTACACCTATAGAACACTTAACCTTAAAATAACTCATACAAACATGTTACACACTCACATATGGGTCACATGTTTCCTTATAAGAGCATTAGTTCAAAAATGAACTGAAACATCACTTTTATAGGCTTCTCTTCCTTTGAACACAAGAGAGGTCGGTTATTATCCTTTAATTTGACCAATAAATATTTAAAACATTCCAATAGACTCATTAAAATGGTCACATATGACCCATATAGGTCAGCCATGCTCAAAACCTCATTTTGCACCAAAATGCCTCAAAACCCCATCACTAGGATGAGAAAAATCCACTCATACCAAAACCATGATTATTCAAGCTCTAAAATTCACCATACATGTGTAATATAACATATAAGCACAAACCATGGATGTAAATTTTCTTGGACCAATCAAATATATGATAAAGAGGGCCCATATACTCATATCCTTCACCAAACAAATGCTTCCACCACCTGTCTTCACCTTTGGGTCTCAAGATCCCCAAGATCAAAAAACTATGGAATATGACCAAGAAATGGAATCTAAGGGACCTTTACATTACATTTATCCATGCTAGAGATTATGAAACAAATATGTGTTCAAACCACAACTACTTTCATCTTCTCAAAATCATGCTACCAAGAAAGTTGTTTTATAAATTATACTAGTTTTCACCCTTTATTTCACTTAAAAGACATAAAAATTCCTTTAATAGAAAAAAATTCATCCTTCTTAACTCTTTAGATGATATAAATAATAAAACAATCCATTTCATGGCTTAACCAACTTATTCTTTAAGCCTAAGAAAACATGTCTTGAACTACAACATACCTTCTTCTTCACAAATTGACCTAAAAGAGCCATCAAATATAATAATGAATAAAAAATATATAAACCATTTGAAATAAATCTATATCCTCTTTCCAGAACATATTGGAAATCCTTCCAAATCGTAGCGGAAGACCTTTAGCCAAGACAATCTTTGCAAACTACTTTTTATGCCTTCTAGGACTCAAGAACCGACATTGAGCCCAACTTGCTCGATTACACCAAAAATCACTTCCATAGTTTAAAAAAGAATGAATCATAATTAGAAATAATTTCTAAGAATTAAAAAACCTTCAATAAGCATGAAAAAATCAAAAACACAACCTTACCTCATCAAGCCACTTAGCACCCTCTTAGAGTAAGCGTCCTCGATATTTGATCTTCAAAGAACAGGTCATAAATTTTTCATACCATATCAAAAACAAAATATTTATATATAATTGGAAATATATCTAAACCAAATTCACAAAAATTATTGAATCGACTCTAACTCATGTCGTTCATGTAATTCCAATTTTACCGTTATTGCTCCAAACTACTCCAAAAACAAGTCTTCATAAATAGAGCACAATCGCACTTTTTCACTACACCCATGATCTAAAATTATAATGGGCATATAGAATAAATCTAGGGATAACATAAATAATAATTAATTCTTTACTTTCTTTGGAGAACTTAGCCGCAAACTAGAACTCTTCATAAACAAGAAATTTTAGGTGGGGCCCACATACAAATCAAATTCTCTAATTCACCTTTCTAGAAAGGTAAATGAGTCCTCTACAAAATCTAGTAAAAAATTTAGAGAAATAAATCAAGATAAGCTCTATATACTCAATTTTCTCCAAGTTACTCTTAGCTAGGGTTTAACTAGGGTTTCAAAACAACTTACCCCATTAACGATTGTTCATAAAAATGTTATAATCTACCCACCTCATTATTTTTGTGAAAGATTCATAACTGACCTAAAAATATATGCCAAATATCTCAAGTCCCCATGAAAATAAATAAATTCACAATGATCATCGGAAGGACCACTTTTTCCTTAAAAACTCACTCTTACTTATCTAGTTTTCCAAAACTTTCACATCTTCAAAAATCTTCAGCACTTTGACTGAAACTTGTCATAAAGAATCATGAAAACATCCTCTAACTATTCATACTAACAATATAACCTAAATGTCTCCAAAAATATCCATCCGGTCTCATTTTCTTATAACTAAACTACTATTCTCACTGTTTTCTTCCAAAGGGTGTCATACATGCACAAAAATTATAAGTTCGACATGAAACTCACCATACTACTCAGGTACACTTCCATCATGTTACTACCATACTTAAACAAGACTGGTCAGCTCCAAATATCATACCTCTACCTCATTCTTCTTGCTCGAGGGATAGAAAAAAACCTAAAATGACCCGACCATAATGACCTCATGCGGAACCATAGAAATTTCTAACACACATATATGACCATGTATGACCTCATGACAACATCCATCAAAATCAAGAGAGCTCATAAAATGACTCTACCTATAAAACCAAGTTCCACAGACCTCCTACAACTCACCAAACATGGACACTACAAATCAACCTTCATGTTTGACCATTAAATAACACCTCATGAAGACACATACCATACCATGATACCGTTTTCCATCAATGGAGTTTAAATCAATGAAAACACCAACACACAATGGTAAAAAATCTCCCCCTTTGTCATTGATGGCAAATTGTAGACAACAAATCACGCACTTTGGGTAATTACCTAATCTTGATTACATACTAATATTCATACGATTCCTAAGTACAAAAGTAATAACCAACCCATGTATTTTTCCACCTTTATTTTCTTTATGCTTCTACTTTTAGTCTTGCACTCTTACTTACTCGAATGTCTTTTAACCTTTTGATATCTATCATTTTGGACACTAGCACCCAGCTGACTAGAAGCCGATGCCGAGCACCCCTATCCCCTCGGGTGCCTTTTTCCTATTTATACTTTCGTCACACTTTTTGTGTCCTTTCTATTCGTTTGAACATCTTATATTTTTAGTAGTTGGCATTTTTGGGGTTAATTACAAAATTCAAGTGAGGGATTCATATAAATATAAAGTTATGTGATCATAATAAAGAACCAAACACTAAACATTTATTATATCCACCTCGGGTTGCATCCATAAAAAGAATATATATCTCCATTTACATCCATCTAGCTCCATAAAAATGGAAAAATGCTTGTTCATCTCGCATCACACTTCATTGGAAGGGATTCCTTTGTTTCCACACACACATTGTTTACATTCTACATCTAGTTACTTGCTCGTTACTTTAAGTGTGTCACACATAAGAGAAACCTAGGGGATAATTTCGCAAACACATACAAAACTCTATTAGGTCTGAGATGTATTATAACATTCGGTTGTGATTCCACCATTTTTGCGGATAAGGAAAGTCAAACCCCTCATTTTGCATCTTTATTTTTGGGATTTGATGTTTATTTGAGGGTTTTGTAAGTGCTTTCTTAACTCCATGTTTACAATGACCTTGGTAATCTTACAATTATAATGCCCACATTTTGCATATGTATCTGCTAGGGCACTTGTAACTAAAACACACAAAAATCCCTTCTCCATAATGCTTTGGCGGATGTCTACACCTAGTTTCAAAGCTCTTATTTTGGCACAGGCTGGGAGTATGCTAGCAAATGAAAACTGATGGGGTTGGAACCCTATTTGCTGCACATGTGAAACAATGTGATTATCTCTTGAGGAAACCCACGCCTTCTGTATGCTTTACAATACATGCATTCCAGAGAAGTTGTCTTGTTCTTTCATCTGGTCAAATGCAGGAAAGGCTTCCTCCCTCCCTCCATGGGAGGCTTCTCCCCATGACCAAACCATAAAGATGCAAACCAACAAAAAAACAAAAGGAAAATAACAATTGGAGTCCGAGCCCTAAATCCGCCCCACAAAAAAATCACGGCTTTTTAATTTAAAACTTTTATTTTATTTATTTATTTATTTGTTTGTTTGTTTTAATCTAAAAAGGTCATAAGACCCTAAAACGAAGTAGATAAATAAATAAAATATAGCTTAAAGTTAATCCATTTCCAGTGATAAAATTTCGACCAAAAGCAACTGATCGTAAGTCGGCAATATAAATTATAATATTATTATAAACATTATTTTAATGATTTTATGGCTAAAATAATGATAATAATTATTAATCCTATTAATGGTGATGACCAGGAAAACTCGAAGAACCAAGAACCAGATTTTCCTTTAACTAGATAGTCATCCATGATGCTACGAGGTCCATAGTTTGGGGTGTCGACAATGACCCGAAAGGCAAGAAGGAGAGGGAAGGTGAAAAATCTTCATGGCGACAAGGACAAAGTCAACAACGGTCAATGAGAGCACACACACACAAATCTCCCATGCTTAGCAACAAGTTCGTCATGTCAGGGACTGAAACATCGAATGGGGCATTACATTCTCCTCCCCTTAAGAAATCATCATCCTCGATGCGACATACAATGAAGAAAGAGAAATGGTAAGCAACAAGGAACAAAATGGGTGAGGGTAAGCTCTAAGGTTAAGATTTTAGATACAAAATCATGGTTATAGGGTGGCCCTAGGAACATTTGGTAGAAATTTTAACTTTCAAGGTTCTGTGAAGATTGGTAGTTCCCTCTTATTCATTATTTCATTAATCTCTTTCTATTAACATTATTCTTAATTCAAGTTCTTTAAAATTTCATTTTTGTAGAATTTTAGTTATTTCATTCATGTGGGTTCCCATCATGGACTACAGTCACAACACCCTACCAGGGTCATACACAACAATAACATTTCACAAGCATACTTTTGCATACTTTCACGACCGTATCACATCACAAGGGTTTCACCAAACCATGGAATGACAACAAGTAGACCACATAGCAAATAATTTCCAACAATTACATCCTAGACATAGATCTAGTACACACATATGACTGACAAACCAGGTCAACATGCTGATGTATATACAATGGGTATCACATGACCCAAAACAATCCATGACTGTAACAACATAGTTCCAATCCAATATCCAGTAGTCAATACAAATGGAAATGTCAATCCTCAACCATAACAAGGTGTCAAAAAGACTCACACATGTACACATATACCTCTCATAGAGAAAGAATCATCGTGCCTAAATCAAGCCGGGTCACTCAACCATAGAGCCCCATCAAGAATATCAGGTCACTCAACCATAGAGTGCCATAAGGAATATTGAGTAACTCAATCATAGAGGCCCATCTCCTTTCTCCTTTTAAATGAGGTGGGTCACCCTATGGCCCTAGGCACATAGAGCCCCATCACCCCCAAACCCAAGTGACATAATAACTCATGGTTCAACAACCCGCTAGTTATCTATAACTCCTTGGGGTGTACCCCCATACAACGAAGTGGGTCCATAGGTTCCACCACTCCATGGTGAATCCCATGACCCTATTCCAACACATTACGACATTAGAACCAACATAACAATCCATTCAAATGCCAAGTGGTAAAATTAAAATCCTTGGGCTAGGCTAAAAAACTTTTAAATATGATAAGAAAGTCTTTAAAACTAAGAAAAACAAATGGCTAATTAGCCATATTTAGTGCAAAATCCAACTGTTAATGCAACAATCAAATAAATGCCCAAAATATAAGAACATGTCAATCAAGAAAATGGCTGGTTCTAGCTAAAAGAGATAATGATCAATTTATGAATAAAAATATGTATAGAGGAATAACACATTACAATCACTATGTGGCCTCATATCGCCACCAAAGGGGTACTCATCGAGTTCTTTAGCACTCGGACATCAAGGCTCATTCGTAAAAGTATACATGTAACCAGAAATGAGTATGTCAAATAATGTAACTGTCATCATCTCTACCTGAATCATTACTCCATACTCCCACAAGGATCAACATAGTCAAAATCACATAGGATTATTCAATGAACAATCCAATAGGAAAGATAAGGGAACTCTAGTTGCATAAGTTGAGCCTAAGGTGGTGTGCACCCACAATATACTGAGCAAGCTTGAAGTATACTAAACAGATAGAAGTGGGTTTTCAGTCTATATAAGACTCCACTTCCTCACTCATACTCGGCTCAAGATTATGAAAACCTGGTCCATGCCTCCTCTCTCCACACATACACTCTTGACAGTTTCCTCCCCTTAGGGTCGTCTAGTGTAAGGTTCACAACATACACATACTACATCACTATCACAATGGTGATTCACACAATGTAACCATAGCGTCTTACGCATGGTATTTATATACAAGGTATAACACAATCATTACTTCACGGGTCATGATACATCACATTACCACATCCTGCACCCAAAGTGCAATCACTGTACACTAGGGATCATACTCACCATATCCCCTAAATCATGACATGAACCATCACATATTACATGAATTATACGTATGAGGAACACAATGTCTAACATTACGACATATAGTCAATTGTAATACAACATGACGATGCACACAAAAAATCACAATACGGTGATGACATCATGATAAACTGTGATTCACTTTACATCAATTTTATCATGCAATACATCAATACACCTTCACATCACATAAAGTCAAAATGTTTTCCAACACTCTACAATTCACAATATCATTCCTTTCACACACAACAAGGTGGTACATCACACATGGATTCCTCATAGGATCCATGGAATAGAGAGTGAATACTCTCATCCTCAGCACATCAACATGACAACAAATACACACTAAGTGACATGCACAACATGTGTGTTCACAATTTCACAATTACAACATAGTTCACATCATGCATATATCACATTACTCTTCCAATATCCACCACCATCATGCAACACCATCACAACTCCAATATTCCCTAGAGGTTTGAGAGCATGAACCTCTGCTCTGATATGATATGTGGAAGCATGCAAACTATTCGACAATGCCTGAAAGAAATGTGCTTTATGGACTGCAATGATTGTAGGATGTGTAAAAAATGAGTTTGTTGAAAAGGCCTTGGAAAATTTCAAGCAAATGTAATTGGTACATGTAAAGCCAGACTCCACAACCTTTTCCAGCATCCTCCCAGCCTCTGTCAAAATGGGAGCTTTAGAGTAGGCCTCGGACAACCATCAAAGCATAATGGTAGAGGATTTTTAGTTGCAAGTGCGCTAGTAGACAAGTATGCAAATTGCGGAAGCATACACAAGGAAAGTCAACTATTTGACAAAATGCCTCAAAGAGATGTGGTCTTATGGAACATACCCTGACCATGTAAGTTTCATTTTTGTTTTATTAGCATTTAACCATATAGGTTCAGTGAATGAGGGTTATAAATACTTCGATGGCATGAGTGCCTCTTATAGAATCATGCCTATAATTAATCATTATGTTTACATGATTGACATTCTTGGTCATGTCGGTTATCTTGAGGAAACCCTATATTGTATCATCAACATGCCAATCCGGCCTGTGGTGGCTGTGTGGATATGTTTTCTTGGTGTTTGATGAGCACACGAGAATGTGGAAAATGTGGAGGCATGCTTAAGGAATGTGAATTGTTTGACAAAATGCCTTCAAAAATCATGGTCTCATGGTTGCAAGATTTGAGGCTATGCACAAAAGGAGGAAGATCTCATTCTATCCAAACAACAACAATATTAAACCATTTGATCATGCTCAACAAGTGGTGGGTTGAATCTATAAGGTAGGAGAAATGTGATCAGAGTAGTGAAATGGTTTCAAATCTATAGTTACAGATTTTATGATAGACCTGTATGTTAAATGGTGGAGTTGTGGATGCTCCTGATTTGGTTAACGATGTGCCCAAGCAAGATACTGAACTGAATCCCACAGTTTCGACCGAATTCATTTTCTAGGCATGGTTCATCTTACCTTACCTCTCATAATTCTCGTGTTTTAGTTCTCTTTTGTAAATTAATAGAATCTTAAAATATTAGGTTTTTAATACGGTTAAATATTTACTTCAACTCGTTGCAAAAACAATGAAAGGTCATGTTGTAACTCACAAAATCAAAATAACTCTTCTGCATTAAACCATGAACTCCCACCCTCATTCCGAGGTGATGTAGAAAACTTCCTACCCAACTGGATCGCTACAACATTGTCTTATCGACCAGACGAAATTGACTTTCCAGTAATAATGTTGACCTTCTCCCTGTTTAAATAGTTAATTTTTGCATTCTTCGAGACTCATTAAGTACCTTTCGAAATCTGAAAATGAGATGTTAGGCTTTATTTGTGTACCTTATTATGTGAGGAATCACTGGACCGTTGG
Source organism: Taxus wallichiana var. yunnanensis (assembly GCA_018340775.1). Lineage (NCBI taxonomy): Eukaryota > Viridiplantae > Streptophyta > Pinopsida > Cupressales > Taxaceae > Taxus > Taxus wallichiana. Next base: position 485,650,023 of record CM031238.1, read on the forward strand.
ATTGACCACTGAACAAACATTTTTATATTTTTTATGCTCTTATAGGAGCCCTATTACATTGGTTTACAGTAGTAGAAAGATGTCAAATCTAGAAAGTTGGCTTTCATTTTAAATTGCCATTTGAAACGTGGATAGAGAAATCATTTCCCGTATTCACAAACCTCTAGTGTTTATACTAGAAAATTGCATGGAACATTCAGCTTAGGGAAAAGCACTCTTCTAGATAGTTTGGCAAAGCCATTTTGTAGGCCTCCGGCCATAGTTTGATGAGGTCAAACTGGACCAATTTCAACTTGTCACTCTAGAAAACTTGTCGTCGTTTGAAAATGGTTTTCTAGTTCTCAGTCCCGTCGACTCTGATGAATTATCCTCATATAGGGGAACTTGTAGGAAGTGTCTCGTTGCGTTCTCATCCATCGAACATCAGTTATGGACACGGTTTTTGGGCCCTCGAGCTAAATTTTGTTCATTTGTAACTGGGTCAACTATGACCAGTGGCCCAGGAGAACTAGCTGCCAAATGCAAACCGTTCGCTCTTTCCCATTTCCATCAGTTTCTATGAACTCTTGGTATATCTGGGGACACGTAGAAATTTGATCATGGTGTGTGTTCTCATCGGAAGATAACTTTTGGAAGTGGTTTCTTAGCCTCTGAGCCCGTTTTGTACATTTTTGTAGCTAGTAAGAAAATGTAAAAATAGAAAGCTGCAGACCCTCGTAGGGTTGCCAAACCACCCTATAAACTCTTAACACATACAAATAATTGTTTAAAAATCTATAGTGGAACTTTTTGTGTGCATTAGAACCTTTTTCAAAATGGTATTTTATCTCTCTTCCCTTCTCTTTCTCTCTCCTCGATTACAAAATGAAAAAAAAGAAATGAAATGAATACATGTCTCTAGACCTTTTTATTTCGATTGAAAATTGTAATTATTGTCATATGTAAATGGGAAACTGAAAAATGATACTTATGTTAGGTTAGGGTGGATGCCATGCCAACGAATTATCGCTGATATCATGCTCACATGTTTTTGTAGGATGAAAGAATGATGACGTAAAGGCGTTGTGTAATGCATTAATTATCATTGTAATTTATATAGTTCATTTTTAAATGAATAAATGTATTTTGTAGTCTCATGTTTCAGAAGGTTATATTTGATAATTTGTTGCTATGTATGAGATGTTGGTTTCTAGGACATCTAGGAAATGTGCATTTAATCTTAGGTTCAATTTTGATTCAGAGAACACATGGTTAAAAGGGGTTGATATTTATATAAGGTAAATGAATTTGAAGTAATATCTTGTAGTGTATATTTAGTGTTCAATAAATGATTAATGAGTCATCTTGTGCATTCATACTTTGTAAATGTAATAAAGAGTTTTAATCAAAAACACACTACCCTTGTTCAACATCGGGACATAACTTGTTTTTCATGTGCGATACTCCTTACCATAGAAGACATTGAAAACCAGGATGAACTTAATATTTTCTCTCGGTGGAACGTCCTAATTTAGGAAAATCAAAGCTCAAGAATGGACTTATCATCTTAGTCAATAGGTTTAGTGACATTGTCTTAAACCCGTCTGATAGGAGTGACGCAGTCAAACTTTTCTTGGAGTGTGTAGAGCTAACCCCTCCTTCGTAGCCTAGCGGACTACCTTGTCATTCAAAGATAGATTTAAAATTAAAGTTCTTCATCGAGTGAAAACCCAGTTGGATCCAGATGACATGGATGGAGGTTGTGACTTAGTTGATTTTAGGTCTTATACTCTTGTTAATGAACCCCTTAGCCCCACTCAACTAAATGTGTTACCTTGATTTCTCTCAACATAACACCTTGGTCCTTTCGGGAAGGTGGTTTAGCATAAATTTGTCCTCTCACTTAAAACTCACATATAGTTGAGGGGTAGACCCTTAGATGAAGTTGGAATTAATCTAAACCTCATTTGATTTGGAGGTTGGCTTAGGGTGCGTGTGTAGCTTCAAGTCTCCTTATCTTTTTTGTCTTCAAGAGGTTAGACAAATAGTTTGTAACTCCTTTTCAAGACAATGCAAAAAAAAAAACCATAATGTGACGTAGAAAATAAAGCATATAAGAGTAAAGACGAGATTTGAGGTTTGGAAAAATGCCACCCTTGCAGACCTTATAACTCAATAAAACATATTCTTTTGTTTCAAAGAATATGAATTGTTCTTGGTGTGATCAACCTTCGAGAAAACAAAATACATATATAAATCAAAATGGAATTCCACAAGTCATTGAATTAGAGTAACTGTGGTAGGGAAATCTCTATTTCATGATCGAGGAATGTTTTTGGTAAAAAAACTACCTTGTATCTAAATCTCTGTTAAATCCTTTTATTGCATTCTGGATATCAAGTTACTTTCACTTGAGTTGTAAGGTTAAAACTGTAGACATCGAATAAATGTTGGAGAAGAATATTCTTAACATAATAATAAGATAATTAAGTACTTTGTATGCAATTTGATTTATGCCAAATAAGTATGTTAGTTATGGAAATTTTTATAAAGTATAAGAAGCCAACATAAGATGGTCGAACTGTATTTTAACCGCGGAATAAACTTAAGAATATGTGGGTGGAAAAATGAGAAATTTATCCTTGCTCAATAATTTTCTTGGAATGTTAATTGTAACTAAAATACATTTAAAGAAATGGTGTGTTGTGGGTTTTCCATTCCTAAAGTTATATTTCTTGTGGTTGGGTCATTGCTAGTATTCGTTTATTGGGAAAAGTGTGGCATCACATGCCTATGTCATTTTCATGTGTCTATGTGAGTCGATGACTTATGCGATTGTCGTTTGTGAGTCAATTTTCTATACATGGAGCCCTTATTGTGTTGTGTGTAGTGAGAAATATAAGTCAATATATATATATATATATATATATATATATATATATTATATATATTGTTTTATATATATCACCGGTATTTTATTGTTGTTTTTGGGTGCGTAAAATGTGGGCATTAGAAAAATGATATACAAGTGAAAAATGTGAACAAGTACGAACTTATTGTGACTTACTTAGAAGATGTTTTACGAGTATTTACGTAGACCAGGGCACTCATGGGCACCCTTATTTCTCTCCAGTTGCCCTAATCTAGTCAAATCATCTAGATCTACATTATTTCTAGGATTTTTGTGATAGTCCTCCATCTCTATTCATTCGGTATCCACCGTGACATAGTCTAAAAATCACCACGAATCAACTAAGGATCTTATAACCCTCTTTATAATTAGGGTTTCATATTTTTATTTCTTAGTTTCTTGGGTATTATTTCAGTATTTCAGTATTAATTTATTTACTGCAAACTTTCATTAGATTAGGATATTATTTTACATTTTAGCATAATCATTTTAGTGAACCTGATTTTGAATCTTCTTTCTCTCTTGTGCTATATTCTTCTTATTCCCATCACCTAGTATTTTTGGGTCTTTTCAATATTGTGAACTTCCTTCATCTATCTGTAGAATTTCCAAAGAAATTACTTGATATATTTACCTCCATACCTATAACCAAAAAACCATTGGATATATCTTGTAATGTTCCTCTTAGAGAAATAGAAGCATTTGATAGTGAAAAATCCTACGTTGAAGATTCCAATGTTGACCGAGAACAATTAAATACACTCACTGATTTTTGACAAGATTTACGTAGTAATCCCACTCACATCTCGCATATTTTTATGCCTAATTCTTTACTCGAAACACCTGTGACACTTCATCCTCTATTATTACTCACCCTTTGGCCCCCATGGCCTCCGATCCACCTCTCTATATTTCAGCTCCCATTCCTACCACTACCACTCCCAACATTCACCCTAACACTCCCATTCCACCACTTAGGTCTTTGTCGAATACTCTGATTTAACTTATTTATATGAGAATATGCAAACACAAATTCACCATCTCCAACTTACTACCTCTCATGTATCACCTTTTTTGGACTCCACTTCACTTCTACATACTCCTTTTACACCTACCATTTCCACCTATCCATTACTACCTAACTTCATCTCCTCCAAATTACCCATCTTTAAAGGCTATGGTGACCCACAATGGAATATTCGATATTTTTGTGTGGCATGCCTCGACTATGTGGATGACCATACCATATTACCTAAGCTCTTTCATCGTAATTTACAATATTATGTGATGCATTAGTTTTATGACCTACATGTACATTTGGTAACCTCTTTCACATCATGTCAGGTCGATGTCTTTCTCGACTCACTTTATATATCAACATCGTCTCTAAAATATCTTATGCCCAACTCGCATAACTTAAACAGGGATCTAATGAACACTTAGAAAATTACGTTTTGAGATACAAAAAAACTTAGCTAAGATGTCAAATGTTCTTACAAACTCTAAGCTTCAGGGAATTATTCATCCGAGTTTGTTGTTTCCTTTCCAAGAAAGTGTTCTCTTTGAGACTCTCCTTCATTCGATCAACTCTGTCATACTCTTAAGCTTCACAAAACCAAACTCTTATCCATAGGCAAGCTTAAATATCAAGAGCAAGCATCATCTTCTACACATTTTCAAAGTAAGTTGACATTCAAACCATTTGTAACTAAACCAACTGACATAAAAATTATAGTCAACACGATATCCACCTCCAAAGAGCATCAATCGCAATTGCCTTAGCACACCTTCACTAAATTCATTGTCCCTCCACATATTATAATACCACAAATTTTTTATAGTAATCTCATCACACTTCCTCCTCCACTCTAATTAGATCCATCTCGACCAAAAGGGTGAAATTACAATGAAAAATCTCATTTTGAATACCATCATTGCATAAGTCATTCCACATATCATTGTTTCAAACTTTGTATTCGTATCCAGGACCTAATCGAAAATGGTAAAACTAAGTTTCGAGAACATATGGTTTTTACACTGTCAATGAAAATCATAAGCTCAAAATATTTAATAATCCTCTACCAAAGAATGACACAAAAGTAATTGAATCCTTGGCTAATTATGTATATCATGCAATGCCTCCTCCTGCATCGGGGGATCTTGACTTTCTAGTTGCACATACTAACACTTCTCCTTTCTCTGACCATGATTATGATGTGACTTTCATATCTAATCACTTAAATATTAGTGCCTCTATCGGATCTGTCTCTATCAATAACACTAAAAATGACCTTTCTTGGCTCATCAATGCTTGTTACATTCCACTTGTCATCATTATTGGCTATCCACTATTAGAAATTTCATATCCCATGAAAAATTCATATGGTGTTTTCAAACTTTGTGTTATGGTAGGTCCTCTTACTATACTTGTACCCTTCCTTTTTGGACAAGAAATCGATGAATGTGACATGCTTCAAATCCTCAATTGGATTTGTAGGTATAATTCTATCATCTACATGAATCATTTTCATCTAAGATTCATTCATAGCAATCAATTTATTTCTATTGATGGTGTTCCTCCATCTACTCCATGGTTGCATCAACCTCTTGTAACAACTAATGTATCATCCGATACATCTAATACGCCATGACCCATACCACTTAAATAAAAATCTAATCCTATCTCACCTACTCACACACACCTCATGCGGCCTCATCACTATGTTAGTCCAACATACCAATATAGGCTTATTCCTAGGATAGTTATTCATCTAAACATAAATCACCACCACGTTCGATTCACATAGGTCTCCATCACCTACACATTTTGTTACACCATGGTACCCACCATATACTCATCCATCACATGCACATAGACTTCACTCACCCGTGAAACATCTATCTAATATACCACCACTCTTAGAGCATGATCACATACTTTCACCACAATCATCAAGTAGAGGAACTTCATCCTTTACTCTCATTAGATAGTTTTCTCACCATTATACACTTGGGGGGCATTACACTTATCTCTCCCCCCTATCCACACATCATAGAATTTTGCATAGACATCTTCACAAACACTAGTATTGAAACTACCCGATGATGCACTTTTTGATTCAGTTCACACTTGATTATTGAGGGCATCCTATACACATGAACCTCACACACTACACAATAGACACTATACATTACACATATTCTTAAATTTAATACTCTTGTACATTCACATCATCTTACATCTTAAATATTACGTCTTACATCTACTATGCATACACATATCTTATATCATCTACGCATCTAACATTACTTACTATACATTACACATTACACATTACACATTACACATTACACATCACATCATGATTTCTCCTCATCACATCTATTACACATTCTAATCATATAATTATATGTGTTGTACTCACTACTGATGACACACTTTAGTCCGTTGGTCTATATTCGATTGTTGAGTGTATACAAATCAAATGGACCTCATCATACTCACACATTCAACCATTCATCCTTTTTCTCATGTGGTATTCCTAGATTAGTATTATATGCCATAGGCTACATCATCACTTTCTATAGCATCATCTTGTGATATATACTTTAGGATAAATCATCACTTCTTCCATTATCTTACTAGGATAAATCATCACACATTCTCACACCTCATATCTCTGTCACATATAATCACTACACATTCATCACATCACACTACATACAACACATAGTTCAACCATTTCCCAATGATGCACTCTCGTTTATGGTTCATTCTTGACTACTAAGGGGGCATAAATAAATGAACCTCACTACATACAATTCTATTCACTCGGGAGCACACGGCTCCTATCATTCACTCTAAATTATATTCCATCCATCTATAACATGTTGTATATCTTGGTTGCATTTACTTTTGCTTGCATCTACTTGTACATGTTCACTTTATTACACATGATAGATAGATATATAATATGTCATTATCTTTATCATACACACATGTTCCTTCATTTTCTTTCTAGGTGTCATCACATATTATATAGGTCCATTACATGCAACAAGGATGCTTGCACAATACTAGTGTCGGTCCCACACAAAGTGGATATCTTTGGGGGCATCCAAATACAATTCTATTCACTCAAGGGAGCACACGGATCCTATCATTCACTCTAAATTATATTCCATCCATCTATAACATGTTGCATATCTTGGTTGCATCTACTTTTGCTTGCATCTACTTGTACATGTTCACTTTATTACACATAATAGATAGATATATAATATGTCGTTATCTTTATCATACACACATGTGCCTTCATTTTCTTTCTAGGTGTCGTCACAGTTATATAGGTCCATTACATGCAACATGGATGCTTGCACAATACTAGTGTCAGTCCCACAGTGGATCCTGGGGGCATCCAATTTATTATGCTACAGGTGTTATCATTTCATTTTAATCCATAACACACTACTTTATCGGATTACACATGCTTTGACATACTTTTTATATTTCTAAGATGTTAATGGTTCTTTAATGTGCAATATATATTTCACAGCACTATTTTCCATCATGGTTATTAGTTATATTACTTGTACTTGCTTTTCATTATATGTAATTGTTTGTGGTTTCTTCCCTTTGTCTTGTGTGCACACTTGTATGAATTTAGCTTCATCTGCCTTTATTGTCTTGAAATTTTTTGAGTGATGTCCCATATTTGCAACCCACTTTTTGTGGTCTACATTCTCTTCTTGTGTGTTTACTTACATCTCAGCATATCCATTGTTTTTTTAGCTTTCATGTCATCGTTTACATGAGTGTTTGTATCTTCTTGTACTAACACTTGTTTTTCCTAGCCACTTATTGGTGTGTGCCTTTGTTTCTACCAAACACATTCCCTTCCCCCTACGAGCATAGTTTAATACGGTGGTTGGTCATCTATTTGGGCCATATACTCCTTCTACATGTTGCATGCACCCCAAACAAGGGGGTGAATTATATGGGGGAATCAATCACCCCATACAAAGTTACACATAGTACAGATACAACACAATTTCCTTTTTAGACGGGGATCACAATCAGAATTGGATCCTTAGTACACAACAACCTCCCGAGTGTCGATAAGAGGGGCAATATAGCAATCTTTCCTAGATTTCTAGTAACCAGGGGAAAATTACAAAACTCTTTGAGATGTCGCAGAGGATTTTGATAAGGCAGAGAGTCCTTTAGCACTAGGAATTTACACAATGGATTTTACAGGGTAGAGATTCCTTAACACAGTACACACCATTTGTAGTGGTGTTTTATACAGTGAGAAGTAGTTAAAGGTTGGCGGATGACACCAGACAATTCTCCCTACACTTCTTCCATTACATTGACGTGATATTGCTTGAAAAACTTATGTGCATTGGCATCATCTACAAGATCCTTTTACACTTTTTCCTCATCACGAATCAGGTGCACATGATCCTTTTTCACATTTTCATCATTTTGACATACTTCCTTACATTTTTTATGCATATACATATGTATTTGACTACTTGATTGTTTTCCCTTTTTTAGGTCCATTTGTATAGGAAGTAGGTAGTCAACATCACAACAACATCAAGAAATACATCACGCACATCTAAACCAGGTAGTAGGTACAACACCACATTCACATACACATTTCTATCCTAGGTTCATTTTCATCACCTTATACACTTTTCATCTTTAGTATCCACACTCCATATTTTTATCACTCCACACTTTATATAGTCCCTTAACATGCTTTCTACATCAATCTACATAGATATCGGTATGCATCTCTACCTACTTTATGTTATCGATATTTCCACTCATTAACATAAAGTGGGGCTGAATAAATTTTCATTCTAGACACTAGTTCCCATCTAGGACACTAGCGTCGGGTGCCCGTATCTTCTCCGGGTTCCCTTGTCCTCTTTATCGTTAGTCACACTTTTTGGGTCCTTTCTAGCCATTTAAGAATCTTATATTTTTAATAGTCATCCTTTTCGGTGCTAATTATGAAATTAAAGTAAGGGAATCATATAAATACAAATTTATGTGATCATAAAAAGGACCAAGCACTAAGTATCTATTATCTCCACCTAAGGTTGCATCCATCAAAGGAATCTATAGCTCCATTTACATCTATCTAGCTCCATCACAAGGGAAAAATTTTGGTTCATCAACATCACACTTCATAGGAGGGGATTATATTGTTTCCACACATACATTATTTACATTCTACATCTAGTTACTTGCTCGCTACTTCAAGTGTAACATGCATAAGAGAAACCTAGGGCATAATTCCGCACACATACACAAACTGCATTGGTTACGAGATGTAATGCAACACTCGAGTTAAAAGTTTGACATTGTAGTGGCTAAGGAAAGTCTAACCCCTGGTTTTGTATCTTTATTTTTGGGATTTGATGTCTATTTGATGGTTTTACATGTGTTTTATTCTCTATAGTTTTACAACAACCTCGATAATCTTACAACGACATACACATGAAAAAAGGTGGAAAAGTGCAAATCTCTTATGACACCTCAGAGGAGGTTTTCTAAGAATATACACAGAATAGGGTGCCCATGGGTGCCCTATCCCTCTCCAAATGCCCTAATCTAGTCAAATCTGCCATATCTACATTTTTCCAAGCTTCATATGAGGGTCCTCCATCTCTGCTTACTGTCACTCTCCACTATAACACGGTCAAAAATTAATGTGAATCGGCTAAGGATATTATAACCTCTTTATAAATATGGTTTAATATTTATATTTCTTAGTTTCTTGGGTATTATTTCAGTATTCATTTATTTACTACAAACTTGCATTAGATTAGGCTATTATTTTATATTTTAGCATAATCAAAGCAACCATCTTTAGAAACATTTATGGAAACCAACATGACCAACACCTACATGACCTCTTTTCCATGTTTATGATGCTTCTCTCCCCCTTTGACATCTATGAAAAAGGATACAATGATGACACTACATGGAAAAGGACAACACACAATGACAACAATGAAAAACATGACTTACTTGAATCATAAAACTCCCGTAGGACTGAAATATCTCTTCCTTTTCTTCAACAACCGCAAAACCTGATCCATGGACTGTAAAGGGCCAAAAATAACTCCCTCTTAAATTATACACCACATTTTGTCTTCATCCATTCTAGACATCAATTTCTAGGTGTAATATCAAGAACACAAGACTTTCCTTCAAACCTAGCATATCCTCTTTTAGGACCACTATCCCTAAACTCCAATTTCAGTACAAATTTGACCACCTTCTCCATGATCGAGACACCCATATGCATCATGAACTAATCATTATTGGTCCCCTATAAGCATATCATCCATCTCTATCTATGAATGTAATAATTGAACTCTTACCTTGATTTAGTTGTCTTGTAGCTACCCAAGTTACTTACCTCTATCTCTTAATCATTTTTTAGTGATTTTTATCCTTTTTCATGCTAACACAATATTTTTGAACATATGACTTACTTACCTTGTCCTTATACCTAGAACCCATCCTTTCTCTAGCCATGTTAGTCTTCATAATGCCTTATACACCTAGTCAAGGGGAAAATAGGACTCCCATTTCCCTAACATGCTTGTACAAACTTGATCACATAGTTTCCTTGCTTTCTTAGCCACTTTCGCAACTCCAAAACATACCTTGTCTAAGAAATCATCAACCCTATTATTCTAGAATATTTTAGACACTTTTATATGTAATCAAGAGCAAATTTGACCTCCCCTTCTCTAATGTACCAAATCAGACTAGTATATCATCATCATAGTCCTCCAAAACCTTTGTATCTTAGCATTTTCATATATTTAGTCACTTTATGATAGTGATATTTTAATTCTAGGAGCTCCATAGATTATGACATCTTACCTTGGTAAGAGATATACTTTGATTAGTATTTTCATACCCAATCTAAGGCCAACATGGGATTATTATCTCTTGAACTCATTTATACACCTATAGACACCCATTTTGATAGCATGAAGAACACCATTTCTCTTCCTTTCTCAAAATTGACAGTATTAGAGAAGAGTCTTAAAAAATCTTTGGACATATAACCTCAAAACACAGAGTAAAGATTACTTAAACTTAAAGAAAAGGTGCATAAACCTTTCATTGAGACTTAACCTCAAATTGATATATTTTCCTTTTGGTTTTCATACACACACTTGAACACCATATCTCCTTTCATCATACTTACTATAGAAAAATTCTTGAGTGCATATGCTTTGACTAGAAAGATTGATCAATCTTCATGAATTACTACCTTAACTACTTGACATTGCTTTAGATAGTAGAGATGTAGAAACCACCAACACAGGACTTGATAATCTTCACAAAATTCTCAAAAATGTCATGCCCAGGTTTAACACACCTTAAATTATTAATTATTTGAGAGGATCACTTGTCACACACTTAAAACTTTGTACATGGTTGAAAAATTATTACCAAGGTAAAACACACCATTTTAGGTCTTTGAATAGCTCTTATCTACTCCTTTAAGCTCTACTGACCTCTGTAACAAACTTTTGTATTCCTTCAACTTTGGGTACAAGTCTCTATACACTTTGTGTATCTATTTCGATAAATTTTACCTCTTTTTGTTTTAAGATGACTAAAATAGACTTGAGGTATTTTGTGTGACCTTTCTAACATTATTGCATGTAAAATTAGACAAATTTAACTTTTTTGTAGTGTACCATACCAACCATGATGAAACCCTTCAAGATTTAGCTTAACAATGTTTCTTGATTCAAGGAGCAACCACAACCTTGTTACTCACTATAACAATCTTTTACTTATCATTAAAGCTTATCAAGATGTAAACTAATAGATCATATATATATAGGTTCATATTTCATAGTCACAAAGCACTGAGGTTTACTCAGCCTCCTTCCTTAGTATTTTTAGCATTCTCATGATAAACTCTTGTTTTGACTTCATAACATTGATGCATATAATTCTAAACCAAGATAAACTATAACAATTTCAATATTGTGGAAAATTTTATGACAGTTTATGATCTCAATTAGACTACAATGAGAAACTCATACGTTCATGAAGATGAATTATACAACAAATACAACTTCAAAAATATACCATATACGTGAAGGCCTTGTACACCTTTAAATGTGGATGAAAACACCTTCAAATTGTTTTGAACCTTTTTTAAGGCTTCACATAAATCGACATGCATTATACAATTTTTTTGGCCTTTTAAGGATTCTTAAACAAACTGAACATGCATAAGAGTGACTCCCCAAGACTGAATATGTTTACACTAACCTGTAGGTTACAATATTGGAGCTTAAATGTTCATTATGTTTGATTAATAACTTATCAAGAACCATGCATAATTAACTAAAACACACAGTAAAATCAAGGACTTGTAGCTTCTTATTTATTACCACTCTTCACCTCATAAATATTCACTTGCTTTCACAATTATGTATATTTACATCATGTCCATTTAATGCGAGACCACAAACCTGCTTTATGACTCATTAATAATGTACTAGTTCATACTCCTTTCCCACTAGTACCACTGAATATCTTCATTCACCTTTGATAAACTATCTCCTTCATGAACAAGAACATGATTTATCCTTTATGATATTCTTTTTGATTCCTCCAACATTTTCAATCCTTCATATTACATTATTCCTTTTATATTTGAACAGGACATTTGACCGAGACAATTATATAGACATCTCATTAAACCCTCAACATGTTATGATAGAAATTCAAAAATACAGTTTCATCTTCAAGGAATATAACTCTTTTGATTATATCTTGTAGATCCTTCTCATTCGAACTTATTCATCATTCATGTATAACAAGTTATGATTCACACAACGAACCTAACTCACAATGTCACATCTTTCACTTTTAACACTACTTGAAGAATGGGTTAAAAATACCTTGACACAAAATATATAACTTTAATGACCATATTGACAAGTGTAATACCCTTTTTAGCTAGTGCAAACATTAATCTACACCATATAATTCTTAGACACAATTTATGGCATTACCAAACCCTAGATAAAATTTTTATGTTAATAATGAACTCAATACCTATTTTATGAAACTTTTGAGAGCTCTATACTCATACATCTTCCTCATGGGTGATTTCTTAAGAACTTAGAGACCCATATAATATTAAAACTTAAAGGGTATGCTAGAACATCCTTAAACATCATGACTTATCCACTTAACAACTCTTAGAATCAACTATAAAAGTGATACACCTCTTGAAAATTTTCAAGCAAGATGAAATAATATGTATGCAAATACAAACTTTGAAGACTACTAAACCCTTTACCTAACAAATAATTAATAGACAATGATCTACTCCTAAACTCAGATACCTACAAGGATTCAAGAAACTACATAGATAAGTCACTTAACATACCTTATCACTCTTGATGTATTCCAAACTCCTAGAGCTTTGAACTTCTCAAGCACAAGAGATTGTAATGCATCAGCTCTTGACACAAGCTTCTTGTTCTCATTTGTAAGATTGAGTATTTTTATTCCTTTACTACCATTTTCTCATTCACTTTAACCGAATCAGATTCTCCTTTTTGTAAGCTTTGGCCTCCAAAATTCCTTCACCTTGAGAGTTTCATTCTTCTTCACTTTTCTAGATGATTCATGAGAGAAAAACCTTACAATATGACCCTTGTGATGACACTTATGACAAAAACCTCTTGCATCTCCCTTGAATGATCATTCTTATAATCTTTTCCATTGCTCTAACGGTAAACACAACTAAAAACATTTATAAAATCCCTTGTTCTATGACCAAAACCATTGTAATCATAACAATAACCATGAAATTTTTAGACCTTATTTCCATGAACACCATCATATTCACTTCTTTTGGAACTAGGATAAAATCCTTGATATGCATATTAGAATCTTCATCTCCTTTGACCTTTAGGATTTGAATTTCTTCCTTGAGTTTGACATACGATTCTTCTTTTTCTTAAGAACAAATAACATACCATTGATTTCAGACTCAAAGTGATGTTATCCTTCCTATGGAAATCCAAATCCACTTGTAGATCCATCACCATCTCTTTGAGATCATCTTGTACATGCAAAAAAACATCATAGGGCTTGTTTTTCAATCTATTAGATTCCTCTTTATTTGATCTCGGATATGAAATATCCTTCTCTGACTAACTCTTGAGGATTTTGATGGTTTCTTCATCCTTCTTGGCCATGGATATCAACTTGTAATTATCTTTCTTGATTTTCTTAGCCATCCTGTGCTTCTAGGGTCTCCACCAAAATGTTATATTTGCTTCACAAAGACCTACTCTGATACCAATTTTTGGAAGAATAATGGACTGAGAGGGGAGTGAATTAGTCAAATATATTTTTAATTTCATTAATCATTAATTACAACAACCATTAACATTCATTCATTCACACACATTCAACCATATCTTATTCGAGTGTGCAAAATACATTCAAATAACCACAGCACATAAGAGAGAGCTCATAAACACAATATTTATGTGGGAAAACCTCATGGGGAATAAAAACACTGAAACAAAAACATTATATATCCATGTTTCAAATTTAGTGAGCCACCAACCCAACAAGGAAACCAACCCCACAAAAGAACCAACCCCTAATTTAGTGAAGAACCCACTACAAAAGGAGGCTACAACCCCCTAAGATGAACAAATACCAATTCAACCACCTAATGAAGATGATATCTAAAAACTTTAGCTTCCATAACTGATGGAGATCATAATTTCAGCTCACACAATCTTCTTCAAAACCTTATTCCTTTAGCTCACTCTTTCTTCTTTTTCACACCTTGTATTAGCTCTAAAATATTTCACACATGATCTATATAATTCCTCAACATGTAACACACTTATGTATTCTTCAAATCATGTATACAAACTTGTTACACAGTCACATGTGGGTTGTAATTTTCCCTTCAAGAGCACTACTTCAAAAATTAACTCCAACATCACCTTTATAGGATTCTCTCCCATCAAACACAAGAGATGTTAGTCCTAATAATTTAATTTGAAAAATACATATTTAAAAATTCTAATTTAATCTTTAAAATGGTCACATATGACCCATATAGGTATGACATTCTCAACACCTCTCATCTTGCACCAAAATGCCTCTAAACCCTTGTTATCCAAAATTCACCCCCCTAGGGTAAATTTTGATAACATGCATCAGAAGATTCAAATCCCAAGCAAATTGATTGATTCAGAGAAAAATCAGGTTTCTAGGGTCCCTTCAGGTATTTTTCTAACTCCCCTGGCCGAAGAAACAGGGAGCAAGCTCTGAGAAAATGCAAAAAGGTTGCAGAAAGGCAAATAGGTTGATCCAGGAAAGAGTATGAAAATTGGCTAAGTCCTGCTCAAGGTAGCATTTGGGACAAGTGGGACAAATGGAAGCGGATCGGCCGAAAAGCCTCTAGGCGGCCCAAATTGCATTTGGGACAATCGGGCCAGAAGTACGCGGCGGGCGCGAAAAGCCGATCCGGCCGAAAGAGGAAGAAAAATTGGCTAAGTGTTGCTCGGGACGTTTGGGACAAAAAGGCCCGAACCGGCCGGTTCGGCCGAAATGAGCACAGGCAGCCCAAAAGAAAATGGGACAAATGGGACGATAGTACGCGGTGGGTGCGAAATGCCGGTTCGACCGAGAGAAAATCGACTAACTGCTGAGGCAGCTCGGGACAAGCGGGCCGGAAAGGCGCGAACCGGCCGAACCGGGCGAAAGAGGTCAAAACAGTCCGAAGGCAATTGGGACATCCGGGGCAAATGGACGCGAACCGGCCGGTTCGGCCGAAATCAGCACAAGGAGCACTAAGCAATTGGGACGTCTGGGACAAAGAGCCGACAGGGCCGAGAACAAGCCAGATCACGCCACGTGTCTCAAGGAGAAAAGTCAAAAGGGTCAAAAGGCGAGTTTTTGAGGGGTCAACCCGAGCTAATCAAAAGAGGACACGTGTCCTATGAAGCAAGGAATGCGGAGCTCGGGGAGAAGTTAGAAAATTTGGCCAAGTCAAAACCAAAAAGGCTAAAAATAAAGGAAGACCCCGCGCCCCTGTCGACAAATCAATACATGCCACGTGTCCCAAGTGGCGGGGGCGCGGGCGGAAGGTGGAAAATGTTCCAAGATCACAAAAAGTCAAAGATTTCAAAAGAAAGCCCGCGAAAGATGGAGGAGAGAGAATTTCTCGTCCAATCAGCACGTGCCACGTGTCGTCCAGGTGGCAGAGCGCGGGAAAGGATTTCAAAACACGTTTTCGCCTGTTTTGTGCCCTAGATCTTCAGATCGCCATAACTTTTGATCCAGAGCTCGGATTTGCACGTTCTTTACATCAACGGAAAGCTGGTGAAATTCTCTACACGATTCCGGGTCAATCTTGCGTTTTGGAGCAGTCTGGAGGGAGAAAAATCGAGAAACGGCTCTGACGCGTATTCATGGCCGGAAATGACATTCCAGCGACCAGAGTTAATGCAGAATGGGTCGCATTCTCCTACAATCCGGTCAAAATGACAGGTTATGGGTTTGTAAGGTCCTCCATGCCATTTTAATACACCTGTAGTCAAGAAAGAATGGGCTCCCATGCCTTTGTACGTCTCCTGTTCCCTGGGTTCGACCCTTGCATTTTAAAAGCCAGTTTTGGGCTCATTTCCAAAAGAGGAACATTTTTGGGCATAGCAGACTTCTTCTTTCACCTTCTTCAAGGGATTGATCAAGTATCAGACCTCTCCAAGGATTGTAACAGTTTTCTTTACCTCTCTGAGGGTGTAATGCGTATTTTGATATTAAATTGATAATGCAAGCTCTGTGAATGGGTTTCAATCCTCTGTTTGTATTATTTGCTTGATTTCAGATGCTAAATTATACATTATCAGTCTGTGTATGTTTTTATGTTGTGAACCTTGGTCTGTGTCTATTTGCATGACTAATATGTTTCACCACTCCTTTTGGTGCATCACCATCTTTAGTTAGTTTCAATTTTTGCACTTCTACCCCTGTCTCCTTGCAAGTTAGAATAGGATTAGGATCTAAACCTCTGTAGTTTTGCAAAATATAGATCTAAATCAGAGGAGTTTGAGGAACCAGCCTCTAATCTGGAGATTCCTCTCTCAGTTTCCAAGTCCCACACTTGGAGAGAGGTTTCCATGTTGTGCAATTACACTGGATGCAAGAGTGATCAACCTAGAAATCTGATCAGCGTCCAGGGGTGCTGTAATTTTGCACTAACAACCCTATCACTATGGTGAGAAAAATTCACTCATACCAAAATAATGATTAGTAAAGCTCCCAAATTAACAATACATGTGTAACATAACATATAAGAATAAACCATGGTCACAAATTTTCTTGGAACAATCAAATAAATCATAAACCGGGCCCACACACTCATATCCTTCACCAAACAACTAATTCCAACATCCTATATTCACCTTTGGGCCTCAATATCACCCAAGCTCAACTCAAATATGACATGTGACCACTCAATGGAATACTCATGAAATTTTTATCTTATCTACATGCATGTTATAGCTCATGAAAAAAACATGTCATCAAACTAAAACTACTTTCCTCTTCTCCAAATCATGTTGCTCATAAAGTTGTTTTGAAAACTAAGCTAGTTTGCACCCTTTTGTAACTTCCAAGACCTAAAAATTCCTGAAATATGAAAACATTTCATCACTCCTCACTCTCTAGGTGATATAAATAATCAACCAATCCATTCCATGCCTTAACCAACTCATTCTTTCAACTTGAGAAAACATGTCCGAAATCCAACATACCTTCTTCTTCACACATTAACTGAAAGATCCACCAATAAAATTTAAAATACACAAGCCATATAAAAATTTAAATAACCCATAATCCTCTTTCCATATCATATTGTCAATCCTTCCAAATCTAAGTTTAATGCCTCCAACCAAGCCAATCTCAACAAACTACTCTTTAAGCCTTCTAGGACTCAAGAACCGACATTGATCCCAAATTACTCCATCACACCAAAACTCACTTAAAAATTGAAAAAATAATGGATAAAACTTATACAAAATTTATAGGCACTTAGCAACCTTAAGTAAGCATTAACAACTCAAAAACATCACCTTACCTCATCAATCCACTTAACACCCTGCTAGAACAAACATCCTCTAGACTTGACCTTCAAATAATAGGTCATAAAATTTTCAAAATATATCAAAAAAATAAGTTTGATATAAAATTATAAATCTATTTGAGCAATCTTCAAAAAAATCTTGAATCAGATCCTATTTCCTCCTATAGCTCCTGCAATTCCAATTTTACCACTAACTTCTCCAAACTGCCCCAAAAACTAGTCTTCATAAATGGGGCACACTTTCAAATTTTTGACTTTAACTGTCATCCAAAAATATAATTTAAATCCATAAAAGTTATAGGGATTATATAATTTCTAATTTATTCTTTGCCTTCTTTAGATAACTTATCCATAAACTGCAACTCTTTAGAAATAAACATTTTCAGTAGGGCCCACAAATAGTCACGTGCTCTAATTCAAATTTTTGGAAATATGGAAGAGTATTATATAACATCCTATCATCATTTTGGAAAAAAACTCTATACAAACTCTATATACTCACTTTTCTCCAAGTTGCTCTTAGCTAGGGTTTAGGTAGGTTTTCAAACAAACTTACCTTCTTAACAATCATTCATAAAAATGTGATGATCAAACCACCTCATTATTTTTGTGAAATATTGATAACTAGCCTAAGAATATATTACAAAGAGATTAGTTATCCATATAAAGCATATATTTCAAAATGAGCATCGAAGCTCCACTTTTGCCTTAAAAACGCATTGTTACTTACCTATCTTTTCCAAAACTTTCATATATTCAAAAATATTCAGTACTTTGATGTAAAATTGTCATATATAATCATGAAAACATCCTCTAACTTTCCATACTCACTATTTAGTCCAAATAGCTCATAAAATCTCCATTTAATCTCATTTACCATACTAAATTGCTGTTCTCACCCTGCTTACTTCCCAAGGACCTCATATATGGACAAAACTTTTGAATTACGACCTAAAACTCACCATAAACCTAAAGTACACTACCTTCATACTGCTACCATACTTGGACAAGATTTATCATCTCCAAATCTCATACCTCTAAGTCATTCTTCTATCTCCAGGCTAGAAATGAGCACGGAATGACCTAACTCAACCATAAAACTTCATGACCTAACACTACTAACCTCATGAAGAACCATCGATATTTGTAACACACCTCTATGACCATGTATGACCTCATAACAACATTTAAAAACCTCAAGAGAGATAATACCATGACTATTCCTAGCAAACCAAGCTCTAGGACCTCCACAGAACTCACCAAACATGGACACTACCAATCAACCTTCATGTTTGACCATTGAATAACACCTCATGGAGACACATATCACACCATGACACCCTTTTCCATCAATAGAGTTGACATAAATGAAAACACAAACACACAATGGCCAACAATATCCCCCTTTGTCATTGATGGCAACCATCTTCAGAAACATTGATGGAAACCAACATGAACAACACCTATATGACATATTTTAAATGTTTCGATGCTTCTCTCCCCATTTGACATCTATGAAAAGGATACAATGATGAAACTACATGGAAAATGCAACTCACAATGACAATAATGGAAAATATGACTTACTTGACTAATGAAACTCCCCGGGGATCGAAATATCTCTTCCTTGTCTTAAAAAACTACAAAACCTGAACCATGGACCTATAAAGGGCCACAAAATATCTCCCCTAAACTCATACACAAAATTTTGTATTCATCCATACTAGACATCACTTTTTAGGTTTGTTTTAAGCTCAAGAACCCAAAATTTTCCTTCAAACCTATCATATCCTCTGTTAGGACCGTCGTCCCTAAACTATAATTTTAGTGCAAAGTTGAATACCTTCTCCATGCTCTAAAAACCAATATGCACCATGAAATAATCCCTTATAGCTCCCTCTGGAAGAATATAATAGATATCTAGCTATGAATGTAATAATTTAACTCCTACCTTGATTTAGTTGTCTTGTAGCTTCCCAAGTTACTTACCTCTCGTCCCTGAAGCACATTTTAGTGATTTTAATCCTTTTTTTCCTGCTAACAAAATAATTTTTAACATATAACTTACTTATCATGTCCTTATACCTGCAACTCATCCTTTTTCTATCTAGTTTAGTCTTCATGATGCCTTATACATCTACTCAAGGGATAAATAGATCTCCCCTTCCCTAACAAGCTTGGAAAGAACTGATAGTTTTCATGCTTTCTTAGCCACTATCAACTCCAAAACATACTTTGTCTAAGAAATCGTCCAAAACCTATTATTCAAACATATTTTAGACACTTTTATATGTTATCAAGAGAAAATTTAACCTCTTTTCCCTAATTTACCAACTCATACTAGTAAATCATCGTCATATTCCTCCATAACCTTTTATCTTAGCATTTTTAGAGATTTAATGACTTTATGAAAGTGATATTGGCATTCTAGGAGCTCCATAGCTTGTGACACTTACCTTAGCGAGAGATATAATTTCATTAGTATTTTCATATCTGATATAAGGTCAAAATGGGCTTCTTATCTCTTAAACACTTATCTACATCTGTAGACACCCATTTTGATAACATGAAGAAAACCATTTCTCTTCCTTTCTCGGTATTGGCATTCTTATAACGAGTCTTATACAACCTTTTTACACACAACCTCCAAACACGACAAAAGATTACTTTAACTTTCAAAAACTAAGTGCATTAACCTTTGACTGAGACTTGACCTCAAATTGATATATTTTCCTTTTGGTTTATATAGACACACTTGAAAATCATATCTCCTTTCATCATACTTACTATAGAAACATTCTTAGTGCATATGCTTTTACTAATAACCTTGATCAACCTTCATGAATTACTACCTTAAATACTTGACATTTTTGTAGATATTAGAGATGTAAAAACTACTGGCACATACTTGATAATATTAACAAAATTCTCAAAAACATCATGTATAGGTTTAACACGCTTTAGATTAGCCGAGAGTATCACTTGTCACACACTCATACCTTTATGCAGGGTTGAAAATTTGTTACCAATGGAAAACACACAATTTTAGGTCTTTGAATAGCTCATACCTACTCCTTCAAAATTTAAATACCTCTGTAACACAATTTTTATTCCTTTAACTCAGTATACAACTCTCCATACACTTTGTGTACCTATTTGGATGAATTTCACCTCTTTTTGTTTTAAGAGGAGTGACACAAACTTGATGCATTTTATGTGACCTTTATAACACTCTTGCATGAAAAATAAGACAATTGTAGCTTTCACTATAGTGTACCATACCAACTATGATGAAATCCTTCAAGATTTATCTTGAAAAATTTTCTTTCTTCAAGGAGCAACCATAACCTTGTTACTCACTACAAAAATCCTTTACCTCTTATTGAAGCTTATTAAGATGCAAAGTAATAGCTCATATACCTATAGGTGCATATTTCATAGTGCACTAAGGTTTACTCATCCGCCTTAGTATTTTTTATCATGCTCATTATAAACTCTTGTTTTGAGTTAACAACATTGATGACTATAATTCTAAACCAATATTAACTACCACAATTTCAATGTTGTCAAGCATTTTATGAAATCTTATGATATGAATTAGACTATAGTGATAAACTCATACCTCCATGAAAATGAATTATGTAACAAATACAACTTCAAAAACATTCCCTACGTGTGAAGACCTTGTACACCTTCAAACTTAGATGAAAATACTTTTAGATTTCTTTGAACCATTTTTTAGGCTTCACATAAATATGACATGCATTATAAAACTTTTTTGACCTTTTAAGGATGCTTAAAGCAACTGAACGTGCATACGAGTGAATCCCAAATACTTTATATGTTTACACAAAACTAGAGATTATAATATTAGAGCTTTAACATTCATTGTGTTTTATTAAGAACTTCTCAAGAACCTTGCATACTTACCTCATGCACACATAGTCATATCAAGGACATATATCTTCTTATTTCTTACCACTCTCCATCCTCATCAAGATTTTCTTTCTTTCACAAGAATGTATCTTTACCTCATGTCCAATTGATGCGGACCATAGACCTTATTATGACTCAATACAAATGTACTAGTTCATACTCCTTTCCCACTAGTATCATGAATATCTTCATTCACCTTTAATAAAATACCTCATTCATGAATAAGAGCATGAGTGAGAATTTTTATCTTCTTACTTGAGTTCTCCAACAATTTCAATCCTTCAAACTTACACTATTACTCTTGCATTTTAACATACGGTTTTACTAAGAAAATTATATAGACATCTCATTAAACCCTCAACTGGATATGAAAGACCTTTAAAAACTACATTTTCATATTCAAGGAATACAACTCTTTTGATGATATCTTTTATATCCTTCTTATGCATAACTTATCCATCATTCATGCATAACAAGTTATGAGCCACACAATGAACCTAACTCGTAATTTCATATATTTCACTTATGAACACTATTGAAGAACATGTTAAAAATACTTTGATATAGAATATCTCACTTAAATTACCATCTATAAAAGTGTAATACCCTTCTTGACTAAGCACAGAAAGTACTCTACATAATATACTTCATAAACATAGTTCATGGCATAACTAAACCCTAGACAAACTTTTTATGTTAATAATGCACTCAATACCTCTTAGATAACACTTTTGAGAGCTATATACTCATACATATTCCTCATGGGTGATATCTTAATAACTTAGAGACCCATATCAAACCTACAACTCAAAGGGTATCATATAACATCCTTAAAGATCATGAATTATCCACTGAACCACTCTTAGAATCAACTATTAAAGTGATACACCTCTTGACCATTTTTCAGGTGAAGTGGAACAACAAGTATGCAAAGACAACCTTTTAAGAAAACTAAAAAAATTTACCTAACAAATAGTTCATAGATAATGATATACTCCTAAACTCACACACCTAAAAGGATTCAAGAAACTACATTGATAAGTCACATAACATACCTCATCACTCTTGATGTCTCTCATACTCCTAGAGTTCTCAACTTTGTAAGGACAGAAACTGCAATGCATCATATCTAGACATGAGCTTATTGTTCTCCTTTTGTATGAATTAGTATTTTTCATCATTGACTACCTTTTGCACATTCACTTTTATTGAATCAGATTCTCCTTTTGCAAGATTTTTCCTCCAAAATTACTTCACCTTGAGATCTTCAATTATTCTTCACTTTTCTAGATGATTCATGAGGGAAAAACCTTACAATATGACCCTTGTGACACCACTTATGATAAAAAACCTATTCTATCTCTCTTGAATGATCACTTTTATGATATTTTCCATTTCTCTAAGGGTACACACAACTGAAAAAATTTCTACAATCCCTTTCTTTATGACCAAAACCATTGCAAGCATAATAATAACCATGAAATTTTTCATACCTCATTACATTTGGTTGTCTATTGTGAATAAGAATTGAGTATATTTTATTTCATGAACACCATCATCTTCACTTCCTTTGGAACTAGGAACAACTTCTTAATCTACTAGATTAGACTCTTCATCTCTTTTGACCTTTAGGTTTTTAATTTCTTCCTTGATTTTAATGTAATCTTCTTATTTAGTCTTAAGAAAAACTAGCATACCTTTGATTTAACACTTCAAAAATATGTTCTCCTTCCTATGGAAAGCCAAATCCACTTGTATATCCATCACCATCTATTTGAGATCATCTTTTCCATCTAAACAAACATCACAGAGATGGTTTTTCAATCTATCAAATTCCTCTTCCTTTCATCTCATATCTAAAATAGCCTTCTCTAATTGTCTCTTGAGAATTTTTACGGTTTCTTCATCCTTCTTGTCCATGTCTCTCAACTATTTATTCTCTTTCTTGATCTACATATCCATCTTGTGCTTCTAGGATCTCCTCCAAGTTGTTTAAATTTATTTAAAAGGGACTACTCGATGCCAATTATTGGAAGCACAATGGACTAAGAGGGGGGATGAATCAATCATAAAATTTTCTCATTTCATTAGTCATTAATTTCAGCAACCATTTACATTCATCCATTCAAATACATTTAAACATAGCTTATTAAGTGTTAAAATACATTCAAATAACCACAACACATAAGAAGGAGCTCATAGACATAAGATTCAAGTTTCAAATCCTCACGAAGAAGAAATACCAATGAAACAAAAACATTATATTACCATGTTTCAAATTAATTGAGGTACCAACCCCATCTGAATTTTGTTATGGTGACAACTAATGGAGATCACAATTTCAGCTCACACAATCTTCTTCAAACCCTCATTCCTCTAGCTCACTCTTTCTTCTTCTTCAATATATTGTCTTGGCTCTAAAATATTTCACACCTAATCTCTATCATTCCTTAAACTATAACACACTTCCTCATCCTTCCTTTTATACACTTACATATGGGTCACACTTTTCCCTCCAAGAGTACTAGTTTAAAAATGATCTCAAATATCACCTTTATAGGCTTCTCTTCCTTCAAACACAAGAGAGGTAGATCATAATCCTTTAATTTATAAAATAAATATTTAAAAAATTCCAATGGAATCATTAAAATGGTCACATATGACCCATATAGGTCGTCCATGCTCAAAACCTCTCATCTTGCACCACAATACCTCAAAACCCCATCATTGGGATGAGAAAACCCCACTCATACCAAAACCAATATTCCTAAATCTCCAAAATTCACTATAAATGTGTAATATAACATATAAGCACCAACAATGGTCTCACATATTCTTAAACCAATCAAATAAATCATACAATGGGCCCACTGAGGCTCATATCCTTCACCAAAGAGTTGCTTATACCACCCTCTCTTCACCTTTAGGCCTCAAGACACCCAAGATTATATAAACTATGGAATGTGACAAATCACTAGAGTCAAAACAATATGCAAACCACATATATGCATTATATGTCTCATGAAACAAGAATTTCCTCAAACCACAACTACTCTCCTCTTCTTCAAATCGTCTTTACTGCCAAGAAATATGTTTTGCAAACTCAACTAGTTTATACCCTTTATGTCACTTCAAAGACATAAAAATTCCTTCACTAGGAAAATAATACCTCTTAAATCTCTAATTTATATAAAAAATTAACCTATCCTTTTCATGCCTTAACCAACTCATTCTTTCAGCCTGAGAAAACATGTCCTAAAATCCAACATACCTTCTTCTTAAAAATTGAACTGAAAGAGCCATCAAATGAAATCACCAAGAAAAAATACATAGACCACTATAAATACCTTTAAATCCTATTTTTATAAAATATTTTAATTCCTTCCAACTCCAAGTGGAAGGCCTTCAACTAAGCCAATCTTTGTAAATTGTTTCTTAAGCCTTCTAGGACTCAAGAACTGACATTGATCCCAACTTGCTCCATCACACAAAAATTCACTTCCATATTTTACCAAAGAATGAATCACAATTATAAATGATTTAGAAGCACTCAGAAACATTCAATAAGCATGAAAAACTCAAAAACATCACCTTACCTCATCAAACCACTTAACACCCTATTAAGACAAACATCCTCCAGAATTGACCTTTAAAGAATAGGTCATAACTTTGTCATACCATATTAAAAACACAAGTTTGATATACCATTATAAATATCTCTAAACCCCTTTCACAAAAATCCTAAATCAGATTCTAACTCCTCATATAACTCTTGTAATTTTACCATTGACTCCTCCAAACTCGCCCCAAAATCCAATCTTCGTAAATAGGGCACACTTTGAAAATTTTCACTTCAATAATGATATGAAACTATCATGTAAATATATACAAAATACAAGGATTAAATAAATTCCAATTTATTCATTACCTTCTTTGGAGAATTTAGCCACAAACTGGAACTCTTTATAAATAAGAATTTCTAGGTGGGGCCCACATACATCACATTCTCTAATTAAACTTTATAGAAATATGGAAGTTTCCTATACAACGTAGAATAATCACTTTGTCAAAATTAATCAAGATAAAATCTTTATACTTAATTTTATCCAAGATGCTCTTGGCTAGGGTTTAACTAGGGTTTCAAACCAACTTACCTTCTTAACAATCATTCATAAAAAGTGGAAATAAAACCACCTCATTATATTTGTGAAATATTCATAACGTACTGAGAAGATATGAAAAGGAGATCAGGTCCCAATGAAAATATTAAAATTCACAACGAGCATTAGAAGGTCCACTTTTTCCTTAAAAACACACTATTACTTTCCCATTTTTGCCAAAAATTTCATATGTTCTAAAAGATTCAATACTTTGACCTAAAACTTGTCATGAAGCATCATGAAAACATCCTATAACTTTCCATACTCACCATCTATCCAAAATATCTCTAAAACTCTCCAACCAATCTCATTTACCCATGTTAAAATTCCTATTCTCACCTACTTACCTCCCAAGGACCTCATACATGAACAAAATTTTTGAGTTTTGACCTAAAACTCACCATATACCTCAGGTACACTTCCTCCATTCTTGGAAAAGGCCTATCATCTCCAAATCTCATACCTCTGCCTCATTCTTCTTGCTCTAGGGCTATAAACAAGCCTAGAATGACCTGACTCAACGATGAAACCTCATGACCTTTCCATACTAACCTCATGCAGATCCATATATATTTGTAACACACCTCTATGACCATGTATGACCTCATGAAAATATAAAAAAACTCAAGAGATCTCATACCATGACTTTTCATAGAAAACCAAGCACCAAGACCTCCTAGAACTCAACAAACATGGATACTACCAATCAACCTTCATGTTTGACCATTGAATAACACCTCATGGAGACACATACCATAACATGAAAATCTTTTCCATAAATGGATTTGACATCAATGAAAACAAAAACACACAATATCCAATAGGGATGAACTCTCCATTTTGAAAGGTTATCATTTGTTAACGGATGTTAATTTTTTTCTTTGAATAGCTACTACTACAAGTAATAAAGCTATATATCTTCTATGTCCTTTTAAATGATCTTCTACTCTCTCTAATTTATAACTTTTTAAGCAATGTAATATTATACAACCAAGAAGGAAATTTGTGTATTTAATTAATGAATCTAAGGAAATTTATGTCTCTAATTTATTGGTCTTATTAATTCTTACATTTTTCATGTATTCCTTGTTTCTGATGTTTCTCTCCTTATTTAACATCTATGAAAAAGGATACAATGATGACGCTACATGGAAAATGACAACTCAAAATGATAATAATGGAAAACATGACTTGCTTAACTAATGAAACTCCCCAGGATTGAAATATCTCTTCCTTGTCTTAAACAACTACAAAACCTGATCCATGGACCTATAAAGGGCCAAAAATAGCTCCCCTAAACTAATAAAAACATTATGTCTTCATCCATACTAGACATCACTTTCTAGGTCTGTTTTAAGGTTGAGATCAAAAAAATTTCCTTCAAACCTAGCATATCCTCTTTTAGGACCGTTGTCCCTAAAATATAATTTCAGTGCAAAGTTGAATACCTTTTTCATTCTCTAGAAACCAATATGCATAATTAAATAATCCCTTATAGCTCCCTCTCGAAGAATATAATCCATCTCTAGCTATGAATGCAATAGTTGAACTCTTACCTTGATTTATCTTCCTTGTAACTTCCCAAGTTACTTACCTCTATTCCTAAAGCACACTTTAGTGATTTTGATCCTCCTTTCATGCTAACACAATATTTTTTTAACATATTACTTACTTATCTTGTCCTTATATCTGCAACTCATACTATTTTTGTCTATTTTAGTCTTCATGATGCCTTCGCATCTACTCAAGGGATGAATATCTCCCCCTACCTTAAGAAGCTTGTAAAGACTGACAGCTTTCCTTGCTTTCTTAGCTACTATAGCAA
Organism: Taxus wallichiana var. yunnanensis; assembly: GCA_018340775.1. Classification (NCBI taxonomy): domain Eukaryota; kingdom Viridiplantae; phylum Streptophyta; class Pinopsida; order Cupressales; family Taxaceae; genus Taxus; species Taxus wallichiana. Next base: position 485,678,025 of record CM031238.1, read on the forward strand.
CTCCAAAACATACTTTTTCTAAGAAATCATCGAAAAAAATTTATTCTATCATATTTGAGACACTTTTATATCTTATCAAGAGAAAATTTAACCTCTGTTTCCCTAATGTACCACTCATATTGGTAAATCATCGTCATAATCCTCCATAACATTTTTATCTTAGCATTTTTAGAGATTTAATCACTTTATGAAAGTTAAATTGTCATTCTAGAACCTCCATAGCATGTGACAACTTACCTTAGAAAGATATATACTTCCGTTAGTCTTTTCATACCTGATCTAAGGTCAACTTAGGCTTCTTATCTCTTAAACACTTCTATACACTTGTAGAAACCCATTTTGATAACATGTAGAAAATCATTTCTCTTCCTTTTTCAGCATTAACATTCCTTCTTCAAAATGTAACACACTTTCTCATCCTTCTTATTATACACTCATATATGGGTCACACTTTTCGCCTTTAAGAGTACTAGTTTTAAAATGAATGCAAACATCACCTTTATAGGCTTCTCTTCCTTAAAAAACAATATAGGTCACTAATAATCCTTTAATTTAAACAATACATATTTAAAAAATTCCAATGAACTCACTAAAATGGTCACATATGACCCATATATGTTGGCCATGCTCAAAACCTCTCATCTTGCACCAAAATGCCTAAAAACCCCATCACTAGGAGGAGAAACTCCACTCTTACCAAAACTAAGATTCCTAAAGCTCAAAAATTCACTATAAATGTGCAATATAACATATAAGCACCAAAAAGGTCTCACAATTTTTTAAACCAATCAAATAAATCATAAAATGGGCCTACATGCTCATATCCTTCACCAAACAGCTTGCTTCTAACACCCCCTCTTTACCTTTGGGCCTAAGCTCACCCAAGATTAAATAAACTATGGAATATGAAAAATCAATGGAATCCAAATGACTTATAAACCACATATATGCATTATATATCTCATGAAACATCCATGTCCTCAAACCACAACTACTTTCCTCTTCTCCAAATCATACTTCCCAGAAATATGTTTTATAAACTCAAATATTTTTCACCCTTTCTCTCACTTCGAAGACCTAAAAATTCCTTCACTAGGGAAAAAATTCATACCTATTAACTCTCCAATTAATATTAAACATTAGCTAATCCATTTCATGCCTTAACCAACTCATTCTTTTAGACTGAGAAAAATTGTCCTGAAATCTAGCATACCTTCTTCTTAAAAAAATTGAACTAAAAGAGCCATAAAATAAAATCACCAAGAAAAATCCATAAACCAATATAAATACCTCTAAATCATATTTTTGTAACATATTGGAACTCCTTCCAACTCCAAGTGGAATACCTTCAACTAATCAAAACTTCTTAAACTACTTCTTAAGCCTTCTAGGACTCAAGAAATGACATTGATCCCAACTTGTTCCATCACACAAAAACTCACTTCCACACTTGACCAAAGCACGAATCACAATTATTAATGATTTATAAGCACTCTGAAACCTTCAATAATCATGAAAAACTCAAAAATATCACCTTACCTCATCAAACCACTTAACACCTTGTTAGGACAAACATCCTCCGGATTTAGTGTTTAAAAACAGTCATAAATTTTTCATACCATATCAAAAAAACAAGTTTGAAATACCATTATAAATATATCTAAACCACTTTCACAACAGACACCGAGTCAAATCCTAACTTGATGTAGCCTAGAATTTACCAAATAACACCCTAGTCGCACTGACACATCACTCAGCCTAGACTAAGCGCTCACTTGAAGCACGTAAAGGTACCAAGTACCTCTTTAGGGTTGATGTAACATGATGTTAATATGATGAAGGGAGAAACATATAGATTCATAACTAATCCATCATTTTACAATGCATGCTACACTCATATCTATGAAAGAACAAGTTTAAATAGTAATCATGATTGAATTAATAACATGCACTATTCAACTACACACATAATGACACTTAGATTCAGCCAATATCTTCCATCTATTAGTAAACATGAAGCTCCTTATAGTATTGTCAATCTATACCAATGCACGTATGGAACTGATACAGTGATTCAGTCATATGCATATATTCTTTGTTACACATACATACATCTCACACATTCATACATCTAGCTCTCTCTCTCTACTATGTACCTAACATCACATATATATAGGGTGGGGACTTTCCCTTCACCGCTTATCTATTCTAGAAATAGGCTGCATGCTATTAATATCCACACACCATTTACAATCATAGCCACACATGCAAGTGTGCTATCTATAGTCCTCTGGAAGTTAACTAAAGTGTCAATTCTATTCTCAGCTCGTCTCCATGCAAAAACACTTTGATTCACTTCTCCAAAGATAGACAATGCATGACATGCATGTGTCTGCATCTTTTGTGTGTCCTGCATGCCATCTTATAAGAATAAGTCTTCATGCTCAAAATCGGCTAAGTCCTAAAATCTAAACTTGCCTTCCACGCGCAGGTCCTTCCTGTCCTTCTATGCCCCTGGTTCCAGGATTTCTATCTACTGCGCGGACTCCTTGTGTGATCTTTGACAAGTATTATTTGATCAACATTACCCCACACTAATATCATTGTCAACCCGATAATGGGTATCTCCAAAAATTGAAGGAAAGAAATGAAGAATGGAAAGAATAAGAATGAAAGAATGTAGATAAATAAAGAATTTTTATGAGGTTATGAGGTAACCTCCTCTGTATCACTTTGCAGTATCAACTCTAGATACTCTTTTATTTTGGCCTCTAATACCTTCCAGTCAGTGAGTGCTTGCTCTGATTTTTCTAGGATGTCCATAGTAATGGATTCCAACTCATCCCTCACAATTTCTCCTTTCTCATTTTGCAGAACCAACACAACACTGGACATTGATGTCATTCTTCCTTCTAAAAGGTCCATCTTCTACGCAATCAGCTTTCCAAGCTCTTCTAGCCAAGTCTTGTGCAGCTCTTGTGCTACTACCAAGGCCTCACGCTTCTGTTTAACCATTGAAAACCTTTCTGCATGGCCCAATGTCTCATCTTTCATCACTTTCTAGACCTCATTGTTCTCTTTGAGGGTCTTGATGTTGATAAGTGCCTCTGGAGTTGTGCATACATTTAAAGCCTGGTCTACTTTCTTTAATACTTTGTGTAATTCCTACAAAAACCTTCATAAGATGTAATTTTTCTCATCACAGATGCTTTCTCTCAATTGACATCTTGTTCAAAGCATTCTAGCACTTGCATACAGAGTTTCATCTTCGAGTACCAAGTCCACCAACTTTCCCACATAGTGTATCACTGAAGGAAATGTCTATGGTACCTTAGCCCAGGGATACTTTTAGTGGTGACTATTCATAATATGGAGAATATTCCATTTTTGAAAAATTTGAAAAGGTGAATATTTTGGTGCGGCTCAGTGACCTGTTTGCCTAAAAAATTACAGTTTAATTTTTTTTAGGGTTCGGCTTTGCCTACCCTTGAAACTATCCCCTATATAATCCTAGATTATTTTCCAGGTAGAACACTATTAGATCACTCATACCACCTAGGGGCATATGAATTATCAAGTACAGTAAATGTGTGATAGGAGGGAAGAGGCTACAGATGCGTGACAGGAGGGAGGAGGCTGCAGACGTGCAACATAGAGTTTGTTGACATGTGACATGGAGAGTTTTTGATGCGCAACATGGAGAGTTTCTTGATGTATGACAAGAGTGTGGAGGAAGTAGACACGTGACAAAGAGTTTGTTGATGTGTGACAGAGATTTTGTTGTCGTGTGACCAGAGGGTAGAGGTAGATGTGTGATAGAAGATTTTTGTCGCGCATCAATAAGGTGGTTGACACGCATCAACGAACCTCACTGACGCATGTCAACAACCTTGTTGATGCACATCAATGATTCTCGCTAACGTACATCAGCTACCTTGTTGATGCGTGTCAACAAGGGTGTTATCCAACCTCTTAAAAACTAGGCAATTTTTTTGGCACGACCCCAAAAAAAATTTTCCTTCTCATGAAATCGGTTCTGAGGATATTCACCAGGTATTTTCCACCTCTGATTTCTAAGAGGTATCTTAAAATGAACCCTACCTTGGCCTCTAAGTGTGGCCTTGCTTTGATTACATTGTCCCCAATCTCCTCTGTGATGCTTATAAACACCTCATTCTTCTTCTACGTGAAGTCCCTCTCCTGTGTTATGTGTGCTATCTCTGTGTCCTTTATCTTCAACTCCTCACGTAGCACTCTGATCATGGCAGCTTTGTCCATGTTTCTTCTAGCCACCTCAGCAGAAAATTTCACCAATGCATTGCTGACCTACTCATCTAACATGACAATAGGCTTTACTATCATGTGTCTAGCCTAAGGTGCCTTCTTCAGTCATCTCAAAACACATGAATCTTTGCACACATCAAATTCAGGCTCATCCATGTGGGTGTGCATTGACCACGATAGTTACTTTTGAGTGCACACATACATTGCCATATCCTCATCCATTAACTCCTAGCCAAATAAATCTTTCTGCACTATCATGCTCTGGAAGCGGGCATGGAAAATTTTTCCTGCATCCTCTACATACCCCATGGCTAGTGGAATGTGCTCTCCACTTGTTCTTCTAGACCTTTGCTGCTTAGGAACTTTAGCCTCCAAATTTGGGACTTGTGTTTCCATGTCCTAAACATCCTCTGCAGTTGTCTCCTTTGGTCTTTTCTCATCCTCTTCTTTTTCCTTTGATGCCTCACCCTATTCTTCTATGTCCTCTAGAAGTGTAGGATAATTAGGCACGCTTTCCTTTGACTCTTCCACCTCCTCATTCAACTTTAGTTTCCTCCTTCTCTCGTGGTAGCCTCCTTTTGTGGGGAGAGTCTGGGTGATTTATGCATAGTGGTTGGAGTAGCACCTTGGGTCCTTGTTCTCCTAAATACCCTTTTAAACCTGTGCTCCCCTTGGACTACATTCACGTCCTCATCATCCCCCTCTTGTGGCTGAGGTGGTGTAACGGCATGCTCACTTCACTCTTACTTGTAGGATGTCTCCTACCCCTATGCTCCAAACCACCACTATCTTCATGCTCCTCCTCCTCATCCTATACTTCAATTGGCTTTGTGGGCTTAGGTGCTGGGATGTTCTCCATTGTATGCCTTCCCTTTGGTGACCTGGAAGTCGGCAAACTCACCTTCCATATATTTTTTATTCTCCATCTTTGGCTTCAACTAGAGATACACCAATGCTTCCCCCACATCTTCTACAACCAGGCTTATTGGCTTGATATTCAATACTTTTGAAATGATCCTATCTGTATAAGAACTTTTGATAGGATACACATACTTCTTCCTCAATGTATAGTAGTCACATTCTACGTTATCTATATTGAAGACCATTCAGTGCGTATCTGTAAATCTATGAACACATGCTTGGAAATACCTTACGGTAAATGTGTAGGGAAATTTGCACCAAGGGCTCCAGACTCCATCTTTCATTGGGAAGCACACGATGCAGAAATGTTGATATAAAACAAACTAAAATTGTTTTCTACCACTGTTGGTAGGTCCTTTGGGATGCACCACTCTTCCCCAAATGCCATGCGAAGCCTGTCATACCACTTCTCCACCCTTTACTTTACATCATCTGTCATGGCCCCTTGCATAGGTACTTGTTGAATCTTTTAGCTGGGGACTTGTTCTCCATGGGGTATTCCCATACTTTCTCCTTCGGTCTATTTGGTACTCTGATCTCCATAAATACTAGTGATAGCAGAACAACCCCAAAGCTAATCTTCCCTCCTGTGCACACTTCTTTGACTATTTTCTCTATAATATAGCCTGTAATGTTGTAGATTGTCCCTTTTGACATCTTACGTGCCACATGTAACCACATAGTATTTACCTATGACCACCGCTCCTGATCATTCAACTTTGTAACAAGGTGGGCTGCAGCTTGTACAACTAGATAGTTCTTTAATTTGTCTATGTCCATTCCACGCAGACCCTTCAGGTACCCCAACTCCTGTTTGGTCTTTACAATCATAGATTTATCTACGAGGTCACCTTTTATATCTTCTCCTGTGGCCTTCAAACTATTAATGATGAGACAAGTGCCAGATGATATTCTAACTCTGCGTCCTGCAAAGTAGAAGAATTCTTCATGCACCCTGCTCATGAGCCACTGATACAAGGGCTCATACTTCCCGAAATATGGAAGCTCATATAATTGGTAGACCCGATTCTCTTTGAAAGCTTCTCACCCACATCGTTATAAACTAGTATGTCATCTACCGTGTACTTGTTCATTCTAGCAGTGAGCAAGGAATCGAGCTCCTTCTTGTTCTCCAAAGTCCTGTGATTATATTCACTCACTTTTCTCTTTCTGATGGGTGAATCCCATTATTTCCCAATGATGACTCCTTCTGGATATTGCATCTCTGAAAAATGGATTTTGGGTGCCATCTCTTCCTCCTCGACGACCACCTTCTTATTTCCTTTTACTGTTGTTGTAGATGCCTTCTTTGGTGCCATTTTTACCTTATAAATGTCTCCTCTTCAATTTTACAACTTTGCGAATCAAACCCTAGCTTGATTCAATCATGCCCTAGGTGGAAAATCCATAACCTAACCCTTTTATGTATTTCTAATTTTCTCAAACCCTTCACCACTAGGGATGTAAGCTTCTTATCACACAGATCTAGTTTTCACTCTTTGTTTCACACCCTTCACACCTTAACTCAATCACTCGGCTCTTCGCACTTGGCTCTTTTCTCAAATACTCTTAGTCATAATGGTAAAAATGAATCCACATCCCATCCTTATATAAATTTTTCAAATTTTGATGCATTTATTTCTCCTTCACCTACCAAATATCCCCTCATTCATTGACCAAATCCATTCATTTTATGAACGGTACATCTTCACACCCAACTATAACCTTCTAGCACACCTTCCTACCCTCTGGTCACAAACTTCTCTTTAGTGTGCACTCCTGCACCCAAGTACCTCATCACTGTACCATCTCCTAGTAGTTAACCTAGCCTTTGCTTACCTTGTGTTATATTATTCTTTCATTAATTTCCATCCTTGTTCATTTTTGAGAAGTAATCTTCTTTTGAATTAAAGCACACCCATAGCATCTTATTCCTTTCACCTTTTAATTCTCATAGTATTTTTCTTGGATAACTACAACCACCCCACACTAAAAGTATGTGCAGTCCTCTGAGCATAAACAGTCTTCATACATTTATTAGCTTCAAAGTGCAAGCCCGCTTATTACAAAAGAACATAACTAAATTGACAAAGCATAGAAAAAATGCAAGAAATATAGAATTTAAAACCTAAACTAAATGGAAATACTTTCTTATTACAAACACCAAGAAGACTTATTTATAGTAGGGATTCAACCTACTCTTGTTAAAGTAATCGGGTAGCCATGTTCCATCAAGTGCTTCTAACTAGAAAGCACCTGATTCAAGTATAGAAGTGATAACATACAGCCCCAACCAATGTACTTTGAGCTTGCCTAGATGGCACAAGAACTTTGAGTCATAAAGAAGTACCATTTATCAAGTCACAAACTTCTTATCCTGTATGTTTCTATCATGCCATGCCTTCTGCCTAGCCTTTTCCTACTTCTGACTCCATCGTGCTATGGCTTGTCACTCATCTAGTTGAATCATCTTTTCGATATGCTCTTCTAAATCTTGTTCATCAGCTAGACCTCTAGTGCATGTAATGCGCAAAGAAGGTAACATAAATTCTATAGGGAGAACAACTTCTACACCAAACACCAACTGAAATGGTGTGGCTTTGTTTAATCTCTTGTAAGTTGTTCTATATGCCCAAAGAATAGTTGACACTTTGTCATCCCAATCCTTTCTTCCAACATCACAAATTTTTGTCAAATTCTGGCTCAAAATCTTGTTGAAGGCCTCAATAGTTCCATTTTCCTAAGGATGATAAGGTGTAGTTTTATGGTGTGTAACCATAAACTCATCTAATAGGATCTTGATTGTCTCATTCAAAAAGTGTGTACCTCGATCAATTTTCAAGCTTAAGGGGCATCCATATCTTGTAAGAACATTCTCCCACATAAACCTAGCTATTGTAGTTATCGTACAGTCCTTGGTAGGTGTTGCTTCTACCCACCGCATGAGATAATCTATGCAAGTAATGATATAGCGTGATCTAGTCCTGCACATGGCTGGCGAAATAGGTCCTACAAAATCAATGGCCCATTTCTCAAATGGTTCGGCACTAGTAATCAGTCTCAAAGGTATCTCATCTCTACCCTGGTTTTCCTATGTGCTAACAATGATCACATGCCTTACAATATTATTTACAGTCTTTATACAATGTCTCCCACCATAATCTAGTAAGTAGGATCTTTTGGGTAGTCACATCACCTGCATAATGGCCTCCTACAATACCACCATGAGCTTCTTCCATAATATCCTTATGCTCATTCTCTAATACACAACGGTGTAAGACTTCATCTCTTCCTAGCTAGTAGAGGTCACCACTGATTAACATAAATAGTGTCGCGCGTATAACAAGCTACTTCTTTTCTAATGCTTTCATTCCTTCTAGTGTCATACTTGTTCGTAGAAAGATAACAATGTCTTCTAATTCCGTGGGTGCGTGTTGTAACCTATATAATTGTGCATCTGGCATTGTCTCTTCAATTATTTGTGCATCCTCTCCTAAATTGATTCTAGATAAATGGTTTGGTCCAGAATTACTTTTCCCTAGGTTCACCACAACTGTGAAGTCAAACTCTTGAAATAGGAGCACCCATATGCATATGCACCCCTATAAGATGGGCTTGTTTACCAAGTACTTCAATGCCATGTGATTTGTATAAAACACAAATGGTGTTGCTAACAAGTACTGTCAAAACTTGTACAATGCATAGATCATTGACAAAGCTTCGTGCTCTATAGTTGTATAATTTTGTTCACCAGAAGTCATCTTCATACTAGTAAAACAAATTGAATGATTTATAATACCTTCACCAGTTTGACCTAACACAAAGCACCAATGTCCATACTAGAAGCATCGACATGCACATGAAATGGTTTATCCCATGAGGGAAAATGCAAAATGGGCATGGTAGTAAGTTTCTCTTTCAATATCTCAAACATGCGCTACTACGGTTCTCCCCAATAAAACATACCTTTCCCCTTAAGTAATTATTCCAAGGGTGCAACAAGTTTAGCATACCCTTTTATGAATTTTCTATAATATCCTGTATGACCTAAAAATCTACATACCTCACTCTGATTGGTAGGCACTTCCAGGCCTAAAATGACTACAACCTTGGCTAGATCAAATTTCAAACCTTCCTTGTAGATTATATGTCCTAGTAGTATCCAAAATGGCATACCAAATATGCAATTCTTAATGCTTAAAGAGATACTCATTTGTCTACATCGTTCAAACATTAAGCACATGATTGTCACAATGATCTTTCACAAGCCCGTATATTGTCTAGTCATCTAGGTAGACCTGTAAGAAGTTGTGAATAAAATATTTAAATGCTTAAATAAATATGACCGAGAATACAACAGAAGTTTTTTCAATCCAAAGGGCATCACGGTATAGGAAAAATTAACTCATTCGAGTCATAAATGTTGTCTTTTCTTGATCCTCCTCAATAATCCTAACCTGATGATACCCGAAAATCCATCTGTGAAGGAATATATTTTGCACCCTGCAACTCCTTCTAGTATTTCCTCAGTGAATGGCGTAGGGAATGGATCTGTGACACATGCAGCATTCATCTCCCTATAGTCCACACATATCCTAATCCATCTGTCCTTCTTGATACTGATCACCATTGGGCTAACCCATTCTAACTCATCAAGGGGCTTGATAATTCCAAATTTCAACATTTTATCAATTTCTTCTTTTACCTTTTCACACAAATTAGGATTCATTATGTAAGGTCTCTTTCTAACTATTTGTGCACCATCCTTAAGTTTAATATTCATTTCCCCAAGTGATTCATGCATGCCTTTAAGTTCATGATATCCTCGAGTGAATATTCATGCATGCCTTTAAGTTCATGATATCCTCGAGTGAATAAGTCCCGATAATCCACTGAGTAACTTGATGATATTTACTACCTCCGAATCGACTAGTAATCTCCAATTATGGCCTACTTCATTGTATGCATGCATATCCTTGTCTACACTATCCAAGACCTTGCATACCCCATGTGAATGTTCAATATCCAGGTTCTTAACTTCCTCATCATCCACGACATAAACCATCTTTCCTTTATATTTCTTAAGTCAAGCATGTTCATGTAGTATGGAGTCCATTTCTTCTTCCTTTTCAAAACCTGCTCCAAACACTACCTCACTGAACAATTCCTAAATATTCTCTTCTACTTTTGCACTATCTCCCATAGTTAAATGCTTGACAAATTTTAATGCCTCTGCTACAGGAGGTTTAGTCGAGAAGTAGTCAAAAGTATGGATCATTCCTGCAGTAAAATCTTACCAGTTTCTAGTGTCTCGATATAGTTATGCATATACATACCAAGTATCTATGCATCCTTGTAGCATAGAATACAATCTATGCACCCAGAGTGAAGGTGGTAATGCTTCCTATTCTGCTGTCCAGAGTCTCTCACACCTTGAATGTGATGCTTTGAAAAGGTTGATTACCACGATAAGTGCATATTTGCATAGGTGCATTGTTCGTTATAAACCTAGTAGAAAAAGTTATTCCAATATCTTCCCAATTTATAAGATTATCTTTGTGGACTACCCACCAGCGATGCTGCTGTCCTACGTAGTGTATATACTAACATATCTCTCCTTTTAATTTTATCTGTCCACTATGTTTCCATGGCCTTCAGAAAGGAAGGAAGATCATTTGTCCATATACACCAAGGTACTGTGTTACCTATTTGTCAAATTGAACGAATTCCATTCTTGTGTGCAACCACACTTTTCACCTCATGCCCTACTAATTCATATGTACCATGAGCCCAATTTTCACAAGTAATAATCATAGTATCACTAATAGAATGAGAATCCTCCCACTGTAGGATTCCTTCTTTTGATGGATCATTGACCGTTTGGGTCCTAAATAATGCGTACATAGAATCTATTTAAATCCTCCTCACTTAGAGGCTCAACATATGATGTAAACTTCCCATCATCAAAAGGTATGACAACCCTTTTCTCCTTGTTTTCAAAGTTGATATACCCCTTATTGAATCTCAAGTCAGCATTATTCACATAACACCAAGGGCATCCAAGAAGGGCTGGAAAATTATCTGCTTCTACAAGTGTTAATACCTCAAAATCCTAGTGAACCTAGCCCCTTGTATAGTTATAGATGGTATCTTTAAAATCTCTTATGGGAGTGGCCTTAGTGTGATTTTACATAAATAACACATTAGATTATGGTTGTAATGGAGGCCTCCCCATTTGTACCCATGCATCTAATGTAAGCACATTTACTTATGCACTTGTATCAATCAATATGTTTCTCAACAACCACATATCCACAACAGCATTCAAAGTAATTTATTTTTCATAGTCAATGCTATCAAGGGGAAGATTTGCATGCAAAATCTATCATCTGTCTCAAGACTTGTGTGCGGAGTGTTCCCTTTTAACCAACTTCCTAATAGCGGAATAATTTTCTCCTAGCGCAACATCTTACACACCTCTCCGTAGATCATCAATATCAGTTTGGACTGTCTCTGATGCTTTCTTTTACTCCTTTAGGTATTGTATCTCACCCTAAATATTCCTTAGCACTTCCATGGTATCTTGGTAAACTTCCTTTTGATGAGAAGGATCTAGGTACCTCACATGAAAAACCTCCTCCTTGGTGATCATAGGCTTCTAGTGCAATGCCTCTCTCACACGTGCTGCTTCAGCGTGTGTAGTAATCTTCACTGTCAATGCCTTAGGTCCTTTTGTTATCTTGGGAATCCACTGATCTTCTACCATGCGTTTGATTCTAATCATCCCGTGTCTTTGTTTTCTTGCTTATGCTACTTACTCAGATGCTCATATAAGTCCAGGCACTCTTCATAGCTATGGTTCTTTCCACGAAAATTAACATGAAATATTCTAAGGACATTCATGCCTATAGTGGTCAGGAGATCCACACGTATAACATGTTCCACGAGGGAACTCACCTCTTCCTCCACCACGGCCTCATCCTCCATATCCACCACAATATCCACATCCCCTTCCACGACCTCCTTCAAAATGCCCCTCATTCCTGTCATAGCACATTTGATTATGATCCCGATCCTGGTGCTCATTCTTACCCTTAGAATTATCTGTTATACTTGTCTATCATACCCCAAGGTCTATAGCATCCTAGATTTGACCAATCAGCCAACAATCCTCAGTATCATGGGTCATGGACCTATAAATTTTGTAAAAGCAAGATACATTCTTCCTTATCATGCATTATAACAAAGGATAGTGGCTAGCATCATGATTCAAATGACGATCTCATAGTCTAATAGTAATGAGCATACAGATCTACGAGGAAACTATCCTTGGTGTGACCTTCCACTTCAAAATCTATACACCAAATTCCTTAGCACATTTCATGGGATGAATTTGTTGATAGATTTTCTAACTACTTGGCCATAGCTGCAATCTGTGCCTCTAGAAATGGACTAACTCTAGTGTCAATGCTCCCAACTACCTCAGCATGTAAAGTTTCCTCCAAAGGCCTCACACGGATAAGTTCATGTCTTATGTGACAATACCCTTCTAAAAGTTGTAATCAGTCCTCCAACAAACCACTGTGCATGTTGGATAGCGTGAATATCATAAGATAGCTTAGATAGAAGTGTCTTAAAATGAGCATCATACTCACGTACACTCTCAATAGTTCCTTGCTTGATATTCTTAAGCACACTTATACTCTTCTGCTCAAACTCAGGAATATGGAACTCTTTTAAGAAATCATCTCTTAATGCTACATAATCCAAGAAAGTTTGATCAAGTTCAAACTTCCTATACCAGTGTGTGTGTGCCCTGTAATGTAGTGGAAAATTGACTTGCCTTTCACTCAGTAGCCATGATCCCTTTAGTGTGCCACAAGATTTCACACATATGCACATGTTTGGCAACATCCTCTATACCTCTATACTTTAGGAGATGAAGAGACATCTCCATATAGATATTTTGTGGTTACTACGGACCTTGACCACTTGATCTAGAACCTCTTGTGTTCCCTCTACCTCTAGAACCACCAGATCCACCAGAACTAGAACCACCTATACCTCTTAATCCGCCACCTGTAGTTGGAATAGGGCATGTAGATGTACTCCCCTATGCTCCAATAGTAGTACTATACTAAACCCCTATAATTTATGAGGTAGTTCCACTTCCAGAGGTGAATCCAAAATTCTACACACTCACATTCTATTTAGATGATGCACCTAAGAATGCTCCTCCAAATGAAATTGAATTTGTCTATCCTTCCATTGATGTACTTGATCCCTAACTTAATCCTACTTCCCAATTTAGCTTGTTGGTTACTTGTCTTACTAGATACTAAAAAACCAAGCACAAGGGCTAGGTCACCAAGTGGATTAAGATGCACACCCACGGTCCAGGTAGTCTCTGTTGGCACATTCGTGTGAGGCCGAGGGGGATATCTTTCATACTTTCCAAGATGGGGGAGTTCCTGATGCTCTTGCTCCAAATCTTCTAGGTGAGCTATAAATCCTTCATGATCCATCTCTCTCCTCCATCCCATACTCTCTAGAATAGAATGTTGCTTCTCTATCTCCCTCTTGCACACCTCATTATACATAAGTGTCTTTACTCTCTCTACCTTTCTACCGCTAGGTCTTCCATCTTAAACCAAACTTGTTCCTTCCCGGCATGTGGTGAAGTTTAGTTAGCCATCAATTTACTCTCTAGGTTCAAATTTACCATTAAGATCTTGATTGCCAGTGGAATACCTTGCAAATATGTTCCTCTTGGATACCACAAAAACTAGAATTTAGCTACCTCTGGGCAAGAGTATGTTGAAATTGAATATTCCAAAATATAATCTGTTTAGAACACCACGAAACCATGTATCCATTGCGTGAGTGTAAATCAAATCAAGCATCATAGAGGGCCTAAAATTCATCATGTGTCCAAACAAGTACGCGATACGTCAAATTCTGTTGAGATGCATAAGCAGTAAGCCACTCATATAGTTCTCCTGAAAAGATAGTGAAAAATATCTCATATAAGCTTTCATATAGGCTTTGTTCAACCCAAATGCGTGTGTTAAACTTAGATCCATTATTGAACCATCATGCATATTCTTCCTCCAGATCATGTATCCATTCCTCAATACTTGCTAGCGTTAACTAGTATGTCTTCATTGTGAACCATCTTGAAAACAACTTAAAAAGAGGTCTCGACAATGGAACTAATGATGCAACATAGAATTTACCAGATAACACCCTAGTCATATTGGCACATCACTCAACCTAGACTGAGCGCTCACCCAAAGCACACAAAGGTACTAGGTCCCTCTTTAGGGTTGTTGTAATAGGATGTTAACATGATGAAGGGAGAAACATATAGATTCATAACTAATCCATCATTCTATAATGCATGCTACCCTCAGATCTATGAAAGAACAAGTTTAAATAGTAATCATGATTGAATTAATAACATGCACTATTCAACTACACACAAAATGACACTTAGATTCAGCCAATATCTTCCATCTATTAGTAAATACAGAAGCTCCTTACAGTATTTTCAATCTATACCAATGCACATATGGAACTGATACAGTGATTTAGTCATATGCGTATATTCTCTATTACACATACATACATCTCACACATTCATACATCCAACTCTCTCTCTCTCTACTATGTACCTAACATCACATATATATAGGGTGGGGACTTGCCCTTCACTGCTTATCTATTCTAGAAATAGGCCGCATGCTATTAATAGCCACACACCATTTACAATCATATCCACACATGCAAGTGTGCAATCTATAGTCCTCTGGTAAGTTAACTAAAGTGTCGATTCTATTCTCAGCTCATCTCCATGCAAAAATGCTTTGATTCGCTTCTCCAAAGATAGAAAATACATGGTGTGCATTTCTCTACATCATCATGTTGTTTCCCACATGCCATATTCTAAAAATAAGTCTTCATGCTCAAAATCAGCTAAGTCCTAAAATCTGAATTTGCCTTTCACACACGGTCATTTTTGTCCTTCTGTACCCTTGGTTTTGGGCCTTATATCCCACGCAGAATCCATATGTGATCTTTGACAAGTATTCTTTGATCAACATAACTCCTTATATAGCTTCTACGATTCCAATTTTACCATTGACTGCTCCAAACTGCCCCAAAAACCAATCTTCATAAATAGGGCATACTTTGCTATTTTTCACTTCAAGCACAATCTGAAACTATCATTTACATCTATAAAAACTCCAGGGATAAAATAAATTTCAATTTAGTCTTTGCCTTCTTTAGAGAACTTATCCACAAACTAGAACTCTTCATAAACAAGAATTTCCAAGTGGGGCCCACATACAGTCACATTCTCTAATTCACCTTTATGGAAATATGGAAGAGTCCTATACAACTTACAATCATCTCTTTGTCAAAAAATTGATCAAGATAAAAAATTTATACTCACTTTTCTCCAAGATACTCTTAGCTAGGTTTTAGCTAGGGTTTTAAACCAACTTACCTTCTTAACAATCATTCATAAAAGTGGCGATAAAACCACCTCATTATTTTTGTGAAATATTCATAATCGACTGACGAGAAGATATGAAAAATAGATCAAGTCCCCATGAAAAATTTACAACTCGTAAAGAGCTTTAGGAGGTCAAATTTTTCTTTAAAAACACACTGCTTTATTACTTTCCCATTTTTACCAAACCTTGCATATCTTCTAAAAGCTTCAGTACTTTGACCTAAAAATTGTCATGAAGCATCATGAAAACATCCTATAAATATCCATACTCACCATATATCCCAAATATCTCTAAAACTCTCCAACTAATCTCATTTACCTATGCTAAACTACTGTTCTTGCCTACTTACTTCCCAAGGACCTCATACATGCAAAAAAATGATTTTTGACCTAAAACTCATTATACACCTCGTGTACACTTCCTAAATTCTTGTAAAATACTTATCAGCTCTAAATCTCATACCTCTACCTAATTATGCTTGCTCCGGGGCTATAAACAAGCCTAGAGTGGCCTTCCTCAACCATGAAACCTCATGACCTGGCCATATTGACCTCATGTAGAATCATAGACATTTGTAACACACCTTTATGACCATGTATGACCTCATGAAAACATCAAACCAACTCAAGAGAGATCATACCATGAATCTGCTTAGAAAACCAATTTCCAAGACCTCCTAGAACTCACAAAACATGGATGCTACCAACCAAACTTCATGTTTGACCATTGAATAACACCTCATGGAGACACATACCATACAATGATAACCTTTTCCATCAGTGGATTTGACATCAATGAAAATAAAAACACACAATGGCCAACATGGATGGCCTCTCCATTTTGAAGTCTTATCATTTGTTGACTATTGTTAATTGTTTTCCTTTGAATCACTACTACTACAAGTAATAAAGCTAGATATCTTCTATCTCCTTTTCAATTCTCTTCTAATCTCTCTAATTTATAACTTTGCAAGAATTGTAATATTATACAACCAAGAAGGAAATTTTTTTATTTGATTAATGAATCCATGTCTCCGATTTATTGGCCTTATTAATTCTTACATTTTTCATTTATTCCTATTGAATGTGGACCTACTTCCACTAGTGTGTGTGAAATTTTGAACTCTACTCACAACATTAATCCCCTCTCTATATTTTACCATTTTCTATTTACCTCCCTTAAAATCAAATTCCACCCTTTTACATTATACAAGAATTTTGCCACATGTTTAGTGGAGTATTCATATGTGATACCCGGCCTAACAACCACTCCACGCTTCTATTTAGTTTGCATTCAATAAATTGGAGCCTCCACATACCCAAGAAGGAGAAGCATATCCCCGTGACCATTTTTGGAAGCTAATATTTTTCCCTATGATAATTTTTTTTTACCAATAGTTTTTGGTGACTATACTAGGGAATGTTTTCCCTTGTGCATCCTTAAAATATCTCTAGAAAATACAAAAAAATACATATTCCAAAACACATGAATTTTCAAGAGCTTTATTGTAATCCTATTGAAAAATTATCATTTTTATGGTTACATTTCTATCTAACACTTTTTAGCAAACTAGTAAACAAAGATATACTCAAACCGATCATTTTATTAGCGTTGTTCATCCCAAATTAGAAGAACAAAAAAATATGAGTTTAGACATCCTATTATCTATGTAGCAAGACAAGTTGGGAAATAATTTATTCCTAAATCTAACCCTAAACTTCCTCTTGAAGACCCTATTGAACAACCATTTGTAGAACCATTGGAGATCATTTCTATGGAAGGAAAGGAAGTAGAAGAAGAAGAAGAAAGGGCTATACACATGTACCATGGGGAAATAATACTTGATCCACTATATTTTTCTCCTCTAGTTCATGAATTACCAAAAGGATTGAGGAATAACTTTCCCAAGTTCTATGAAGATGGAAAACAACATCCATATTATCATCTTATATATTTTATCACAACATGTGGTGTTCTTGAAGTGGAATGTTATCCCAAATTTCCCACTAGAAATTTTGGTCAGAACAAGCCTTACACATAAAGAAAACATGAAGGGAAATGATACAGACCCACGAGCTCACATCCAGAACTAGGCAAAGAAAAAAATAGAAGCCCAAGAGAGTCAAATTCAACCCCGCACAAGAAGAAATAGAAGAAACGGTTCTTTTGAGCATTTCCACATCCTAAATCTATTTAAAGGGTTGAGGGAGGACTCAACAATGGAGTGGCGGGGGTAGAGAAGAAAGAAGAAATAGTTTTAAAGAGACCGAGAAGCAAGAAACAAAATAATGGTGACGTCTGAAGTTTTCGGACTTGATCAATTCGGAAAGGGTCCAAAATCAACTAAGTATGCAGGACATAGTGGAAGAGACCACATGTCCTCATGGTGCTTCTCCAAAGATGTATCCAAATAGAAAGGCTCAAACAAATGCCGTATCTCCATGTGTCCCGTGGTGGAATGGAGGCGGGTCAAATGGTAAAATAGAGTCAAAGGTGGATAGGGTGGGCCTAAAAAAATTAGCTAAGTATGAATGTGCAAGTGGAAAGTTCCAAGTGTCAGTGTGGCACATCCCCAAGAGTCAGTCCAAAGGCGGAGACCCAAATGAGCGTGAGCTCACCACATAGCCCAAAGTCTAAAAGTAAGAAGGACTATTGAAAATTCCACAAAGGAACGGAGGCCAACAAGTGTCAACCCGATGCTCCTCCAAAGGCAAGCTTTGGGTCAAATTTTCAAACATGCATGGTGCCTCCACATTTCCTCAAAGGGGGCATAGTTAGTTGAATTGTCAAAGCATTAACATGCCAGTAAAAGCTGCTAAATGTCCTAAGGATGTTGTTTCAGGGAAAATGGAAAAGATATTCTGAGTAAGTGCTAGAGTGACACGTGTCCCAGGGGAAAGCGGGAGTCGGGGAAAAGGTTAGTTTTGTGCCCTTTTCCTCAAAAGGGGTAAAAGTTATAAAAAGACCTACGACTCCACCCAAGAGGGAAAAATTCAACATATAGACCCAAGTCAAAGCCAAGGCGGGCGTTGGGGAGAGAAGTGAAAGTTTTCCTTTCATTCAAAAGGCATAAAGGAAAAAGTTGGAGCGCATCTCCCCAGCCAACCAAAGGGTGCCACGTGTCCCATATTAAAGAGGGGGACCCATTTTCAAATATTTTCCCTGTCCATTTGTACATATCCGATACAAACTTCGAAGGGGCATATCTTTCGACTCAAGGCTCAAAATATTGTGAATCTAACACCATTGGAAAGATCTCGGCCTCGCCCACGCAATGGAGGTCTGAGACTTTGTTTTTGAGGAGGTTAGGTAAAGAAAATGGAGAAACGTCTTTAGGCCTTCAATGTAGGATCCATCTATCTCAACAACCAGATTAGATTCAATCTGTTTCCGCCATGTCCTCTTCCTTCAAAGCACCAAACCAAGGATTGACGTGGTAAAGAAATATTTGGGGTCGATTTCATCAGAGGCATTAACAGTGGTGGTTGAGCTTTGACCCACGTTTTCCCGCTTCTCTCTCCATTTTTCTTCTCTCAGATCAATTCTATAAATACAAGGGCGATTCATTATAAAAAATTTGTTCATTATTCTTCTCTACCTCCCCTCTTCTTTTCTTCCCCAGGGTTGAAAATGGAGTCTAAACCTCCTCCCCTACTTTGTAAATGGTTTTCTTTTCCTCTGCTCATGTATGATTCTTTGTGCAAATTTCTGAAGCAATAAAACTCACTTTTGTGATTCATTTGTCCATCCTTCTCTTGTTTTCATTACATCTTCTTGCCTCTCATCATTTTGTAGTATTCCATGCATATTTTGGACATTTCATTTTCAGAGCTGGGAGCTATGTTCGTGAGAATTAGAAATGGAGTTCTGTGTGAATCTAACATTTGGTTTGTGATGTTGTTGTCCATCCTTTCCATTTCTCACCTCACCTCCCTTCATTTCATGGCCGTTTTGATAGATGATCAACACTTCCCTTTTCTTGGTGCTATCACCTCATTAGTGTAGGATTTCCCTCTTTATGCACTTTCTCTCTCCCTGTCTCCTTGGAATTGTTAGGATAGGTGTAGTTAGATGTCATTTCGCATTAGGATTAGTTTAGCATTAGGATCAGGAAGAAGAAGCTGGATTTCTCCAGAGGGCCATCTCAAGTCTGCAAGTCCCACAGCTTGAGAGATGGTCCCATGTTATGCAAATCACACCAAATGACCCTACCTTAGAAAAGAAAATCCACCACTCATTTGGGGGTGTTGTGATTTCACACTAATAGTTTTGGCATGCCCGGTGGGATAGGTCTGAAGCACCTTACCACTTCACTTCATCAGGTTTGATGTGCTCTTGGTGAAGATTTCAGCCTTTGGAGGCACTTTCAAGCACATCTAGCGACTCCATCTGGTCAAAAACCCATTCTCTGAGTTGCAGACCTTTTCCATCCATTTCCACTCATTTCATCCATTTCTTCCTCCATCTCTTTCATTTTCCCCCATTCCATGAGGTTGTGCAATCATGACTTCATTCCCTTCATGGAACTCACATTTACAACAATATAGTCCACCTCCAATGTATTTCCCAACTCCTCCAGATCAACATTATAATCAGATCTAGGACCATTATGCTTACCCATATGAGTAGTGTCAAAACTAGTTTGACTATGAAGCTTATCAAGAACAAGCGGATGCATATGATGGTGATAATTATGCAGAAGATGTTGTTCTGCTAGAAAAGATTCAAAAAATGGAGGTTGGCATGGTTCAATTAAGGGCAACAGTTCAAATGAGGGCTTTCAACATCGGTTACAGGGAACCTTGTCCATGGGAAGGCCCTTTTCCAAGACACTATAGCCCTCAAGAGAAGCTAGACTTCATGATTGAAATGCTACCCCAACTTGCACAATGGACAGTGGAGATCGGGGCTTATGAGAAAAGTGCGAGACAACCTTGTCAATGGGTAAGTCACCAGCTCCTTGTCTTTCATTGTCTCTTCCTCAATATTTATCATTTCAACAGAGGCAAGAGTCAATCCCCAGCTTGTTGCACCAAGTGTTGATTTCATTTCTCCATCTCCTAGTATTCCACCTCACCTCAGTTTCTCTACCCTTTTCCCTTCCAAATCCAATTCCCCTCTATAAGACCTAAAAGAAATGCCTTCCCCACCCACCACTTGAAAGAGGGTTTAAAACCTACAAGTGAGGATCATGAGGGATGATGTGCACATCAACGGACATGTGAATGGCAATGTGAAGAGATCTCGGGAGGAGCGAGCATCAACCGAATGTGCATGCAAAGATTTGAAACATGGGTAGAACTGGTTAAGCCATAAAAATCTCCTCTATCTCATAGATCAAATGGGGTGTACATATAGGAGGTGCTGAGTAACCCCCAGTGCTGCAATCATGACAACTCAAGTAGAGAGGGGGAGTTACATTCCCAGAATAGAAGTGTAACTCCCAATGACACATGACACACTAACGCACTGATGCGTAAGAGAATCTCATAATGACCCCTAAATGACACATGGACCTACGATCTCACCTAAGTGAGATGACTCACCTAATGATGTGGAAAATAACACACACCAACACCCCCCTTCATCATAACTTAGGATGAGGCGGTAAGTCAAAAATGAGAAATGGGTCCTGCACAAATCCTAATGAGGTACCCATGTACAAGAAAAAGTCCCAAGTAGTGAAGGAAAACCTAGTGGGAAAAACATCCACCACAAGAGAAAAAAACACTCTCTAATCTAAGAAAGATGCCAAAGATGGGTCCCAACTATAGATGATCCTGAAAAGGTACCCATGTATAAAGAGGCAATCTCTCGAAAAGAAGAAGAAGAGAGAAGAAGAGGGAGATGAGAGGAATGTAGAATATGTCATGGACGAATTTGAACTCTGCAACTCTATGAAGTCTCCCAGAAGAATGTCAATGATGAGATCCTCTACCTCTGGACTGAAGAAGAGCCACCCACAATGAACTGTGTGCCTACCCTTAAGAAGGACAAAATGATGTGCTTTGGAAGTCCTCCCACTCCACAAAGGAAACTAAAGGCAGCAACACGAAGAACTCTGAATCTGGTGCACAAAAGTGTGACATAGGTCTAGTGACTGAGTGCCAAGGAATTGAAGGTAGTGCCATGTGTGTAGAACTATCGATTGAAAAGAGGAACACCCGCAGAAAGGATGTCCAAGTGATGTGAAGGGAACAAAACATCCTCCACAATAGAAAAGGGATCCACAGACTAAGGGTGGATCAATGAAGGTCTCTGGAAATGTGGAAGTGACATGATTCTCGAAAGGGGCACTCCTAACAATAGAGATGATGAAATCCTCTAAAATACTTGTATATGGATGATGAACCTATAGAGCATCACAAGTGGACTCTGTAAAAATATGACAAAGGTCGTGTGATACTCATCCCACCGAGGGGGCTCAACAAACAAGAGTGATGTCGATAGGTATGAGTCATCTAATGAAGGTAGAGGAGTGAAATGGGCCTCACACACTAAAGGTGGAAAAGAGGCCGGTGTGATGACTGTATGAGATTGAGAAGGAGACTGCTTGATATCTGATGATATGTGGGAAGTGTCAACACTCTCTAGAATAATGAGAGAAAGAGGAGAAGAGTCCTTTGTAGTAATCTCGACATCGAACTAGAAGCACAAATCCTTGTCATCGAAGTAGAAACAAGTGATTCTATGTCAATGGAATGGCCATCACATGAAGAAATGGAGGAGATAAATGAATTAGCAGCAACAAACAAGTGGTGGTATTATGTGAAGGGTCTCCATAGAGGGACTGAAGAATGCTCTAGACACGGTGAGGTGGATCTGAGTGTGCCACGTGAAACTAGAGAGAACAAGAGACATGCATCATCATGTGACCATAGATGTGGTCGCAAGTGTCAAGGAAGTCCTCTAGATGACGATGATCAGCGGGTGTAGGAACTGGCCCAAGTAAGAAGGCTGAAAGACCCTCATAGGTGAAGTAGTGTTCCATGGAAGCATGCCAAGCTGAATAGTTCCCTCTCCTAGTGAGAAGTGGCGGAGGCTGTAAAGCGATCCTATGACACTCAAGTATAGAAGGAGCACGCTCCATGATGAAAATGCAAGATGCATGAAAGCAAGACGTCAGACTCGGCTGATAATGCATCTACATGTGAAAACCCAAGAGTACAAGCAACCCCCCGAATGTGGCACTTTATAAAAGTAGTGTGTTTACAAAATAGAAAATTCCATCACGTAAAGTCTGAAAAATCATGTAACTTTGAATAAAGAAGCACTCAAAAACGAGCAACGAGTCAAAAGTTATAGCATTAAAACGATTCCCGCAACTGATGGAAAAATACACTAGATGCTGCAAACGCATTAAAAAAGTACACGAGATGGGTGCAAAGGGTATCGTGTGGGTACTCGTTGAAAACGGCAAAAAATTTTAGTAGGGGTTTGTTTTTATTGTGAGGGGGTTAGCCTCCTACCAACCCCGGACCTCACCCTCCATCTTTGACACTCGTAGGAGGGGATTAAATAAGCCAAAAACAACAGTCTAAAACTTATTACATGCCAATGAATGAAATGTTTTGTTTTTTAATCACCCTAAAACATTAAAAAGAAGGTGATAAGGAGTGTGTGGGGGCCCATGTTGATGGATTTGGCTATCCAAGGAGGAGGAGAGGTGGCCCACATGCTTGTAACCACTGCTAGCAAGAAGCAATAGACCTGCCTCAACCGTTACACCCTCCCATGTGCTGGTGATGCGTTGGAGGTGCCAGAGGAAGGAAAAACATGCCAAGGAGCTATTGTTTAGGAGGCCATATGCTTGAAAAATGTGAGAGCTCCATGTGGAGGTCAAAAAAACATTTTTGCAAAGTTGAAACGGCCAAGGCAGAAACGATTGGGTTTAATAGCCAAAATGTGCTTTGAAACCACTCAATACTGGAGAAGGCGCCACTTGTTTTGTAGGTTGTGTTGACCAGAATGTAGGTTTCAACGCAGGTGAGTGGAACAACACAAGCACAGGAACAATGCATAGTGGCTGAGGAGTCCGCTCAACCAAAAAATGAGTTGCAGAAGTTAAAACACCCAAGGCCACATGAAAAAGTGGTGCAGGTCTTCAACGTAGACACCACCACTCAAATAAGTTACAGAGAGCCAACTTCTTAATGTGCAGACCCACCACGAAGGACAAGGAATGTATAGCATGCAACAAAAGAAAAATGCCAACAATGAGCATATAATGAACCAAGAATGCATGCAGAGATCCTACGGGCTGGAAGAATAGGTAAAGGCCATGGGAAAGAACCAAGAATACCCACTGAAAAACCATTACCAAGGCCACGCGGAAGAAGCAATCACGAACTCAGCAATGGATAAGTCGAGGTTGATGGCACCAATAACCAATGCAATACACCTCATAAAAACACCTCCAAATGTGCATGCAAACCCAAAGAATCGAGTGGTCAAAGACACTAAACTTGAAAAAACACCAGAAACTTGAACAACCACCTCAGACACATGAACAACCCAAGGAGAGGTATGATGCCCGAATTAATGTAAGAAGCACACAAATGGAATATCCATTACGACACATGTTAAAAGAGATCTGAATATCACGTCGAAGCTAGAAAACATGCATGAGCAATGCCGAGGAGTGCACATATCCACAAGATCTGCTCTGATACCATGAAAGAGGGTTTAAAACCTGCAAGCAAGGATCACAAGGGACAATGTGCACATTAACGGACGTGCAAACGGAAACATGAAGAGATCTCGGGAGGAGTGAGCATCAACCGAATGTGCATGCAAATATTTGAAACATGGGTAGAACTTGGTTAAGCCATAAAACTCTCCTCTATCTCATAGATCAAATGGGGTGTACATATAGGAGGTGTTGAGTAACCCCCAATGCTTTGCAATCATGACAACTCGAGTAGAGAGGGGGAGTTACATTCCCAGAATAGAAGTGTAACTCCCAATGACGCACATGACACATTGATGCATTGATGTGCTGCTGCACTGACGCGTAAGAGAATCTCATAATGACCCCCAAATGAAACATGGACCTACGATCTCACCTAAGTGAGATGACGCACCTAATGATGTGGAAAATAACACACACCAACACCACCTTTCCTTCCCAAGTCTATGTTGGGAAGAAAATAATAAAAAAACCAGCCAAAGAGAACATAAAACAAAGGAACCCAACAGAGAAGAAATGATAGAAAATCTTAAGAGTTGGGCTACTAAATTTGAGTTTTTAAAGGTGCCCTTATTGGTTAGGCCTATGAAGGAGGCTGAGGTCAAGTTGCAAGTGGTGGAAGCTCTAGCTAAAACACAAGAAGGGGAAGAGGGAGCTACTCCTAATCCAAAAGAAGAGGAGTACATTCCGGCTATGGAGGAGGACCATATAGTTTCAGAGGCTCTAAATGCAGAGCAAGACACAGAAGAACCTTCAGTTATTCCTCCCACTTCATCCCCTTCAAAATCTGATGTTGAGGAAGAGTTTGATCTTTCAAATGTCATGTTTGAGGATGAAGGGAACCATGGTGAGTCAATTATATATCAAGAGGACACCATGAAGGAGGTTGAGTACCTACGGTAGGACAGCAAGGAGGTAGATTACCTGTCTGACTTGGAGGATTGCCTTGATGGAGGGAAACACATGGAGATCACATATTTTTTTCCTCCATCTCTCACATCCCAAGCACATGACCCTGATGCCATGGAGGAGAAGATTCAGGAACAATGCAGCCTGCACTTCATAACAGCCCTCTGGAACCAAGATTGGAAGACATGAATCTTTCATGTTCTTCAAAGGAGGAGGAAGAGAAAAGGTAGGAGGATGTCATCATTTCTCTCACACCATCCACCCAAGAAGGTCCACAAGAAGAATCCAATTTTGGAGTTGAATTTTAGAGAAATGGGCACATCCAAAGGATTAGATCATGCCCAATCAGGTACTTGGCTTCATTAGAGCCAAAGGAGAGACCAAAACAAGTCATGCCTACTTCAGGGCATGAGGATGATCATCAAAGTACCAAGGATCACCATCAATGACTCCAGGATTCCAATGTAGGTCAGCTTAAAGAGGTATTTTCCATTAATGTTGATACCTTGATGATTTGGGTGGAGGACCGGCTTATTGTCAGTTTTTCACTCATCCAACCAGCCACGTTTAGTGCCAAATCAGTTGCATGGCTGCCATTTTTGAGGAAGGGAAGTTATTTCTCCCTACCAGTTACAAGATTTTTTTGAGCTCCCTTTGCTCTTGGTTAGAGTAGAGTAGGTAGGTTTTTTTCTAGCAAAAGAAGTGCTTATGCACACTCTGCATGTCTCATTTGAGGCATGTATGATTTGGTCTTTGTATATAAGTTTTGTTTGTATTGCTTCAAAGGGTATGAGGCCAAGCTCTTAACTATTTAAGGAAAGAAGGCTCATGTTTTCCTATGATAGTTACAAGTTGAAATAGGGAACAAATGCAGAGCAACTAAAATTCGTTTTGAGATAGTCCATTTGAGGGACAGATTGAAGCCCCAGGTCAAAACAATTTTCTACTCTTAGAAACTCCATTTCCAAGGTTCTCTTATGAAAATTGAGAGTGCAGACGCGTGGGCAGGCTCAGAGATAGATGAAACATAGAAAAGGCTTGCAGTCAGGCTCCCAATGGCTCAAGGATTAGTTCCATGTTATCAAGTAGACTCCATGCCCAATGGATGCTTCAAGGCCACTAGTCTCTTCATCTAGCAGGTAGATGTCCTGTGAGTCGCCAAATTGTTATCCCAAATTTCCCACTAGAAATTTTGGTCAGAACAAGCCTTACACATAAATAAAACATGAAGGGAAATGATATAGACCCACGAGCTCATGTCCCAAAACCAGAAAAGTGAAAAATAGAAGCCCGAGAGAGTCAAATTTGACCCCGCACAAGAAGAAATAGAAGAAATGGTTCTTTTGAGTGTTTCCACATCCTAAATATATTTAAAGGGTCAAGGGAGGACTCAACAATGGAGTGGTGGGGGTAGAGAAGAAAGAGGAGACAATTTTAAAGAGACCAGATGTAAGAAACAAGAGAGACGATGAAGGTTGGAAGATTTCGAGGCTTGAACAATTTAGGAAAGGGTCTAAAATTGAATAAGTATAGAGGAGGTAGCGGAAGAGACCACATGTCCTTGTGGCACTTCTCCAAAGATGGATCCAAATATAAAGGCTCAAATAAGTGTCACAAATCCTGTTTCCCAAGGTAGAAAGGGCGAGTCAAATTTTCAAATGAAGTCAAAGGTGGACAGGCGGGCCTAAAAAAATTGGCTAAGTATGAATGTGCAAGCAGAGAGTGCCAAGTTTCATGTGGCACATCCCCAAGAGTTGTCCAAATGCGGAGACCCAAATGAGCACGAGCTCGCCACATAGCCCAAAGTCTAAAAGGTAAGAAGGACCATTGAAAAGTACACAAAGCAATGAAGGTCGACAAGTGTCAACTTTGATGCTCCTACAAAGGTAAGCTTTGGGTCGATTTGTAAACATGCATGGTGCCTCCACATGTCCTCAAAGGGGAAGAGTTAGTTGAATTTTCAAAGAATTAATAGGACGGCAGAAGCTTCTAAGTGTCCTAAGGATGTTGTTTCAGGGAAAATGGAAAAGAGATTCCCGAGCAAGCGCTAGAGTGACACGTGTCCCAGGGGAAAGCGGGGAGTTGGGGAAAAGGTTAGTTTTTTTCCCTTTTCCTCAAAAGGGGTAAAATTTATAAAAAGACCCATGACTCCACCCAAGAGGGAAAAATTCAACATATAGACCCGAGTCAAAGCCAAGGCGGGGTGTTGGGGAGAGAAGTGAATTTTTTCCGTTCATTCAAAAGGCATAAAGGAAAAATTTGGAGCAGCCAACCAAAGGGTGTCATGTGTCCCATATTAAAGAGGGGGACCTATTTTCAAATTGTTTTCCCCATCCATTCATATGGATCCGATAAAAACTTCAAAGGGGCATATCTTTCGACTCAAGGCTCGAAATATTGTGAATTTGACACCATTAGAAAGATCTCGGCCTCGCCCACGCAATGGAGGTCTGAGACTTTGTTTTTGAGGATGTTAGGTAAAGAAAATGGAGAAACATATTTGGGCCTTTAATGTAAGATCCATCTATGTCAATAACCAAATCATATTCAATTTTCTTTCACCGTGTCCTCTTCCTTCAAAGTACCAAATTGAGGATTGACACGGTAAAGACAAATTTGGGGGGAATATTTCATCAGAGGCATTAATAGCAGTGGTTGAGCTTTGACCCACGTTTTCCACTTCTCTCTCCCTTTTTCTTCTCTCAGATCGATTCTATAAATACAGGGGCATGATTCATTGTAAAAGTTGTTCATTCTTCTTCTCTGCCTCCCCTCTTCTTTTCTTCCCCAGGGTTGAAAATGGAGTCTGAACCTCCTCCCCTACTCTGTAAATGGTGTTCTTTTCCTCTTGCTCATGTATGATGCTCTGTGTAAATTTTTGAAGCAATAAAACTCATTTTTGTGATGTGTTTGTCCATCCTTCGCTTGTTTTCATTGCATCTTCTTACCTCTCATCATTCTAGAGTATTCTATGCATGTTTTGGACATTTCATTTGCAGATCTGGGAGTTGTGTTCGTGGGGATCAGAAATGGAGTTCTGTGTGAATCTAACATTTGGTCTGTGATGCTTTGTTGTCCATCCTCTCCATTTCTCACTTCACCTCCCTTTCATGGCTGTTTTGATAGATGATCAACACTTCCCTTTTCTAGGTGTTATCACCTAGTTAGTGTAGGATTTCCCTCTTTATGCACTTTCTTTCTCCCTGTCTCCTTGGCATTGTTAGGATAGGTGTAGTTAGACTTCATTTCTTCATTAGGAGTAGTTTAGCATTAGGATTAGGAAGAAGAAGTCGGCTTTCTCCGGAGGGCCATCTCAAGTCTGCAAGTCCCACAGCTTGAGAGATGGTCCCATGTTATGAAAATCACACCAAATGACCCTTCCTTAGAAAAGTAGATCCACCACTCATTTGGGAGTGATGTGTTTTCACACTAATAGGAACATGAAGATGTTTTTATGTAGTTATTCATGGAGTCGTTACAATATCCCACTATGAAATAGTGTTACTACTTACCACCTTACACCATTACTAATTGTGATGAAATGAAAACCAAGTTTGAAGAAATATTCAAGACCAAAAAATATGTACATGCCCTCCTTTCTCAATTCTCCAAGATGAAGAAATAACTAGAAGATCCCATGAGATAATTTGTGCTAAAATTTAACAATATGGTTAGCAAAATTCCCACCAAATAATTGGAGTAGGTTCTTAATAAATTCTTAGTTACTTAAAGTTGGGTTCTTATTGTAGAGAGCTCAACCAAACAATTTGGATAATGTTTGAAGAATTTTTCATTAAAGTGGAAGATGACCTTACCATGTCAAAGAATATCGACAACTATTAAACAAAGAGTAAATACCAAATTTCCAAAGATATAAGTGTTGATCTTTTGTTGAAAATGTTGGTCAATGATATGACTACATTAAAGAATAAAATCTCTCAACATTCCTTATATCAAGACCCAAACATGAATCAAATTTTGGGAGCACCTTAAATGCTTGCCTTGGAAGCTCCACCTATTAATGTAATATGTGGAACATGCGAAGATGAAGGAGATGAATTTTTTTAATAATAAATTGAAAGAGAGGAAATAAAGATGGATATGCAAACATTAGATATTGTAAATACTCACCTGAATAAAGTCGTGAATAATCCATGGGTGATATGAATAACCATTGTAGACACCCCAAAATATTGCATTATGCATTCTAAACCTCTAAAATCATCCTGTAATTACTTCACAATACATTATGACTATTTTTACCATTATGACCATTGTTATCGACAACTTTTGATATATTATGCTATTTTTAATCTTTAATGTATTTTTACAACATTATCCTGAAACTCCCCTAATCATTCCTATCACTCACAAATTGTCTCAAATTATTAAATATTCACACTATGGACCTTATTACATTCATATCCCATTCCTAGGATTAATTAATTAATCCTATCACTCTTATTATTCCTCCCCTATCCCATTAGCTAATTTATTATCTAATTTTAATATCAAATAATTAAAAATCCTACAAATTATCCATTTGAACCTCACCTCTTATATAATTTTACTTCACTAATTAACTTCTCAAGTTAACTATATAAAAACAAATGAATTAGAGTTTAAATAATTGAATATATGGAAGAGGAAATTTTTGATCAAATCAAATTATGTATTTGAGTTAACTTTAAAACATATCCCACAAAGCATGGAATTATAAAATCAAAACATATTCCAACAAAAACATGAAATTATAAAAATATAGAAAATCAATCCAAGAGCTAAAAGTCAAGTCACTTTTTTGGTTGAATAAAACAAAAGACATGGAATTAATATTTAATTCTAAATATACAAAAGCATGTGCAACCTTTTCCAACTAAAAATAAATCATCCATGCAAGCTCAAATCAATGGTTTAACTCCTCAAATAGATTAGAAACTCAATTAAACAATTCAATCATGCTTCAGTTAACTTCATATCAAACAAGTTAATCACACAAATCAAGGATTTTGGATTCTCTTCCATCATCTATAAATAATCACTCATTCTTCTTCAATTATCATCTTTGGAATCTTTTAAATTTCCATCATCATTGTGTTGGATTATCATTAAATCTCATACACAACTACATTTTCCAATTGATCACGAATCTACAATCAAATCATTCATTTAATCACTTTTCTCATAGATGAAATCTACTTCCATTTGGAACACCTTTGGAGCATCCACAAAAAAATTGATCAAGAGATTCAACAAGCTTAGTGCTTCATTCCAAGCTTCAATGATCTCATCTGAGGTTACAAGGAGATATGAAAGAAGGATTTTATTTTATTTTATTTTCTTTCTTTCTTTTTTTTTATGTAGTATTTCTCCCCGTATACATTTCGACACACCCAAAGGGGACAAACCCACATCTTTCTCATTTTTTCATCATTTTTTACTGAAATTAACCTTTGTTTTTGTGTCTTTCTAGCTATTTTAGAGTCAATGAAATTTTTGTTAGGGCTTATCATGGAGTAAATTATGAGTATTTAAAATAAAACTAGTCAAATTGGCCATATTTATAACAATTTTTTACAACTAGAGGTTATTTGAGCCACCGTAATATAATTTGTGCTAGCGTAACATGTAATTTACACTAGCATCTTATTTCTTGCATTACCATCTATCTATCTACACTACCATCTTATTATTTGTGTTATCATCACTATATTCATGTTTGGTCAAATCATATAAGTGTGCCCCACTTTTTTGCATTTTTGTACCTCTAAACACATGAATTTTTGACATCACTAAAATTGTAGAGGTAATTTCCACAAAACTACATAGAATTGGAAAATGTTGTAAACTAATGAAATGTTGCATTTTGAATGTATAATGTATGTGGATTTTGTTTTGATTTTATTTTTGGTATTTTAGTTATTTATTTCAAAGTTTTTTCTTATTTTATAGTAGAGCTACATTGTGCCAACATCTTGTAATGTAGTCAAAACATATTTGTTTTCTACAAAATTTTAGATATATATTCTAGACTTAATTATCTATTAGATGATATATATATATATATATATATATATATATATATATATATATATATATATATATTAGTGAATATATTATTTGATTTAGATATGTATAGATGTTTATGGTGATATATCTCTTTATTTATTTCAAAATTGACTTTTTTTTTTCATGAGTGTAACGATAACATTAAAATTTAGTAAAATATATTTTCAATTTTTTTGGAAATGATTTACTATTTTTCATAGTGTCTCAAATGGGACGTACCAAATTTCCTAAAATACCATAGTTTAGAAATAATTTTTAAAAAATAGAAAAAACCAATTATATTTTCGAAAAAGCATAGAAAAATAAATTTATGTGTAAATTTTCATAATTTAATTCACTATTTATACCTAAACATGTGGCATCTAAAGTGGCATATTTTAGCCTATAATTTCCCTCTAAATGGATTAAGGGAAAAAGGGCCACATATGTGCCACATATGCTCCACATAATGGGGCTCTCCCGAACCCCTGTTAAGTCTAATTTTGTCACTCGCTCTCAAGAAATCATGGAAGGTAAAATATGCCAAGAGGGTTCACTGAACCTCTTTTGGGTGAAGGGGTTTTCTAAAGGGGGGATTCAGGAGAACCCCTTTGTTTGATGACATGGAAAATGATAAAACAAGGTTCATGTGAAGGGGTGTTTTCTGAAAAACCCTCAAACTATTGATGTACAAATGTTGGGCCACATTTTTGGCCCACCAAGTGGAACACACTATTGTTAATTTACCATGCTACCATTCAAGTATCCATGTTATTCTCATAGTATCCACCCTACAATAATTATATATGTGATACTCTTCACCTATCCATGCTACCATGTTTTTGGATGTCTTTAGCATCCTAGTAAGTGCGCTACCATTTTGAAGTAATATATCATATCATTTTTAAAAAAATCAGCACCTTTTCTAGTGTTCTATTATTTTTTTGTGTAATTTAGACTTTAATCTAAATTGTAATTGGTTATAACAATGCTTACATATTAAATATTTGTTAATATCTTTTCATATTTCATTTTGATCAAATCCATGCATGATATTTTCTCACACTCTTGAGAGATAATGAAAATAAAAAAATGGCTACAATTGTTTTTTTCTTCTAATATTGTGATTACAGGAAAAATACTAATTAGTTTTGTGCAGAAGACTGCATGGTTTGGATATCTTATCAAAATAAAGCAACAAACTAATAATATCTTGCATAAAGGTTTCCTTGGCCAAAGAAAAATCACAATTTTCTACATTTTAATAAAATAAACAAAATATTTGCATTGCGGGTTTGGATAAGTGTTAAGACATGTCCACTTAACTATGGGAAGTAATTGGGAATATCCCTAAAACTCATTGTGAGGAGTACAACATGAACCCCAAAGTAGTTGGCACATTGAGAGGACCGACCAACAAAATGGGTTTCCAGTGTAAATTTTAGTGGCTAATCTTCATTAATTCATGAATATTTGGGTTTTTGAAATTTGGATTTGGCTAATTTTGAGGTGTTAGGTCACTTTTTATTTCACCTAAATTTTATGGGTACAAGTTAATTTTTGGGTTGATTTGTCACACCCCACAATTTTAGTCTATTTCGTTGGAAGGAGTAAGTCGTAAAATGAAGGGTAGGTTACTAGAGCTGGAAGATAAACTCTTTTGCTTAGTTGTATATACTGAGACACATGTGTGTATGTATATCATGAGAGGGATATATACACTTACGTGTAGTTTCATATGTGATTGCACAACAACAATTTTCGATCAACACTTGTATTTTACCTATCATTTACAATGTATTCCTTTTTTGATGTTATATATACTCACCTTGTTGGGTATAATGATGAGATGCATTGATTTGAATGTTTGATTTCAGTACTGTAGTAATGTTTTTGAGCTCCCGTAATAATGTTTTTGAGCTCTGTAATAATGTTCATGTAATAATGTTTTTGAGATGCATTTTTTTGATGTTATATATACTCACCTTGTTGGGTATAATGATGAGATGCATTGATTTGAATGTTTGATTTCAGTACTGTAATAATGTTTTTCTTGAATGATTACGAGAAGAAAGTGGAGATACGATTTATCATAGGCATGTGTTTATTATTTTTTCTCTAGTTATTATAATTTTCAAATAATTGAATATTTGTTGTCATGTTTTTCTATATTTTGAAGGGATAACTTTGTTGGGTGAGTCGAGGGATTTGTTTTGGGTTCTTCCATTGGATTTATTAAGTGGATTTTGGGTTGAATACCCATTCGAATTGTTAAAATTTAGTTCCATTATGAAAAATGGTAAATGGGTATATGATCCTATTATACAACTATGATTTTATTTTATGGGTATGATGGTTTGTTCAATAAAATGCACATTCCTTTGTGGGTATGTGAATTTTTTAAATAATTGTGAACTCCATTCGGGTATGTGAGTTTATTATAAATATGATTTCCTTTCTGGGTATGACAGTTTGTTTCAATAACTGTGAACTCCGTCGTTTGGTATGAGAGTTTGTTTTAAATGAATGTAAGATATTTTTATTATTGCAAAGCAATTCAAGAGCCAAAATTGTTAGGGATGAACAATAGGATCGAATAAAAATACCCACTAGAGGAACTTACATAGAAAGAATTTGGTATCAAATAGTTTTTACTCCACAATAATGTAGTCACCATAGCACAATAATTATTAAGGGTTTGATTTGAACACTACTAATCTCAAATAATTTATGAGCTAATACTAAGAATGACAAGAATGAAGGATTTGGGGTTAAAAAAATTATCTTAAAGGAATGGTAATGGATGATGTCGAATTCAATCAGATTTACCTTAATAGCTTGACAACCCAATGTTTATGTCTCACCGAGAGATGATATTTCTCTCTATTAATTTGTACCATACCTTGTGAAGGATCTTGTGAAAAGCGTTGTTTCTTGAATATTATCTATTAGATTATTAATTTTTGCATATGATGAGTGTATAATAGTTTTGATAAGCATTCTAAAATGAATTATTATCAAAGGAAAATATGTTGGCTATCTTGATAGTACTCTCAAGGATATAATTATCTAGTTGGAACATTTCATTTCTTACCTATAATATGATATAATAGAAAATCAGATAATATTCATGTAGATAAGAATGAAAGACTTAACTTACTTATTTGAGGATTTAAAGAATAGTTCCTAAATAAATTATATGGAAAAACTAATAAGGTGAAAATTTGTATCTCTTACTATTGAAAATATTATACTTGATTAAAGAAAGTTTAATAAGTTGATTTTCTGTTAAGGGATTATAGTTTATATAGATATATGCCAAATTGAGATGGGTTAGTCATTTTTTGGTATCATTGAATTTTTGTTACTTGTTAATTCATTATTACAATATAATGATGGTAAAATATGTTGTTGATGTTTAATTAATTTGAGATGGAATAAATAGATTAAGAAGCATAAATCCATGTCATTTCGGTTATAACCGACCATGTATTATATTGCATGTTATCATACAGTTGTTTGCATTATAGGTTAATTTAGATGGAAGGATTAACATGTATTGATTTCTCATTTCTATGACTTATGATAGTATTAAACAAACTTGTACTTGTTTTTATAAGTGAAATAAATTACTTTGCATGAGGTAAGAAATGCGGTTAAGCCTTGTTGTATTTTATTATTGTTTTAAATTTCCTTATGTACTATAAATGAGGTTTTTACCTCGCTTTGTGAATATAGTTATTGTTGATTTAGAAGTGTGTCGTGATTTTACAAAGTGTTAT
Source organism: Taxus wallichiana var. yunnanensis (assembly GCA_018340775.1). Lineage (NCBI taxonomy): Eukaryota > Viridiplantae > Streptophyta > Pinopsida > Cupressales > Taxaceae > Taxus > Taxus wallichiana. The sequence continues at coordinate 485,713,178 of CM031238.1, forward strand.
GTTGCCAAAAATTTGGTTGAATTTGATTGTAATATGATGAGTATAATTTGAATATTATTTACATATGATTTGATTATGGATGTATTTTAAGAAGAGACATTTAAATATGAAGAAATCAATAACACATATAATAAACTCTTGCAAACAATTTAGTGTGACAAACATTACAATATTGCTTAGATGTAATTTACAAATTATGAAAAATAACAACATGTTTATCTATGCCTTAAAAGATATATATATATATATATATTGATAATATAATATATATATTGTTAATGGTTAATGGTTAATCGTATCTTTAATATTTGTAACCCAATGTGGTGATAATGTGAAGAGGTACTCCTGCAAATGTTACATCGTTGTTGTATTGGACCATTAATGAATGATGCATAATTTATTAAATGTACCTTTCATGTAATGAATATCTAACTATGAAATAATTAATGCGGTAACTATGAGTCACAAAGAAATTCAATGACATCCCGACCGAGCCAACTTGGAATGGCTATGGGAAGGGTGACGGTGTGTGATGACGTAAGTCATCATGTAACTACAACCTTTCCCATAAGTGTTTCAAGATTATTCATTCTGCATGTTGTTTAGGCTTAGAGGAAATTAATTACTACAAGCTAAAGACTGAATTGGTTATCATAACATTTCATAATTGAATACATGGAAATCATAACGTGACACTCATGTCTCGTGTGTTATACTTATATCGATTCAAGATGACTACCGGAAAGGGGAAAATGTGTAATGACTTAGGTCATTACGTGAACATACCTTATCCTGTAGGGATCCCAAAGTGGTGCTAACATGGGCCATGTTACACGAATTACGAGCCATGATAACCATAGCTTGATTGTATTAACTTTGAATTAGATACATGTTTACTTAAGATGTTTAACAATGAACTTAATAACCTAAATAATGGAAATGAATCTTGATTGACTAAGACTACGTATGTGGGGTGAAGTGAAAACAAATTCTATAGGCATATGTGTAGTCTTGGAATCCGTATTTGAGTGCAATGCCAAATAACTATGTCCATAGTAGTGCATGTAACTAGATGTATTTTCTGTTCACCAATTATTCTTGTTACAATGTCAAGATTTGGATGATGGTTATTGTAGTGGCTTTCTGAAGGATGCTAAGAAGACGTCAAAAGTTCTCTCAGACTGTAATAAGGATTTACTAAATGATACACTAGGTATATTGGATTATAAAGAGTGTTTGAGGGGGTTTGATTAGGATCTGTATACCCTTACAAATGCACATGGTTATGATAGATTTTCTAATGGGATTTTGAACATTGAAAATGTTGATTACACCTTATTATTGCTTAAAATGATATTTGCATTTCAGAATAAAAGAAAATAAGAGATAATAATTTGTTGTATGTTTTATATTAACCATTGTGTGTTTAACTCACTAAACATTAAGCTCGTATTGAATGATTTAGTATAAAAACATTCCTAGTTCTCGATGAAGTAAAAGAGGTATTACATTTTGGTATTAGAGTTGAAGGTTACACCTCTTGGACACATTGAATCCCTACACTAACTTAAACTTAATTTTTGTCTAAAGCAAAGAAAATTATTAGGATACGAGGTCATTTTTTCAATCACCTACCTGCAAGTACTAATATTCATTGTTCTTCTAGGATACATGAAATCATATGGATTTTCTTGAATAGTAGGTGATGAGTAATGACATTAGTAGTGGCAATGATGGTGTTGAAAATCCTTAGGGCAGCGTAATGTCTGCTAAAAATAACGTTAATGCTAAAACCAATAACATAGATTTTGGAAATAATAATGTAACTATCAATACCACTACAAATCAACCTATAAATGTGAAAGATTTCATGACAGATCAAATATCTAAAGACATAAAATGTATTAGTCCACCAAAATTTGATGGAACAACTTTAGGTGATGGAGCCAAAAACTAGCTCAGTGAGATGGAGAAGTATTTCAGCATTAAGAACTTTTCTGAAGAAACTAAGGTAGTTTGGGGAGCTTATCATCTCTTCAACAAGGATTCCTCATGGTGGGACATTTAGAAGGTAGAACTAGGGGTAAATGATGTAAACATAACCTTGTGATCGGTTCAAGTCCTATTTCGGCAAAGCATGCTAGTTACCACATTTGTACTTTGATGAAAATATGTAATAATTTTAGACTCTAGCATATGGCAAGATGATGGTAACTGAATACTAGGAAAAGTTTACAAAACTTCTTAAATATGTCCCTTAGTATTAGACTGATGAAAAATTCTGCATAAGAAAATTTATCATGGATTTGAACCGTATAATAAGCAGTGAAGTTTATGTGCATGGACCATCAACCATGGAAGAAATATTCAAAAATTCCATTAGGCAAGAGAAGAAGCTCCAATATATTTTTTCTCAAAGAGATGAGAAGCATAAAATGAATCAAAATTTTCCTTCACCATTTTCACCTGGGAAGACATGGGGAAAGAAGGTTGAAAATAAAACTCATAATGGTGGAAATAATACTACTATAAAATTTTAAAAAAATAGTAAGAAAACACCTGCTGGTAAGAATGATAAAGTTGAAAGGAAGATGCCTTTCATTGGTTACTTCAAAGTGTCGTGGTAGCGACCATTACACTAGATATTGTCCTTTGAGAAACAAGGAGAAAAATTCGTAGCAAATAATTTAGGATGCAATTACAAACCGACAAGATGGAAAGGAAGCAATAATTGATGAATCTAAAGACTCTAGATCCCGAACCCATAATCATGAGTCCAATTATACTATTCATACATTCTCAAAGAAATAAAAACAATGGGTTTTCTTGATATTATGAATGTTAAAAACATTATTTTTGAATAATTTATTTTATTTTCTGTCAATTATTTGACATACTTGATATTATTTTAAATATTTGATGTTGGAATGATAAGGAAATTTTCATATTTTAGGTTGTTTGACTTTGAATGGTGAAATAAAAGGCTTTTACAACTAATAAATTTGAATTTAGACATGGAAAATTACAATTTTTTTGTGGAAAATGATGACTGATCTCCTAGTTATTGGATATAATTTTGTGTTTGATTTTTCTGATTTTGATTAACAAAATAAAAATAATCAAGATGATGATTCATTAAGGGGGAAGTATGTCACACCCCACAAATTTAGAATGTTTCATTAGAAGGAATAAATCATAAAATGAAGGGTAGGATAATAGAGATGGAAGATAAGATCCATTTCTTAGTTATATATGCAACCACACGTGTGTATGCATATCCTAAGAAATATATACACACTTACATGTATGACCACACAACAAATTTTTTGATCAACACTCGTAGTGTATGTATCATTTACAACATATTCTTGTTTTGCTTTGATGTTATATATAATCACCATGTTGGGTATAATGGTGAGATGCATTGATTTGACTATTTGATTTTGGTACCTACAATAATGTTGTTGAACATCTTGCTATTGTGTGTTACAAGTTACTTACTTAGCTTAAGGTGATAAGTTAATATGTTGAAATATTGTTGGTTACTATTTGGATTTATTTAATGGTTACCTATCTTGCTGATTATCATGATTTGCAATAATGATAAACTTATACTTGGATGTATAGTATAATTTTGGAATTGAACATTTAAAATATTTAACTCCTTTAGGTTATATGATGGTAATAGATATACATTGGTAAGATGGCCTTCGATTAAGACATGTAAAGAATTAACTCATAAAGGTAAATGTTGAGTTGATTTAATGGTAACGAGTTTGCAAGTTTGGTGCAATTCCCTTTTACATCAATAAAATAATAAATTTGTTTATTACTTACATGACTATTATGACAAGATGGATCAAAGTTTATAAAATTCTCTATACAATGAATGAAATACATGGCTGATAAATTTCAAGGTCTTAATGCATTAATTTTATTTACTAAGGTAATATTTGGTTCCTTTATGATGGTAGATAATCATTAATTTTTTTTTTTTTTTGGTAAAAGAGGTTTTTGGCCTCTTTTGCAGCTTAATGAGTTTTGATTGTTTTAAATTGGTTGGTCCTCCACAAACGGACTTAACTCCATACTAAGAGATTAATGCTATGATTGTCCATTCTTACTAACATTCGAGTATAATTGGGATTGGATTGCTATAAATCATACATGATAGAAAACTTATTGGTAACAAATTCATGAATGGACTAAGACCATGTCCAAAGGCATATTAAATGTTTGAAACTTGTATAGTTTTGATTATTTATCTTTACCCATGTGGTTGGTTATAATAAGGTTTGTGACCATAATAGGGTGCATGGGATTATTTAATAGAAGTTTTTAATAACCATACTTCTTATCTATTAGTTTGGGATGATAGTCATATGATTATTAAGTGTTTAATATTATCACTTTGACCACTTTCTGTTGGGATTGATAATAATTTGACTTAGGTCAAATGGATTTTGATTGTATGGCTTAAAATGATGTAAAGTTCGAAGTGACCTATGTGGGAATTATGATTTTTGGTTTATAATCCAAGAGATCTAATTTTTTTAAGTGAACCCGGCTAATCTCGAACTAGCTAGATATGCTCTAACTATTGATTAATGGATCAATTCATTTTCATGCAAACAAAGCTTATAGTTAGATTTTGAAACTTAACTCTAGCCTCCAATTTTGGAGGAAGTTGGGATGAGTTTTAATTTCCACTATGTGGCATAGAGAGTATTCAATACAATTAAATGCATGATAACCCTTGGGAAGTGTGAAACTTCTCGAGGAAGTTAATCGTGTGTAGAAGATTATCATTTTTGTATTTTTTTAACTTTTGTTAAGCTTTGTGAAGAGTTGTGCATGTGAGTTTTTTTGTGAGTTACATTAGTTTCAGTTGTAAAAATAGAGTATTTTCGAAAAGGAAAAGTTATATATTAGAAAGAAATCAAAAGCATCTTCAAATTTTTCCGGTTCTAATTACATAGAATTGGATGAGATATATTTGTGTTGGATTTTTGGAGATTTTGAGGTTTACTTGAATGGAAATGAGAAGAAAGTGTAGAGACCCTTTATCATAGGCATGGGTTTATTATTTTTCTCTAGTTATTATGTTTCACATTTAATTAAATGTTTGATGTCATTTTTTTCTATATTTTGAAGGGATAAACTTGTTGGGTGAATCGAGGGATATATTGTTGGGTTATTCCATTTGATTGATTAAGTGGGTTTTGGGTTGAATACCTAGTCTAAATTTTTGAAATTTATACCTAGTTGTAAGAAGGGTAACTAGGTATACAAGCCTGTTATATAACTATTATTTCCTTTGCTAGGTATGACACATTGTTTTAAGCCAGAATTTTTAGGGATGAACAATAGGATTGATTAAAAATACCCATCGGAGGAAATTGCATATGAAGAATTTGGTATCAAATATTTGCTACTCCATGAAAATGTAGTCAACATAACATAATAATTAGTAAGGGTTCTATTCAAATGTTGCTAAGCTCGAATCCTTTATGAGATAATACCAAACATGAATGGAATGAAGGATTTGTGGTTAACTGATTTTTCCCTTAAAGGAATGGTTACGGATGATGTCGAGTCAATCATATTTACCTTAATAGATTGAATACCTGGTATTTATGGCTAATTGAAAAATGATATTTCTCTCTATTGATTTCTACCATACCTTGTGAGGAACTTGCGAAAACTATTTTTTCCCAAATTTTGTCTATTATATTCTTGATCTATGAATATGATGAGTGCATGATATTTTTTCTCATCATGCTAAAATGAATTATTATCAAAGAAAAATTGTTGGTTATCTTGATAGTAATCTCAAGGGATAGAATTATCTAGTTATAACATTTCATTTCTTACGTGTAATATGATATAATAGAAAATCATATAATATTCATGTAGATAATAATGAAAGACTTGAATTAATTATTTGAGGATTTAAATAACAGTTCCTAAATAAGTTATAAGGAAAAGATAATAAGGTGAAAATTTTTAGCTCTTAATGTTGAAACAATTATATTGATTGAATCAAGTTTAATATATTTGATTTTGTGTTAAGGGATTATAGTTTATACATATTTATTCCAAATTGAGATGGGTTAGTCATTTTGTGGTATCATTGAATTTTTGTTTCTTGTTAATTCATGATTACAATATAATTATGCCAAATTGATGATGTTGATGTTCAATTAATTCGATATGGAACAACTAGATTAAGAAGCATAAATCCATGCCGGTTTAGATGGAATTGACCATGTACTATGTTGCATGCTATCATGTAGGTTGTTTTCATTGCAGGTTGATTTAGATGGAAGGATTAACATGTATCGATTGATCATTGTTATGTCTTATTATAGTAAGAAATGAACTTGCACTTGATTTTATAAGAAATATTAATTACTTCACATGATGTAATAAATATGGTTAAGGATTTTTGTATTTTATTATTTTTTTAAATGTCCTTATATACTATAAATGAGTTTTGTATGTCCCTTTGTGAATATAATTATTTTTATTTAACATTATACCATGATTTTACAAAGTGTTATGCTTCCAAAATTATGGCTGAATCTGATTGTAATATGGCAAGTATAATTTGATGATTATTTACATATTATTTTATTATGGATTTATTTGAAGATGAGACATATAAATATGACAAAATCTCTAGCACTTGATAATATACTCTTGTAAACAATTTAGTACCATAAACATTACAATATTGTTGAGATATAACTTACAAATTATGAAAAATAGCAACATGTTTATCTATTCCTTAAAAATATATATACAAATGTTGATTAATCATATCTTCGATGTTTGTAACCCAATGTTGTGATAATGTGAAGAGGTGCTCCTGGAAAATGGTACGTTTGCTGCTATATTGCACCATTAATGAATGACACATAATTAATTAAATGTACCTTTCATGTAATGAATATATAACCATGAAATAATTAATGTGGTAACTATGAGTCATGAAGAAATGTAATGACATCCCGACTAAGCCATATTGGAATGGATATAGGGAGGGTGACAGTGTGTGATGACACAAGTCATCACATGACCATAACCTTTCCCATATGTGTTCCAAGATGATTTAATATACATGTCATTAGGGCTAAGTGAAACTTAATTAGTGCAAGATTAAGATGAATTGGTTAACATGTAGTGCCCACATATTTCACACCCAAATACAACCATAAAATAAAAATATTATTGTGCAAGGATAATTTTGCAAGGATTAACATTCAAAGAACATTATTGTGCAAGGATAATTTTCTCCCTTTTTCCATCTACAAAATCTTAAGTTCATTCCTTTTTTTTAATTTACAGTTCGACCAATTTAGGTTGTCTTCCTTTATGCATCACGGAATTGTTATTTCCCTACCATTATCATTGAAGTACAATAACTTGCTAAAATTCCAAATTTGATATATATATATACATCCTTTGTTTTCTTGAAGTTTTGATCACACTATTTGACAACTCATATTCTTTGCAACGCATGAAAAAAAAAGTTTATTTAAGTTATAAGTTCTCCAAAATTGACCTTAGTCCTAATCTCCAATCTCATGTGCAACATTATATGATATGCTCTTATATCGCACTAAGGTCTCGTTCTTAGCATCATCCCGAAACAAAAGAGATATGAAATATTTTTTCGACATCTTAAAGAAGTACAAGTCTAGGAGCATAATAAACTACACATGAACACAAGTGATCTATGTACACAAAGATCTCGTGTCTCGCATTTCACGATTCCACATAAGGAATATTATTTATTCCTTAATGTAATAAATGACATAAAAATGGATTAAGGGACAAGATTACAATTTCTAAGGTTCTCTAGAATTAACGTCTTTCAACTCAATTTCACATACAGGAGTTAAATTACGCTTTTCTACCCACAAGTTAACATCCTACTCAACCAGGGTTTTAGTTTAATTCCAATATGCACCTAATGATCTACACCTCCACTACATGTGATTTTAAGGCAAGTAGACATAATTATACTAAACCACGTTCAAGAGAATGCCAAGATGTTATTTTGATAGAAACCAAGGTAGCACCGCTTAGTCGATCCTTTGAACAAGGATTCAAAAGGTGACTCTAAGGCGGTCTTCAACACTCGGCCGTATCGGACACTGAAGAGAGTACATGCTTCTCACGATTACCAAAAATAGAAGGAAACTTCATACTCTGGAAAAAGTTGGACCATGTCGTTAAACCTAATGACTATGACGGTAACTCTAACTAGAGGTTTTATTTACCTAACCTAGGAGGTCTCATCGAGTGCAAAGTTTAAGGTTGTTCTGCAGTTTTAAAATTCTTATATGGTAAAAAGGGGTTACACATGTAGGCAAGATATGCACGAATATTTTATTAAGGTTGAGTGTTCCCATTAAAACTCTTTATTATGTTGCAAGGTAAGAAGATAACCCAATAATTAATTTAATCATTTATTGAATACTGAGAAGGTACTACAATGTATTAACTTCGATTTCAATTTACTAAGTATAAATCAAAACCTTTTTTCCATACACAACTAAGAAACAAAATGAACCAGTGATTAGATGCACATTTCCTAAGTATCCCTAAAACTAGCATATCATGCATATTAACAAATTTCATTTATAACTTTTTGGTAACAAGAGACTGCATTAGACATTTATTCATTTTACAATGACCTATAAAAATTACAATAATAATAATTAAATTACACATCGCCCTTTTTCATCGTCGTTCTTCTTCCATCTGCGCAAAACCCATGTGAGCATGATATCGCGATAAATCACTGGCATGAAATCCACCCTAAGCAATCATAAGTATCATATTTCAGTTTCCCATTTACATCTAACAACAATTAAAATTTGCAATCGAAATAAAAAGGTCTAGGAACATGTATCCATTACATTTCATTTTTCTTCATTTTATAAACCCAGGAGAGAGAAAGAGAAAGGAAGAGAGAGAAAACATCATTTTGTCAAAAGTTCCAATACACACAAGAAGTTTCATTATTGTGTTTTAATTAGTTATTTATGTGTGTTAAAAGTTTCTAGAGTGATTTGGAAACCCTACGAGGTCCGAGCTTCTCTACTTTTACATTTTCTCACTAGCTACAAAATGTACAAAATGAGCTAGGAGGCTAAGAAACTGCATCCAAAGGTTATCTCCCAATGAATATGCACACCAAGACTAAATTTCTACATTTCCCCGTATATACCAAGAGTTCATAAAGAATCGACGGAATTGAAAAAGAGCACACGGTTTGCGTTTGGTGGCTAGTTTTCCGGGGCTCACTGGTCATAGTTCACCCAGTTGTAAAAAGACAAAAGTTAGCTCAAGTGGCCCAGAAAATTGTGTCCAAAATGGCGTTCGATGGAAGCACATGAAACAAGAAATCTCCTACTAGTTCCCCTATATAAAGATAATTCATGAGAGTCGACAGGACTGAGAACTAGAGAGCCACTTTTAAACGGCAACAAGTTTTCTAGAGAGACAAGACGAAATTGGGCCAGTTTGACCTCATCAAACTGTGATCGAGGCCTATAAAATGGCTTCACGAAACTATCCCAAAAGGTGCTCTTTCCTATACTGAATGTTCCATGCATTTGTTTAGTATAAACTCTAGAGGTTTGTGAAGATGGGAAGTAATTTCTCCATCCAGGTTTCAAATGGCGATTCAAAACGAAAGCCAACTTTTTAGATTTAACAGCTTTCTACTGTTGTAAACCAGTGTAACAGGGCTCCTAAAAGAGCGTTAAAAGGATGTCATATGTTCATTTCAGGTCAAACCAAAGGTCAAGGTGACTCCTCGTATACCAAGGTACACGAATGAAACTTCACATCTCATTTCCAGAGTTGCGAAGGGTACCTAGTGAGTCTCCAAAAATTACAAAATTTAACTATTTAAAACAAGGAGAAGGTCAACTTTATCAATGGGAAGTCAAATTCATCTAGTCGATAAAATGATATTGGAGCGATCAAGAAGGGTAAGAGTTTTCTATATCATCTCAAAGTGAGGGTGATAGTTCATGGTTTAAAGTAGATGAGTTATAATGGCTTTTAGATTTGCGACATGACACTTTATTGTTTTGAAATGAGTTAAAGAGACATTTAATTGTATATAAAAATCCTAATAATTTAAAATTCTATTTAGTTGTAAAAGAGAACTAAAACATGAGAATTATGAGAGGTAAGGGAAGAAGAACCATGCCTGGAGAACGAAGTCGGTCAAAGCCGCAGGCTTGGGTTCAGTCTCTTGCTTGGCACTTCGTCAACTAGACCACGAGCATCCTCAGCTCCACCATTTAACATACATGTATATCAATAAAATCAGTAACTATAAACTTTAAAACCATTCTACTATTCTGATCACATTTCTCCTACCTTCTGGATTCGACCCACCACTTGCTGAGCATGATCAAAGGGTTTCTTATTATTGTTGTTTGGATAGGATGAGATCTTTCTCCTTTTGTACATAGCCTCAAATCTTGTATCCATTAGACCATGATTTTTTTGAAGAAATTTAGTCAAACACTTCACATGCCTTAAGCATGCCTCCACATTTTGCACATTCTCATGTGCTCATAAAAACCAACAAACATAATGATTAATTATAGGCATGATTCTACAAGAGGCACTCATGCCATCGAAGTATTTACAACCCCATGCACTGAACCTACCTGGCTAAATGCTAAGTAAACAAAAATGAAGCTTACATGGTCAGGGTATGTTCCATAAGACCACATCTTTCGAGGCATTCTGCCAAACACATCTCAGTCCTTTTCTACACATCCATTTTGTGCATATGCTGCCATCATGGCATTCCATGAGACAACATTTCTTTGAGGCATTCTATCAAACAGTTCAATGCCTTCTTAACAGACCCATTTTTTTATCATGTTATCATTGTAGTCTAGGAGACCGCATATCTTTTAGGTATTTTGTCAAACAGTTCACATGCATTGTGTATGCCTTCACATTTTGCATACAAGCAGATCTAGGTACCTGACAAGACATTAAAGGATATTATCTCCCCATGATGCTTTGATGGATGTCCATGCGCAGTTCTAAAGCTCCCATTTTGACATAGAGCTAGGAAGATATCAGCAAAGGTTGGGGGTGTGGCTTCAAACCAGCCAACCATATTTTCTTGGAAAGGTTCCAATGTAGTTTCAACAAAACCATTTTGTGCATAACCCAAAATCATTGCAGTCCATGGAACCACATTTCTTCCATGCATTTAGTCAATAGAATGCATGCTTCCACATTTTTACATACGCATCTACTAGGGCATGTGCGACTGCCACATCTGACAAAATTTCTTTGCATTTTTGGCCTTGATGGGAGCCCACGCAGGCCTGGGCATGGGCTGGAAGGGTGCTGGCCATGTGACAGACCAAACACACAACAAACCTCCTCCATTTTTCTTGATCTTCCCACGCAGGTATGTGGCACGGCCTGGGAGGAAGCTGGAAATGGCTGTGGAGTCTGGCTTTACATGAATCGCTGCATTTGCATGAAAGTTTCCAAGGCCATTTCAACAAACTCATTTTTTTGTGAGTAGATCCTGCACCCCCAAACTAGCCGCCCATTCCAAAAGAAAAAACAAACCCTAACTCGCCCAAAAGAATCACGGGCCTCATGTTTTTTTATTTTTTTATGATTTCCTCCTCTTTGCCCTAATCTGCCCCTTTTACGGCTTTTCGATTTTATTTACTTTTAATTCCTTTTATATTTATTTATCTATTTCTTTTGTTTTTTTTTAATATAAAAACATCTAAAAACCCTAAATCGAAGTAGACAAATAAACAAAATATAACTTAAAGTCAATCCATTACCAGAGGTGAAATTTCGACACAAAAGCGACTTATCGAAGTTAGCGATATGAGTTATAATAGTATTATAAACATTATTTTTAAAAATTTACAGCTTAATAATGATAATAATTATTAATCCTATTAATGTCGATTTACCCAAAAAAATCAAAGAGTTGAGAACCAAAATTTTTCCTTTAACCGATAACCATCCATGATGCTACGGGGTCCACAGTTTGGAGGTGTCGACAACGACCCGACAGGAAAGAAGGAGAGGGAAGGTGAAAAATCTTCACTGCGACCTGGACACGGTCAACAAGAGCATGCCCACAACCCTCCCATGCTTAGCAGCATGGTCGTCATGTCAGGAATAGGGGGAACATCTGATGGGGCATTACATTCTCCTCCCCTTAAGAAAGCATCGTCCTCGATGTGACATGGAATGAAGAAAAAGAAAAGGTAGCAACAAGGAACAAATATGGCGAAGGCACGCTCTAAGGTTAAGATTTCAAACACAAAAGCATGGTCACGGGGTGGCCCTAGGAATAATTGGTAGGAATTTCAACTTTCAAGGTTCTGTGAAGATTGACAGTTCTCTCTTATTCGTTATTTCATTAATCTCTTTCCATTAACATTATTCTTAATTCAAGTCCTTTAAAATTTCATTTTTTTATCAAATTTTAGTTTATTCATTCCTGTGGGTTCCCATCATGAACTACAGTCACAACACCCTACCAGGATCATATCATTATCCAAAATTCACCCCCAGGGTAAATTTGATAACGTGCATTAAATTCTTCGGTCCCGAGCAAGATAGATTGATTCAAGGCAAAAAATCATGTTTCTGGGGTCCCCTCGGCTTTTTCTAACTCTCCTGTCTAAGGAGAAAAGAGAAAGTTCTAAAAAGGGTGAAAAAGTTACAAAAAAACAAGCTTGGGGCAGAAAAAATCATGAAAATTGGCTAAGTCCTAGTCCAGGCGGCCCTTGGGATAGTTGGGATGTCGGGGCGCAAACCGGCCGAAAAGCCTCCAGTGGTCCACACAGCAATTGGGACATCCGGGCCATGGGGATGCGCGGGACGCGAAAAGGCGAACCGGCCGAAGGTGAAAAAATTGACTAACTATTGTGCAGATAAGGCTGGGACATCTGGGCCGTGAGGACGCGAAGGACGTGAAAAGGTGAAGCGGCCGAGAGCAAAGGCAGCCCATTTCGGGTGGTTCGGAAGAATTTGTCCCAGATAGTCTGGGACAGTTGGAACAAATGGACGTGAGGGATGCGAAAAGCCGAAGGAGCCGAGAGCCAATGGAAATGTGCCACGTGTCTTCACCTCAAAGAGGGACAGGGAAGCTGAATCGGGCGGATCGGAGAAATTTGTCCCAAACAGTTTGGGACATCCGGGCCAGAAGTACGTGGCGGACGCGGGGAGCTGAAAGAGCCATCGATGAATCAGAACGTGCCACGTGTCTTCATGGATCGGAGTGGTGGAGGAAAGGGTGAGATTTTTACTTAATGTTTTACCGAGTTTCCAAAGGTGAAGTTTGGAGCATTGGCCCAAGCCAATAAAAAGAGGATGCGTGTCCTAAGGAGAAGGGGAGTGCGGAGCTCGGGGAGGACTTGGAGAATTTAGCAAAAGTTTTGGCAAAAGACTAAAAGGACAAGGATGACCCCGTGCCCCATCCTCCAACCAGATCATGCCACGTGTTCTAAGTGGCGGGCGCGGGGAAAAAATGGAAAATTTTCCAAAAGTTATAGAAATGTCAAAATTTCAAAGGGAAACCCACGGAAAGGTGGAGGAGAGAGAATGCGCAGCCATTCAGAGCCCAACACGTGTCATCCAAGTGGCAGAGCACGGGAAAAAATTCAAAATCCGTTTTTGAGCCTGTTTTTTGCCCTAATTCTTCAGACCCCCATATCTTTTGATCCAGAGCTCGATTTGCACGTTCTTTATATCATTGGAAATATTATGAAATTATCTACATGATTCCAGGGTCAATCTTACATTTTGGTTTAGTTTGGAGAGAGAAAATTCAAGAAATGGCTCTGACGCGTGTTCATGGCCAGAAGTGACATTCCAGTGACCAAATTTAATTCAAAATGGGTCGCACTCTCCTCCCATTTGGTCAAAATGATAGGTTATGGGTTTGTAAGGCCCTCCATGCTGATTTAATGCATTTATAGTCAAGGAGGAATGGGATCCCACATTTTTGTACATTTCTATCTCCTGGGCTCGACCAATGCAATGTAAAATCCAGATTTGGCTCATTTCTTTGGGGGAACACTTTTGGGCAAACAAAAACTTCTTCTTTCACCTCCAGCAAGTGATTGTTGCAAGAATCAGACCTCTTCAAAGATTGTAACAAGTTTTTTTACCTCTCTGAGGTTGTAATGCAGTGGTTTTGACATTGGAAATGATAATGCAAGCTTTGTGAATGGGTTTCAGTCCTTTGTTTGTATTATTTGCTTCATAATTCAGATCCTAAATTATATCTTATCAGCCTGTGTATGTTTTATGTTGCAATCTTTGGTTTGTGTCTATTTGCATGACAAAAATATTCACCACTCCTTTTGGTGCATCACCATCTTTAATTAGTTTCATTTTACATTTCTATCCCTGTCTCCTTGCAATTTAGAGTAGGATTAGGATTTGAACCTCTGTAGTTGTGCAAATATAGATCTAAATCAGAGGAGTTTGAGGAACCAACCTCTAATATGGAGATTCCTCTCTTAGTTTCACAAGTCCCACACTTGGAGAGAGGTTTCCATGTTGTGTAATCACACTGGATGCTAGAGTGATCAACCTAGAAATCTGGTCAACATCCGGGGGTCTTTGTGATTTTGCACTAACACATACACAACACCAAATTTTCACAACATACTTTTACATACATTAATGACAGTATCACATTACAAGGGTTTCACCAACCATGGGGTGACAACAAGTAGACCACATAACAATTAATTTCCAACAATTACGCCCTAGACATAGATCTAGTACACACATATGACTAAAAACAAAATCAACACGTTGATACATATACAACGGGTATCACAAGCCCCAAAATCCATGACTATAACAACATAGTTCCAATCCAATATCCAATAGTCCATACCAACCAAGGGAAGAGTCACGCCACCAATCATAACAAGTCTAACCAGAACTCACAAGAGGACACATACTCACTATACCAACTCCACACATAATAAGACATCACGAAACAAACCCCGATATCTCCAAAAGTACTAGGTAAAACTCCATATATCTCCTGAAGTATCATAAAGAAACTCCATATACTCCCCAAAGCATCACCAAATAGTCTCCATATACCTCCCAAGAGGAAGAAACATAGTGCCAAAACCAAGTCAGGTCACTCAACCATAGAGCCCCGTCTCCTTTCTCCTTTTTAATGAGGTCGGGTCACCCTATTGCCTTGGGCACATAGAGCCCCGTTACCCCCAACCCAAGTGACATAATAACTCATGGTTCAACAACCCGCTAGTTATCTGTAACTCCTTGGGGTGTACCCCCATACAATGAAGTGGGTCCATAGGTTTAACCACTCCATGGTAAATCCCATGACCCTATTCCAACACATTATGACATTAGAACCAGCATAACAATCCATTCAAATGCCAAGTGGAAAAATCAAAAGCCTTGGGCTAGGCTACAAATCTTTCAAATAGGAAGAGAAAGTTTTAAAACTAAGAAAAGAAAAAAATGGCTAATTAGCCTTGGTTAGTGCAAGATCCAAATATTAATGAAACAATCAAATAAATGCCCAAAATATAAGAACATGTCAATCAAGAAAATGGCTGGTTCTAGTGAAAAAGAGAAAGATTAATTTACGAATAAAATACGTAATGCAAAATAGCACATCACAATCACTATGTGGCCTCATACCGCCACCAAAGGGGTACTCATTGAGTTGCTGGCACTCGGACATCGCCTCAGCTCATGAAAATATACATGTAACCAGAAATGAGTATGTCAAATAATGTAACTGTCATCATCTCTACCTGAATCATCCCTCCATACTCCCACAAGGATCAACATAATCAAAATCACATAGGATTATTCAATGAACAATCTAATAGGAAAGAGCAGGGGACACAAGGTTGCATAAGTTGAGCCTAAGGTGGTGTGCACCCATAATATACTGAGAAAGCTCAAAGTATACTAAACAGATAGAAGTGGATTTTCAGTCTATAAGACTCCACTTCCTCACTCGTACTCGGCTCAAGATTATGAAAACCTAGTCCACGTCTCCTCTCTCCACACATACACTCTTGACAGCTTTATCCCCTTAGGTTCATCTAGTGTAGGGTCCACGATGTACACATAACTACATCACTAACAAAATGGTGATTCATGCACATTAACCATAACATCTTACGCATGGTATTTATATACAGGGTATAACACAATCACTACTTTCATGGGTTACGATACATCACATTACCACATCCTACACCCAAGGTGAAAATCACTATACACAAGGGATCATACTCACCATATGCCCCTAAATCACGACATGAACCATCACATAGTACATGAATTTTATTTATGAGGAACACAATGTCTAACCTTACAACATATAGTAAATTGTGATACAACAAGATGATGCACACAACTCAACACAATACGGTGATGACATCACGATAAACTGTGATTCACTTTACCTCAATTTTGACATAAAATACATCAATACATCTTCATATCACATGAAGCCAATTTTTTTAACATTTTGCACTTCACAATAACATTCCATTCACACACAACAAGGTGGTACACCAAACTCATATTTCTCATTGGACCCACGAAAAGGAGAGTCAATACTCTCATCACAAGCAAGAACTCACACGTGAATTCTTCATAGAATCCACACAAAGGAGGTAGAATAATCCCATTCTCAGCACATCAACATGAAAACAAATGCACACTTAGTGACATACACATTGTGTGTGTTAAAACTATCACAATTATGACATAGATCACATCACTCTTAAAACACATTACTCTTCCAATATTTATCAACATCATGAAACACCATCACCATCATGCAACCCATCATGTAACACCATCACCATCATTCAGAATCATCACAACTCCAATCCATCCCAAAGGTTCGAGAGCATGAACCTTACTCTGATACCATATGTAGTGCCCACATATTACACACCCAAATACAACAGTAAAATACCAGGATAATTTTTATTTTATTTTTTGCCTACAATGCACGCTACACACAACACAGCAAGGGCTCCAAGTAGAACAACTCAACAACCTATACGACACCTACATCAGTCACCAAATCACATAGACACATGACTACGCCATATACCTATTTATACCACACTTTACCAAATGAAAGAGTACTAGCAAAAACCCAACCAAGAGACAAAAGACTCAAGGATTGGCGAACCCACAACACATCATTTCTTTAATTGCATCTTTGTTACGATTAACATTCTAAGAACATTATTGTGCAAGGATAATTTTCTCCCTTTTTCCATCTACAAAATCTTAAGTTCATTCCTTTTTTTTTTAATTTACAGTTCGACCAATTTAGGTTGTCTTCCTTTATGCATCACAGAATTTTTATTTCCCTACCATTATCATTAAAGTACAATAACTTGCTAAAATTCCAAATTTGATTTATATACATACACACACACACACACACACACACACACACACACATATATATATATATATATATATATATATATATACATCCTTTGTTTTCTTGAAGTTTTGATCACACTATTTGACAAATCATATTCTTTGCAACCCATGAAAAAAAAAGTTTAAGTTATAAGTTCTCTAAAATTGACCTTAGTCCTAATCTCCAATCTCATGTGCAACATTATATCATATGCTCTTATATCGCACTAAGGTCTCGTTCTTAGCATCATCCCAAAACAAAAGAGATACGAAAGCACTTGTCTGACATCTTAAAGAAGTACAAGGCTAGGAGCATAATAAACTACACATGAATACAAGTGATCTATGTACACAAAGATCCCATGTCTCTGCATTTCACGATTCCGCATAAGAAATATTCTTTATTACTTAATGTCATAAATGACATAAAAAGGGATTAAGGGACAAGATTATAATTTCTAAGGTTCTCTAGAATCAACGTCTTTCAACTCAATTTCACATACAAGGAGTTAAATTACAGTTTTCTACCCACAAGTTAACATCCTACTCAACTAGGGTTTTAGTTTAATTCCAATATGCACCTAACGATCTACGCCTCCACTACATGTGATTTTAAGGCAAGCGGACATAATTATACTAAACCACATTCAAGAGAATGCCAAGATGTTATTTTGATAGAAACCAAGGTAGCACCGCTTAGTCGATCCTTCGAACAAGGATTCAAAAGGTGACTCCTAAGGCGGTCTTCAACACTCAGCCTAGTATCGGACCTGAAGAGAGTACATGCTTCTCGCGATTACCAAAACTAGAAGGAAACCGCATACTCTGGAAAAATTTGGACCATGTCGTTAAACCTAATGACTATGATGGTAACTCTAACTAGAGGTTTTATTTACCTAACCTAGGAGGTCTCATCAAGTGCAAAGTTTAAGGTCGTTCTACGGTTTTAAAATTCTTATATGGTAAAAAGGGGTCACACATGCAGCAAGCTATGCACGAATATTTTATTAAGGTTGAGAGTTCCCATTAAAACTCTTTATTATGTTGCAAGGTAAGAAGATAACCCAGTAATTAATTTAATCGTTTATTGAATACTGAGAAGGTACTACAATGTATTAACTTCGATTTCAATTTACTAAGTATAAATCAAAACCTTTTTTCCATACACAACTAAGAAACAAAATGAACAGGTGATTAGATGCACATTTCCTAAGTATCCCTAAAAATAACATATCATGCATATTAAAAAATTTCATTTATAACTTTTTTGTAACAAGAGACTGCATTAGATAGTTATTCATTTTACAATGACCTATAAAAATTACAATAATAATAATTAAATCACAAATCACCCTTTTTGTCCTCATTCTTCCATCCTGCAAAACCCACGTGAGCATGATATCGCTGATAAATCACCGGAATGGCATCCACCCTAAGCAATAATAAGTATCATATTTCGCTTTCCCATTTACATCTAACAATAATTACAATTTGCAATCGAAATAAAAAGGTCTAGGAACATGTATCCATTGCATTTCATTTTTCTTCATTTTATAAACCCAGGAGAGAGAAAGAAAAAGGAAGAGAGAGAAAACATCATTTTGTCAAAAGTTCCAATACACAAAACAAGTTTCATTATAGTGTTTTAAATAGTTATTTACATGTGTTAAAAGTTTCCAGAGTGATTTGGCAACCCTACGAGGGTCCGCAGTTCTCTACTTTTACATTTTCTCACTAGCTACAAAACGTACAAAATGAGCTCAGAGGCTAAGAAACTACTTCCAAAGGTTATCTCCCAATGAACATGCACACCATGAATAACTTTCTACATTTCCCGCACATACCAAGAGTTCATAAAGAATCGACGGAATTGAAAAAGAGTGAATGGTTTGCATTTGGCGGCTAGTTTTCCGGGGCCACTGGTCATAGTTCACCCAGTTGTAAAGAGACAAAAGTTAGCTCAAGTGGCCCAGAAAATCATGTCCAAAATGACGTTTTATGGAAGAGCACAAAAGAGACATCTCCTAATAGTTCCCCTATATAAATAGAATTCATGAGAGTCGACGGGACTGAGAACTAGAGAGCCATTTTTAAACGGCAACAAGTTTTCTGGAGTGACAAGAAAAATTGGGCCAGTTTGACCTCGTCAAACTACAACCGGAGGCCTATAAAATGGCTTCGCCAAACTATCCCAAAAGGTGATCTTTCCTATACTTGAATGTTCCATGCATTTTTCTAGTATAAACTCTAGAGGTTTGCGAAGACGGGAAGTAATTTCTCCATCCAGGTTTCAAATGGCGATTCAAAATGAAAGCCAACTTTTTAGATTTAATAGCTTTCTACTGCTGTAAACCAGTGTAACAGGGCTCCTAAAAGAGTGTCAAAAGGATGTCATATGTTCATTTTGGGTCAAACCAAAGGTCAAGGTGACTCCTCGTATACCAAGGTACACGAATGAAACTTCACATCTCGTTTCCAGAGTTGCGAAGGGTACCTAGTGAGTCTCTGAAAATTACAAAATTTAACTATTTAAAACAAGGAGAAGGTCAACTTTATCAATGGGAAGTCAAATTCATCTGGTCAATAAAATGATATTGGAGTGATCAAGAAGGGTAAGAGTTTTCTAGATCATCTCGAAGTGAGGGTGATAGTTCATGGTTTAAAGTAGATGAGTTATAATGGCTTCGAGAGTTGCGACACAACACTTTATTGTTTTGAAATGAGTTGAAGAGACATTTAACTGTATATAAAAATCCTAATAATTTAAAATTCTATTTAGTTGCAAAAGATAACTAAAACATGAGAATTATGAGAGGTAAGGGAAGAAGAACCATGCCTGGAGAATGAATTTAGTCAAAGCCACAGGCTTGGGTTTAGTCTCTTGCTTGGCACTTCGTCAACCAAACCACGAGCGTCCTCAGCTCCACCATTTAACATACATGTCTATCAATAAAATCAGTAACTACATACTTGAAAACCATTCTGCTATTCTGATCACATTTCTCCTACCTTCTGGATTCGACCCACCACTTGCTGAGCATGATCAAAGGGTTTCTTATTGTTGTTGTTTGGATAGGATGAGATCTTCCTCCTTTTGTGCGTAGCCTCAAATCTTGCAACCATTAGACCATGATTTTTTGAAGGCATTTAGTCAAACACTTCACATGCCTTAAGCATGCCTCCACATTTTTCACATTCTCATGTGCTCATCAAAAACCAGCAAACATAATGATTAATTCTAGGCATGATTCTACAAGAGGCACTCATGCCATCAAAGTATTTATAACCCCATGCACTGAACCTACCAGGCTAAATGCTAAGTAAACAAAAATGAAGCTTACATGGTCAGGGTATGTTCCATAAGACCACATCTCTTAAGGCATTCTGCCAAACACATCTCAGTCCTTTTCTACACATCCATTTTGTGCATATGCTGCCATCATGGCATTCCATGAGACAACATTTCTTTGAGGCATTCTATCAAACAGTTCAATGCCTTCTTAATAGACCCCATTTTTTGTTTATCCTGCTATCATTGTAGTCCTGGGAGACCGCATATCTTTCAGGTATTTTTTCAAACAGTTCACATGCATTGTGTATGCCTTCACATTTTGCATACAAGCAGATCTGGGTACCTGACAAGACATTAAGGGATATTATCTCCCCATGATGCTTTGATGGATGTCCATGCACAGTTCTAAAGCTCCCATTTTGATAGCAACTAGGAAGATATCAACAAAGGTTGGGGTGTGGCTTCAAACCAGCCAACCGTATTTTCTTGGAAAGGTTCCAATGCAGTTTCAACAAAACCATTTTGTGCATAACCCGAAATCATTACAGTCCATGGAACCACATTTCTTCCATGCATTTAGTCGAATAGAATGCATGCTTCCACGTTTTTACATACGTATCTACTAGGGCACATGCGACTGCCACATCTGACAAAATTTCTTTGCATTTTTGGCCTTGATGGGAGCCCACGCAGTCCAGGCATGGGCCGGAAGGGTGTCTTGGCTATTTGACAGAGACCAAACACACAACAAACCTCCTCCATTTTTCTTGATCTTCCCACACAGGTATGTGGCGCGGCCTGGGAGGAAGATGGAAATGGCTATGGAGTCTGGCTTTGCATGAATCGCTGCATTTGCATGAAATTTTCCAAGGTTGTTTTAACAAAATAATTTTTTTGTGAGCAGATCCTGCACGCCCAAACTATCCGCCCATTCCAAAAGCAAAAACAAACCCTAACTCACCCAAAAGAATCACGGGCCTCATATTTTTTTATTTTTTTATGATTTCCTCCCCTTTGCCCTAATCCGCCCCTTTTACGGCTTTTCGATTTTATTTACTTTTAATTCCTTTTATATTTATTTATCTATTTCTTTTGTTTGTTTTTAATCTAAAAACGTCCTAAAACCCTAAATCGAAGTAGACAAATAAACAAAATATAACTTAAAGTCAATCCATTACCAGAGGTGAAATTTCGACACAAAAGTGACTGATCGAAGTCGGCGATACGAGTTATAATAGTATTATAAACATTATTTTAATAAATTTACAGCTTAATAATGATAATAATTATTAATCCTATTAATGTTGACGACCCGACAAACTCGAAGAGCTGAGAACCAAAATTTTTCCTTTAACCGGATAACCGTCCATGACGCTACGGGGTCCACAGTTTGGGGTGTCGACAACGACCCGACAGGCAAGAAGGAGAGGGAAGGTGAAAAATCTTCACTGCGACCTAGACACGGTCAACAAGAGCACACCCACAACCATCCCATGCTTAGCAGCATGGTCTTCATGTCAGGAATAGGGGGAACATCTGACGGGTATTACATAACATAACATTTCAGAACTAAAGACATGGAAATCATAACAAGACACTCGTGTCTTACATGTCATACCCATTCCAATTCATGATGACTATCGGAAATAGGATAGACATGTAATGGCTTAGGTCATTATGTGAATGTATCTTATCCTATAGGAATCCCAAAGTGGTGTTGTCATGATCTGCATGACCCAAAATTCTAGCTATGATAATCGTATCTTCATTGTATGAAATTTGAATTAGATGCATGATTACTTAAGATTTTTAATAGTGAACTTAATAATCTAAACAATGGAAATGAATCCTGATGACTATGACTGGAATGGTTGTGAGGTGAAGGGTAGAAGATTTTATAAGAATATATGTAGTCCGGGAATCTAGCTTGCTAGCGCAACACCAAATAACTATGGCCATAGTAGTGCATGTAACTGGATGCATTGTATGTTCACCAATTCTTCTTGTTGCAGTGTCAAGATTTGGATGGTGGCTATTGTGTTGAATTTTGAAGGAAGCTAAGAATATGTCGAAGTTCGTGATCCTATAATAAGGCTTAACCAAATGATACATTGGGTGTATTGGCTCATAAAATTGTTTAAGGGGGTTGAGTAGGATCTGTATACTCTTATAGTTGCACATGGTTATTATAGATTGTATGATGGGATTTTGAACATTAATTAATTTTGATTAAACCTTATTGTTGCTGAAAATGATGTTTGCATTCTATCATAAAATAAAATAAAAGATGGTTTACTCTTGTATGATGTATATTGATTGTTGTGTGTTTAAATTAGTAAAGCATTAATCAGTATTTAATAGTTAGTATAAAAAAATTCCATAGTTCCGATGAAGTAAAAACATGTGTTACATAATTCACCTAGCATTTATAGTAATAGATAAATGTCTATATTCAAATCACCTTTTACCAAGTACACAAAAATAAATTTTCTACTAGTCGGTATAATAATGTTGTTGGATAGTAGCATTATGCTATTAGTGAAATATTTCATTTCAATTTGTGGAACTCACCAAGATTTTGAAAGTATTTTTTATAATTTTTTTATATTAGGTAATAGTTTAGTTGTGGGGGACCGAAAAACCAACAATAAAAAGAGTAAGGATAACCAGATAACCACAAAACTAGCATGGTCCTAGCATGGACAAAAAAACCTGACTAAGACACGGTCCCCAACAAAGGGCATGGAAGATAAGGCCGATAAGAGTCACCATACAAGTATACACACACATACACACAACCCCAAAGACAAATAAACAAGACAAACCAGACTAGTCCGCCAAAGGTTCTAAAGTGTCTTCTTTTTGTTTCTTCTAGTGCAAGAGCTAGGACCTTGGTCCAAGTTAGTAGGGACCTGCTCTAGATTCATTTGACTCAATTTCTTGATATCCATGGCCTCTCGTAGTCTCCTCATCATCTTCCGAGCTACCGAGATTGAGCGTCATTTTCCTCTTCTCATTCTCCTATCTCGGT
The DNA here is from genome assembly GCA_018340775.1 of Taxus wallichiana var. yunnanensis. Classification (NCBI taxonomy): domain Eukaryota; kingdom Viridiplantae; phylum Streptophyta; class Pinopsida; order Cupressales; family Taxaceae; genus Taxus; species Taxus wallichiana. The sequence continues at coordinate 485,737,000 of CM031238.1, forward strand.
CTCAACCAGCTCCTCTTCCTCCTCCATACCGTTGGACTCCATCTCTTCCTGCTTCATCTTATTTTCCAATTTAGCCACCTAATCTTGCATAATATAGAGCCTTTGTTCTGCATAATTTTGTTAGCTTGAATTCCATTAATTCTATTATCTTGGGTTGCTAATTCGAGATGCCACTCCCTTAGATCCTACACAATATTCTTTGTGATTTTGAAAAATGCATCAATAGCCACTTGTATGTTATCCATTTTAGGATCTCTACTACTAACCCTAGGATTGTAACCCATGATATCCTTACCATTAGAATATTCCTCTTCCTTAAATCATAAAGGGATTCCACCGCAACATCCTCACTAGCCTTCGCCCTAGGGATTTAAATCCTTCTCAAACTACTAACAATAACTTCCTCATTCGAGGAATGGTCTTTGGTTCATGAGGTAGGGGAGGGTTACCATTTTGAAAAATCAACAAGATAAGGCCATGGTGGAGTGGGGTATCAACCTTATCATCCTTGAATTATGAGATGGAAATGAAAAGGGAGTGCAATGTAAAAAAAAGGAAAGCTCATGGCTTTGTTGTGCCTAAAATAATTTAACATAGAAAAATGGTGAGTTTAGATCTTGTGGAATTTACCCTCGAGATTCATGTACCTTATGATAACCTTACAAACATCCACCAAACATTTTGGAAGGAACATCCAAGCAATGCCATCATCAAACAGGTGGACTGTTTCACTAGGGCCAAAGAAGGTCAAAATTTCTTAGTTCTTGTGTTTCTTGTCCTTAAACAACTTCAATCCCTCCATATACATTCCTTGGTATCATCAATTAACTACTCCATAACTTGAAATTCCATAAATCTTACCTTCACCCTGCCATGGTACTAGGCATTTGTAAAATCAAGGGTAATTTTAAGATCTTTACTCTTAATTTTCTTTATATACTCAGTGAACCCACCCTTACAGAGCAACCTCCAGATAGTAGCATCTTGTTTAATCTGCAGGAAAGAAGTAGGCTCCATTCGAAAGTGATATCCCCCATCGAGAAAACCCGGTAATTGTTCTTGCTGAAATTTTGGATACTCGAATTACCACACACCGAACTTCTTTTTCTCTTTTTCACCGCCATCTCTTTGGGCTTATAGCTATTCCCAAAAAAATCTCCATATCACCACTAGATCTCTCGTGGCTCGTGTGAATTGTCTTACCTAGGATTTTCATGATTAATGATTTGGTTGATGTGGCTCCAAGGAACATTTCCAACCCATTCATGCCATTCAACTAATTCATTACCCCAATTAACTAACTTTTCATCACTTTGATTTCTTTCTCTATACACGTGGCATAAGATCACCTCAGCAAAGGTGGATAACAAACTATAAGCCTTCACAATCATGTTTTTGGCATTCCACCCATCTTACAATTACCTCTATAACTTTAATGATTGACAGGAATCTCCTTCTTCTATCATATCTAGAAATTATCCAAGTAATGTCTATGGTATTTTTAGGCGGGGTCTTAAAATTTACCATGTGGGTATTACACCATCCCGATTGAGTAGTATCACTTGTGAGGAATACAAAATTTTATCTATAATAAGGGCCCCATTCTTAATTGATTGATGGTTATAGTCTGTATTCAAAAATTTTCTGGTATGTGTACTCCTTCATACAAGCATTGGTGAGTGAATTTTCCAAATCCCTAGGAATCTTAACATACCAAGCCAAACATTTTCCTCTACTATTTAAATAGTTTGTTCAAAATAGTCTATGTTCCAAATTTCATGTAATCCAAATTCAACCCAACTTGAAAATAAATTATCAAAAAAATAATCTTATCATTTTTTATTTCTTATATTCTAGTGTGAAACATTTCTTGAAAATTAATTATAAAAAAAAATCATATTCTTTCGTTATTATTTAGATTATTAGTTTAAAATAGTTTGTGTTTTACATCTTGTATTTATCCAAATTCAATCCAATTTCAAAATCAGTTGTAAAAAGATCTATCCCTTAAAAACATGAAATCAAAATCACAATTTAATCAATTTCAATTAAGGTTTGATAAAATCAAAATCATCCTAATCAAAATTCTTGTCTTTGGGATATTCACTTTATTCAAATCTAAGCATGTCACTCCTATCAATAAAAGTCCTATCTTTTGAATATTAAATATTCTCAAAGCTAACATGTCTTAATCAGTTTGATCATACTCTAAACCCAATCCTATCCAATAATTTAAATTCTTATCTTTTGATTATTCACTTTATTTAAAGTTAAGCATATCAATCTCAGCTTTACTCAAAGTCATAATTTTTGGATATTCATTTTATCTAAAAGTTTAAGGAAATCATACAAATATGAATTCAGATCAGATTAATATTTATAAATCATATTCATCAATATCACCTTTTACTTTAAGTTTTTATCCTTTTTAGTACAAAATGGTGGAAAATCAAACCAAACACTATGTCATCTTTGGCAAAAAAAGACAAGAATCCTTTTGACATAGATAGTTTTGATGAAGAGGAAGAAGTTAAACGAATTGAGGTTTTAGAAGAAGAGTAGACATAAATTGATGAAATTTTAAGAAAAAATAAACATCAATTTCTTCTTCATCTCATAGAAATGGGAGCTAAACTACCTTCGGATTTTGGTGATGAAAATTTGAAACATCTTATAGATTCTAGAAAAAGAGAGAAATATAATGCTTCAACGAATACATCAAATGAAGCCTTATTTTCCAAAATTTAAGATATGACAAAGGAAATTTCTAATATGGCTTCTAAATTTTTTAAAGGAAATAAAGATAAGGTCTAACCCAATAATGAAATAGAAAAAACATTGGACATTCCTCTTCCAATTTCTCCATTCTCTCAAGTATGGTAAATCATGAAAGAAATAATAATTGGGATACAAAAAAAAATGAAACACTTCAAATTTAAATAAATTTTCCCGTATCCATTTAAAAGGAAATGTTTCATATAAAATTTCCTAAATCCTTCGAAACCCCTAAAATTGACAAGTAAAAAGGAAAGAATGACCTTAGAGAACACATTAAATAACTATTCATGGCATGCTAATAGGCATCCTATAATGATGTTTATATTTACATCTTTTCCTAAAATGTTTAAGAGGACAAGCCCTAGATAAGTTTTTACACCTCCCATAAGGCTTAATCACAACCTTCACTGACTTATCAAATAATTTTGTTAAACACCTATCCTTCAATCTAGATTCAAAAGTCAATATGATAGACCTTTGTAATATGAAACAAAGGAGTAGTGAAACATTCACATCATTTCCTCAACAATGGAGAGGAATTGAAAGCCAATTTCTTTTTTCTATACCTAAAAAATAATTAGTGAGAATTTTCATTCCAAACCTTAATATGGAACTATCATTTGAAATGCAAGTTATTTGCTTAAAAAAATTGAGGATGCCATTGAAAAAGAGCACAAATCAAACGTTCTCTCATTTCCAAGGGTATAATTAAACCTCATTTTAGATATCAATGCAATAAATTAAATTAGAAATATTAAGATAAATAAAAAATCTTGAAATGAAATTGAAATTTTGTAAATGATGGGGTCATTGATACTCACCGTGTTTGAAAAATTTAAAATTAACCATAAAATACAACTAAGTGAAACAACTAACCAATCGTAATATCTAACAAAGAAACTACTCCCCCTAAAGTCATATGAAGAAAATTCACACCTATTGGAGAAATTTCTTTTAGTGTCCTTCACCAATTAGAAGGTGCTAATATGGTAAAATTTCTGATCCCAAGAGCCTTTGAAGAAGGGAAAATAAAACCCATATGGTACAAAAAACAAGAATATTGTGAATATCATTGCATTAACAAACACTCTACTGATCGTTGTTTAAGACTTTTTCATTACATCCAAGTTGTAATAAACCATGGAGATATTGAAATAGAAAGCAAAAAAAAAAAAGTAACACAGTGAATGAGATACTAACAATGTTTAAGGATCCATTTCTAAAACATGATACAAATAATAAAGTTCTAAATAAGGGACAATCCTCTAATAATGCTGATTTCAGTTCCATTATTTCCTTCATTGATCAAACACCTCATTCTATAGCCATTGTAAAAATCAATAATCCTACTTACGTCATGATAACATGACAAAAAAATCTTTTGTACATGTGGTCAATCTTCCTCTACATCAACACCTTATCCTTCAATTCCTAATCCTCATCCCAATGCTAAGTCTTCTTCTCACTCATATGATATTTTCAATCAATTAGAGAAGACAAAAACATAAATATATAATGTACTTATTAAATTCATCACCAAAACTTCAATACATCCCTACTCATGCAATTTAAGAGGCACATGTTCCTAAGGATATCAATATTCAGCAGTTTCAATCCTTAATTGCCAATCTCTCACCAAGTATTCCAATTATTTCATTTGGTTGTCATGACCTTTTGAATACAAACATCCAAAATAAAAATTATTTTATATCAAATTATTCATCACCCATCATAATATAAAAATGGTTCTTATTGATAATGGAGACATATTGAATATATGTTCCATGGAATTTTTAAAATGCGTTGGTCATAATAAAGAAACTATAGGAGCTAATATCATTACTATTCATGGTTATGATAATAGTGAGAGACAATCTTCAAGAACTATCACGTTATCCATAAATATTTAACCTCAAACATTGGACAAAGTTTTTCATTATGTTTATGTAGAATCTTCCTATAATATTTTCTTTATTCATCCATAGATTCATGTTATGCAAGTTTTAACTTCTACCTTAAATCAATGTATAAAGTTTCCTTATAAAGGTAAAGAGTTTACTCTAGTTGCGATACAAATACGTTTGAATATTGAAAACTCCTTAAAGAGAGATATAAGATCAAAATTTATTGTCCTTATGTAGATAGATCTATATATCCTTACATCATTCCTTTGACATATGAAAACTCCATTGATCTGAAGATCCTTTCAAAACTTCAACCTTCAACATCCAATTCTATACCCAAATTTAAATTCCTTGACAAAGTTATTGGTAAGTATGATTAAAAACACTTTTCATATTGAAAACTACCTTTATCTCCATAAATCTATGGTAAACTTAATTCTCCCCATCTCAAATAATCTCTCATTTACAATCTTGGTACAACTAGTTGGAAATGGTTTGGATATCTAGATGATGAACACATTAAAGGTTATGTGGGCTCTTAGCCATACAAATATTCTAATTGACTAATAAAAATATCTTAAGTACAATAAAGCACATAAATGATGATAAACATGCAATGGAAAGGTAAAGTACTTGAAAAGAATGAACTAGATCATATTGATCTACCCGAGTATATAAAAATCTCTATCTCCATGGCTTAGATTTCAACATATTTGAAAAAAAGCAAAAACATCTGAAGTAATGACGAGTGGTGAGGATAATGACTCAGAAATTGAGATAGGTTCAACACATATCCTCTTTGTTGACTTGGCTATTACCTTTTTATTTCAAGACTTTTCCATTCATATCATTGAATTCAACATTATGCACTCTTTTCTTATCAATCAATACCAACAAAATTACATAGCTACATATCTATTTCAAAACGATGAAGCCATCAATGATTTCTTCACCACTCGAGACCTTATTCCCTTACCATTCATAAGAAGGGATTCAATATTGACCTAAATGAAGATGATTTTTAGTGCAAATACCCAAGTCCACAAAAGAAAGAAAAACAAAAAAATAAAAATCTCTCATAGTGAAAACCTTATCCAATTTTTTGAGAGAAAAAGAAATAAAATGGGAATTAGATGTAGAAGGTTAAAGTTTGGAAACTTCAACCTTATACATCCAATTCTTTGAGGAAAAAAATAAAATAAAAGATAAAAATTATAAAAACTAAAAGGACGTATCTTATCATGCCACACTTTATTTCCCCCTCTCCGTTAGTGGTGGATCATTTCAATTATCATTATTGTAAAAATTAAGATGGATATATAAAATTAAAAAAAAAAATATAGATAAATGAAATAAAAAGAATTATATATATAAAAAGGGGGTAGGTGGTGGTTCGATGGAGGAATGCATGCATGACGTGTGGGTGTAGGCCCGAACAAGTTTTTAATTATTGATAGTAATTTGGAAACTATCCAAGAAGATGTAATTGTTAGATGTAAATTTACCCCTCAACCTTTTCATCCTCTTCCTTACCTACACCGTAGGATAAGATCTTTGACCAAAGTTGTTTGCATGGTTTTGTGAAATGACCTTTTATACTTGTCTCTTCCTCGCATAATAATACAAGTACCTTGTTTTATATCCGAGTAATTAACCACGGTGAAACCAAATTTAACGTTATCGCAATTGGATTTTTGTAGTGAGTATATAGTCATATCTTTTTTACTATTAATGTAAAATCAGGGTTATGTACTTTCATAATTAATTAAAAAAAACATTGTTAAGAACTATACTAAATGGACCTCTCTCTATTATCCATCCTAAAATCAGTTCCATTATGGATTAAACCAGCCTTACACATGGGGATAAATCTACAACCTTAATATCTTCTCATTTTCATGTATACAATTGTTTGATATGGATTTGTATCTCGTATCTCGAGGAGGGTTCAATGTCTCGAGTGGAAAGAAAACCACCGCCTACTATTGTTTTGTGTCTCGTATACGAGGAAGAAGAAAAATAGTGAGGATTAGAAAGTGTTCATTTGGGTATAATTTTTAGATTTATTGATTTTTCTTCTTCTGCGTACCTATACTACATGCGGTGTAACTTTTGTAGCACCATGCTTAGGGTAATTTAAGGCTACCACTCCATTCTCCCGCACTTTATATTTTATTCGAGTAGTCATTGTATTGATTAAGATATTAGAAGTTCCCTTTCTTTCTACCCCATGCATGTCTTTGTAATATTTGTCTCTTTCAGTCTTCCTCTATGTGAAACCCCTCTTTGTTAAAATGTTTCAGTTAGATGCCCAATCCCAATCCATTTAAGTATAACTTCAACATCAATGGTCACGTGTCCATTTTGAAAGGAACAACCATTGGGTGTAACATACATGAAAATTATGTGCTAGGAAAAGAGCTTAGCATGGGTGATTTTGGTATAATGTTGTGGTAATGAAACAAAAATATAAACCCATAAATTATCACACCATTGGTTATTTTGATGATACACACAAACTATTCGACAACATGCTTTGTGGAGATGTGGAATTGAGCTCCACAACTTTGGTATTTTCCTAGACTTCATCTTTCATAATTTTCATATTTTCAGTTCTTCATTTGTAATGAAAAAAAAATATAAACCCATAAATTATCACACCATTGGTTATTTTTAAGTGAACTTGAAGTAAAAATAATAAAAACTTCACCTATTGACTTAAACAAATCCGAACTCGCTCTTGGTTTGCTAAGCAGTTGTCTTTAAACCTAATTTTGAGATGCTTTAGAAATTTCATAACCAAAGTGGATAGATCCAACCCCTCAAGTTGGCTAGTTGAGTTTGAGTTTCCTTTACACTTAGCTAACATCCCTTGGTAAAAGTTAGTAAATCACGATTTTTGGACACTCGTAAAATAACCTTCTCAATCTCGAAGAGAGAACATGTCAAGTTTTGTATATGTTCCTTGTTAAGTGGGGAGTCATATCAAGCCTTAGATTGACCATTTTTTCTCTACTCACTACCCCTCTTAAAGTCAAGTTACCCTCATTTTGTAGTTTTAGGAAGCTATTAAAAGTGAAAAGTTGGGTTTCGTTTCGGTTTTTCGTTTGGACCCTAAGAAAAGAAATGATTATCTACCTTCACAAACCTCTAGTATTTTTATCTACAAATTACATGAAACCATTAATTCAAATAAAAACATCACTAGCTAGTTTTCCAAAGGAGATTTGCAGACCTCTGGTCACTGTTTGACCAAGTCAAAACTAGTCTAATTACGACTGATGGCTTCAAAACTAGTGGCCAATTATAAACGATTTGTTAGCTCTAAGCTATGTCACTCTTGTGAATTCTCGCATATAGGAAAGCATGTATAAATTTACCTGTTGTGCATTTTCCCATCATAAGATAGTTTTTTAGCGTGGATTCTTGCCTTCCAAGCTAAAATCGATGTTCTTGCAACTAGTAGAAAATGTAAAAGAAGGTCATAGGACCCTAGTAAAGTCAATAAACCGTCATGAAAAATTATTAACACTTATAAATAACTATATGAAAATATATTTTTTGGCTTGTTTGAGAAATTTATTTTTGGAAAATAGTGTTTTCTCTCTCTCTTTCTCTCTCCTCCCTTAGTTAAGAAATGAAGTGTATTGAAATGATTATATATCTCTAACCCTCTCTGGTTGTGTGTGATATTCTGAATATGTACATGAACAACTAAAAAGGTTAATTATGCTATATTTAGGTTTATTCCATGCCATCATTGTGTTGAGCACGCACCGGTTACAGGTATCGAGACACAGAGAAATTAAAGTGTACTAGTGATTCTTAGTAACTTGTTATTTGGAAAATGTAATTGTATAGGTTATATCAACAATATTGTTATATATCAAAATGTTTATTATTGAATTCTATAATGAGTATAGATTGTCATTATTTTTGGGTGTTAGGGAAATGTATATTTAATCATGGGTGTTATTTTGATTTATAATTATAAATTGTAAAAAGTTGGATATTTATGTTAACTAAAATTGAATTTGACATCTTATAGTGCATTTTCAATGTGAAATTAATGATTAAATCTCTGGTGTGTTGTTTATTTACCTTGAAAATGTAGAAAGGAAATATAAATAAAACAGTCAACCTTAGTATAAAACCCTTGTATGACTACCCTTCTCATGTGATCCTTCATAACGTAGAAAACTAAAACCTTAGGGTGAACCCAAATCATTATACTCAATGACACCTTCTATATTAAATAATAAAAGCCCAAGTTTGTTATTATCATCATATCCTCGTATATTTAGTGATGTTGTCACGAACCCGATAATTAGGAACAATAATGGATAAACATTGCCTAGAGTATATGTGGCTTCCTTCTAGGATTGGTAGTCATGTGTGTAAAGAATGATAATGTTTTCTCTTAAGATAGTACTCCATGAGAAACCAACCTTAATATAATGTAAACTCTCTTGGTTCAAAGCATAATTAGAATGAAATGCTTTAGGTGGAAAATATCTTCAACTACCCTTTGAAAGTCATCTTTAGGAGTTGGGGTTATAGATGAATTCCATACCCAATTTCAGTTATCATTTTAGTTCTATAAATACAATAATAAGTGTCAATTTTGGAATATAAAAAAATTATTAATTTATGCTTAGTTGTGAAAATGTAACAATGTGATGACTTGATAGGAGAAAAGTGAAATTTAGATCTTTCTTGTAACGTTTTTAAACCATTTTGTTGTGAGAAATGGACTCGATAACATGTAAATATTAATATGAATATTAATATTTTAAATGATGTACTATTACGTCTTGCCCTCCTACTAGTCCTATTTCATAATGAATGTATGATGTGAAACCATATAATCATGTTCTTAGAGATGATTCCATAGGAGAAGAACTAGTAGTCTAAATTTCCTTGTTAACAAATGTGTTACATAATTAATTGTAAAAGAGGTAGGTGAACCAAACTAAGTGAAATAATTTTAAGATGAATGTAAATGACTTGAGTGGATCCTATGTTTTTAGTTACCTACACATGAGAATATTGAGTTCAAACCTCTTAAACCGGGCTCTTAATCAAAAGTGTTAGCTTAGCAAGAAGTATTGAAGTTACCTTGGGTTTCATGAAGATTGTGGTAAATAAGGGTGTTCAATTACTCTTGTTTTGACCTCGATAATGTGTAAATTATGAAGAGAAAATAATTTGATTTATTATATTATCTTCTTGAGATTAATGGTATATGAAACCATGAAATTACGTTACCCAAAATTCATTTTAGTGTGTTAGAAGGCCTTTGGAAGTATAAGTGAGTTAGAGTTCTCTCGTGTATTATGTGTTTAATGTTTTTGTGGATAATGATATTAGAATGAAATGTTTGGTGTGAAATCACTCCCCTAGAGTCTTGAGACCCTAAATATTGATAAAGTTTTGTGTAACTTGATATTATTTAAAAGAAAACTAAAAAAGATGAAAGTAATAGCATAACTCTAATAAGATCACGAGTAAGTGAGGTATTGTTTAGGGGAAAAGGGTAAATCATATTTTTCCTCATAACATAATTATACTTTGTTTCGTGCTTTTGAAAGGAGGGGTAGATTTCTCTTAGTGAGATTAAAATTTTGTGAGAACATGAATTCATATGGAAAACAATGTGTGATGTAAATATTAACAAGGCATTGAATGATAATAAGTTCATAAAAAAATTAAACATGACAGATGGATGGAGGAATATATGGAAAGGGAACTTGGACCCTAATCTCCTTTAAATCTTAATATTACTTTCCCAACTGTAGGTCAGTTCTTCTTGTGTAATGAAGGTAACTCTAAACTTTAAGTAAACACGTTTTGGGAAAAAACCCTTGGCATAAGATCCAACATCAGGGTAATTTTTATGTGTTTAAAAATTAGATAGAACTAATAAATAATTTATGGATATTATTATAGCAGAGAATGACTCAAATTCTAGTGTACTTATTAAAAGTTAGATTTTAAATGAAACCATCATAGGAAAAATGTTAAATGCAATAAAGAAAAATGCAACCTAGTTTTAAGAGGAAGGAGGTATACATGTTAAGTGTTCTACAAATAATTAAAGTCAAATGATGAAAATAGGATTGTAATAAACATGTAACCATGAAAACAATGTGTCGTAGAAGATTCTTAATTGTAAGTGTATATTGTTGGATTGTTGTATATACTAAGTGATTTGGGGAAAGGGGCCTTGATGTGCATCAAGATTTTTAATATTATCTATGTGGGTTCATGGTTGTGAAAACATATTATGCATCGTGCATTATCGTTAGTGATCTCATGTGGTGTCATGTTTTGACTAATGTATGTCAAAAAAGTATTCTAGTTTTATCGTTGTATTTGTGTGTCAAAATTATGGGCGTGACATATCTCATATTGAAACTCTTTTTGGTGGAACTAGAGAGAGGGGAAACTCCTTCATGCTTGACAAAAAATAAAATAGAGGATCTATAGTAACACACAACATATTTTAAGAAAAGACATTGTTATCCAAAACTAGCCCCGTGATTATTTTAGATCTAATGCTTTAGAAATGGACTTAGCCATTTTTACTGCAAGTCTATGACAGCTTACACGAATGTAAAATTATCTTTCTATAATGCTTCGGCCATTGGTATTAAAAACCCACTGGATACTTAGCTTAATCTTTGGTAGGTTGCTATTAAAAAACCACAGGACAAAGAAAATGGAAACCTACAAAACAAAGGTCAAAGGGCTAGTTTTGTGTGAACAGGATTAAAGCCATGGTATAAACAAAAGTATAAGGACATGCAACACATATCAAAGACACTAGAAAGACCATGTGGCAGCACCCCGATAGTCTCCAAGATAGATCCATTCCGTAAACCTCAAGTCCACAAGATAATCCACAGTTCATATTTCATTGGGTCCGCAAAGTCAGACAAGGTCAAAGGGGTTACATGCAAGAAATTCAAAAAAGAATTTTTTTTAATAATTCCCTCAGAATTAGAAACAGGGATGTGAAGAGCTACATGGAACCACCGCACTTTCTCTCATTTTTTATTCTAACAAATGTGAAGTCCCATCCAATCAGATCTAAGCATGAAGAAGACAGACTGAAAGTCCTAACATGGGGGTGACGTGGAGCTTCCCTATTGGCTCACACTTTGTAATTGTTAGAAGAGACTATCAAAATTTTTAAAATTCATAAAGGTGTGGAGCTTCCTCATTGGATGATGGTTCATGGAGGTTAGAGTAAGAAATCAAAAGGACTAATATGTGAAGTACACAGAGCCTTATCATTGGCTTACACTTCACAATGGTCATTCAAAGGGTGAAATTGGAAGGAAGTGTGGCTATTTCTCATTTTATCACATTCCTAAGGGACTAATAAGGGTTTGACATGCAAAGAAGCATGGATCCCTTTGATCGTCCACATTTAAAAATTGTCATGTAGAGGCTAAGTACAGTCGACTCCTCAAGGAATGTGGCAAGATCTCATTTTCTCAATTTTCAAAAGGGGAAGAAGGAGAGAAAATTACTTTCTATCATTACAAATAAATGTGGCAAAGACTTATTCGTCCATATTTATTAATACATCATACCTTTATTAAGTGAAGGTAAAACATAGGAAAAGGAAGATAGGAAGAAAATCCTGAAACTGTAAACCAATGAGAGGTGGACTCTTGGAAAAGTAAAAAGTAACACACACATGGTCAAGGGAGATCCCCGAGCTAATAAAAGGTGATCACTTGTCAAATTATTATGCTTCCCGGTGTAGACACCTATAATTTGGATCAAGAAATTGCACTAATCACACCCTTTCCTTTAAATTAATGACATATTGTTAATAATGCACCTTTTCTCTTCTATCCTCATTAATTAATTACATTACGCTAATTAGTTAACTCTTCTATCAATCAAAAACATCAATTAATAACCTTCCATTAATTATTCCCCCTTTCTATTTAAATTAATTAATTATTCCTAATTAATTAACTCTCTTCTATTAGATTAATAAATCGTCATTTATTTGATTAAATTCCTCTCATAGCTTAGATCATACTAACTTTCTTCTCAAATGCTTCTATAAGCTACACCTACCTATTAGTTGATCACTTTTGATTAATTAATGCACCCCCCTCAATTCCCATGGATCACTAATGAAATATTAATCTCTTCTAAAGCAAACTTAAAGTATGCTTATCCTAACTAACCTATCTTTGCTATTATCCCACATGTAATAGGATGCAAAGCTTCTTCAAACCATTGGGTTATAAAAGGAACCCTCCTCCAACCTTTCTACTTACACCTTTGCATGCTTATAACATAAACTATAGGAATTTTCATCTTTGAGCATCTTCCATTAGTGTTGAGCTAGGTATCTTCATCTTGCATTCATCCATCCAAGCCTTTTGAGTCATATGGAGAAGATCAAGGAGGTCTTGTAGCCAAGTCTTGATTGAGATCCATTCTCAAACCCTTGGGATCAAACAAACTATCACATTTTGATAGCTAAGGATCTACATAGGTCCATCTCTTGTTTAGCTTTCAAAGAGTAGAGGATAAATGTTTAGCATGTTAGTTTGAGTTTCCTTCAAATTTCTAATGCATAGTGTTGATATTTACTCTCTTTAAGCTCTTAGCATGATGATCTAGGTATAGTTTAGCTTTGTTTTGGAACTATTAGGTGTTAGTTTCAATTCTCTTTACTTAGCTAACTAATACATGGATACATATGGCATGCCCGGTGGGATGGATTCATAGTCTCTTTGATTTTAATGAGTTTTACTAGTTTTTCTCAAGTTTTGCTAACCCAAATCATGCACATGTGAAATAGGTTAAGATTATTAGGTTATTTCACTAACTTTACATGCATTGAGTTTCTCTTATGGCATTTATTGTGATGGGTTTTCATTATATTTGAGCTAAATTAGAAAAAATTTGAGCTTTTTGAAGTTGCATATGTCGATTCCCTTGTTTTGACATCATCTACAGGTACACGCATAGGTAAAAGTTTACAAGGGCATGTACACATCAAAAATCATGTGTAGATACTAAAAGGATCATGTACACATCGTAGGTTATGCGTATACATTCTTCTATTATATGTAATCTTTTAGCTTTTGTCAAGATCATGCATGAATTTAAAGGTTCATGTATACATCGTTCTATCCATACACATAAAATCCTACTCTCTGTATTTCTCGCATGTTAATCTGCGGCATACACTAAAATTTTTGTGTAAACATTCATATCAATGTGCACACATCTTCTAAACATTCTACATTGACCCTATTAGATAGGCATTCACATGCATTAATAAGCCCATGTACATAGCTCTCGTCACGTACATGATTTTCCCACCGTCAATTTTTTACAGAGGCACATACACATTGATAAAGGTGGGTACACACCCAAAAGTACATGTAGGAATCACAAAGAAAGATTTGAGGTCTACTTTAAAATTTGTAAAATCTTGTTTTCTTGATGTGCTAACTCCTTGCAGGTTTTATACAAGTTTATATTTTGTTTTACATGGAATATTTACATGATTTTTTTATAACTTGGTTTGTGTGAATTTAATGGATTTTATTTTTTATGAGATTAGAGTCATTTATGCTCTTCCCTTGCACCTTTTAGGTGATCTTGGCAATCATAAATGATTTCTATATATTTTTCTATGCTTTGAAAAACATTTTGTTATACTTATTTTCTGATGTAATGAATGTCAAAATGGGTTAAAAAGAACTATTTTTCACTCTAATTTCGCAAAGAGTTTTCCATTTCTTATTATAGTTCGGTTTTAACATTGTGTATGCTCTTCCCTCACACCTTTTAGGTGATCTTGGGAATCAAAAACAACACTTAAAATCTCTTTCATGATATTTTTATCTTGTGGAAAATTACTAATATTTCATGTCTATGACTTAATTCACTTGTCAAAGAAAGGATATTTGAAACAAAAAACTACTAATACATGTGTGATTACAGGTTGTCAAACGATGAACAACTAAACCACATTAAGTTTAAAAGATAAAAACACACCACAATCATTACATTGTATTTGCAGGTTTGGATAAGGGTATGCCCCATCCTCTTTAACTAGGACATAAACCCTTTGGCATAAGCCTCAAGCTACAACAATGGGGGTGGTCCTAAGAACCCTAAATTAGTCCATGTAAGAGGGAACTTTTTGGAAAAAATAGGAAGTGCCCTCCTTGTACACTTGACTAGTTTTACCTTTTTGAGTTAGAGTCAAATTTATCCATATTGCGACCCAATGAGAACACATAATGAACACATTTATTTCTCACTATGCTTGAAGGGGGTAAAATAAATATGAGATATGCCAAGGGTAAATTCTTGGAAAATAATGCTCGCATTTAGATAAATTGTGACACCTAGTTGAGTGAACCAGCTAGGAAGTTATCTTGACTTGGAGCCAACTTATTTGTACCAATTGTTGTGAGAGCTTTGAAAGGGATAACTTTCTCGGAGTTGAAAATTTGTTTATCGAACAAAGAGAGAGTCCATTAAATTTCAAACTACGCATTATTCACCATGAAATTTTTGAAGCATTACTTTTGCTTAGTTTTTCACTTGCCACAAGGAAGGGCAAAACTTCGTCGAAGTGAGGAAAACACTTTTCAACCCCACTTGATCTAATTCCTTTGTTTTCTTTTGACACTCTGTTGATCAAAAGAAGAAGAACTATATGTGGGTTATCAATCGATTGTGTTCACCACTTTTATGTCCATTTATTCTCATCCATGTTTTCGAATGATTTTTAAATGTCTAAAGTGTGTGGATGCATTTTTACATCATTGATAGTCATTTGATCTTGATACCCAAGTCAAGATTGTCATTTGAGTTAGGATTGTTTCTTCACTTGATTCTCCTTTGAAGTGTTACATTGTTTATTGTATCACAACAATTTCAATATTTATGTATTATTTCTTGTAAACTTAACCTAAGTGTTTAGATTATAATGTTACGCTAAGCACATCTTAACAATTCCTTGATATACTTTAGCCTTGGTTTACTTTTAAACATTACCTTGATTCTGAAAGGTGTTCTTATTACTTTGTGCGTATCATGATAATATTATTTCGATACTAATACCTTACTTTTCTGCAAAGTTTGGTTAACGTATCTTAGTGATATTGTTACGTTGTTCATATTTGTAACCCCCACTTTTTGAGATATAGGTCTTGTTTGGACTTAAACTCACTTTGGGTATACTTTGTTTGGGAATTGATTCAAATTATTTTTATTACTTATGCCTTTTTGTGTTTAAAATCGACATAAGTGGTGAAATTTTATTGATCATCTTAAACACCAAACTACCATTTGGAAAAACAACTTAGGAAGTACTTCATTGACTGATTGGTTTAAAATGAACCTTGTGTGATTGTGTCTTACGATTTATTCGTCATTTTGACTTATCCATTTATAAAAATCACTTTGATCCATTGATTATTTATCATTCATTATTCTTTGGTAATTATTTATCACTTAAGTTTGATTGGTGTTTTGTTTTGATCTTGCATGATTGTTCCTTGCGATTGTTCACCTTATAGACTTATATTTCTAAGGACAATCCTTTTAAACCTTTGATTATTTGCACTTGCAACTTATTTTCCAAACCTTGTTGGATTGTTGAAATTATGTTATCACAATGTATGGTTTTTTTAGATCCCTTTTAGAAAACCACACAAGCATCCCCATTGTTATGAAATTTCTAGTTGGTTGTCGTTATGCTACCCAAATCGGCATGAAACCTTCTTCACTTTGAAGAATTTTGATCATACAATCTAGATCTATGCCTTTGAACCCAACACACGCCAAAAATAATTAATTATCACAAGGTCCATTATACATACGAAAATAAGGAATAAAAGTTTCAGAGTTCACATCAAAATATGCCCATCATGACTAAACCTCATTTGGTTTTTCGTGCTAGAGAACCCATTCGGCTATGTCTTTCCCCATCTTCATCTCATAGTCGGTGGTATGATTCTTATTTTTCTAAACCAAATTTTTTTTTCTCGAGAGTCCGAGGATTATAATCCAAACATTTATTCTAATTTAGAGGCTTCTAATCCTAACTATTCCTTTGATTCTTAGGATTATTTTGATCCAAACTACTATTCAGATTCTTATATGTCTCCGTAACTTCATCCAATCAACCTTATTCTCGTAAATAATCATCCTCTTAAAAAAAATTCTCCTCCTTTAAATATTTTTGTCACCAAAAGTTATCCCCATCATTCATCTAATTCAACTCCTACGTTATGGTCCTCCCTTTCTTCGCAGGACCTCTTCTATCAAAATTCTAATTCAAATTTTGGGTCGTGGTCCTCCCTATCTTCACAAGAACCTCTTCATCATCCATCTAATACAAATCCTACGTTGTGTTCTTACCTTTCTTCACAGAACCTTATTCATTATCCATCTAATCAATCCTATATCACATTCTTCCCTTTCTTCATAGGACCTCTTTTATCAGTCACCTCAATGAATTCTTCTTCCTTTGAAGATACATGCTAATCCAAGTCCCTCCAATCAAACATCTAATACGATTCTTGAATTGTGTTCCTCCCTTTCTCTAAAATACCCCTTTTATTATTTATCTAATGTGATTCTTGAATCATGGTCCTCCCCTTCTTTGTAGGACCTTCTTTATCAGTCACCCCCACGAATTATTCCTTCTTTGAATATTTTTGCAACTCAAAGTACTTATATTCAAACTTCCGAATCAACTTATGTGTCACAATCTAAAGACTTTGGAATTAATCCTACTAGTTTACGTGATAATATACCATCATATAGGTAGGCCCACACCACCTTCTTCTACTCTCAAGACATCTAGCTCCACATCTACTTCATCTCCCATGTCACCTTCTTCTATCAATCATCATCAAACATATTCTCAATATTTCACACCAGTTGGCCCTTTTTCATCCAATCAAACCCCCATGGTTAATCAACAACCCATACTAATTGATTTATTTCAGAATGAAGGAGCGATCATGGCCTTTATAAGGGCACATGAAGATATCCCTCTAACAAGTTATGAGCAAGGATTCTCTTTAGACTTCGATGCATCCACGTATTATGAGGAAAAGGTTGATTCATTTTATCAAGAAATGGAGGAAGAGCCTCAGATCATGGAACTTGATCCTCCTCTTATTTTTCCATCTTCACATTTTTCATTACATAATGAAACTGTTGGGTCTTGCATTTATCCATGTCCTATCTTCTCATCACCCAATTACTCTTTTCTATCACAATTTCTCAATCACAATCTCTTATGGGGTCAACGCCAAGTAGCCCTTCATCTTCATCAAGGTGTGGGTCACCTTATATTTTCCCTCCCACTTCTATTTGTGGGACATTTTCAAGTAGTCCACTATATTCTATTCTTGGGGCACATCCAACTAGCCCCTTATCTTCTATGTATGGGTCACCCTCGGGTAGTCCATCATATTCTATTCTTGGACCACATCTATTAGTCCATAATCTTCTATTCTTGGACCGCATCCTAGCAGTCCATAGTATTCTATCTACGGCTCACCTCTTAGTATCCCTTC
This sequence comes from Taxus wallichiana var. yunnanensis, assembly GCA_018340775.1. Classification (NCBI taxonomy): domain Eukaryota; kingdom Viridiplantae; phylum Streptophyta; class Pinopsida; order Cupressales; family Taxaceae; genus Taxus; species Taxus wallichiana. Next base: position 485,755,274 of record CM031238.1, read on the forward strand.
TTCCTCTATACTATGGCCACATCTTATTTTCCCTCCATCTTATGTCCAGGATCACCTTCTCGGTATTCCATCTTCTTCAATTCTTGGACCATACCCTTTTCATCCATCACATTATGTCATCAATGATTGTGGCTAGCCCACCATCATTCCTCTCATCAATTTTAAACATCCACGTTCTTCTCCCACTTCTTGGATCGCAAGTCAAGCATTAGCTTATAAGAAACCCATAAAATATCTTTATCAAGCTAAGATCAAAACCGCAAAGAGATCCAAAGCTCCCAATAACTCAACCAATTATAAATTCAAAATAAAAAAATCCATAATGCACACCAATGTACCTATCAAGTGTGGCACAAAGTGCAAAAACCTATGGATAGGGAACTAAAGTTCCCACATAAAAAACCAATGTTTTAAAACAAATCACAAGCATTTGTTGAGTGTGAGCTCACCACGATCATCGAGATTGGGGATAATATTACACTTGATAAGAAAATGCATTTATTTTCTCTTATCAAGGAAATCATGAACATTATTGTTGGATCCTATCACACAAAGTGATATGTTTCGTTCTGATAACCATAAAAAAATCAAAATAATTCAAAAATACAAAAAAAGAGAAAACATTAAAACATTACAAAAACAAAATCAACTAAAAATAGTGTTCATATCTAGACAATGATGGAAGCGGAACGGGAAGCAAAATTTTGAATTTTTAAACTCTGGTTTGAATATTACAACTAGGATCAATGGAAGTCCTTCTACGGGTTCTATGGAACTTGAGAAGCCTCACGATCCATTGTAGGTGCATGTGCCTAACCCAGGTAAGGGCAATAGAGTAGAGTCAGTGGTGGAATCCATGTGGGTGGAAATATTGGTCGGGAAAAAGTGGAAAAAATGCCTTGGAAGGATTAGAGCCTTCTAAAGATAAGGGCCTTTTGGCCCTTAAAATACTTGACTCTTTCTTGGAGCGAGCCAAGGCAAATATGGAAGGATATTTATTTGCCAAATATTTGGGATCTCAACCCAACATTGATTTTTTCCACAGTTGGGCCAAGAGAAGATGGTCAAAAATGGATCTATTGAGGTAATTGCATATGTGAATGGTTTTTTCTTAATTTATCTTCCTAGTAAAGACCATGTCTTAATAATTCTATCTAGAGGGCCTTGGTTCATTGGTAAGTCCCATGTGGTTGTGCAACAATGGGAACTAACCTTCAACCCCTTTGAAAAAATTGTCTTTGAATATCCTATCTGGGTGAATCTCCCTGGCTTACCTCTTGAGTTCTGGGAACCTGAGGTCCTGATCGGTATAGCCAAAAGTATGGGAACCCCGATAGCAATTGATCCTATTACTAAATCTAGAACCAGGCTTACGCATGTAAGGTTTTGCATTAATATGAAAGAAGAAGTTACACTGGAAGAAAATATCACTTTGATCTCAAATTTTGGGGATTGGGTGCAAATATTTGAGTATGCTCTGTCCCCTTTTGTTTGTTACAAATGCAAATCTATAGGGCATGATCCTCAAAAGTTCCCAACACAAAAGAAGAAGTAGGAAACAGGTCCAAGATTTCATACTACGGTTCCTAATAAAGATAACACAGAATGGAGAAAGGTGGGGAAAATGGAAGAACCTTTAGGAAAGATCCTAGAAGGGATCAAGAGGTTCCAAAGGAGACTATAGTTGCAGAAACACAAGTTGTGGCCGAAGCCAAAGCTGAAGAGGATGATCCAAAGAACAAGGTTGAATGGGGTAAAGTAGATAATGAAAAGATGAGTGAAGAGGAATTTTCCCCAAATCTAAAATAGAAGGAAGTTGAGTAGCTATCATATTCACAAGGGAACTATGCACTTGAAATTGGCTTAGGGACTTTCCTTGGAAGATCTATCCTTGATTGGACAAAGATCTTTTGGCCAAAGATAGGAGGAAGGCATCTCGACTTCAAATGCTTTTGATCTCTTGATGGGAGGTATTGTTTTGGATTCTGTTGATCTAGTGTCCTCCCCTAGTCACTCCTACAACAGATCGAAGCCTATTACTAGAATCAATTTCAGAGTTGATGTGGGTAAAGACTTAACTCCAAAAGGGATAAAATCTAACAAGGAGAAGAGGGAGACCTTGGTAAAGAAATATATGGATAAAGGGATACAAAACCTCTTAGGTTTCTTAATCAAAGAATAAATGATCTTACTCTCTTGGAATATTAGAGGGTTGAATAACCCCAGTAAGAAAATAATCATGAAGGATTTTAGGAACAAATACAAACCTGATATCTTGATGATACAAGAAACAAATATGAGTACAAAAAGATTCAAATAAGTGGGAAGGATGGTCTAGAAAGAATGCCTTTGGGCTGGGGTAAGCTCGAAAGGGGCTTCAAGAGGAATTTTCACCCTCTAGAATCCCCTCTTGGTTAAAGGCTTGGTGCTCCTATCATCGACCAACCACCTAACCATGGGCTTTACTGATTTAGCTTCAAACAAGTCCTGGATTGTGTCTAATATCTATGCCCCCAACTCTGTGGTTGGTAGAAGGAATCTTTGGGGAGAACTTACTAAGGGGAGGTTCCTGTTTAAAGATGGTGATTGGATTGTTGGAGGAGATTTCAATACCCCTCTTTCCTCGGGGAAAAAAAGGTGGATCCATTTCCTATACTGACAGCATGGATGAGTTAGCTAACTTTTTAGTAAATAATGATCTTGTGGACCTCGAGCTTGGAGGGTCCAAATTCACTTGGGCTAATAGAAGAACTGGTCAGGACCTCATACATATTAGACTAGATAGATTTGTGGTGAGTCATTCTTACATGCTTAATCAACTCTACTCTCTATCCACCTTGCCCAGAATTGGATCTGACCACAATCCGATCATTCTCAAGATGGGTATGGCTATTCCTAAAAAGCTAGACCTTTCAGATTTGAAAAAATGTGGCTCTAACATCCTGACATCCTCTTGAGAATTCAAGATTGGTGGGGGATCATGGTCCATGGGGTCCCGATGTACAAATTAAGTTTTAAGTTGAAACATGTTAAACAAAATATAAAAACTTGGAATAAGGAAATTTTTGGGAACATCTTTCAATCTAAGAATAGAATAGAGGAAGACTTAAGGACTATTAAGGAACTAATGGAGGAAGATGGGCTCAACCAAGCACTTAAAATTCAAGAGCAAGCTCTCCTCATTGAATACCATGATATCTTGGCCAAGGAGGAAGTCTACTGGAAGCAAAAATCTAGAGTTAAATGGCTAAAGGAGGGTGATAGAAACACTAAATTCTTCCACTTCTCTAGCCACCTCCAAGACAAATCATCTCAAGATCAAGGAAATCAAGAAAAATGATGGTACACTCACAAAAGATGAAAAATAAATCAATGAAGCTATTATCAAATATTTTAAGGACCTCTTTCTCCCTGGGGTAGATCCAAATAGAACTTCTTGGGAGAAGGACCTAGGAATCTTCCAGAATGTCATCTCACAATAGGATAATAGAGATCTTATGCTCATTCATGGGGAGGAAGAAATCAGATATGCCATTTTTTATATGGAACCGGATAAATCCCTAGACCAGATGGGTTCTTGGCCTTCTTCTTCCAATAGTTCTGGGAAGTGGTCAAGAATGAGGTCATTGAGATGATCCAAAATTTCTTTAGTAATGGTCAGATTCTCAAACAAATCAACAACACTTTCCTGGTCCTTATTCCCAAGATGATAGGGGCCAAGGATGTGAAATATTTTAGACCCATTAGTCTATGCAACACCAGCTATAAATTGATTACCAAAATTATCACTTTTAGGCTCAAGAAAGTGCTGGCCAATTTTATCTCTCCTAATCAAGGGGCTTTTGTTCCTGGGAGACAAATTCTTGATAACATTGTGGTCATCCAAGAAGCCATTCATTCTGTCAAAATTTCAGGAAGATCTACCATGTTTGTCAAGTTGGATATGCACAAATCTTATGAAAAAGTTTCGTGGGCCCTTCTCCATGCCATTCTGACCAAGTTGGGGTTTGATGCCTTCTTTATCAACATGGTTATGGTCTACATTTCTTCAGCCAACTTCTCTGTTATGATCAATGGAAAACCAGAAGGCTTCTTTCAAGCTAGTAGAGGACTCAGATAGGGATATCCCCTCTCCCCTTCCTCTATATGATTGTGGTAGAAAATTTAAGCAGACTCTACAATCAAGCGGTTTCCCTTAATCTCTTGCAAGGTCTCAAAATTTCTAATGGTCTTCAGCCTACCTACCTCAACCAATTTGTGGATGAAAATTTCTTGATGGGGAAGGCATCTATACAAGAAGCCTATATCTTCAAAGAGGTTCTGAATGAGTATGAGGAGGTCTCTCAAGTTAATTGGTCAACTTCCTCAAAAGTGTTATTTTCTTCATAAATGTGGAAGAGAATTTCCAAGAGAGATTGGCCCACATTTTTGGCTGTAAGATAAAGAATTTTCTAGATTCCTATTTGGGAATGCCCCTCATTCACAAAAACTAAATCATTCCATCTGGAACACTCTGCTCAAGAGAGTTTCCAATAAGTTGTCTTCTTGGAAGGGGATTCTCCTATCTCAAGCTGGAAAAATTCAACTCCTCCAAATCTCTCTTCAAGGTGTTCCAATCTATGTCATGTCCCTTTTTCAACTCCCAGAAAGATTTTGGAAGCTCTTGAAAAAATTCAAAAAAAGTTCCTATGGGCTGGTGCTGTGAGAAGTTCAAATTTCCTCTTGTGGCCTAGGGAAAAAGTGACCAAGCCTAAGGATTGTGGTGGGTTGGGATTAAAGAATATGAGACTCATGAATGAAGCTCTTATGGCTAAAGCTGGTTGGAGAGTGATAAAGGAAGAAGTCCTATGGATTGATATCATCAAAAGGAAATATTTAAGGAATACTGGAAGAATAGAGACTTTCTTTCTGTAGGACAATATCCCTAAGGGATCCTTTTTTTGGAATTATTTTCTCTCTTCTAGGGAGATCCTGAGTAGGGGTATTAAATGGAATATTGGGAAAGGAGATAGAATTTTCTTTTGGAGGGATTTTGGCTCTCTGATAAACCTCTAGTGGAGGAAGATCCTGGGAGAATTGTGGCGCAGTTATTTGAAGACAATGGTAAAGTTTGGGTTAGGGACTATTGGAGCTTCTCCAATAATCTTGTTCTTTGGGAGAAGGTGCTCCCCCTCCCAATTTCATTGGGGACACTCAAATTTTTGATGACCTCAACTCTAAGTTAAAGAGTATTTATATTCCACTCTTCCAACAGAATGAGGACTCTATTATATGGAAGGAAGAGGATTCTAGAAATTTCTCTGTTAAATCTGCATACCTCCTAAACTTCAAGAATTCTAGCCAAAAAGATTACTGGAGTAAACTTTGGGTAAAATACCTTCTACCTAAAGTTAACATTTTCCTTTGGTTGGCTGCTCAGAACAAAATCCTCACTGTGGATAATTTGAGGAAACGTGGCATGCTCCTCCCCAACATGTGTGTACTTTGTAAAAAGAGGAGGAAAGTGTCAACCACCTCCTCATCTCTTGTCCCTTTGCTCAAGCAGTGTTGTCCAAGGTGTTGGAGATTTTCAAGGTTCAATGGGTCTATCCTAATTCCATTGAGGAATGCTGGTTACAATGGGATTGTCCTTTTAGGTATCCCTTTCTTATGGCTACCTAGAAAATGGCCCTGCCCCACTTCATCTAGAGCTTATGGAAGGAAAGGAATGCTCTCATCTTCAGAAATCAAAAGGCCAATATCAAAAGGTTAGTGCTGGTTTGATTTCCTCGATTAAAGAGAACTCCAAACTCATTAAGGTGAAGACTAAAAAGGTCATTTCTAGTAGAGAAGAGGAAGTTCTCAAACAATTTACCTTCATTCCACCTCAAGTCATTTTCTCATCCACTAAAATTAAGTGGTCCAAACCTAAAAGGGGAAAAGTCAAACTTAATTTTGATGGGGCTTCTAAAGGAAACCCTGGTCTAGCTAGTGGAGGAGGCATAATCAGGGATCATAATGGGGATTGGATCTTAGCCTATTTTGGAACTTTTGGGGACTCAGAACAATAATGTGGTTGAAGCTTGTGCTCTTCTCTGGGGTGTTAGTCTTGCTAAGGAGAAAGGAATTAAACATATTCTTATTGAGGGGACTCTCTTCTCATTTTAAATGCAATCAACAAGACTAGTCACAATAATTGGGTCTTGGGAAATATTATTAATGATATTAAAGAGCACCTTAAGTACTTTGATTCCCATATCATTACTCATATCCCTCACATCGACAATACTTGTGTGGACATATTTGCGAATGAGGGAGTTCAAAGTAATGATTTCAAAGTGTGGCAAAAAGGTGAGGTCATACCTATGCATATTAATGATATTATTAATCATGAAAAGTTGTAAGCACTTCACCTTAAGCAGTGCAAGGGAGAATAATGGGTTCATTTTCCAATATTACAAAAGTGAGTCTGGCTTAAGCTATTCTTGGAAAGGCAAGTCTAATTTCAAAATTGTAGACCTCAAAGTGTTATGCATTGGAGTAAAAATTTGGCTACCATGGGCAGTGATAGAACCAAAGTCGAGCCGTCTAGCCATGGGTGTATTGTGGAGGATAAGTCTATGTGGCACCTGTTTAGGATTGGGGGTTTCAAGAACTTTATCACCAGACTCCAAGGGCATGATCCCTCGCTTACTATGGAGTTTGGGCTAGCATGGAAAGAGGGGAAAGTGGTGATCCATGGCATGGAAATTGATATGTCGGAGGAAGCCATTTCCTATATTACTGGCATGGACATGGAAGGTCTAAAAATCTTCAAGGATAGGAATCGAGAGAGAGTAAAAATCAATACTTTATTTGTGGGAAAGGAAACTATCCATTACTTCACCAATGGCATCACTCATTCCTATATTCCTAGGGTGTGGAGAGAGGTATTCCTACACATCATGAAGTATTTGACTCTGGAGGGTAAATATCGCAAGATATATACCCACCACTTGTCATTTCTGAACATGTTTAGACATAAGAAATTGCTCAGTATTCCCTTCTATCTTTTCATGTCTCTGACCACCTCAGTGAGGGATTTCCAACAGAGTAAGGTGGAGTCTCCCATCCATGAGGGCCTCATTCTTCTCTTGTTCCACAATGGGAAACCGCCCGGGATAAACAAATTCCCCTAATTGAAGATGAGGAGGATATTACCCTAGTTGAGTGTCTGTCCAAGATGAGGGAAGGAAATCTAGGTATTAAGCATATGGGTGAGGGGAATAATTTGGAAGGGATGGAAAATCAGGAAGCTGGTTTGTTGAAGGGTAAGGATAAAGTTACCCCAGAAGGAGAGCATGGTCTTGATATGTGGAAGAACAAAGTTTAGTATTTGGAGATGGTGGTCCAGGTCCTAGAAGAGACTAACTTGGTGGTGAGAAAGGGCATGATTGACAATATTGAAGCCACCAAGAAAATATGCTTGGCCCAAAAGAACATCCGAGGGGATATCAAGTAGTTGGATTCTCTAGTTTGGGATTTGGGTGCTCGTCTGGATGTTGTGGAAAAAGAGAGAGGAAAAGGAGGTGGATCAGTTCTGATGATGTTGAAGAGGAGGAGGAGGAGTCTAGAGGAGGATACTGAGGAGGATGTCAAGGAACCCCTTAGAAGAAGATAAATTCTTATTCTAGCACAAAAGAAGAGACCAGGGAGGTTAAACCCTCCAAAAAAAGTAAAGCTAACTAATGGAACTTCTTCCGAACTGTCTACGACTTTTAAGGAAATTTCTCTATTTTTTCTTGTTTAATGGCTTAGTTCTCTTCTGCTCATTATTTCTTGGACCCCCTTCTCTATTTTGGAGTTAAGTCTGTTTAACTCGGGGGTCCTATTCCTTTTTGTCTCGCTTTGTTTCTATCATGATGTAATCTTTTTGTACTCGGCCTCAGGAGCCTATCCCTATTTTTTACCCTATCTAATAAAAAACAAAAACAAAATCAAAGGTACAAAGATCAAACATTGTAATAAGGTATTATGTACACATGTATGTTATTTCTTCCCTTTCTTTCATATTCCTCTGTAATTCATCCACCATTTTCATCCAATTAATGTTATTATGGTTAGAATATTCACACACATTTTTTGACATTTATATCTATGGTATCTTTTTGACTTTGGTGTTTTATCACCTTGGTAAATTAAAGAACGACTGACCTCTTAGAGATCTTATCACAATTTTCATCTAATAAAATTATTGTGAAGAAATTTTGGATGTATTTGTTGACACTAGCCAATGTCATCATCACAATCACTTCCACATCCTTCCATCAAGCCATCAGTGATTCTTAACCCCTTGTCAAACAAGGGAGCTGAAATAATTTTTAGTAAATAAAGCAAGAATCAAAATCAATCAATCAACAAATCAAAAGAAAATTGATATATAAATATCTCTTGGGTATTTCCAATAATATCTATCGGGGCTATGGATGTTTGATCGAAGTAGAAAAATGTTGTGATTAGAATCAAATGCATCTCTTTCTGAGCTATGGACACTGGCCGGTAGAGAGGAGAAATGTACGACTCTTCTTCCATAATCCATTCAAAAATCACTATTCAAACTAAATTATTCCTACACATTGGCTAGAATATTCACTTATTGTCTATCAACTCTTTTCTTCAAGAGGTAATTCATTTCCATGTGCACACATGGGATCTCAATGAGTAAACAAGATTAGTATGTTACCAAGTGTTACTTTTTGGACCTTGTTCAAACTCTTGCTTTAGTGCATGTCTTGTCTCATGATTTGTGCCTTGGCCTAGTAAATTTTTCATGAACCACTTTCTAATTCTTTTCACAACATCCTATAGTCTTCGAACCATTTATAACATCCATGTGTATAGGATAGCCTCTTTTCCATGTTTACGTACATTTTCCCCCCTTTTAATAAGAAAATTTTCTACTTCCTTTATCTCATGTGTTTCTTGGCCATCTTATGTCAGGGGCATCTTTTCTCCCTTGTGATTGAACCTATTTTATATCGACCTTGATCCCCCTTCAAAGACATGAAGAGTTTTCCTTTGGTTACTCCCACCTAATCATTGGGGAAGTTTTCACATCTTCACTTTCTTTCACATATGCGTGGCATTTTCCCTTTGTACATCCCATCTATTGTTGGGGGCATCCACGCTTCTTTATCTTCCTATACATAGTTTCAGAAAAATTTAAAAATTAAAAACATTCAAATATGTTTCTAAAATATAAAAATAATAAAATCATCCTAAAAAACTTCTAGTTTTTTTCTCACGTATTCTTGTGCGTGACTTGCATATCATCTTGATCTACCTCCATTAAAAAAGTTGGTTTTCTTACTATGTTTGTACTTTGGGGCACAATGAGTTGTTTGGTACTGTTTCATAGTGCATAATTACTTATCATAAGACCCAAGTGTCCTTAGTTATTCCCATTTCATGTATCCTTTCTTGGGAACCATCTTTTAACCCTTGTTAATTCACATAAGTCGAATTAAACCTTGATAACAAAAACATTGCATTATGTTTCTCTCGTTAGGTTAGCTGATTTAATTTCTTGTATTACATTGCATTATGTATGTTACAAGGGTTAGGAATCTTTCACTTTCTCATATTGAATTACATTTTTTAAGTTACAAGGGATAGTTATTTGTATTATGGATTTTCATATCGTTCTACACTTTTTTCGTATGCGTATATTTTTAATAAGGACAGATGATGAATATTACTAGAAATATGATGACACAAAAGTTTTTTTACTACACTGGATGAAAGCTCATTATTTTCTCTCCATCTTCATTTTTCTTCTATATCATTCTCCTATCAACATTATTCTTCTCATTCAATTGGGGCATCCTGCCCCTCCCCATTCCTCTTTCCATTTCCTTCATCTTTTCGATCGTCGATCAAACTCTTTCATAACCCCATCAACACTCGAGGGGGAATCTTTCACTCCACTAATTTTTCTTCTATCTCTTCAAAATTCATGTGTTTATACTTTTCTACTATCTTTTAAGTGGTGTCACTTACGCCACCCCAAAGAGGGGCAAATGTAGACACCTATAATTTGGATCAAGCAATTTAAATACTTAAATTGCACTAATCACACCCTTTCCCGTAAATTAATGACATATCATTAATAATGCACCTCTTCTCTTCTATCAATCAAAAATGCCAATTAAAGACCTTACATTAATTAGTCCCTCTTTCTACCTAAGTTAATTAATTATTTCTAATTAATTAACTCTCTCTTCTATTAGATTAATAAATCGTCATTTATTTGATTAAATTCCTCTCATAGCTTAGATCATACTAAATTTCTTCTAAAAGGCTTATATAAGCAACACCTTCCTATTAGTTGATCACTTTTGATTAATTAATGCACCCCCCTCAATTCCCATGGATCACTAATGAAATATTAATCTCTTATAAAGCAAGCTTAAAGTGTTCTTATCCTAACTAACCTAGCTTTGCTATTATCCCACATGTAATAGGATGTAAAGCTTATTCAAACCACTATGTTATAAAAATAACCCTCCTCCAACCTTTCTACTCACACCTTTTCATACTTATAACATAAAATATAGGAATTTTCATCTTTGAGCATCTTCCATTAGTTTTGAGCTAGGTATCTTCATCCTGCATTCATCCATCCAAGCCTTTTAAGTCATATGGAGAAGATCAAGGAGGTCTTATAGCCAAGTCTTAATTGAGATCCATTCTCAAACCCTTGGGATCAAACAAACTATCACATTTTGATAGCTAAGGATCTACATAGGTCCATCTCTTGTTTATCTTTCAAAGAGTAGAGGATAAATGTTTAGCATGTTAGTTTGAGTTTCCTTCAAATTTCTAATGCATAGTGTTGATATTTACTCTCTTTAAGCTCTTAGCATGATGATCTAGGTATAGTTTAGCTTTGTTTTGGAACTATTAGGTGTTAGTTTCAATTATATTTACTTAGATAACTAATATATAGATACACCCAACATGAAAATACTCAAATGATGATATCTTTCAATCCCCTACTCCAAATTGCACAAAACCAGTCTCAATTGAAATCTCTCCTGGCAGCTTTAATTTGAAATCATGAGAATCAAATTTTGTTGATTCTAAATGGGTAAAAAGGGAAAAAATGGTTTGATCTATTAATGATTTCAAGCATGATCATTTGATCATTGAAAAGAACATTTTCTTGGGTTCCAAGCTTCTGTTAACATATCAAATCCATCCAAGTGTTAATCATCCCATGAAGACTAATCATTTTATCATTTGGGATGGTAGGGACCATTAAGAATGTGCTCTGTAAATTATCTCTCTCTCTCTCTCTCAGTTGATAAATGTAAGTGCTTAGGCACGTTTTTTGGGGGAAATATTATGAAAAGAGAAGGAGCTCTATAAAATGTTCCATGTAGCCTTTTCTCGAGTCATAGGCCTCTAATCTGGGTATTATTGGAGAATATCTTTGCCTTTATTTTGTATTTGAAATGAATTATGCATCTAATTAAGCAATAAATCCATGTTTTGTGGATCTTTATTCCCTATCTTGTATTACATTGTATTTCTTTCCTTCCATTACAATTGTAGATGCATTGTGTATACTTTTTTTCTTTCGTAGGATTTAGATTTGTTGTGCTCCATGGAAATGATGTTGGTAAATGTAGTTAGGGACTATGTCACTTGTATCTAACCTCTCTCTTTCACATTATTCATCTCATTTTCACTCACTTGAATGTGTTTCCATCCCTTTTCTTGGTACAATCACCTCTATAGTTTAGGATTTCCATTTTCATGCAATTTCTCTCTCTTTGGCCCCTTGAAAGCTTAGGATAGATGTACATAGAAGAATTTTCTTTCTAGGAATAGTTTAGCAATATGATTAGGTAGGAGAAGTTGGCCTTCTCAGAGAGTTTTATCTCAGCAACAAGGTCCTACACTTAGAGACAATCCCATATTACCCAAAAACATTGGTTTCTCATTCACTAATTCATGATCAAATTAGAGGGTGTTGTTTTTCGGTGATAACATCTTATGGAATACCTAGTGTGACGAGTATTATTAAAATATTATATTTCATATGTGTGTAACCAATACCCCTCAAGTTGTTCCATTACACCTCCTTATTTGTTTCTTCGTTTTCTAATATTGGGTGTGTATCTTGGTGAATTTTAGCCTTGAAAATATTTTCATCAACACATCTAATGACTCCAAGCATTCTATTTATTGGTTTAGCAATCTAAGATCCTGAGTTTCATGAGAAGGATCTAGACAAGGTCTAGAATAAGAGAGGAAGGGTCTCTTGAGTTTATACAACTATCACCTATGAGGAGAAGAGGAGTAAGATTAGTTTAGAGGTCACCTTCACCACCAAATAAGACTCTCTCCACTCCACCTCTTGATAGACCCTTCTTACAATCTACTAGAATTATGAGACCTCTCATTATAGCGCCATAGAGAATATACCATTTTCGAATTTCACGAGTGGAATCCCTCTTGTTATCAATGTATAACATGACATTATAATGGTTACACTAAAGAGCATTCCATATTTCACTGGTGAAAATCAAGTCACCATCATTGAGCATATTCAAGATGTTGTTAATGTGTGTGTTCTCCATCTGGTTACACATAATGATGTAGTAGTTAGGATACTATAATATTCATTCAAGGGTAAGGTACTTCAGTGATATAGAATCATGAGAAATGGATCTATTCCCAGTTGGGATGATCTTGGCACAACCTCGTATAATTATTTTGAAGAAAAATTAGATCACCTATCCCTGGTGGAGCAACTTACAACAATAAAGAGAACACCTAATGATCGATGGCTAATTTCAACACAAGAGTTTAAATGACTTGAGACCGAATCCCTCAACTAGTAATACCTATAGGCTAACATGCATTTCTTTATTATCTTAAGGAACAGAATGGTTATGTTTCAATCATGATTCAATCCATGGGGGTAGGACATTACCAACTACATATAGTATTATCATTAGAGCTAAGAATAGTCTAATCTAGGTTAGGAAACTTGATCCTAGGCCTTCAATGCCTTTATACCATGAAATTGATAATCCTAACTCTAATCAAACACCTAAGTTAACACCTATACTAACCCTATGAAATCAAAGATCTAGTGAAGTCTCCACTTCTTGTAAAACCTCAACTGGACTACAAGAAGTAATGAAACAACTGCAAAGTTTTGAGAATGAGTTGGTATCACTTAATAGGAAACAAGCCCAAAATTCTAGACCTTACTAGCCTCCATACCAACCAAAAATGCCTCATATAAACTAAATAGACCTCCTACCCAAGCTGCAAATCAAAGTCAAAGCCATTTTCCTTCTGCTATGCCTTTTTCAACCATATAATCCAAATGCAACCTCTTCATATCAAGCTTTGGTTCATGTCCAAACGAATATTACACAAGATAATGAGTTGTGTTTCCTGTAATCATCCACATAACCAAACAACATGCCCAAATGGAATCTTGAACCAAGATCTAATGGTACAAAGTGCATTTTATTCTCAAGAAACACATTTAGAGGAAAATTAGAAAAACATTGTTAGTCAAGAGGCACCTCAAAAAGACACTTCACTTGTGAATTGGCATGTGGAATACTTATATGGAATGAATAAGAATCTTCTATAAGGTGTAGCTAAAAACACCAAATCTAAGAAGAGAACTATTGAGGAAGGAAAATCTATAAATGTGGGCCCTCCTCAACCTTCCTTGACACTCCATGAGGGTGGCAGTTCAAAAATAGCTCCAAATGGACAAGATCGGCCTAGAAGACCTTTTGTTCCAACTCAAGTGCAAGATAAAATTTTTGTGAGTAAAGTGCAACAAAATATCCTTCAAATCCTTTCAATATACTCAAGCAATTGAAAAAACTAATGTGAATATATCTATGTGGAGAGAGAATCTCTTGTAACCAGTTATCGCTAGTTTTTCTTATCCAAATGAGTCATTCAAAGATAAATATAAGGTACTTAACAATACAAAGGCAATATGGAGAGATCTAACCAAGAAAAAATAATAAATCTTCACCCTTCTATGTGTCTTTGATCATAGGTAACAACTGAGTGCACAATTCTATGATTGACTCTAGAGAAAGTAGCTCAATCATGCCAAAACAGACTACAGACCAGATAAGACTTAAGTATGAGCCTCTTTCAAAAGGTGTAGTATAGTTTTATGGGAAAATAGTGGGGATTGTCATAGTTATCAGAGGTCTGAGCCTCACACTACATGCATGTCTTGATGTTTTAGTTCTTCAAGATATATCCATAATTGATTTACCTCCATCTTTTCTCTATGTCTATCTAGAGATTTCATTGCTAAAATTGGAGGATATTTGTTAATAGACTGGTCTCATATGCTCTTCAAGACAAGGTATGGTGCTAAATCTACTATCAAATCTCAACCAATTACTACTTACCACATAGAGCCTTATGTTCCTAGTCCTATCAATGCCAATTGCATAATATTAGATCAAGAAGATTGTCCAAGTACCAAAGAAGTAGACATTCGATTGGGGGCATTCCTAATCTTCTACTTGATGAGTGAACACATATGCATTACAACATTGATCCATATAGAGAAATGGAAGAGAATGAAGAGTTGGTCTTGGTGTTTATTTCCTACATAAAGAAAATCCACCTCTCGAGTAATGTTACCAAACCAGTTAATGAAGATGATAATGGAATTTGGCATATATTTTTTGATGGATCAATATGTAAACAAGGTACATGAGGAGGTGTATTACTTATATATCTCAAATGTATCAAGTATTATTCATCTTTCACATTCTAATTCATTTGCTCCAATAATGCAACAGAGTATGAGTCTTTTGTTCATGGCTTGCAATGGGCAAGGAAGAAGAATATCAATGAATTGAAGACATTTGGAGACAATAAACTAGTTGTAAACAAGATCAGGGGAGTAAATATGGCCAAAAATGATCTACTCAAATCCTATAAGCATAGAGTGTGGGATTTTTGGAGGATTTTGAAGCTTTTAATAGTCATACCATCCCAAAGACAGAGTTTGCAGACAAACTTGCTTCCATTGGAGCAAGGTTCAATGTTGTTGAAAATATCAAAAGAGACAAGGTGAAACCACATATCAAGGTGGTATTAAGGCTTGCCATACTAGAAAATGTCACAAGTTGGAAATTATTTGAGAATGATCAGAAAATTGTAAATTTCCTTCAAGAAGAAGTTGAATTCTCTTTAAAAACAATTCTCTTAAAAAATAAGATAAGTTGGAAAGACAAGATGATGATCGATTGTCTAGCTTAGATCAAACAATAATCCCAAGGGTTTAGTAACTTTGGAATCCATATTCAACCCAAATGACTAGTTCAGAAAGGAGAAATAAAATATAATAGTCAAAGGTGAAGAATCAAAGCCTATTGTAGTTGGTGGAGACAAGTTCCTTCAAATTGGAAAAGTAAGTACTTCACAAGAAAAACATGATTTTATAGAACTTTGTCAAGATTTTTCTTATATCTTATCATGGAGCTATGAATATCTTCTAGGTTTTAATCTTAGTTTAGATCCACATACCATAGATTTGGATCCAAATGATAATCATGTTAGGTAGAAGTAGAGGTATGTTAAGCCACATATTGAACCTCTAGTGAAAAAGTAGTTAAACAAATTACTAGAGGGAAACATAATTTTTCCAATCAAGCACTCATCATGGCTCGCCAACCTAGTTATAGTACATAAAAAGAATGGAAAGACTAGGATGTGAGTTAATTTTAGAGACCTAAATAAATATTCTTTGAAAGACCATTATCCAGCCCTCTATGGGATTTTTTTTACAAATGGTGGCAGGTTCTGAGAGGTTTTCCCTTTTAGTTGGATACTTAGGATGAAACCAAATCATGGTAAAGGAAGAGGATCAATTTAAAAATTCATTTACTAAAAAATGGGGAACTTTTTCTTATAAAAAAATATCATTTGGCCTATCAAATGTTGGAGCAACGTTCTAAAGATCAATGGATATGGAATTCAGAGGTTTGATCAACAAGATGGTTTTTATCTACCTTGATGACATAAAAGTGCTATCCAAAAATGTGGCTAAACATCTTTTTCATATCAGTAAATTATTTGAGAGATGTAGAGAGTTTGGAGTCTACCTTAACCAAAAAAATGCATCTTATTGGCTCATGAAGGTAAAATCCTAGGCCATATTGTCTCTAAGAAGGGATTGACTATTCATCCAGAAAGAGTTGAGGCCATTCTTTCTTTGACATTACCTAGCCATAAAAATATCTTTAGAGTTTATTAGGCATAATTAACTTTTTTAGAATATTTTTTTCCTAATTTTGTTAATCTTGTCAAACCACTGACATTGATGTTAAAGAAAAACATTGCTTTCAAGTGGACTACTGAAGGAAGAGAAATTTTGAATCTATAAAGAAGACCATTATACAAGAACCAACCCTCATAAATCCATATTTCTCTAAAGATCACATCTTATATGCTTTTCGAGGTGCTAAGATTATATCTTCCATATTGATGCAATCTGAACAAGGATGATTTAGAACAACCTATTTCCTTTTTTAGTCATAATCTTGAAGATTGTGAGGTAAATTACTGATTCATTGAAAATCATGTGTTGGTTGTTATAAGAAGTTTGAATAAGTTTAGGAATCTAGTGTCAAATAGCAAGATCCATCTGTTAGTTTCACATGCTAATATAAAAGACTTCCTATTGGAAAAATATCTAAATGGGAAGAGATATGAGTGGATAAAAAAGTAAGGGAGTATGAAATTGATATTAAAGTAACCAATCTAGTTAGGGGCAACGGGTTGTGTGAGAAAACTATTTCAAGTCAGCAAACCCATGATAAATCCATTTTATTGGTTCAAAATGATTAAGAATAGCCAACTGATTCTTGACCTATCCATTGCTAGACTCAGGATATGGTACACTTCCTCTAAACAAGTCAATTACCTACAGGATTAATTAAAGCTAAGAGAAGATATTTCAAACTTCAATCTATTCCATATATGCTTGTTGATGGCATTTAATTCAAAATATATTTGAATGGTGTTCTCTTAAGGTGCGTCAAGATAGATTATATTGAGAGGATAATGCATGAAATCCATGATGGATAAATAGGAGGTCACTTTTCTTCAAGGGTAATAACTCTTAAGATCATGAAGGTTGGGTATTATTGGCCTAATATTTTCAATGACTACTTTTCATGGGTTAAAAAATGTAAGAAGTGTGCCTTATTTTCAAGCAAGGAAAGGCTAACATCCCTTCCACTCCACCCCATCTTTGTTAATGAACCATTCATGTAATGGGGGTTGGAATTTATTGGATTTAAGAATCCTCATTTAAGTTTGGGCCACAAATGGATCATGACAACCACGGACTACTTAATCAAGTGGATAGAGGAAGTTGCACTTAAGGAAGCAAATGAAACCAACATTTTAGATTTTTATGAAGGTATTGTGGAAATATTTGGTGTTCCTTCCACTATTATCTCTAATAATGCATTGGCATTTCTTACCACTAAGATCTCTGAGTGGGATGTGAAAAATGGGATATATTTAAGCACATCTTCAAACTATTACCCCCAGGGAAATGGGAAAGTTGAGTCCATAAACAAAAACTTGTTAAAAATCATAAGGAGAAATTTGGATGAAAACCAAAGGACTTGGCATACAAGATTGAAATCAGCCTTGTGGGCAGATAGGATTACTCCTAAAAGATCAATTGGTAACTCTCCTTATAGGTTAGTTTATGGAAGAGATTCAAAACCGTAAATATATCTTGAGTTACAAACATTGGAGCTGATCAAACAACTATAATTATTTGAATTTGAATCCATGGAGGTCATATATGTAGAGCTCATGGAGCTAGAGGAACTAAGGAACCAAGCAATGAAAGAAATGGATAAGGTTCAAGCTCATATTAAAAACACGTTTGATAAAAAAGATAAGGCTAGAAGCTTCCAAGAAGGATACTTAGTCCTAAAATGGGATGTAGATAGAGCCAAACCAGGTAAACACTCAAAATTTAATGCAATATGGAGTGTTCCTTATTATCAAATTAATGAAAATAAATGTTGCCTAGAAAATTCTAGTAGAAGGTCCTATTGTTAACACTTTGATTTAGGTCCTATTGTCTTCAAAAAAACATTATCAATACACTAGATTAAGAAAAGTACTAAAATACAAACTAATCTAGTACTAGGCAAGGTGTTGTTCTAGTTGGGAAAGGTCATTGAGGTGTTAGGCAAGGTCTAGGCAAGGTTTTGGGTGATTATGGGTTGTTTGGTGAAAGTTATGAGCTTGTTGTTTTAGGTAAAATTATCATCACAGAGACCGGTATCGGTTAGGTGACCATTCTCGATATAAAATGACCGACACTAGTTGGATGAATAATTTTGGTAGGGGAAATATAGTGGAAATATTAAAAATGGGTGTTTTGGGTCTCTCTGTGATTGCACAGAGAGTTGAGGGGGTTTGGGGAAGGATGATATGATTTTTGTTAAGGCTCAACAAGGGTGGTAGAGGTGCTAGGATGGGTGAAATGGTTTAGGTTGATGGAATAGGTGGTAAATAGGTGAAAGGTGGTATTCGGACAGAGAAGGATCAGATGGAAGGCGTAAATGAAAGACTTAAGATCAAAAAAAAGCTTAACAAATAAGAATGAATTACTTATCTAGTAACCTGTAGATATGAAGGTGGTTGATGATTGATGAGCATTCATGGGAGATATGGGAATGTGTCCATGTGTGATGACAACGGAGCTTGTGTGCTTTTTTGTGATGATCTAAAGTTGTGGATGAGATGACTAGATGTTGATGAAGACCTGATGGGCTCTGGTTTGTTGTCGGGTAGCTTGAGTGCTTGAGAGTTAGAATGCCAAAGCTTGAGTGAATGAATGAATTGAATAACCCATGCAAAGAGTTAGAAACTCTTATTTAAGGTAATCGATGGTGGTTAGGGAACTGACGTTGACCGAGGGATAACTGGTGTCAATTAAGGAGAATTGGTCTAACTTTCCAAAAATAGGGTTTTCTCCCAAATTTGGCATGGTCTTTGGCTTAGTTCGAGTCTTGAAGTGTTGAATGGCATAAATTAGAGTGTGGAATTAGTTAGAGGATTAATAGGTCATGAATAGTTAGGGTTGGAAAGAGTCCTAGTTGGTTAGGATAAGTGGGGACTTGGTCTAAGGAAATTAATAGGTTTAGAATGGGTCTAGGTGAGGTGGAAAGGGTGAGGTGGATAAGTGAGGTGGCTAGGTGAGTTAGATAATTAACTTAATTGTGATAATTAAATTAATTAAAATGTGTGCAAGTGGGCATGGTGGGGGAATAATATTAAATTAATTAATCAAGGTGATTTAGAGGGTTGTGACCCAATTTTGGGTGTCTACATTTTCCCCTTTTTGTCACATAGCTTGTATTGATAAGCGAACTAAAAAAAATAGGAGTGGTTTCCCTAGGTATGGGTTGATGTGATCCCCTCAAACTTGGATCTGATGAAGGAGCAGGATGAATTGGTGATGAGTTTGATAAAATGGTAGGTGAAGAAGAAAAATAAGGTAGGGTTTGGGCAAGGGGAAAGGGTTATTTTGGGTGTAGGTAATAGGTGGGGGCATTCAAATGCACACACACATATAGAATGTGACAAAGGCACTAGGCTGAAGAGCTCACAAAATCTACATCATCAAAGGTCGATAGTTTATCCAAACAAGGTTGATGTGATCTAGGTATCCAAGGTATAGGATACGGTCCTAAACACAACTAGGCTAGGTGTAGGAATGAGCATTAGGTGGGTTCCATAACACCAATAGGTTTGGGTTGGTCAAGATAAACATCATGACATTAGGAAAGGCAAGGTTGGTAGGCTAAACAATACGAGTAACATCATCGCAAGGTATAGTGAGTAAGAAAATTTGAGTGTCAAATGGGTGAGGTCGGGTTGGGTTGATAGGTAAGGTTGTCAGTAAGGTTACAATATAGGAAAAAAATTCCCCAAATGAAATGAAGGTCGTAGGTTAGGTAATAAGGTGATAGGGTGAGCCACAAGGGCTTGGGTAAGGGTGGGGTAGCAAGAAAATTATAGTAGAAAATCAAATGTGATGAAATGTGGCATAGTGGGCTTAAGCGGGTGGTGATATGATACATCGATCAAAGGTAAACTAATACTAATCAATGTTAAAGAGAAACCAATGATTGGTCAACTAGGGCTCCTACCTGACAACATCGGTCAAGGAAAATTTGGTAATAAAACACAAAACCCACATTTGGAAAAGTTTATTTGGACTTTTTATTTGTGGAAAATGATAGAGAGGATAGATTTGGGCTTTTGATGTGGGAGAAAATGACAGAGCTATTTTTCAGGATAAGTTAAAGTTTCTTTGAGTGGACCCACGAGATCTTTCTGAGTGAGTGGATTGGTTGATAGTTGAGAGAGTGAGTTGAGCTATGGCAGAGGCAGGAGAAGGTGCAGGAGGACCTCCTAGTGTAGAGACCGGACATCCCACCAGGAGATAGATCAAGTAGAGGTAGGATTCAATCCTCATGTGTGGTTTTGGATTAAAACCAAAGTAGAAAATTGAAAGATTTGGGTTTTATATTTGATTTTGAAATTTGGGTAAAAATGATGAAATTGGGTATGGGGAGGGCCAAATGTAGGTTAAATAGGTTGGTAAATGAATGTGGGTGGGATTTAGAGGGTTGTGGGTAGGTTTTTAGGTAGTTTTGTCAAGTTTTGAAAGGTGGGGCGTGGGGGTTTGGCTTTGGAGCCGAACCAATGACCGACGATGTCGGTTGGGCATCGACCAATGTCAGTAGGCTTGTCGGAATTAGTGGGGTAAAAGGGTGTATAGTACCGATCAGGGTGACTAGTGTGTTAGTCACTCACCGTAAAAGTGACCAAGTCCTAAAAATAAAGTTTAGATGGAAAAATAGAGAAGAATGGAAGGGTAGGATAGATGGTGAAGTGGGGAGGTAGCGGTAGATAGAGTAGGTGTATAAAATGATAGAATTAGGTGGGGTTTAGGGTGAATGTAGGTATGAATGGTTAGGTTTTAGGTGTAAGTTGTGTCAAATCGGTGAAGGAAGGAAAAGTAGTAAACCAGAATATGTGAAATGTTTAGGAAAGATAGAATATAGGGTAGGCAGTGAATTAGGTAGAAAATAGATAGGCTAGGAAAATTGTGTGTGGGATGGGACTGGGTAGGAGTAAATAGATGATTAAAAAGAGGTAAGTGCTTGAAAATTTTAATTGGTAATGATGTAGGCACATCACCAGTTGACTATGTGGGACAGGTGCCACCTTTTTGGTATAGATGCGAGGTAGCATCACTAAGGATGAGTGGGACCATATGAGAGATGTTGGGCTTGTCGGTGTGAGGTGATATAGAGTGCATCATACGAGATCATAGTTTGATGGTCACTCTCATCGATAGATGGGACTCAACGACCAATACCTTCCATTTACCCACCAGTGAGATGACTATCACACTAGAGGATGTGTACAAGATTTTATGGATATTGATTGTGGGGAGCCATTATATCAGATTTCATCAGATGAGGTGATTTGAGCCTATGGTCACATATTTGGTGAGGTGATGGGTGACTTGAGTGATCACATGCCTCACATCAGCTTATGGAGACATGTACATGTTGCACATCCTTAGGAGACCATGTTGGTATATGATGGTATGATGATGGTGGTAGTGGGATGTTATGCACTCCTATATTCAGAGGGTGGTAGATTTCCCAAGCATTGATGGGGGTTTTAGAGGACATGATTGAGGAGCAGGTTTTGTTTTGCATGGGTGTCGACATACCTACTTGTATGTAGCTATATAGAGAGCTATGGGCATATAAGAGGATGTAACATGGTATGGTATTATGTTGTACTTATTTACTGCATTGCTTGGGCATATGAGCACATAGTTATTGTGCACCCACAGGGACTTCCAAGATAGGATTGACATCAGGGTGTCATGAGAGTTGGTTACAGGAGATGGGTGCTGGTAGGGGCTCATCCATGGGTAGAGGAGGCGTCACACGATGTGACTTATTATAGATGGATGTTAGAGGGGTTATATGTTATGGATATTGTATGGTGGCCATATGTGGATTTCCCATCTTATGGAGGTATGGAAGAGGAGCTGAGGGGCTATAGTTGGTTAGATGGATATAGGGAGACATGCATCGAGAGCATGAGATGATTCCAGTGGATAGAGTTCTGATGCATAGTTTGAGCTTGCATCAGATGTGCCCCCACCATTTCCTCAGTATCACAGAGATGATGTGGAGAGACCTTTATCTCCACCACATCCATAGTGGATCCTACAGGGTAGGAGGAGCAGGTATCCAATAGGCAGTATCGATGATGTATGTACCACTTTGCATACAATAGTGGTGGGTAGCCCACTACACTACAGAAGCACCACCATGGCCATGGCAACCAGCCCATGATGTAGCTATGTGATGATAGTGTAGAGGGATGCACTTATAGGGTTAAGTTACTTTACAATTACAACTACACTTACTCAAGCATGCACAGTGACCACCCTCTGGGACAGGTGACTGGTTACAGGAAATCTAGCTCATTATAGGATAAGGCTCTAAAAGGCACAGGCTCTAGGGGGATGGGGATAGGTAGTAGCTTTTAGGCGTAGGTGACATGGTTACAGGCCCAGATAGTCACATTACATGGGTAATTAGCAACATCACAAGCAATATGTGATTGCATTATAGGTACAGTAGTACATGAGCATACCACATAGGCACATCGGCAAAGTGGGACAGGGTCCCATTGTATGATAAAGGCACCTTGGATAGGGTCCCATATTATGAGATAGTAGGAAGAGACCACTTAGTATTGGACATAGGGTCTACAGGTAGGTGTCCTAGAGCTATGGCACCACCAGTGATTTCTATGGTCAGCTATAGAGACATTATGTGGTAGAGGTGAGATATTATCAGGATAATATTTTAGATGTTGGTCTTCAGGTGATGACATACACAAGCACAAGGTCCAGTAGACAGAAGTTAGCCAGAGGACTCACAATACTCAGCATGATGACAGTAGTCACCGATCTCATGGGCATGGCTAGAGGGAGGTGACTAGTTCATGGTAGAGGCCGCCAGAGAGGGGTACTAGAGAGATGATGAGGGTGGAGACCGGGACCAGATGAGGGTACTGGAGATAACAACGGAGGTGTGGGCCCCTCACATGGGTGAGACAGGGATGATATCTAACATTGTATTTTGATTTTTGACATATATATACGGCATGCCTGCCAAGATGAAGATGTGAGATTTTATATGAGAGGTTTTGAGATACTATATTATTATATATGTATATTCATGTATTGATATACAAACATTCTATTTATATATTGATGATGATGGTTTATATGATGATGTGTTTGACTTTGATTTATTTCAATGTATTGTTATCATGGAAACTAGATATGTAGGCATGGTTTTATAATATTGAAATATGTTTTAATTTCATTTCCATTTTATTGATGTCATGGAAACTAGATGATTAGGCATGGTTTGGTTGATATTTGTGATTATAACTGATGATGATTTATTTTTATTTCCAATGTTGTTCTATGGAAACTAGGTATGTGGCATGATTTATTTGAAATAGATGTTGATGCATGGTTGAAATATTTTTGGAAAGTAGGGATGGTTGATTCAACGTTTTGGTGTTAAATGATTTAATTTCTATATTTTGATGTTATGGAAACTAGATTTTTAGGCATGGTTGAGTTAGATGTAGGCATGGTGGAATCAAATGTAGGCATGGTAGATTCATATGTAGGCATGGTGGAGTCATTATGGATTGTCATTGTATTGGCATGAAAAATAGATGGTTTAGGCATGGTTGAGTTGAAAATTTCCAAGTTATTGTTTTTATGGAAATTAGATATTTAGACATGATTTGGGTGATGTTATGATGTATGGTTTTTGTTGTATGTGAATTTCCAAGTGTTTATGTATATGAAACTAACTAAGTGGGTTTTTGATGGGGGAGAAAATGATTTGAGAAAAGAGTGGCTAGCTAACCTCAAAGGGCCCCATGCCCTTAAAGTGTTTCCTACATAGCCCCGGAAAAGGGGCCTCAGGATGATGTAGTTCTCCCATAGGATAGGGAAGAATAAGATGAGGTAGGTGAGTAGGTTGGTGAGTTTATGTATAATTAAATGGGCATTGGTAAGTTTGGCATTGGTTGTGTCTAGTTGATTAGTATGGTTATGTCTAGGTTGATTAGGGAATGGTTAAAGGTTGTTGATTAGGTCATGGTTGTTAGTCAGGTTGTTTAGGTAATAGAATGTGTAAGATGAGTTGATTAAGTAGATGATGAATGTAAATGTAGGTGAAAGGAGAATAAATCCCATAAAAACTAAGTGTCAAATTTCTTGTCGTGTAGAAAGAATCAATAAGGTAAAAAAGGGGTGAATGAAAAGAAGAGAGAGAAAAATGCTCCATAAGTGGTAAAACCATAATGAGAATACCAAAATATTGGCTTATGAACTTAAGCCCCTAAAGGTATTGCATGATTGAAATTTCTAGGGGTGAAAGAAGTGGCATGATCACTATGTGTGAAATACACACGTCCCTTGAATAGGTAGAAGAGAATAAAAGGAGGTAAGGTGGAGGATTGTGTTTAGCATAACCTTGTTGTGAGACAACATGCCCCTTCTACAAGATACCCAAAACTAGAATAGGCAAGTCCATGACCAAAAAGTTTTTTTTCTTTTTTTTTTTTTTTTTTTTTTTTCTTTTTCTTTCATAGAGATTGATCGATGCGGAAGTCTATGGGATAAATAGAATATCTCCTTGAGGTCTTCATGAAGTTGATCAATGTGGGAAGCTTTAGGATAATTTTTTATTTTATTTTTAGAGAAAGAGTAGTCTTTTTTTGATAGACTAATGTACAATAAGTGGCTAGCTTTTTATAGTTTCCTTCGAGGGAGAAATCTACTTATAATAGCAAGAGAAAGAGAGATAGATGTCATTTTGAGGGATTCATCTATTTGTAAGAAGTTTGACTCAAGGAGTTGAATTTTTAAATATCCCATATATTTTTTTTTTATTTTTTTTTTTTATTTTTGAACTTTAGGTCATGGAAAAGACTATAAAGGAGTATAAGCCTCTTGTATGAAGGAAAAACCATAACATGAAAGAGGTTATCTATGAAAGAGAGGTTTTAAGTGATGAACAACCATGGGATTCCATCCTGAAAAGGAAAAAAATATCCATGAGAATCATGCCATGAGTAGAGTTGTGATACTCATATTGAAGATAAGGTGAATGGTGATGGATAATCACATGATTCTGTTTGAGTCATTGGTCCTTGAAATAGGTAGATGGAAGGAGAGGTTTTCTCAAGGGATGAGCATGTAAGTGACATAAAGTGATGTAGTACTTTATTCAATAATAGAATGGTCAAAGATGCAAGGCATTAAGGGGCTCAGTTTGGGTTTACCTTTAAGAGAAGATAAACGATAAGCACTTGATCCATAGGTATGGGTGACAATATAGGGTCCAAGCCAATTAGGAGAAAACTTTCCTCATTTACTTTTCTCATCTTTGGTTACATGTTGATTTTCCTTTAGGAAAAGATCACCGACCTTGAAAGTTCATTCATGAACACATTTTTCATAGGCATGTTTGATATTTTTGGTAGATTTGAAGGTGGTTAGAGCATTTAAACAAAATTCATCTAATAACTCAAGTTGTGCCAAATGGTCTTGGAAAAATTGTCATCATTGAGCATATATTTAAGTGAGATATGAAGAGATGGAATTTGAAATTCAGAGGCAGAGAGGCCTCATCGTACCATAGACCAAAGAGAAAGGTGTGGTGGCAGTTGAGGTGTGGATGCTGGTGTGATAAGCCCATAAGGTGAAAGGAATGTGCATATGCCAATCCTTACCAGTATCATCGATAAATTTCATGAGAATTTTGTTGAGGGTTTTGTTAGTTGATTCATCTTGACCATTTGTTTGAGGATAATATGGTGAAGAGAAAACTGAGTTGAATACCAAAGTTATCATAGAGTTTGCGTAGGGTCTTGTTTTTGAATTGTTTACCATTGTCAGTGATGAGGTGATGAGGAACACCAAAATGAAAAATGATGTGATGGTTAATGAATTCACATATTTTCTCAACTTTTTTAGAAATGAGAGGGACAAATTCCACCCATTTAGTGTAATATTTGGTTGTTGTGATGATCCATTGATGACATTGAGAAGAATGAGGGTTAATCTCTCCAATGAGATCCAAACCCCATTGAGAGAAAGGCCAAAAGTCCCTGAAACTTGTAAGGCATGACTTGGGTGTGGTGAAGGTTAGCATGTTATTGACACTTCACACAACATTTGACATAGTCACAAAATCTTGGTTAAGGGTTGATAGTAATAATCAAGGTGAAGAATACGTTTGGCAACAACGTGACCACTAAAATGTCCACCACAAATCCCATCATGGATTTCTTTAATGGTGTATGGAATTTCAGAACTAGTGAGGCATCGTAAGAGGATACCATCAAATCCACACTTGTAAAGAAGACCCCCATGATGACATAATGAGAGACCTTTTGGAGGAAGGCTCACTTACCATTGCATGAGTGAGATCTAGAGGTAGAATTGATTGGGAAAGGTAATCAATGTACTACTTATACCAAATGTCACGTGGGTCGGTTTCAATTCTTCCTACAAAATTTATGTCATGGATGAGATAAGAAGGTGATTACAATCATTGTACTATGACAAATATTTTAGAGTCTTGAAGGTGAGAGTAGGTATTTTGTGAGGTGAGGAAAGCCATGGTATCCATAAATTTGTTAGTGGATCGCGAACAATTTGAATGTCATAATTATCAAAGGTAGTCAAAATCATGTCAACGTGATGCTTATACTTTTGAAGTATTTCGTTATGAAACTAGTATAAACCATTGACTTGGTTGATGACTAGTTGAGAATCACTAAATATATTAATGGTCTTAACATCTAGGGAAATGGAAGTTTGGAGACCTAACATGAGTGCTTCATATTCAGCCACATTATTGGTACAATCAAGTCAAGTTTGAAAGATAAAGGCATAGGCTCATCATCAAGAGGAATGAGGATAACCCTTGCCCACCCCATGTTGACATTTAGAACCATCAAAGAATAGGGTCATCTGATATATGGTGTCATCAAGGGAGAGGGTAGAATGGATTCATCAAGAAAATCAAGTTAGAAGATTGATTTCTAGAAAGAGGTGCATCGCAAGATGATCTGCAATGGTTTGTCCCTTAATGGAATTTTGATGGATGAATTCAAGGTCTAGGTCTGTAAGAGCATTAGCCAATGTGTGGCACATTTTGGTGTTGGTAAGGTTTAGCATACATGTAATGCAAGGGGTCAATGTTGGTGATGATGAAGGTTTTGTGGTTGAGTAGGTAATGGAAAAGTTTGGTGGTGATGAAGACTAGGGCTAAGCACAAATTTTCGGCATGAGTATATCTAGTCTCATAGTCTAAAAGAGTATGACTTATATAATAAACCACTTTCTCCCTATGTTTCTCATCGTGATGAGCGAGCATGACACCCAAGGAATGATCAATGGAAGAAAATGTAGAGGTAAAAGGGTTTGTCATCCTTTGGTGGGATAAGCACAGTGGTTAAAGAAGGTATTCCTTTAATGCTTCAAAATATTTATGGCACTCATCATCCCAATTGAAGGAAACATCCTTTTTAAGAAGATGATGAAAAGGGTGACATCGGTTGGAAAGTTGGGAAATAAAGTGTCGAATAGATTACAACTTTCCTTGCAAACTACGAAGTTTCTTGAAGGTTAGTAGGTGGAGGCATCTCAAGAATAGCCTTTATTTTAGTAGGATCAACTTCAATACCATGTAAAGAGATGATGAAACCAAGGATTTTCTAGAGAGAATGAAAAAGATGCATTTCTTTGGTTGAAGGTGAACATAATATTTGATGAGACATCAAAGATGATTTTGAGAATTGGGAGGTGTTCAATGTGATGCTTAGACTTGGTGAGAAGGTCATCAACATAATCTTCTAATATGTAATGCATGATGTCATGGAAGATATAGGTCATAACATGTTGATATGTGGCACCAAAATTTTTTAAGGCCAAAGGGAATTACATGATAACAGAAGGTCCCCCCAAGGGGTGATGAAGGTGGTTTTGTGTTGATCTTCAGGAGTGAGTAATATTTGATTATAACCCAAAAACCCATCCATGAGTGATAGCATCTCATGGCTGGTTGTAAGATCAACAAGTTGGTTGATACTAGGCAGAGGAAAATCATCATTGAGGCAAGCAATGTTAAGGTCACAAAAATTCATGTAGATGTGGAGTCCCCTTATCACTTTTTGATAGAACGATGTTAGAAATCCATTGGGGATAGTCAATGGGTAGAATAAAAGAAACATAAAGGAGGCACTGGAGTTCTTCTTTCACAAGAAGGGAAATATGGGGATGTATTTTTTACGCTTTTGTTTCATAGGTTTAGCATCAGGAATAGTTACATGATATTGTGGACCATGATATTTGGGTCAATACTGGGCATATCAGCATAAGACCAAGAAAAAGCATTGCTATGATCTCAAGGAAAGAGGTGAAGGCTTCATGTTCAATGGGATCTAAAGATTTCCTATCTTTAGAATTTGAGGGTCATCTTGAGTGTGAATGTTGATCTCTATGGTTGATTCATTCAACATGGTTTGTGTCTTAGAAGGTAATGACCGGTGAATGTAAGAATCCTCCACACCTAGATAGGTGAGAATAGAATCATCATCTTGACATTGAACAATGTTTATAGAAGGTGTTTCATCATCAATCATGTCAATATATAGAAGGGAAGGGAAGAAGGAGCCTTACCATCATGTTGATAGGTCAGAGGTCCCAAAGAAATGGTGTTTATGAAAAAAAAGTTAGGAGGGATGGATTATGGATCCATGGAATTCGTGGAGAGAAGGTGGTGTGAGTAGGTGAGTGAGGTGGGAAGGTGTAATTTCCTCTAAAAGGTCGATACAAAATTTCTTAGAAGAAGGTTCCTTAGAAAATCCAAGACCATTGCTGGTCTTTGTGTTTCCGAGTGGTGTAAGGTATGACTATGTGATGACCTTGTTCATAAAGACCAAAGCCAAAGCCTTTCTAAGCACATCGATGAAGGAAAAGTATGGGTGAAGTGGTGATTGGTGAGGTATTGAAAATCAGATGAGAATGGATGGGTTTGGGTAGGTGGTTTAGGAGTATATGAAGAAGTGTCAAGTCCCCATATGTCAAGTTAGTATGAAGGTGGGGTAGACCATATGGAAATACCTCACCTACATGATGGTTGTAATGTGGGTGTTGATGGAGGCTTCCATACTCTTGAGGAGTAAGAAAGGTGTTGATGTTGTAGAGACGATACTCCCCTAAGGTAAGGCGTTGAAAAACACCTACCAAGGATCAAAAGTTGGTATTTGGTTAGTGGGAATGGAAGAATCACCAAGAAGCCTGAGAAGGGGAAGTGTCAGGTGTTTGTGAAGTAGATGGGTTGGTTGATGGGCTAGCTATGGAAGTTGTGAAAACTAGTGGGAATAGATGAGTTTGGTTGTGAGAGGTGTAGTGGTAGAAGTGGTGGATGAGGTAACAACCAAAGAAGAAGAGGTAGTGGTGGTAGATGGATAGTTCTGAAGAAGAAATGATAGTGCTTTTAAATTCCTTAACTGTTATAATGATGGACATTAGGTTGATAGAGCATATTGTAGGTTTTGAATGGTGAAGGATTTTCTAGAATGGTGTAGTTGTGCCCTTCATGTTCAAATTTTAAACAACGGTGTAAGGTTGAAGGTACACAACCCATGCATGAATCCAGGGTCGGCCAAGTAGCATGTTGTATTGAATTCCCCCTCTAGGACATAGAATAATTCAAGAATGGTATGGGGGCCCATGTAAATGTGGAGAATGATAGTGTTGAGGGTGGAAGTCATGGCATTATTAAATGAATGCAACATAACTGGGTTATTATGCATGTAATTAGTAGGGATGCACATTTACTTGTACACATGGGAAGAAATGATATTTATACTGACACCTCCATCAATCATAATGTGTAAAATGCATGTGTTATTAATGTGGGTGGAAATTAATAGCACTGTGTTAGGATCATCTGACTCGAGAGGGAAAATCTCTTCTTCGAGAAACTAACAAAAAAAGAGATTGATGAAATGTAATGGGAGAAGAAGATGTAGGTGAAGTAGTGAGGGAAGCCACATGATGTGGAGTGATAATGGTGGAAACGAGTGTGGGTTTATTAGGTGGAACTTCAATAGATTGTAGGACCTCGATGAGGGCTTGACGATGAGACTCAAAGGTTTGGATGAGGTCGTATAAATACATTTTGAGGGGGATTGGTGAAGTTGTTTGATCATGGTATAATGTGTGACTTCATCAAAAATGGGATATGTCGGCCCATGGATGGTTACCTTGGGTACAGGTGCAGATGGAATGTTGGGTAAAGGTGTAGTGGATGGGTTGCCTGTCTTCTCTTTTCCTTTGTCTTTTTGTGCTCTAGTGGAAACTCAAACCATATTGATCTAAGGAAAAGAGGGAGATGTGTCATGAAAGGTATAATGGCATGGAGGGACAAAAACCTAGTGTGGGATAAGAGCCTTGTGAAATGAGTATGACGAATCAGCGTTATGTATTTGGTTAGGCTTGCTCCCTAATCCAAACCATATTGATCTCAAAAGTTAGAGGAGGAAAAGAGGGTTATGGAGGTGAAGGTGAATGCTGCTGAATAGATATGGGGTGAGGATGCATGGCGATAGGTGAAGGTGAAATGGGATCTTCATCCAAAAGGTCATCTTTATCAAAGATCTCCTTAGGAGAAACCAATTAAAGAAGAATATGTTTAAGGGCCTTACAATTGTCAACATCATGGTGTGGCACACGATGATAGGTGCAAATCTTGGTATCATCAAACCCTTCTAGTTTAGGTTTGAGTGGGTCATAAGGCCTAAGTGGTGGAAATGTAATGGCAGAAGTTTCTAACAGCCGAGTGAGGATGTTAGTGTAAGACCCTGCTAAGGGATCAAAATGAGAAGTGAGAGTAGGTTTGGATGGAGGTTTGGGTGAATTTTGGAAGGGGTGTTGTTAGAGGTGGAGTTGGTTTGGATGGAGGTGTGGGTGGATTTTGTGGAAGAGGTGTTACTGGAGGTGGAGTTGGAGGTTGAGTAGGTTTAACTACCTTTTTAGTAGGTAGTGTGGTTTTGGGCTTGGTTGCACCTTCTTGGGTAAAGGTGTTGGGGTAGTGCATGAAGTAGAAGGGAATGCAAAAGATGGAAGTGGATGGGTCAACCAAGGTGAGAGTGGAGGTGTGGTGAAGATAGTAGTAGGAGGCAATACAGAAAGTGTAGGTTGAAGGGAAGGTAAAGGCATGGGTAGTGGAGCATGCGTAGGTAATTTTTGACATGTAAATGTGCAACAGGAAATTTAATGTTTCCAAGCACAAAAACTATACCCATGTGCTAAAATTTTCATGTTTTATCATTCCTAGGTACCCTAGGTCAATTTTTTTAGTTTTTTCACCCCATATTTGATGTCAAATTAGTCCCCTAGGTGAATTTAGGGAGTTACGAAAAGAATTTATCTTCTGGTAGTATTGGGAAGGGCTATCGCTGGCCTTCCCAGGAATATATCAACCCCATGTAGTGGAAGGGAAGGTCAAAATTCAACATGGAGGTTAATTGAAGACCTTAGAAAATCATGGAAATTATATTGGAAGTTTTGGGAAGTTTTTAAAGACTTAGTATTCGAGTAAAAATAGGGTTGACAAGCTTAGGCGACACGTGCCTAAAACAACTATTGGGATTCGAAGAATATTAGCGGTGCTTTATATAGAGTTAGAAGTAAAATGAAACATATACGGAAAGAGGATTACAATAAATACATGATAGTAAAATCAATTTTTAACAACACCTTGGCACATAGGACTGGTAGGTAGTTTTCTCAGGAACAAGTGGAGTCTCAAATCAAAACTCCACATTTTTAGGGATAAGATGGTTAAATCAAGACATGATACCCCCACCATTGGATCCAAAATTCAATTTCCATTTAGGATCATATAATATTTCACCAATAAATTGCACTTTGGGAGCTTAAGTTATCATCATTCCAAGTAACCCTCTAAAAGTCAGTTCAGGACTTAGTCATTTTTCGGGAGAACACGTGTTAGCACCAAGAGCTTGGTGGTATTTCATGTCCCCAATGTCCCAAAGGTAAAGTAAAAAAACCTTAGAAAAATTTTCCAGCCCCCATGTGACCACCGGGACCCTAATATGACTTCCAAACTCGACAGTTCAACCTCCAGGTGCATTTTTGGAGCATCATTTCCTTGCCATCGGATCAAGCACCACGTGTCAGCTATAGGAGCACTGTGGAAATTGATGTCACTTACGTCTCTAAGGTTAGGGACATAAATCATGGAAAAATATGCCAATCACCTATGGGGAGTCTTTGGACATCCATGTGACTAACTTTCGCTCTAGTGCTTTAAAGCGCTTTTCTCATCTTCATTCCCTACATTCGGATGTCCTCTTGACCACCGTGGAATTTGATGTCCCTCACATAACTGAGGTTAGGGAGATAAAAACTGAAAAAAATTCACCCAATTTTCTCCCTCCATGCATTCAAAATTTAAAAAATTTAATTTTCGCTCAGTGTTTCTAGTGCTTCCAGCTTACTTCCACTCCCGTGCATAGACAATCTTCATCCTTCCTCTGCAACTTTCTTCCATCACTCCACCATTACAGAAAACTCAAAAATATCAACCAAGGAACTGAAATAACTTTCCCATGGTAATACGCAAGTCTCAGAAGGAATTATCATCAAGCTAAGAAGGAGAAACGAAGAACAACGAAGAAGAGAACAATAAAATCTCCATAGCCAAAAAATGGAAATATGAACAAATCCTACAAACCAATGCATGAATAAATGAACCATTTGCTGATATTTGTTACTCTATCCAATACCATCAAAAAAATAACCTCAAACT
This sequence comes from Taxus wallichiana var. yunnanensis, assembly GCA_018340775.1. Lineage (NCBI taxonomy): Eukaryota > Viridiplantae > Streptophyta > Pinopsida > Cupressales > Taxaceae > Taxus > Taxus wallichiana. The sequence goes on from CM031238.1 coordinate 485,788,327, forward strand.
CTCCTCTCGTGCGACAGAGCATTCACAATGAAGAAATCTCCTTTCCGGCTCAACAAAGAAAGAAGTGGGATTTCTCGTCAAACCGGTTGTCGAATTGAAGTAAGATCACACGTGAAGCACCAAAAGAAAAAACCCACATCAAAAATATAATTTTATTCACAAACAGAGGAGAAAACCAGACCTATAATTTTGAGGTCCATTAATGGCTACCATATCTAGAAGCACTATCAGGTCTGAAAATTAAAACTTTAAAATCTCCTGGACTATTAAGCGGGTGGGCCCAAAATTTTAGAGGGGTGATATTGGGAAAAAACCCATATCAAAAAAATTGTTCCACGTTAATCTGACTCTAGAAGAAAACTTTCTAAAAATAGCAGGTCTACTATATAGGAACTGCTATTTCAAGAAAGTCATCGACATAAGAACTTGTAAAGGAGATGAAGACATTGGAAGTACACTATAACTAAGAATTCAACAGAACAGACATTTTTGGCACTTACTAAAAATAGTAAGTGGGCCCTTGAAGCTAATAAAAATAGAAATATGATCTAGAAGGAACGAGGAACACATGGAGAAAGAGGAAAACTCACCGCATCATCCAATAGTTTTTCTATGGGAGACATGAATCCAAGTGGATGGATCATAAGTCGACACATCCCTTCACCTATGAGTATGATGTGAAAGAAAATGATTTATTTTACATGGACCTGAACAACTTTAAGAATTGTATGGCCTCTAAGGACTGAAGGAGGATTGAAGACTAGATATTCACAATCAGCTTGTTCACCACTGCAGGACACCCAGTGTCAATGCAGAGTCTCGAGTTAGTCTTAGCCTTCTCTTTCCACTATGATCCTGAGACACGAACCATCCAAGATAACAATGGTAGAAAGATGGTGGTCATCATTCCTAGGACCATTTCTCTCTCTCTCTGTAGATATCAACATCCCCCAACGAATGTCCAAGGAGTAGCACTTGGCTCATAGTTAAAAATAGGAATAAATCCCTCTAGGATGCCCAAGAATCTTCCAAGGTGTGAGTTCTAAGGAGGGTATTCTAATTTCATCACTATCCTCAGTAGAGTTATGGGTAAAGCAATCATGAGAGACTTCCAAAACTAGATGGGCCTTTTCATCCTGACACTAACAGAAGGAAGGTAGAGAATTGATTGGGGAAGATCATCGGCGTAAATATCCATCTCGCAATCGCTCCAAGTGCCCATGAAAAATAAGTTCCACATGACTTATTACCTGGTCTATATCCTTGTAAGTTTGAGATCATTCAAAGGATTGGATCTCACAGAACATTGCTTCCAAGGTACTTACATTCGAGAAACTTCAACAGTTGGTAATGGAGGAAAGTAGTAGGCATTTTACTTGCATAAATGATGTGTTCACTATGCATGTGGTCCGAAGCTTAGAAGGGGATCTTGAAGCTAGGATGACACCAAAAGTTACATCCCTGATTAAGGAATATGGCTTGTACTTCATACAATTCTCAACATTCTCCTACATACGAGTTGTTAGCTTCGACCAAGCTCCGCTGAAACTACCTAAGTACCTCAGTGACCAGATTGTATTATTCAAGCTCAGAGGAAGATCACTCAAGTGAATAACAAGATTAGAAGTAGGATAAAGAAATTTATTTCATTCCCTATATCTCTATGGGAGTTCACGTGTAAAATCTCAAATGACACATCTCACCTGGAGGCTACTTTTGCACATTTGACTTTGCATTCCTACATCACCAAGCCCAAATTTGAAATCTGAGAAGATCTCGACTCATTCTATGTCCCATAATTATAACATGAGCCACAAGTCAAGGACTAATGGGCCAACTGTATTGATGAGTTTGAAGTATGTGAAAAGGACCACATGAGGATGACAATCAAGTGAGATGAAGAAATTCAAGTTCTCTTGGTATGAAGACATCTTACATGATGATGGGACAGAGATGTACAATCCTAAGTACGCAATAGTCAAGATGTCCCTAATGCCCCAAATCAACTGGCATGTTCATGAATCAAGAGATATATTGGAGTGGACTAAAAAGGTGGTGAGGAGAATGAGGAATTTGTTTCAAAATAAGAGGACTATGATCATTCAGTCATGAGGAATTTCTCCAAGCCAAAAGCAAGCTTCACATCATTCATCTTCAAAAGTGGTAGAGGTGACTTCCAACTCTAAACACTCTGGAGTGAGTTCAAAAAGGAAGGCCATGGAATTGGAAACTTCTCCCCATAAGAAGACACCTAAGAAAGTTAGGGAAGAAGAAGGTTCATTGGCATTTCGTAGGGAGGAAGACATGATCTCAGTAATGTAAATAAAAATCCAGCAAGTAGATGCACATGACTCACGATGAGTATATGACTCATGATCTAGTCTTCAAACCACTGCAAGAGGTCTTGCCTATTGTCAACACTAACACCCCTCTCATTCAGGAATTTCCCCCTCCACCAGAACAAAGAATGGTTGATGCACCCATCATTGAGCCTAAATCTGGTGAGATGTTTTCATGGATGTGGGAAATGACTATCCTTGACACTCACACTATTCAACAAGTAAGTAGCCCCGATCTATCAAAGCAATTGTATCATTGAATAAAGGAAAAAGGTCAAGAAATATTACACAGATGACCTCACGATTCTACAGTGGGGAGACAGGTAATCAATACATCAAAGTAGCTCGGAAAAAATTAATCAATCCAGTGGATGAGATGACACTAGCCAACTACAAGATGAGCATAATCTAATTAGGACCAGCTACTCATGAGGGAGATTTACACATATATCAACAATATTTTTCTCGCATGGTGGAAAGGAATAAATAATATAAAGAGAAGATTGAGGTACTAGAGGAACAAGTACAAACCCTTTCATCTTATGTGTAACACCTGGTGGAACCAAGCACTACAACACTTCCTATTGAGAAAGTGGTACCCATCAGTAGCTTCAATCCAAAATCCATCAGAAGAATGCACAAGCTCACAATGTAGGGGTGAGAAAACAATGAATGGATCAACTCAATCTCCGAAAAAGGGAAGTCAGCACTCCAAGAGGCAGTCAATATCTTTGCATACATGTGTGTAATGGCCAATAGAATGAGAGCACTCAAAGAGGATGTGGAGAAAGAAAGAGATTACTAGGAACCTCTGGGACCAGTAGTGAGTGAGATGAGAAACACCCATCATCAGGAGTTGATCGATAAGAAGGTTTTTGAAACTCCTACAAAATACTTGACATGTGTATGGGTGAGGGCCTTGGCAATCAGATTTGAAGCAATCAATTCGAGCCTTCATAGAGCTAGAGGAGAAAGAAGAACAAACATACAAGTTGTAGGATAGTATAAATTGGAAAGTTCAAAAACTTGGAGTACCTGCAATGAGTGAACACACAACTACTGATGAAGTGATCAGCCCTTTTGAGGAATATGTCAAGAAATGGGTGGGAAACCCATTTTCCTTCACTAAGGATACTCTCAACTTATTCTCAGAGATCCAAGCCTCTATTGCACTTATTGCAGAAAAGCATTCATCGTGGTTCAAGAAGTGCAAGGACATCTACAAAGTGTGATTGATGGATGGACTAAAACCTTGAGCTGCATTCACATCCCTCATGCCAAAAAAGTAGAACCAGAAGTGTTCCATTTCAAACATGATCTTGGAAAGATATAATCCTTCTTAGGATCACGAAGTGGAGAGTAGTCGAGAACGAGTCAAATCCACTTGTAGTATCTCATCCTTCAACATAATTCTTCTTCTTCTTCCTCTTCTTTCTCTCTCTCTTCGCTTCTCATATGACACTCTCTCTCTTTAATGTTATATTTTTGCGTTGAGGGTTGCACTTTTTAATATGACTTAAGTGACTTTAGAAATATAATGTAACTTTAAGTCACCTTGCTATTATAAAAGGGACTTAAATATTTAAAGTGGAATATGAACAATCTTAAGTCATATTAAGGTATTTGAAAAGTCACCGGGAAGATGAAGAGTTGCCTCCTCTTCTATAAATTGTAGCAAGCTCCTCATTTGAGGGTCTTCTTAATTTTGTCTTCTGAAAATTCTTAGATGTTGGAGCTATTTTTGTGAATTCATGAGAGAGATATCCTTGTGAAGAGAGCAAGAGATAGCAAGTTTCTTCCATTTCTCCTACTAAAAAATGTCTTCTACTTCCCACACTATGTACAAATTCTTCTTGAGATTCAATAAAGGAAGAAAGAATTTTAGCCTCTTTGATTGAGGATTTTATTGGTACTTTGTGTTCATTAAGCTCTATTTAGTCTTGTTGTTGTTTTACATATTTGTTTTCTTCTGAAATACAAGTGCATGTAATGAAACTTTTGGCTAGTGTGTGCAAGTCTCTGATTTTCTACTTGCAACATTAGTTTATCCTTTCTAAATATTCTCACTCCCCTTTTTCATCTTCATATAAAATTCTTCCCTTACGAGATACCGGAAGAATTTTACGCATGGTCATGGAGTTCCACTATAGGATCCTCGACAGAAAGGCCACTAGGATAAAACTCACAATTTACTTGTGCATACACGTATGGTAGCTACACTAGTTAAGTAAAGGGAATTATACTCCCAGAGCATTAGAAAGATAACCACCAATTTGTCCCCGAAAATATTTTTCACCAATAGTTTATGGTACCCACCATGGTGCAGATTTAGCAAAGATCTACACTTGAATAAAACCGAAAGGTATAAAAATAACCAAAAATTTAGAAAATTCAAAATTCAATTTATTTTAGAATTTGAATAGCTATATGAGCCACATGTCTGCAAACCATGGCTATTCTAGGAAATCCTCCTGTTGAAAGACCTAAATTTCTCTTCCACATCTAAGAGGATATCACTTCAGATTTGAGAGAAGCTATCTGGCATAATAGGAAAAGTGTCAACCACTACTTCATTGCCACAAGAATTCTTGACCTTGAAGAAGAATGCGTTGCTAAATTAGAGAGGCAAAGAAAAATTCCAGTACCACAAAGAAGGGAATAAATTTCCAAGCTGGCGAGATAGAAGATACACCCAACAATAGAGATAATGAGGAAAAAATGACCCCATTTTTGAATAATGTCAAAGAATACAAGAGTTTCATGAAATTGAGAGGCCTCCCTTTCATCAATAAATCAGTCACGTTGGGAACCTGAGTGTTGCAAATCCTTTGGATGGTGAATTTCCATACATCAATCGAGAAAATTAAAGATTTCACCGATGTAGAGATCGAAGAAAAGCTAGAGAAAGAGAAGTAAGAGAGGAAGAGGAAATGTGAGCTCAACTCAAATAAATTGAAAGACTTCATGCCAAGGCGAATGAAAGAACAACAACAAAATCTGTAGCATTAGGAAGGTTAGAAGATAGAAACAAAAATAGAATGGGGGATTGTGAGCGTGATCGTGATCATGAGGATCGTAGGCCTAATGTACCATGGGGAGGAAACACCAATCCTTTTTCTCTTACTAAACCACTCCATGAGCTACCAAGGGGCTCAAGAAAAACTTTCCAAAATTTAGAGGAGATGGTTCTCAACTCCCCAAAGAACATGTAGCAACATTTATCACCACTTGCGGTGTATTGGGAATTGAGGATGAAGATGTGTTAGTCCAACTCTTTGTGGATTCACTTTAAGAAAAGGTTGTCAAATGGTTCTACATTATACCCCCGAGGTTTGTCACCTGTTGGGAAGATATAATAAGTGCATTCAAACACATGTTCAAGACCACAAAATATTTTCAAGATCTCTTGGTCCAATTAGTACAAATGAAGAAAGAAACCTCCAAATCAATGAGGGACTTCATAGCAAGATATAATAGAGTGATAAGAAGAATCCCCAAAGATGTGGTGCCTCCTAAAAATAATTTGAAGAGATTCTTCATTAGTGCTTTGCCAACAGAAGTAGGTTTCTTCCTCGGAGAAGAACTCAACCAAGAACATTGAGGGAAATGTAAGACCATGCGATATAGACTGATGATGATCTAATCCTGTCTAACAAAGTGAAAGGCCCAAATGGAAAGAAAAAGGCTAGAATTCAATCTCACTCACCATGGACCCAATGTTCCAAAAACTAGCAAATGACATGGTTTCCTTGAAGAAACAGTTATCTCATATCACAATGCGGAACTCTTGAAGGAATCCAAATCCTCCCAATAGACCAAGGATTGCTCCACCTCCTCGTCGGTTCTCTCTTGAAGAACCATCAATCAATGCCTCTTGTGACATCGAAGAACCAAATGAGGAAGTGGAAATTGAATAACCTGAAGAAGAAAATGTGGAGGACTATGAAAACTATCTTGAGGTCGAGGAAGTTGATGGTGATACACATAATGGCCTAATTGAGTACGTTGATGATGAAGATGATGATGATGAAGAAGCTCTAGGTTTCTCATGTGTAGTTTTCACTTGCACACAGTCCAAGAAAGGTGCTTCATCCTCAATGGCTATGGTAAAGGACAAGAAGAAGAAAGAATATTCTCCTCTAGAGGTTCCACAAAATAAAATCATTAGTAGAGGATCACCACTACCACCTTCGATGGATTCGGCTAAAGAAAAAGCAAACCCACTAGCTAGCAAGGATCATGCTGCCATACTAAGTAATTCATCTAATCCTTCTCCCAGCTCAAAGGTTACTAAGAATAATTCTCCTTCAAATGTTGTTCCTATAAAAACATCTAAGGTTCTATCAAAACCCACATCCCCATCTTCTACCATGTCGATTACTACACCGTGAAGGAAAATTCCATGCCCAAAATAGAAAAACATTCACCATGTAAATATTCTTTCATTTGAGGAACCTATTCCTCTCCCACCATAACCCCATTTGATTTTTTGGAACACATAAGAAAAACTGAAGTCCAGCTCTTAGAAATAGAATACCTAAAAACTCATCCTACCCAATTTGATAGGTTCATTGAGGTAGTCCATGGTGGTAATCCTATAACCTCGGGTCCAAGTTCCAAAGACTTACCCCCAAACCATCCAAACCACCTTCTTAAAACATGTTATCCCTCAGTGCCTCCAAAATCAATAGGGTCAAACCTTTCTACTGTCACTTCTCATTAAAGGATTTCATCTAAATAATTGTATCATAGATTCCGGAGCCTCGGATAATTTGATGCCCACCAAAGTTGAAAATTCTCTTGGCCTCACCTTGACCTGGGAAAATGGCACCTACTATTCAATGGAATCCAAACAAGTAACGTTGGTAGGAAGAATCAAAGATGCAAAGGAAGCATCAAATGATTTTCAAGACAAGAAGGTGCTTTGAACCATCCTGGTGGTGGACATCCTAGCCTCCTTTGACATGTTAATGAGCCAAAAATTCAGAGACTTGGGTGGAGAAATAAAAATAGATTGGTCATCTACAACTATTCTAGTGAAAGGCAATATGAAGAAGTTGCTACCAGTAAGAAAGATGAAGTTCATAATATACGAAATTCTGATGATCCAAAGGCAAACATTCTTTTTCAAGATAGCGGGCTAGGAAACTACTTCCTTACATCAAAAAAAGATGAGAACTAGCCACTTCTTATGGAAGAGGAAAAATATCAAGTTTGGAAAATTAAATTTGATGGTATCCATTCAACTGTAGGTTTGGGAGTAGGTGTATTTTTGTACTCTCCTTTTGGTGAATTATACATGTTTTCCTACAAGCTACAATTCGATAATACAAATAACACGATGGAATAAAAAAATTGTTTTCTGTTGTTTGTTCCTCTATCCAAGACCATGAGAAAAAAACATCAAACTCTCCTCTCATGTGACAGAGCATTCAAAACCAAGAAATCTCCTTTCTCGCTAAATGAAGAAAGAAGTGGGATTTCCCATCAAACCAGTTGTTAGATTGAAGAAATATTGCATGTGAAGCACCAGAAGAAAAAAACCCACATAAAAATACAATTTTATTTGAAAACAGAGGATAAAACAAGACCTGCAATTTTGAGGTCCATTAATGGCTGACGTATCCAGAAGCACTACCAAGTCTAAAAATTAAAACTTTAAAATATCCTTGACTATTAAGTGGGTGGGCCCAAAATTTCAAGGGGTGATATTGGTGAAAACACATATCAAAAAAATTCATTCCACATCAATCGACTCCCATAAGCCAACTTCTAAAAATAGTAGGTCTACTACATAGGAACTATTATTTTAGGAAAGTCATCGATAGAAGAACCTACAAAGGAGACGAAGACATTGGAGGTGCACTACAACTGAGAATTCACGGAACAACATTTTTGGCACTTACTAAAAATAGTAAGTGGGCCCTCAAGCACCTGTTAATAATAGAAAGTTGATCCAGAAGGAATGAGGAATGCAAGGAGAAAGAGGAAAACTAAGCCACAACATCTAGTTGAAGATTAGGGACTTGATTTTTCACACTTACTAAAAATAGTAAGTTACTTTTTCTAAGGGAGACATGAAGTTGAAGTGGACGGGTCAGAAGATGACATAGCCCTTCTCTTATGAGTATGATGTGGAAGATAGCGATGTCTTATACATGGACCTGAGTGACCTTGAGACTTACATGACCTCCAAGGACCGAAGGAGGATTGAAGACCAAATATTCACAAGTGGCTTATTTGCCATCGATGGACACCAGATGCTGTGTAGAGTCTTGAGTTAGTCCTAGCCTTCTCTTTCCACTATGATCCCAAGACATGAACCATATGAGATGAAAATGGTACAACAATGGTGGTCATCAGTCCTAGGAACATTTCACTCTCTTTGTAGATCCGACATCCCACAACACGGTCCTCATATAAAAGCATAGGGCTATATGCAATTGGAAAATAATGGATTCATATGTCCAAGGAGTAGCACTCAACTCATGGTTGAAAACAAGAAGAAAGCCCTCCAGGATGCCCAATAATCTTCCAAGGTGTGAGTTCTAAGAAGGGTATTTTGATGTCATCACTCTCCTCAGTAGAGTTATGGGTGAAGCAAGCACGAGAGACTTCCAAGACTGGATGGGCCTTTTCATTCGACAGCGATAGAAGGAAGGAATCGAATGAATGGGGTAGATCATCAACAACAATCTCCATCTGCAATTGCTCCAAGTTCCCATGACAAATAAGTTCCACATGAATTCTTACCTAGTCTATCTCCTTGCAAGCTCGAGATCATTCAAAGGATTGGCTCTCACGCAAAACATTGTTGCCAAGGTACCTGCATTCGATAAACTTCCACAGTTGGTAATATAGGAGAGCAACATGAGTTTCACTCGTGTGAATGATGTGTTCACTATGCACATGATCTGAAGCTTAGAAGTGGATCTCAAAGCTCTACTGAAACTACCTAAGTACCTCAGTGACCAGATTATATTGTTTAAGCTCTACAGGTAGATCACTCAAGTGAATAACAAGCTCAGAAGTAGGAGAAATAAATTTATTTCATTCCCTATATCTCTAGGGGAGTTCACGTGCAAAATCTCAAATGACACATCTCACCTGGAGGCCACTTTCACACATTTGACTTTACATTCCTACATCATCAGGCCCAACTTTGACATTCAAGAAGATCTCAAATCGTTCTATGTCCCAGAATTACAACATGAGCCATAAGTCAAGGACTACTAGGCCAACTGTATTGACAATTTTTAAGTACATGAAAAGGACCACATGAGGATGACAATCAATGGTATGAATAAATTCAAGTTCTCTTGGTATGAAGACATCTTGAATGATGATGGGATAGAGATGTACATTCTTGAGTATACAATAGTCAAGATGTCCCCAATGCCCCAAATCAACTGGCATGTTCATGAATTAGGAGATATATTAGAAGGTGGTGAGGTGAATGAGGAACTTGTTTCAAAATAAGAGGAATATTATCATTCAGTCATGAGGAATTTCTCCAAGCTAGAAGAAAGCTTCACATCATTCATCTTCAAAAGTGGTAGAGGTGACTTCCAGCTCTAAACACTCTAGAGAAAGTTCAAAAAGGAAGGCCATGGAATTGGAAACTTCTCCCCATAAGAAGACACCAAAGAAAGTCGGGAAGAAGAAGGTTCATTGACATCACCGTAGGAGGAAGATATGATACCAGATAATGTAAATAGAAAACCCGATGGCAGATGTACAGGTGAATGAGGAGTATATGACTCATGATCTAGTCTTCGAACCACTGCAAGACATCTTGACTATGTTTGATATCAATGCCCCTCCCATTCGAACTCACCCCTCCAACGAAAAAAATAATGGTTGATGCACCCATCATTGATTCTGAATCCAGAGAGATGTTTCCATGGATGCGGGAAATAATCATCCTCAACACTCGTATTGTGCAACAAGTAGCAGCCCCCAATCTATCAGCGATTTTCTTGTTGGCTAAAGGAAAAAAGTTCAAGAAAGATCACATGAGATGATCTCATGATTCTAAAGTGATGAGATAGGTAATTGTCACATCAAGTAGCTCAACAAAAATTAATCAATTTAGTGGATGAGATGACACTAGCTAACTATGAGATGAGCATGATCCAATTGGGACCAACTACTCATGAGGGAGATTTGCACATATATCAACAATATTTTTCTCACATGGTGGCAAGGAATAAATAATATAAAGAGAATATTGAGGTACTAGAGGAAAAAGTATGAACCCTTTCATCTTATGTGTAACACCTAGTGGAACCAAGCACTACAACACTTCCTATTAAGAAAGTGGTACCCATCAGTAGCTTCGATCCAGAATCCATTAGAAGAACGCACAAGCTCATGATGTAGGGGTGAGAAAACAATGAATGGATCGAATCAATCTCTAAAAAAGGAAGTCAACACTCCAAGAGGTATTCAAGCTCTTTGTGTACATGTGCGCAATGGCCAATAGAATGAGAGCACTCAAAGAGGATGTGGAGAAAGAAAGATATTACTGGGAACCTCTGGGACCAGTAGTGAGTGAGATGAGAAACACCCATCATCGGATTTGATCAATAAGAAGTGTTTTTAAACTCCTGTAAGATACTTGACAAGTGTACGAGCAAATCCTTAGCACTCATATTTGAATCAATCAATCGATCCTTCACAAAGCTAGAGGAGAAAGAAGAACAAACATACAAGTTGTAGAATAGTATGAATCAAAAAGTTACAAAACTTGGAGTACCATAATGAGCAAACACACAACTACTGATGAAGTGATCGGCCCTTTTGAGGAATATGTCAATAAAGGGGTGGGAAACCCATTTTCATTCACTAAGGATACTCTCAAATTATTCTCAAAGATCCGAGCCTCCATTGCACTTATCACAGAAAAGCATTCATCATGGTTCGGGAAGTGTAAGGACATCAATAGTGTGATTGATGGATGGACTAAAACCTTGAGTTGCATTCGCATCCCTCATGCCAACAAATTAGAACCAAAAGTGTCCCATTTAAAATAATATCTTAGAAAGATAGAATCCTTCTTAGGATCATGAAGTAGAGAAACGATCGAGAGAAACAGAGCCAAGTCCATTGCAATAGCTCATCCTACAACATAATTCTTCTTCTTCCTCTTCTTTCTCTCTCTCTTCACTTCTCATATGACACACTCTCTCTCTTTAATGTTATATTTTTGTGTTGAGGGTTGCACTTTTTAATATGACTTAAGTGACTTTAGAAATATAATGTAACTTTAAGTCACCTTTCTATTATAAAAGGGACTTAAATATTTAAAGTGGAATATGAACAGTCTTAAGTCATATTAAGGTATTCGAAAAGTCACCGAGAAGATGAAGAGTTGTCTCCTCTTCTATAAATTGTAGCAAACTCCTCATTTGAGGGTCTTCTTAATTTTATCTTTTGAAAATTATTAGATGTTGGAGCTTTTTTTGTGAATTCATGAGAAAAATATCTTTAGTGTAAAATCACAACACCCCCAAATGAGTTCTAAAAATCTTCTTTTCTAAGGTAGAATCATCTGGTGTGATTGCATAACATTGAAATTTCCCCAAGGTGTGGGACCTTGCAAAAGTGGGAAAGCTCTCCAGAGAAGGTTGGTTCCTCTTCCTAAACTACCTGCCACAAGCTACTACAATGTATGAAAACTAAATCTAACCTAATCTAACCATTCCAAGGAACCAAGGAGAGAGAAAGAGGGAAAATAGAGCCTACACTAAAGCGGTGATACACTAGCAAAGGAAGCGAGATATTCTGTTGAGGGAGAAAGAAACAAAAAAATGGAGATGAGGGAGGTCAGACAGAAGTGACATGGCCCAGATCTTCAAATTCACCATTAAACTCCATGAAACACAACATCCTACACCTGTAAATGTGAAATACATGCACATAAAAACAAATATAGAAGGGAGAGGCATGGAGAAACAACAAAACGATGTAAAGGGTTGAAAAACACCACAAAAACATGTTTTTATTGCTCTAGAAGGTGCACAGACCATTACATTTTTGTAATAGAGGCACAAATACATTTTCCAGGTGTAGGAGAAGGTTTGATTCTCAAAAATGGCATTGAGAAAAAAAATTGACAGAGTTTCTCTATGCCCAGAATGTCTCTCCTTCTCAAATGAGAAGTGTTACAATATATATAGAAAGAAAAGAGAGAGAAGAGGGAAAAGTCAAATCCTATTTCAACCACCCCGAGATATGCATTGAATCCTATCTTGAAGATTCAAATACCATCAATCAATGCCCCCTTTCAAATCTGCCCCAAATCATTGATTCTGGCTCCCTCTGTTAGTCAGCGTGTTGAAGAAGAATGGAGGATCAAATTGAATTAGATTTGGTAGTTGAGAAAATTGGATTCTGTATTAAAGGCTTGAAGATTTCTCCATGGTTCACCTACCAAGGCCTAAGAAAATTGATTTTTTATCTTTCCATGGCATAGAAGACATTGAGACGCTTCCAACAGTGTTAGATTTGCAATATTTCAAGCCTTGAGTCAAAAGATATGCCCCTTTGAATTTTTATTGATTTTGTACAAATGGATGGGAAAAAAATTTGAAATCTTTGGGTCCCCTTTAATAATATGGGACACATGACAACCAAATTAGAGAAAACATTGGACTTGCGGGTGCACAATTTATCTTCTTACACCTTCTTTTCTGACCCTGCTATTCCATTGTTGAGTCCCTCTGTGACCTATTTACAGATCTGAATGAGTTTTCTCAAGTTCTTTCTATGTTGGGTCATGGCTGATCCAATATTTTGCCTAGGGGAGAAATATGGATAACAATTTGGTAACTCACAGGGGACATCATTTGCTAGATAAAGATACTAGTGGCCTAGAAGAAACCATTGGGCATGGAGTCTACGATAAACATGAAACTAATATAAAATTTTGAAGATATGATCCCTGAGCCACTGCGAGCTTGACTGTATGATTTTCTATGTTTTGTCTAACCCTGAGTCTGCACTCTTAATTTTCATAAGAAAATATTGAAAATGAAATTTCTGAGAGTAGAAAATTGTTTTAACTCTGGGGCTTTCATCTGTCCCTAAAATGGACTGTTTGAAATGACTTTAGTTGCTCTAGATTTGTTTTCTTTTGAAGATGGCAACTATTATAGGTAACTATGAGTTTCCCTGCTATGAATACTGAAGAGCCTAGCTTCATGCCCCTCTAAAGCAATACAAACGAAACTTATATACAAAAACCAAATCATACATGCCTCAAATGAGACATGTAGAGTGTGCACAAGCACTTCTTCTGCTGAAAACAAAGCCTAATCCTACTCCTAAACTAACCAGAGAAAAAGAATGCTAAACAAATCTTGCAACTGGTAGAGAGAAGTAGCTTCCCTTTCTTGAGAGAGGCAACCATGTAAATGATTTGACACTAAATATAGCTACCAGTATGAGTGAAAAACTGACTCTAACCCTGTCTTCCACCCAAATCATCAAGGTATCAACATTAATGGGAAATACCTCCTCAAGATGACTTGCATTGGACTCCTGGAGGTGTTGATGATGACCCTTGGTACTTTGATGCTCATCCTCATGCCCTGGAGTAGGCATGACTAGTTTTGGCTTCTCCCTTGGCTCTAATGAAGCCAAGTACCTGATTGGGAAAGGTCTGATCCTTTGGATGTGCCCATAACTCTGAATTTATACTCCAAAAATGGAGTCTTCTTATGGACCTTCTTGGGTGGATGGTGTGAGAGAGATGATGACATTCTCTTGTGTTTTCTCTTCCTCCTCCTTTGAAGAACATGGAAGATCAAGATCTTCCAACCTTCGTTCCAGAGGGCCATTATGGAATGCAGGTTGTTACACTTGGATTTTCTCCTTCATGGTAGTAGGTTCGTGTGCTTGGAAGGTTGAAGATGGAGGAAAAATGATGTTATCTCCTCAGGCTCCTCTTCATTAAATCAATCTTCTAAGTCTGACATGCATTCTACCACATTGTTGTCCTATTGCATGTGCTCTACATCCTCCATGGTGCCTTCCTAATCTATAACTTGATCACCGTGGCTCCCTTTGATCTCAAACATGAAGTTTTAAATATCAAACTATTCTTGAACATCATAGCTTGAAGAGGATTAAGTGGGAGGAAGAACTGAAGGTTCTTTTGTAGCCTACTCCACACTTGGGGCCTCTGAAACTATATGGTCCTCCTCCTCTGCTATAAATCCACCACTGGCTCTTTGAATTTGACCTCCTCTATTGGATTGACCATCAAGGGGATCTTTGTAGACCCAAATCTAGCAGCCCAACTCATCAGATTGTTAGTTATTTCTTTTCTATTGGACTCCTCTTCTCATTGTCCTTGACTAGATTCTTGAGTATCTCCCCAACATGGACTTGGGAAAGCAAGAGGAGTGGCAGGTTGGGGTTCAACAAACTTTGAAAAAAATTTGGTTGGGAGGGAGGTAGAACTTCTTGTTTATTTGGAGGGGATGACTATTTGGAAGGGAAAAGGGTAGAAGAACTAAAATGGGATGGAAGACTAGGGGATGGAGAAATGGATTTCACACTTGGGGCAGCATACAATGGGAAGCTTGGAAATTGAAGCTCAAATTGAGATGGTGCTGCTTGAGGAGTGGAGAGAAAATTACTAGATAATGGTGTAGGATTTACCCATTGACAAGGTTGCCTGACACCAAATTCATAGGCCTCTATCTCTTCTTTCCATTGTGTAAGTTGGGGCAACATTCCAATCATGAAGTCTACCTTCTTAGGGCTATATTGTATTGGAAAAGGGCCTTCCCATGGACAAGGTGCCCTGCAACCAATTCTGAAGGCCATCATTTGAGTTGTAGCTCTTGAATGCACCATACCAATCTCCATTTTTTGAATCTTCTCCAACAGACCAGCATCTTGCATTTGATTATCTTCATGGTTTGCATACCCCTGTTCCTGATAAGCTTCATGGCCAAACTAGTTTTGGCATTGCTCATATGGGTAAGCATAATGGTCTTGGATCTGATCATAATGCTGATTTGGAGGAGTTTGGAAATGCATTGGAGGTGGACTGCATTCTGTAAGTGTGAGTTCCATGAAGGGAATGAAGTCATGATTGCACAACCTCATGGAATGGGAGAAAATGAAGGATATGGAAGAAATAATGGATGGAAATGGATGGGAAGAAGGTCTGTAACTTAGAGCATGGGTTGTTGACTAGATGGAGTCACCAGATGTGCTTGAAAGAGCCTCCAAAGGATGAAATCTTGACCAAGAGCACACTAAACCTAATGAAGTGAAGTGGTAAGGTGTTTCAGACTTGTCTCACCGAGGCATGCCAAAATGCTCTTGTGAAATCACAAAGACCCCCAAATGAGTTCTAAAAATCTACTTTTCTAAGGTAGAATCATCTGGTGTGATTGCATAACATTGAACTTTCCCCAAGGTGTGGGACCTTGAAAAAGTGGGAAATCTCTCCAGAGAAGGCTAGTTCCTCTTCCTAAACTACTTGCCACGAGCTACTCCAGTGCAAGAAAACTAAATCTAACCTAATCTAACCATTCCAAGGAACCAAGGAGAGAGAAAGAGGGAAAAAATAGAGCCTACACTAAAGCGGTGATACACCAACAAAGGAAGCGAGATATTCTGATTGAGGGAGAAAGAAACAGAAAAATGGAGATGAGGGAGGTCAGACAAAAGTAACACGACCCGATCTTCAAATTTTCCATTAAACTCCATGAAACACAACATCCTACACCTGTAAATGTGAAATACATGCACAGAAAAACAAATCTGGAAGGGAGAGGCACGAGAGAAACAACAAAATGATGCAAAGGGTTGAAGAACACAAAACAAATACATTTTTATTGCTCTAGAAGGTGCACAGACCATTACATTTCTAGAATAGAGGCATAAATACATTTTCCAAGCGTAGGAGAAGGTTCACTACTCAAAAATGGCGTCGAGAAAAAAAAATGATAGAGTTTCTCTATGCCTAGAATGTCTCTCCTTCTCAAACGAGACGTGTTACAGTATATATAGAAAGAAAAGAGAGAGAAGAGGGAAAAGTTGAATCCTGTTTCAACCACCCCAAGATATGTATTGAATCTTGTCTTGAAGATTCAAATGCCATAAATCAATTCCCCCTTTCAAATCCACCCCAAATCTATCGATTTTGGCTCCCTCTGTCTATATGGTGTGTTGAAGAAGAATGGTGGATCGAATTAAATTAGATCCGGTAGTTGAGAAAATTGGATTCTATATTAAATGATTGAAGATATTTCTCCATAGTTCACCTACCATGGCCTAAGAAATTTATTTTTATCTTTCCATGGCGTAGAAGATGTCGAGACACTTCCAATGGTGTCAAATTTGTAATATTTCAAGCCATGAGTCGAAAGATATGCCCCTCCGAAGTTTGTATTGAGTCCGTACAAATGGACGGGAAAATAGTTTGAAATACTGGGTCCCCTTTAATATGGGACACATGACAGCCAGATTAGAGAAAAATCAGACTTGCGAGTGTGTAATTTATCTTCTTGCACCTTCTTTTCTGACCTTGCTATTCAATTGTTGATTCCCTCTATGACCTATTTACAGATCTGAACAAGTTTTGTCAGGTTCTTTATATGTTGGGTCATGGCTGATATAATATTTTTCCCATGGGGTGAAATATGGATAAAAATATCCTTTTGAAGAGAGCAAGAGATAATAAGTTTCTTCCATTTCTTGTACTAAAAATGTCTTCTACTTCCCACATTATGTACAAATTTTGCTTGAGCTTGAATAAAGGAAGAAGAAATTTTAGCCTCTTTGATTGAGGAATTTATTGGTACTTTGTGTTCATTAAGCTCTATTTAGTCTTGTTGGGCCCCTTAAATATGGGCCAAGTACAAATAGGTGCATAGGTGTGCAAGGCTTAGTTGAAGAAAAGTGCGCAAGGATAAAGTGCACAAGGAAGGCTTTAAGGAGGGCTTTAAGGAAACTTGTGGTGGGTGCATAGATAGAACCAAGGGTTTGGGACTTATCCATATTTCTCATTTTGGTAGAACACGTGAAAATCATGACCCGACTATGCATTCAGAGTGGATAAGGCTCCATCCTGGTGACACGGTGGCCTAGGAAGGAGCATACCTAGGGTAGAAGCTTCCAGAAGCTCATCATTGTAAAAAGTGTAAAGCTTAGGCCTAGAGGAGCATGATCGCATGGAGGACCACATTTAGACACTTGGCATTGGATTTGAGGCTGATAGACGATGAGTTGGCAGTCTAGAAAGCCTATATATATAAGCACCTATAGAAGTAGATAAAGAGATATAGATAGAGGGTGGAGGTCTACATAAATATTGCAAGAACTATGTTAGTTTGGGTAATTGTGTTTAGGGAAGGATGTATTAGGGGTATGGGGTTTTAAATTTTTTTGAGAGCTTAGCCATATGAGTCTAGATATAATGCATGATTGCAATTTGGTTCTCTATAATGCTTTGTAATGGCTCCATGAATGTAATGAGGTTACCAGCTTACACGAATATGAACATTGATGATTCTAATGCATACATATTTATCATAGTTCCTCTTTAATTATGTTTATGATTAAGTATGGATGTCTGTGCAACTTCTTTCTATTTTGGTATAGTTATAAAATCTATTAAAGAAATTCCTATCTGGAATGACTATAATGACCTAGAAGACATTCTCGAGCTCTATGGTGCTTGTATTTTTACTTCCATTCGATCTCGTAAACATGAATCCTAGATGATGTTTCCCTAAACTCACATAAAAGAGAGACTTAGCTTTGTGCGTGCCTTGGGTGAGCACCCAACGCCTGTGGGTGATAGGCTAAAACACATGGGGTTCCTTTATTTTGTGATGAGGGTAAAAAATACTACATCTTGGTTCCATTCTCGGGACCTCTTTTCAAAGTTGTAGTGGAAATAACATACATCATGATCTCGGTAATGAGTAATGACAAAATGTTTAACTCTGGAAAGCATTGAATCATGGTTCAAGAACACAGAGGATGATTTTTCTTAGAGATTCAACATTAGACCTGAGTTTGATGCATGTAGATGGGTAGAAGAGAGCCTCTACCATGATTTATATGAAACATTTTTCTGTTGTTTCCCAGTAGAGCTATATGAATGGCTCTTAACATATGTGTCTAGATCATGCACATAGACCCAAGAAGAATACCGAGGCTACAAGATGCAGATCTAATGTGGACTCATGCTATGGATCATTAGTGGGAAGGTGTGTTGGCTATCTACACTCTGGAGTATGCTATTTCAACATATTCTTTCCTAGAAGTTGCTGAGTTTGAATTTCTATGGGAGCCCAGAGGATCATTTCTATGTGCTTATCCCTCTGGAAATGAAGATCCTGGTTGTTACTTTGAGTTTAGAGGCACTTCCAATGGCCGGTTAAACCATTCTGAGTGCATTGGGTGAGGGAGCTAGGGTGGAGGAAGATGGTAGATATTATGATAGAGAAGGAAAGGGAGGAGAGATGGCTCAAGTATAGTGAAGCATGTGAAAGGGAGATTTCTAGATGACACAAGGCTGCAAGTGTGATGGATCTATGGAGGCAGATGTTTTAGGAAGGAGTTGAGGTTCACGTAGAGGATGTGGAACCTGAGCAGTCTATGCTACCCCATCTTGGCAAGAATGTAAGAGAGACCCCTTCATCTTCTGATGAGAGTTCATTACGTGGGGAAGAAGATTCCTTGGAACGTATCTCGAACCCACCCAATAACCAAACCTTGGTGCTTGGTTTTCTAGAACAAGGAAGGAGTATCATTGACCCAGTTGGTATCAGTGGAAGTGACATATCTACGCCTAGGAGGTACAATTTTTCAGTTCCCATTTCTATGGCTACATATATTCTAGTATTCAAAGGAGTCTTTAGACAAGGAGAAAGTATACAAGCCTTCGGTCTCACATCTGAAAGTTGCATGGGGTACAATAGTGAGAGTGGGGCATTATCACATACTATCGGTGATGGGTCATTGTATCCTTCCAATCATTTAACTAACATAATCTTTGTTAGTGTCATTCTAAACCAGGGTTGTGTCTTAGGCAATATGCAATGGAGTCTAGGAGAACTAGTTATACGTTGAGTCTGTTGGGGGTTGCTTAGTTTTAGTGACTATTCTACGGAAGTGCAGTTAAAATCTATGGAAATTAAATACAAGTCTACGGAATTCAACTATGTGCAATGAAAGGAATTTTAGCAACTAATCTTCTACTGTAAAATAAAATACTCACACACTTATTCTTAACAAATTAAATCACAACTAGATAAATGGAATTTTTAGTAGAAAGTAAGACTATTCATGAACTAGAATTACATAACAAAATCATCTATTCTAAGCAAAAGTGGTAATGGAGAAAGCAGAGATAGTTAATCAAAGCATGCATGTAAAGCTCATCAAATGATAATTGTAGTAAAACTAATCAAAGGACTGTATGCATGAACTCAAAGTAACCTCGTATCTCCTCGGTTGAGTGGGCCCTTGCTCTTCCTCAGGATAGAGTGATCAACAACTTCTGTTTCTCAAAATGTCGTGGCTTTCATTAACTTCAAATGAATTCATAACACATCAAAAACAAATCTAGAACAATATGTAGATAATCTTCTTCAACAATAAAAAAGTGGTACCCCAAGTTCTGAAGACAAAGTCTTCATATAGATAATGTTGGTTACAAGATCCACCATATCAGGTGGCATTAAACATTGTTCATCAAATATCAATTAAAACTCATAGATTCCTACGGGCCATTAGAGTCAAGCCCAAGCTAATAGGTCAATTCGATGGAAATAGTCTTCAGCCGCATGCTTCGAACTCGGGCTTCTTATCCACCAGTAACTTCCATCATTCCCTACACACATCATCACATTTGATCTCATAAAGACAGTTAGTAGGAGGTTCATGTGATAAATGGTTTTCATAAATAATAGCAAGGAAAATGCATCAACCTACTAAGATATGACTACACAAAACATCCCCATATACTAATAAGTCATATCACAAAGAGTATTTCCATTTTGAAGAAATGATATTAATGAGCCAAACAATGCACTCATCATTTTCCCCCTAACTTTACCTATTTCATGTTTTAATACAACTCATCTACGCCCTGCTCACCTTCCAAGTTGTTCAGCCATGTCATACTCCTTGAATTGATTAGCGTATTTCTTTGTGGTATTCTTGCAGCCCTGAGTATTGGAGGTAATTTCCACCCAGCAGTGAAACTATCATGGGACTGTGCTGCATTGTTCTGCCAGGTCGTGAGAGGGCTCAAGAGGAGTGGAGGCCGTACTTGGAGGCCTACCCATTCATCAGTGTATTGCTGGCTAGTTTTCTCTATAGTTTGTTTGATAATGGTGATGAGAGCATCACCCCTGCGCATGCTCTAGCTCAAATTCTGGGGAGAGAGAACCTCCCTATGTTTCAAAGGTAGGCTTAAAGTATCCCATCTCCTATCACAAGCTTTCCAAGCAGCCCCAAAATTCTCCTGACTATAATTTTCAAAATCAATAACACACTGAAGCAAAATCTAAGAAGTATTCACCCCAACCCCTGCCTGATAGTAAAATGATCGAAAGTTTTTCCACAAGGTGACATCTATATGATGAGTTGGGTGAATGTGAAATTTGATGGACTGAGTAGTGTTATTGAAATTATCTATTTGCTTCCTCCAAATTATCTGATTCCGCAATACAGATTGAAAGGATTTAATTTGAAAATCACCCACAAATAGGTTGATCAAGAAATCAGGGACATTGGTCACTATCATGTTATGTAGATAAAATTCATAGAGCAAATTTTGAATTTCTCGGAGCACCGTACCTTTATGTGATAGTAGTTTGATGGCCAAAGGATAGATAGAGTCTAAGATAGATGTTACTTTTTGTTTTTCCTCTTCCATAGATTCTTTTTCTTTTTTAATTTTTGATTTTCCTTCGCAATTCCCTTTCCTAAAGGGACAACTGTTGGAAACTATTCAAGAGGGTAAGAATCTTATCACGTTGTCACTTTAAACAACTTACTTCAAGTTGCAGGGTAGCAATCTCCTAAACTTTTTCTACTGTCTTTTGTGTAAATTCAGCTTGTAATAAAAGGGTGGTTTCTTCCATACCTTGTAACTGAGATTTTAGCAGTGCGATTTCCTCCAGATAGTTGTGAGAAGGTGCCACTTGGGTGTCAAGCATTTCTAGAGTTACAGTGTGAATTTCCATAGATGATGGAACAACAGATGATGGAGCGGTCGGGTCATCCTCCATATGCAGTTCCTCCCGAATGTGGGCGGTATCATCAGTAAGGACTCCGATTGGAAACCACCTGTCTACAAAAATGAGCTAAGCCACCGGACCGTGGTTGCTTGGAAGAAGATGGGGCCATGGGACACTTGCCTTTTGAATTAGAAATGGACAGGGATGGTCCCTCAGGAGTACCAACTGTGTCGGCATGCTCAGGAACATCAGCTACCTCTGCTTGGCTATGTGAAGGGCAAGGGCCCGATGCAAGGGTAGACCGAGGTGCAGAAGAGAGACCAGATTTTAATTGCTTTGGCCTAGACCCTTCACCACCAGCACATCCCTCGAGCCTCCGCTTTGGTCGAAAGAAGACTTGGTGTGAACACAACAGATGAATCAACCCAGGTGCTTAATCATGGACTTGCCTCCACTGGACCGATGTTTCTGGCATACTTTAATGATGGAGTCTATGAGGTACTCTAGCAGATTTACTCGAAGGGCCTAGTTGACATGTCCTTTTTAAGGTGAATGAGTATTTTGAGTGCATCACCACCCAGAACAGAGGCCTAGGCTGTCGCATATGAAATACTAGTTGACCCATTTCACAATCTCACCCTAGATTCTAGGTAAACTTGTCCGCTTAACACCCTTTTGGACACCCAATGGAGTCAGGATGACCTCTGGGAGTGCCTCTCCTTCATCATGGAACTGAGCAATCAAAATTTGCAAAGGGGCATTCGTCATAACCTTTAAACCAAAGTTTGGCAAGTCAGACAGGTCAGAAATGACCTGACTGGTAATTTCAACTCTCCATCCACCAACTTGCAAGCAGGTGGACTCAAAATTATTCAAGAACTCTTCCACAATGCCCTCATCAAAACCTTCAAATTTCTGAATGAAATCCAACCATCCAAAATCATGAAATACCTACAAAAGGGTGGCATTCCGGAGCAAGGCGTCAGGTGAAGCAGGTTCTGATGTCTTTCACGGTCCCATGCTGAGCCAAAAAGTGAGAAATACATGGTAGTGGAAAAACCAGAGTAGAGCGTTCCTTCCACTTCCCATCTAGTGTCTGATAAAACCAGTCATGATTGATGTGCATACCACAATAGGAAGAAGTGGTTACAGAAGCATTAAATTTCAAATGACACCATATTCCTTGGGTAGCGCAACATCAAGCGAAGGTGACAACAAAAAAATAGTGATGAGACTTGGCCACCCATGTGAGATTAAGATTTTTGTGGTGGCACATATCCCATGGTTAAGGAGCAAGCACCACCTATCCTAACATTGGAGAGTGTGACACATCAAAGCATGTGGTTATTTATGAGCCATTACTCCTTTTATGCCATCATTCATAGAGCCAGATTTGGAAAGAGATCTAGAATGACCATAGCAATCATTTCATGATGGCGTCATAATGATAAATGAATACATGGGGAAATTTTTGAATAGAAATATCATTAGCAAGTTAAAATGAACCTACCCATGCCACATTTAGTCAGCCAATATCTGTAGATTCCTATACCCTACAATTTGGGATGAAACATGATTAGCGGCAGTAGAAATAATGAAAATTCCTACATTTATTGGAAATTACAATAAAAACTACTAAGGGAAGAAGATCGAATGAAGGATCATCTTCCTTTATTGAATTTGCAAGAGATTGATTACTCCATGCGTGAGAGGCAAAGATCCTCCTCAACATGCATATCTATTCATTGCAACAGAATGTCGTCGGTGAAAGTCTTCTTATCCAACGGTTGGTGATAAACTCGGAGCCTATGCCCATTCACCAGAAGAGTCTATTTGTCTCCATCAATTGGTATCAATCAAATAGAGCCATTATCAAACACTTGATTTACCTGATAGGGACCTAACCAACACGTACACAACTTGCCTTTAAACTATTGATAGTGGGAATCAAAGAGTAAAACCCACTTTCCTTCATGAAATATCCTTTTTTGATGTGAGCATCATGCCAAGTTTTCTGTTAATCTTGTCAGAATTTTGTCTGCAAGCTCGTGCCTCCATCTGCATTTCATCTAATTCATTCAACTGCAACACTCATTCACGCTATGCTTCATCCAAATCAATCCCAACTTCCAACGTTGTTTGCCAGGTGCGCAACTCAAACTCAACAGGTAACAGTGGCTTCTTCCCAAAGACCAGCTCATAGGGAGAGAAACCAATAGTTGTTTTCTAGGTCGTGTTGTAGGCCCAGATGGCCTCAGGAAGATTTGGTACCCAATTCTTTCTATCGGCATTGACCACCTTAGTTATAATATTCTCGAGTTCTCGATTGGTTACCTCCACTTGCCCATTGGATTGGGGGTGATATGGTGATGATTTTTGGTGCCTGATTCTATAGATTCCTAAGAAAGCTTCAATCATATTTGAAACAAATTGAGGACCTTGATCAGATACAATGGCCCTTGGTGCTCCAAATTGCAGCAATATCCAGTTGTAGAGAAAATCAGCAACAACATCTTCATTAGCAAATGCCAATGCTTGAACTTCAGCCCATTTGGTGACATAGTCTGTGCATACCAAGAGATACTCCTTCCTAAAAGATGGAGGATCAAATGGTCCAACAAAATCAATACCCCATTTCTCAAATGGTCCTAGAACCAACTGAGGGTTCAGAGGCATTTCGTAGAAAGTGTAGGTTTTCCCATTTGTTGGCATGCATCACACCGCCACAGATACTTTTTGTCAGTCTTATGGAGGGAAGGCCAATAGTACCCTGCTCCAAGGATCTTGTGAATTGTTCATTTCACTGAATAATGTCCACCTCCTAGCTCATCATGACATGCTCGCAGTATGTCATGTACCTCATCCTCTCAAACACACCTGCGAAGAACCATGTTAGGACAACATTTAAATAAGAATCCGTTACACCATTTATATGTTGCACTATTTCTAACCAATCACCTTCTTTCCTTATGAGTAAAATAGGCAGGAAACTTCCCTGTTGTTAAATAATTTGTGAGATCAGCGAACCAAGGAGTCTTAGTAGAGATAGAAAACAAGTATTCATTAGGAAATTGGTCTTGGATTGCTTCGTCATCACTGAAACATTTACTCTGGAAAGAAGGTCAACAACAACGTTAGATTTCCCAGGCTTATCTATGATAGTGAGATTGAATTCTTGCAACAAGAGTAACTAGTGAATGAGCCTTCCACTAACCACTGGTTTGTTCATCAAATATCGAATGGCAGAGTGGTCAGTGTAAACAAAATTTTTATATCTAGTGATGTAATGACAAAATTTATTCAAAGAATATACAAAAGCCAAAAACTCTTTTTCCATAGTAGTGTAATTATTTTCCGTAGGATTTATATTTTTGCTAATAAAATAAATTGCATACATATGATCTTCTGAGTCTTTTTGTCTAAGGACAGACACCCATGGATATATTAGAAGCATCAGTGTGGATATGGAAAGGTTGTCCCTAGTCAAGGCCACGTAAGATAGGGGTTATTATCAGCTTTTCTTTGATAGAATCAAATGCCTGTTGACACTAAGAAGACCATTCAAAAACACAATCTTTGGTTAGCAATGAAAACATTGGGGCGGAAATTTTGCTAAAATCTTTTATGAATCGGTGGTAATAACCTACATGGCCAAGGAAACTTTTGATGTCAGTTTGATTAGCTGGTGTAGGTAATTGGGTGATGACTGATATCTTTTTGGGATCCACCTGTATACCTTGGGCTGAAACATGGTGACCTAAGACAATTCCTTGATCAACCATCATTAGACATTTTTCATGACTCAGAGATAGTTGGTGTTGTTCACATCGACTGAGTAATTTCTCAAGATTACTCAAATATTATTCAAAAGTGGATCCACCGATGGTGAAATCATCCATGTAAAACTCAACACAGTCATTAGCAAGATCTACAAAAATGGCCAAGACTACCCACTGAAATGTAGCAGGGGCATTACAAAGCCCAAAAGGTAAGACTCTATAGTGGTAAATATTCCTGCCCGTCACGCGGGTGACTCGGGTTTGTTCCCTGAAACGGCGCCAAAAATGATGGGTCATTGTATTCTTCCAATCATTTAACTAACATAATCTTTGTCAATGTCATTCTAAACCAGGGTTGTGTCCTAAGAAATATGCAATGGAGTCTAGGAGAACTAGTTATACATTGAGTCTGTTGGGGGGTTGCTTAGTTTTAGTGACTATTCTACGAAGTGTAGTTAAAATCTACATAAATTAAATACAAGTCTATGAAATTCAACTATGTGCAATGAAATGAATTTTAGCAGCTAATATTCTACTATAAAATAAAATATGCACACACTTATTCTTAACAAATTAAATCACAACTGAATAAATGGAATTTTTAGTAGAAAGCAAGACTATTCATGAACTAGATTTGCATAACAAAAGCATCTATTCTAAGTGAAAGTGGTAATGGAGAAAGTAGAGATAGTTAATCAAAGCATGCATGTAAAGCTCATCAAATGATAATTACAGTAAAACTAATCAAAGGACTGTATGCATGAACTCAAAGTAACCTTGTATCTCCTCGGTTGAGTGGGCCCTTGCTCTTCCTTGGGATAGAGTGATCAACAAATTTTGTTTCTCAAAATGTCATGGCTTTCATTAACTTCAAAATGAATTCATAACACATCAAAAAAAAATCTAGAATAATATGCAGATAATCTTCTTCAACAATCAAAAAGTGGTACCCCAAGTTTTGAAGACAAAGTCTTCATATAGATAATGTTGGTTATAAGATCTACCATATCGTGCAAAGCGGCATTAAACATTGTTCATCCAATATCAATTAAAACTCATATATTCCTATGGGCCGTTAGAGTCAAGCCGAAGATAATAGGTCAATTCGATGGAAATAGTTTTCATCCGTATGCTTTGAACTCGGGCTTCTTATCCACACCAAGAACTTCCATCATTCCCTACACACATCATCACATCTAATCTCATAAAGATAGTTAGTAGGAAGTTCATGTGATAAACGGTTTTCATAAATAATAGCAAGGAAAATGCATCAACCTACTAAGATATGACTAGACAAAACATCCCCATATACTAAGTCATATCACAAAGAGTATTTCTAGTCTGAACAAATGATATTAATGAGCCAAAAAATGCACTCATCGGTAATTACAGTTGGTGGAACCTTGGGGGAACTTGGCACAACTACTACAGGACTTAGTGGTTCTGGTGGATCTAGTGGGTCAAGAGGGATAGGACCTAGTGGACCTAGTGGTTATGGTGGATCTAGTGGCTCAGGAGGCACATGACCTGGTGGATCCGGTAGTGGAGGAAACACCGAGGAAACCAAGGCTCTGTCTTAGGAGGAAAAGGGCCCCAACAATCCCCTCAAGTCTTCTTTGAGATGTCTTTACACTTGCCAAATTACAGAGGTATTGAAGATGCTACAGAACATGTTCACAAGTGTGAGCTGCTATGGCGCGCAAAGGGGATCACAACCTCGGAATGGAAGGCTAGTCAATTTACAAAAATGTTATAGGGGCATGTGCATAGATGGTATAGGAAATATGACCCTCATCAAACAGTGGTGAATTATACTTATTTAAAGAACCTTTGCTTGGAATAATTCCACATCCCCGAGTTTGAACAAGAGTAGCAGTACCCTAAAAGAGATTCAATAGGGAATGGTAGAGAATGTGTGGGAGTATGATGCACACTTTAAAAATCTCTTGTTTAAGTTATCATATGATATTCACCCTTCACAACATGCTCAGTGGTTTGTTGGAGGGTTGATCACACCTATTAGAAATTCCTAATCTCATAAAACTTTAATAGGCCCACAAAACATGTTAGAAGCTGCTCTCTCTGCACACCGAGGTTTTTAGTAGTGTTGATACTAGAGTTATCCCATTCCTGGAGGCTCAAATTCCTGCTATGGCTAAGTAGCTGGAGAATTTTTCCACAAACTCATCCCATGAGACTCACAGTGGTTTATGGTGTATAGATTGTGAAGTAGAGGGGCATGTCAAGGGTAGTTGTCCCCGAGGGCAAGACTCACCATGACAAGTGGAGATCGTGAAATTTTTCATGGGGACCATGATGCAAGGAGATGCCCCTTGTTACAATGTGTAGTTTGGAAGAATATGTCATGCTACTATAATATCTGCACCTCTACAACCCATGATAATAAGTACTATAGGCTCATTGATCATATCCTTGATTCCATTGATCATGGGGTACACCAAACCAACATTTCCAGTAGTTCTAAAGGATATGATCGCGCTATGAGGAGTGCACAGATGGTGGCACGCATGGAAGGGGATTTTATAGAGGATTCTATGGTCATGGTAACTACGGATGAGGAAGGAGTGATTTCCCATGTGGAACCTATTTTATTTGTGGGTCTACGAACATTATAAACAAGAGTGCTCGGACTGTTGCATAGTGCTCATGGTGTGGAAAGAAACACAAGTGTGAGGAATGCCCGGAGTTGTTCAAGAACATGAACCAAGCAACATAAATACAAGGGAGTTGTAATGATAAGCATTAAGAAGAAAAACATAATGGATGCCATGGGTGACACGTGATGTAGGCTTGGAACCTATTTTAGTAACAACAAGAGTAGAGGCCACGTGTGTAAAAGAAATACCAAGGTAGAGGACCCTGGTTTCAAGAGAGGAAGTAGTTCATGGGAAGTACCTGACCTGCGCATCAAAAGGAAGTATATCAAGATACCATGGATGTCATTCAGAGTTTACAAGGAGAAATCCAGTGTCTAAAGGATCATCATGAGGGAGGAGAAAAGGAGGAAGGTCGAGGTACCAAAGGATGAACTGGACGAGGTCAAGGAAGTATGTAAAATGATAAGACAAGAGAATGGTATTCCCTTGATAGGATAATGGTTGAGGGAGAAGGTACCATGCACTAGAGAAGAGCGTGAGAGACATATCCTACATGCAAACCTTCCCCTCACATCCTTGACTATGACAAAGAGATCACATTAGATGCAGTCATAGATGGATGGCTCCTTAGTAATATCCTCATTGACACATGCACGAAGTCAATGTTATAACATTGGATTCTTGGCATCAAATGGGGATACTTGCATTATAGTCATCTTCTAATTTTCTATATATGGAAAACAAAACAAAGGTAATGCCCATTAGTGTCTTAAATAATGCAACTATCACTATCCAGGGAGCTAAGTTTACTAGGGACTTCGAAGTCTTGGTGCTCACCGAGGTAGATAATTTTCTAGCACTACTTGGGCGCCCATGGTGTTACAAGAACAATGCCTACCTTCGGTTCAATAAGGGGTACATCAAATTTGAAAATAAGGAGGAACAGTTACTATACCCTTGGTGATGGGAATTTGACACCCTATACTGAACCTTTTGGGGAAGAAGTCCCGGATAGGATATATGTGTGCTCAATCGTGGATCCAGAGGATAATCCATCCTATCGAAATATTTATCCAAATTGAGGATTCTCGGTTATTAAGTGACACCACCATCCTATCATGTGATAATAGGGAACATGGGACTTATGAATTGATCAAACGATAGTTGAGAGGATTGGTAACAAAAGTAACAAAGGTGTGTACAATCCAGCACCTGAGAGGAAAAGAGTTGCCTAAGTATTCAGGAGGGGCCTTCCCTAAGATATTTTTACAGGAGATGGAATCTCAGTGGAAGGAGGAGAAGGAATGGAGGGGATGTTAAGTTATGTCCTACTCAGCATATTGGCATGGTGGTGGGCTACACATCAGGAGAACCTTTTGGAATGGCACGAGGTGATAATTACTCTCTCTGTTAGGTTTTCTAGAAGTAATGTGCCCACTTCCATTAAGGAATACCATGGTAAGGAACCCACCTCTTTCCACATCCAAGCTTGTGAGAAGGTCTAGAGAGAAGGCACGGAAGCTTTACCACCATCCCTTTGGGTACACAAGCTATATTCTACATTGCAGGGTTACACGCATGCATGGTACATACATTCTGAGACACGCCACAAAATAGGAAATTGGCAAGAGATAATAACTAACCTCATTCAAATGTTTGAATATCAAATTACCAAGCCACTAATTGATAAGGCATTATAGGTTGTTAAGCATCTTACCATGGGGGATAGTGTTATGGCAAAAGATAGGTCATTAGAACTACTAGGTGGACTAGGTTTGGAGGCGTGCTTTGAAGAAGAGGTAGAGGAAGCAAAAGAGATATAGCTTGAGTGTGCATGCTTGGAAAAGGAGAAAGGGAAATTAGTATATGTTATTGATGGGGAGGAAGTAAAGATCTTGGATGTTAACCATTCTGTAGGGACACGCAAGGTAGTGGATAGTGCAGATGCTCGCGTGCATGCCTACCATGAGCCTTTGAAGACAAAGAAGGTTAAAATTGGATTAGGAGAAGAACCTAAGGAAGCTATTATTGGAGATTACTGGTCGAGAGAAGGAGGTTTCTAAGATCATTGATCTTTTGCATGAATTTGAGGATTTATTCCCGCGGGTACCATGAGCTCAAAGGCATCCACCATTCCTTGGGGGAGATGAGGATAAAGCTAAAGGATGGTGCATGCCTGATCAAGAAGAGACCCTACCGGATGAATCCCCATTTACACGTAAAGTTAAAGGAAGAGATAGATAAAATGATAGCTTCTAGGATCATTGAAGTTGTGGAAGAATTGAAATGGATAGGTCTGATGGTAATCAACATCAATAAGGATGCATGGATTATAGGGAGTTGAACACATTTTGTGTCATCGATCCTTTTCCAACCCCCTTCATGGAAGAAATTTTAGAGGGAGTCGCTAGGCACAAAATCTATTCCTTTACGGATGGATTTTCGGGGTACCACCAAGTTTGGATTACAAAGGAAGACTAGGAGAAGACAAATTTTGCCACTGAATGGGGAAGTTTTGCATACATGATCATGCCCTTTACATTTAAGAATGTGCCTATTGTTTTTTTGAGCATAGTGGTTCAGGCGTTCTAGGACTTCATCCATAAATTTCTTTAGGTTTATCTGGATGATTGGACAATGTATGGGCTAGTGAAATACCATTGTGATAATTTGAGGTTGATGTTTGAGAGGTGTCGGTAGTTAAGGATATCCCTCAACATTAAAAAGTGTGTCTTTGCTACCCCCTTTGGGACGTTATTAGGGCATATCATATGTAAGGAAGGCTTACTGGTAGATCCTGCCAAGGTTACAGTTATTGTGGGATTGGGGGAGCCTACTAGCCAAAGCGTAGTGCATGGATTCCTTGGGCATATGGGTTATTACAAGAAATTCATCAAGGGGTATGCCAAGATCACCATGCCTCTAGAAGAATTTCTCAGACATAAAAGTGCCTTCCATTGGGGAGAGGCGCAATAGAAGGCATTTGACACATTAAAGGATAGGCTTGTCACTTCTAGGAAAAGCCCTTCCATGTTCATATAGATGCCTTAGGAACTGCCATTGGAGCAATGCTTGCACAACCAGGAGAAGGAATTGTTGATCATCCTCTATGTTTTACAAGTAGGAAGTTGACACCAATAGAGTAGAATTACACCACGACTGAGCATGAAGCATTGTCAATGATCTACGTGCTTTTCAAATTCAAACAATATCTGTTGGCAACACACTTTGTATTTTACACCGACCACATGGCATTAAAGTACTTGGTAAATGAGCCATTCTACAAGGGCGCATATGTTAGTGGGTGCTATTATTTTAAGATTTTGAGTTTACGGTAGTTGTGAAGCCTGGAAAGAGTAATTGTGGACCTAATCATCTGTCAAGAATTAATTAAGAGGAGGACACAAAAAGTATTAAAGAGACTATGTCGAGACACACAATTGTTTAGGTTGCAGCGCACACCCTCGGATTTGGAGGAGATTGTAGTATTCCTAAAGGAAGGTGTGGTGCCGGGAGGGATGAAGGCATTAGAAAGAAAGCAACTAGCCATATGCATCGCGCCCTACATGTTGATCAGTGGGGACTTATACAAGTTAGGATGTGATGAAGTTTTACGCAGTGTGTACTAGAGCATGAGCACCTTGCCATCATAGAGGAAGCACACAAAGGAAGTGTGGGTGGACATTATGCAGGTGATGCCACCGTGCATAAAATTTTAATGGCAGGATTGTGGTGGGAAACTTTGTATAAGGATTGCAAGGAATATTGTAAAGCATGTGACCATTGTTAGCACATTGGTAAGCCAAGAAAGAGAGATAAAATGCCTTTGTGCCATATCCCTAGCGATGAACCTTTTGAGAAATAGGCAATACACTTCATAAGCCCTAATACACCAAAGAACTCGTAATCTTTGGATCATGCTATGTAATCACTTGCATGGACTATTTGACAAGGTGGGTAGAGGCAGCCCCAACTAAAGACTACACAATAGCCACAGTAGAAAGATTTTTATGGGAGAACATTATCACAAGGTATGGATGTCCTTTAAGTTTAACCAACGATAGGGGTACACATTTCTTGAATGATACTATGAGGATCTTGTTAGCAGAGTTCATGGTAGCTCATCACAAGACTACCCCTTATCACCCATAAGAAAATGGAACCACGAAGCATTTAACAAAATATTGAGTCATACCCTAACCAATATTTGTGATTTCAGAAGACAAGATTGGGATGACAAGGTATCACCAATTTGTATTATGGGCTTACAGACAACTTACAAAAGTCTGAAAAATCCACACCATTTCAATTGGTGTTTGGTGTAGAAGATATTCTACCGGTTGAATTCATGTTACCTTCTCTGCGAATAACATGCACATGAGGGCTAGCTGATGAGAAAGTGCTGGAAGGGAGAATTGATGAATTGATGAAGTTGGATGAAAGATGATCACTCACCAGGTGGAGCCAAACAATAAAAAAGTAAAGCAAAAAGCATGGCATGATCACCACATCAGAAACAAGAAGTTTGAGGTTGGGAAAATGGTCTTGTTGTATGATTCTAAGTTTTTGCCATCCTGGGAAGTTGAAGGTCCATTGGTTAGGTCCCTATAAAATCTCGTACATCCTTGATTCAAGTGTGTGCCAGTTACAAGTGCTGGATGGAATGAAATTGCCTAGACACTTCAATGGGAGTAGGCTGAAGCCCTACTATAAATAAGTCTTCTTGGTGTTTGTAAATAAGGTAGTTTTTCCAGTTAGTTTAGAATTTCCTTTATGCATTTATTTTCTTGTGTTTCCCTTTTCATGTTGTTGTTTTGTTTTGTGCCTTGGGCGCCGGTAACCCTTATTACTCTTTGAGGATTTTTGAGTGCGCAGAGGACCACACATCATTTTAGTGTGGGGTGGAGTAATGTGAAGGAGAGCATGGGTAAAGTGCCAAGGAAGGTTGTGTTGAAAATCTCGGTTGAATGGCCCTGTTGAAAGAGGTGCATGGAAAGAGAAGATGGAAAAGGATGGTTGGTGTCAAGATAAGGCTACTTTTAGATCCCACGTACAAAGGAGAAAAAAATGCATAAGCAACATGAGGTAGGCGAGAGAAAAAACTAGGACATAAGAAGTGCCTTCGGTGCCGGTCATGCACGCATTAGAATCTCCTGGCTAGATAGATTGGTTGTGCACCGAAGGTTGGAAAATTGTCTCATGCGGGGTTGGGTGTGTGAGTTAAAGCACTTAAATAGGAATTTGTTTGAAAAAGTCACATTAAATGTGAAAAGTAAGGTGGTAGGTGAAGTAGCATTTAATGCTTAAAAAGGAAAAAATATAAATAAAGGGTCGAGGCACTTCATTATTCACTTTGTGTATAAGGAGAAAGAAGCACTTTTTACATTTTCAAAACTAGAGCTTCCAAAAATTGATCTATGTGAAGAAATATTTGAAGAGATTGAGCGTAAGTGACTAGCTTAGATCTGCGAACTAGAAAAAAAGGGATCTCACAAGCATAAGAGAGTTGTGAGAAGGAAGCTTCTTGTGAAGGGATTATCCCAACTAGGGTTTGAAGAACTAGGGCATAGGTTTAAGGAATTTTCTTCGTAAATTTGAGATCTAAGGTGGGAAAGAGTGGAAGAACAGAGTTACAAGAAGTGATTGAAGTAAGAATTGAACATAGAAAATGGCACCCAAGAAACCAATTAGCACACCCAAGAAGGGAAAGGGAAAGGGAAAGGGAAAACAACAAGAAACCAATGCACATACAAATGAAGAGTGGTATGCAGAAATGTAGTACCTAGATGGAGTGTTGCTAGGGAAGGAGTGGGAGTCCCACCTAAGAAACATGTTTGTGAATGAATACAATCATCGTATGAGCACAATCAAGAAGGAGATGGTACTGGAGTTAGTGCACCCAATGAATAAAAGGACACTAGAGGGTTTTCCCATTTATAATGATGATGTGAAGGTAAAGTTGGAGAAGGCAGGGTTATTGCAACTCTTTGAGTTTCCCTACTTTGGGAATCCTGAGTGCCTATATCAATGGTTGATGTTGCGCATACATGAAGACTACTTCCATTTCATAGGCACAAGATTCACATTACCCCTTAGCTCATCTTGCATTTCATAGGCCTCATCTATGAAGGAGACGGTTTATAATATGACCTAGGAGATAAATAGAAAATTAAGGAGACTATTGCTAGCTACGCATACAAAAAGGGGTCAAGGTACTATGACATCATAGACATCGAGGACCCGGTAATGAAGATGGTTGTGCATCTGGTGACAAATTTAAATAGATAGGAGAGATAGACCCAAGTCAATAACCAAATAGAGGAATATCTCAGAAGGCACCATCTACAACTTGTCTGCATTCATCGTGATGAGATTGTTAGTTACGTGAAGGAAGGTGGTAGGATCTTGTTTGGTAATGTCCTACTAACAATTGTGTTTTCAAAAATTGGAGTACCTGATGCATCGGAAAAATTTGTATGGGAGTACCTGGCTGAGGACCCTTTTCCCATAAAAATATTTGAAAAATACGCATGTGACTCCATGACAACTATGCACAAGGCGCACCTAGAGAAATGGTATACGCACCTAGAGAATTCTAGAACAACGCGCATTGGCCACCAAAGGAAAAGCTAAATTTGCAGGATACTAGCTTTTCTCGCCTAGGAAGGTTCAAACTAATGGATGAAATATGGAACTCATGGTGAGATCTCCCTTTTCCTTCACAGATCAATACTTCCAAATGAGATTAAACAGGTTTAAAGAATCCAAGAAGCTTAAAATGGACCTTAGTAATCTAGACCGAGAACATAGGGAAATGTGCAAAGGGTTGGTCTACCTCTATAAGTGCGCATACATGGAGAGGTACGTGTCGCATGAGGTTTAGATGAAAAATCCCATGACTCTACCCATTGTAGGAGGATCCGTGACACACGTATACCTCCACATAAGACCCAAATCATAGAAGGGCACATATATGGAGAACAAGGTGTCTATGAATAAGGTAGAAAGAGACCCGTGCCCAAGCAGGTGGAAAAGGATCTAGAGAAGAGAATACCAAGTGTGGTGGATACATAGGTAATAGGTTCCCCTGGGATAAGCACTAGAACAAGCATGTATTTGTGTAAGAAGAGGCCCATAGTCAAGGAAAAGACTCCAGAGCCGAAAATCCATTAGACAAGGAGTCCCTCGGGAGAAGAAGAAACAAAGTCACCTACACCGGAATCCCTAGTTAGGAAGAAGTAGAGGCTAGAAGAGGAGACCACCTCGGAAGAAACTGGAAGTTTGGACAAGTGCATAGGTGAAGAAGAAGATAGTGAAGAAGATGATAGTGGGGAAGACGAACCTAAAAAAGAACAAGGGCCACCTATTTTCAACGTACATGATTTGGATGAAGAAGGTAGAGAAGAGGAGAAGGGGTTCCTCTTCATGTGGCGTAAGGATATCCAAGAAGGGAGAGGTGCCCAAGACATGAGAAGTGAGGAGGATGGTACACAGACATAGAAGGATCCAAGCCTTATGATGGAACAGATGACCAAGGTGGTAGAGATAGAAGAAACAAAGGCCATTGAGACCTTGGAGGAGGAGAAGTTGTAATGCAACACTCGAGCCGGTGTTGGATGAAGAGAAGGAGAGCATGGTGTGAAAGGACCACAACAGCACTAGAGGCCCCATTTTAACTATAAATTTTTTTAAGGGCATGCACACAAGAGGAAGACATGCGGGGAGGAGAGGCCAAGGATGGGTTATATTGATGACCCCAACAAAGTGTTTCGTGCATGGTTCCAAAGCACAATTCCAGTAGAAGAGCTCATAGTAATGTCATCTTTTGACAAGGAGGTTGCATACCCATGGACAAGGAAGATTATCTCATGGGAAATTGAGTCCCATCTTGATGAGCTAGAATTTGAAGTAAGCCATGGGGCAATAATAACATTATCAGGGCTAACAAAAGACAATCCAGTGGTGAACACTCAACAGATCTTAAATGAAAAACTATGCAACATGCTTAACAAGGTCTCTCATTGAAATCAAAGCTAGACTCTTCGAGCAGAATGATAGAATCAAAGATCTGGAGGAGGACCTAAAGAAGAAAGAGGAAGAGCTAGCTATAAGGGAAAAGGATCTTAGTCAAGAGAAACTAATCAACACCTAGTTGTAGCATGAGTTGAAAGACGAGAAAGGCCAAGGTGTGCATGGTGTAAAAAAGGTGGAGTCTATTAATAATGTTATAGTATTGAAGCATCTAGACCTAGCACCCATCGCGTAGAAGTATGGATCTGCCTTAGGATTTCTAGAGGATTTAATAAGATTCCTCACCATGGAGAGGCAATCATTAGCCTTGGAATCTCTTAGAGAAAGAAGATAAATTGAATTTCATGGCATTTGTAGCTGAGTACAGCAAGGTTCTTGCTGATATAAAATTTTCTTCCTAGACTGCTAAGGCTACGTACGACAATTGTGTGGATATGGAAAAAGTGGCAGGCATCTTGGTCGCCACTCATGAAGCGAAACTCAAGGAGTTTCAAGAGAAGAATAAAGGAAATAGGGCAGAAAGGGACAAAATCATTTCCAATATCAAAAGAAAATCTAAATCTATTGAAGCCTTAAGGGCTCAATTAAAAACCAATGAAGGAACTATACCCATAAATTACATAAAGAATGGATGTGATGGATGATGTAGGCAAATTGTTAGAGAAAGTTGCTAACACATTAAGTACACAAGGAAATGGGCTAAGATTTGTGGAGGTGAGCACCCTAGTCGAAAAACGCTATCGAGAGCATAGAATGAATTCGATGCCTAGAACAAGTTAGAGGCTGACTTGCAAAAGGATTTTCCTAGCCTACTACAGTGATTCCATCACTTCCCATTCTTTCTTCTTTCTATATTCTTTCATCCCCTTATTCTTTTCCCATGGTGTAAGTCTATTGTATTCTTTCTTTTCACTAGAGAAGTGTTCCCATGGATAGAGAACAGGCGTAGTGTGGGGTAATGTTGGGCCCCTTAAATATTGGCTAAGTACAAAAAGGCACATAGGCACGCAAGGCCTAGTTGAAGAAAAGTGCGCAAGGATAAAGTGCGTAGGGTAGGGTTTAAGGAGGGCTTTAAGGAAACCCGTGGTGCATGTGTGGACAGAACCAAGGGTTTGGGACTTAGCCATATTGGGAATTTTGGTAGAACACATGAAAATCATGACCCAACTATTCATGTAGAGATGATAAGGTGTTAGCCTAGCGGCAGGGTGGCCTAGGAAGGAGCATGCATGTGGTAAAAGCTTCTAGAAACTCATCATGGTAAAAGTGGAAATCTCAGGCTTGGAGGAGAATGATCGCATGGAAGACCACATTTAGACACTTGGCATAAGATCTAAGGCTACTAGAGAATGATTTGGCAGTCCAGAAATCCTATATATACAATCACCTGTAGAAGTAGATAGAGAGAGATAGAGGGCGAGCTCTGCAGAAATACTGCAAGAACTCTATTAGTTTGGGTAATTGTGTTTAGGGAAGGATGTATTAGGGGTATGGGGTTTATAAATTTCTTTTGAGAGCCTAGCCATATGAGTCCAGATATAATGCATGACTACGGTCTACTTCTCTGTAATACTTTGTAATGGCTCCATGAATGTAATGAGGTTACCAACTTACATGAATATGAACATTGATGATTCTAATGCATACATATTTCTCATAGTTCCTTTTCAATTATGTTTATGATTAAGTATGGATGTCTATACAACTTCTTTCTATTTTGGTATAGTTATAAAATTTGTTAAAGCACTTCCTTTCTGGAATGACTGCAAGGACCTAGAAGCCGTTCTGAGCTCTATGGTGCTTGTATGTTTTACTTCCATTTAGATCTCATAAACATGAATCATAGATGATGTTTCCCACTAAAATCACATAAAATAGAGACTCAACAACCGCACGTGCCTCGGGTGAGTGCCCACCACCCACTCGGGGCGATAGGGAGGCGGCATGGGGTTCCTTTATTTTGTGATGGGGGTAAAAATGACTACAAGTCTCATGGTTGTTTTGCAGATTTGTTTTCTTCTGAAATACAAGTGCATGTAATGAAACTTCTAGCTAGTGTATCCGAGTCTATGATTTTCTACTTGCAACATTATTTTATCCTTTCTAAATATTCTCACTCCCCTTTCTCACCTTCATAGAAAATTCTTCCCTTACAGATACCTGCAAGCATTTTCCACAGGGTTAGTGGAGTGCCCCTGTTGGATCCCCGGCCAAAATGCCACAAGGATAAAACTCAAAATTTACTCACACATGAAAATATGGTAGTTGCATTGGTTAAGTAGAGAGACTTAGACTCCCAGAGTGTTGGAAAGATAACCACCAATTTTTCCCCAAAATTTTTTCTTACCAACAAAAGAATGTAGAAGGATTAGATGGAATGGGAGGTTGTGATAAGGATGTAGGTTTCTTCATTTTAGTTTTACCTTGGATAGGAGGTTTTTTGACTAAGGTTGATGGATGGGGGCCTAATATGGATGGAAGTGGAAAAGGTGAAAGAGGGGAAGTGGGAGAAGTAGGGTATGAGGCTTAAAAGGTTGGTTCTTCCTCTTAGGTGGGGAATAGGCTTGGTGATAGTTTCGGAAGAGGTGGTTAAATTGATCTTCACAGGAGGATGGAATAGACTCGGTGTTGGCACAACCCCAATGTAGTGATAAGTTTTGGTGTAGGTGAAGGTATGGGTGTAGGTAGAGGTTTGGGTGTAGGTGGTTGTTGGGGTAATGGTAAAGGTTTGGGTGTAGGTGAGGATGATGCGAAGAGGCTACTATAATTGGCTCAAGTGCAATGAATTTAGTTATTTTGAACACTTTAGGATAAATCATTGAAGTGTATGTGAAAAACATTTACATTTGAGTTGATACAGGAAGTCAAAGGCATGCCCAAAGAGTGGAATAGTCGACATACTCCAAGCAATGAAAGAAATGGGAGAATGGTGTAGAAGTGGAGGGGGATGATGATGATTTGGTATTAATCCCTATAAAGAAATTTGACATCTGTGAGATAGGGAAATGGTTGGCTTTAGACTATGTGGGTAGAAGAGACGATAAAAAATTAATAGGGTCTTTAAAAATTATTAGGGAGTTGTCGCCAACAGAAAGAGATGCTAAAATTGGATCTTCTATGGGTAGAGGAGGGGGAAAGGTGGATGGTGTAGACTCTTTGATTGGTGAAGAAAAGGGTAAGCTAGGATCCTCCATGGGTAGAAGAGTGAGTAATGCGGGTTGCTCGACAGGTAGAGAGATGAGTGGGGTAGATGCCTCCATAGATGAAGGGATAGGTGAAGTGGGATGCTCGGTAGATAAAACAGTAGATAAGGTCAACTCCTCTGTGGGTAAAGGAGAGGATGAGGTGGAATCCTTCATGGGTGGAAGAACTTGTGCAAGGATTTCCTCAATTGATGGGATGGGAGGAAATTGAGTAGAAGGGGCTGGTATGGTATCAAAAATGGCATGCACCTCTCAAACATTGGTATCATTGGTTGAGGTTTCGCCAACTTGGTTGGATGATGGAGTGTGATTTGGAAACAACTTCTTAAAGATGTGGAGGTTTTTTTAGTTGGTGCATTGGGATTATCCAAGACAAGATATCTATTATTAAACATTTCTTGGACAATATTTTTAAA
This sequence comes from Taxus wallichiana var. yunnanensis, assembly GCA_018340775.1. Classification (NCBI taxonomy): domain Eukaryota; kingdom Viridiplantae; phylum Streptophyta; class Pinopsida; order Cupressales; family Taxaceae; genus Taxus; species Taxus wallichiana. Next base: position 485,827,936 of record CM031238.1, read on the forward strand.
CATTTTACACTTACTGTATTTATGACCTCTGACATAGTGATAATTACAGTAATCGTTCTCCTTGTACCATGCATGCATAGGATGGGAAGGGTAAAAACTAGTATGTGGTTTGATGGGTGGAAGAGTTATGGCTCCTGTATTTAGAAGATTTTCCAAAACCAAGGAGTAAGGTTCTCCTATGGGAGTATATCATCATTGTTCATGCATGTATTGAAAGTTCTGAACATGAGAAAGAGTATAAGAAAATTTTGGTTGGATGAATGGATGAGATGGACCAGATTTTAGGACCACCATGTTGGTGGATCCTTTGGGTTTTGAATGATTGGTTTGTGGTTTGGAAGAAGAAGAGTCATTTTATTTGAATGGAGTGCTCTTGTTGCACACTTGTAGTTTCTTATCTTTGATAGCATAGATTTCTAACTTCTAAGCCATGGTGAATTCCTCATCAACCATTTGAAATGTTTAAACTTGGAGAGTTGGAGAGATGTTCCTAAAAAATCCCTAGTGAATAACTCTACCAACTTAGTTTGTGGAAGATGAAAGGTGAGCTGATTCATAAGGCTTAACTAATGTGTGAAAAAATCTTTGATAGATTCATCTTTGTATTGGCGCATCAAATAAAAATCATTCATGGTGACCTTCTTAGTGATGTTGATGGAGAAATGATTGAGAAAGGCCTAGGCTAATTGATTGAATGAAAAGATAGAGTTCTTAGGTAAAGAACTATACCAGTTTAAGGTAGGGCATGTCAAGGACATTGGGAAAGTTCATAGAAGAAAGGCATCATCATGGGCAATCAGATAACATACATGTTTAAAATATTGATAATGATGTTTTAGATCCTCCTTGTTATTAAATATTTTAACTTTGGCATCTCCCAATGTGTGGGATAAGAATGAATGGGTATGGATGAATGAATAGGCTCATTACAAATCTTATCGTAAGTCGAGAGATTTTCACGATCCAAAGGATGATGCTTCCAAGGTTTTCATCTTATCCATCATCAATTTTACAAGACCAGTTTTTAGATGAAGGAGCACCCCGAAATATAAGGAGGTAAATAAGATGAATAAGGCATGGATGCCCCTCCAGTGTGTGGTGGTGCCAAGTAAGAAAAATAAGAAGGTGGGATATAAGTAGCTGTAGATGATGATGGAATATAACATAAATGGGAAACATAGGTGACAAGTGGTGGCTAAGACAAGGTATAAGTGGATGGGACCCGTGTAAAGATCCTTGTAGCAATAGGTGGTAGAGTAGCATGTATAAACATGAAAAAACTCAAAAGGGGTCTACATAACTAAAGGTCATGAGGTAATAATGATTGATGATGTGGGAACTATTAGTGTGAAATCACAGCACCCCCAAATGAGTTATAAGGTCTGATTTTCTAAGGCAAGGTCATTTGGTGTGATTTTCATAACATTGGATCATTCCCCAAGCTATGGGACTTACAAATGGGAATGATCCTCCAAAGAAGGTTGGTTCCTCTTCCTAATCTACCTGCCACAAGCTATTCCAGTGCATGCAAGCTAATCTAATCCTAATCTAACTTCCAAGGAGATAAGGAGAGAAAGAAAACAAGAAAAAACAGAGCCTACACTAAAACGGTGATACACTAGAGAAGGAAAGTGTTGATCATCTACCAAAACTGCCATGGAACAAGGAGAGGTGAGCAATGGAAAGGATGGAAAAGTGCATCATAGACCAGAGATGGATTTCACACAGAAAATGTTCCAAAATCCATGAACACAACTCCCATATTTGCAAATAAACATTTAAAACATACACATATACCCTAGAAATGAAGAGAGGTAAGAATATTCAATAAAAACAAGCAAAGGATGGACAAAGGCATCACAAAAACATGTTTTATTGCTTCATACATTTGCACAAAACATCATTCACGAGCAAGAGGTAAAAATTCCATTTATAGAGCATGGGAAGAGGTTCAAACTCCATTTTGACCCTAGGGAAGAAAATAAGGGAGAGGCAGAGAAGAAAAATGAACAACCTCTTGAAAAATGATGCCTCTATTACATTATATAGCAAAATGCGAGAAGGAAAGGGAAAAACATAGGATTTTCTCCAACCACTTTTCAAAATGTGTTTTAATTCTTCATCTGTTGATGGGCTCAATGCAAAATCTCATATTTCCATGTATCTACTTCACAGACCAAAGAAAATGACCCATACTTCATTAAATCTGGTGGTTGGAACTGGTTTTTGTCTTTTCCATGCCAATTTTTGTTTTACAAATTTCTCCCCCAAATCTTCACCAAAATCAAAAATTGAAGACTCCATGATGAAGATAATCTTTAGATATTTCCATTGGTACCAAGAACATAAAAAATGGAGCTCTAGATCAAAAGATATGGCCTTATGAGTTTTTCCTTAATGTTTTTGGCAAAAAAATAGCTCGGCAATTTTTGAACTTTTCTCCCACAAATCCGCTAATGACATGGCATCCATTGGGGTTAGTGGAGGGAGGGGCTCCCTTTTTCCATTTTACACTTTTTAACAAAAATTCAAAAAATCTCATTTTCGTCCAAAGGTCTGCCAGCCCGTATTAACTTTTTGATTTGCCAGCTCAGCACTTAATTTTTGGCTTTTTGACAAAAGGGAAAATTTTCACTTTTTCCTCCGATTCCCCTGCCGGTCTGAGATTCCTTGGCAAAAATATCTCCTAAGCCCCGCAGGTCTACCTTGGGAAAATTTTCCCTTCTAATTCCACTGAGCCATAACTCAAAAAATACGAGTTAGAAAGAGTTATTTACCTTTCTGAAAGGGGAAGAAATTCTCTATCTGGTGGAGTATTTTCCAGAAATGCTTGAGTGCTTGAACTTTGTGAAATTTGAACTGAGGCACAAAAAGGGAGTAAGTTAACCCAAAATAAGAGGGAGCTTATTTTGGTTAACAACTTTGGTGACTCACAGGGGTCATTTGCATGCTAGATGAATGATCAGTGGCCTTTATTGCATCCATTGGGAATGGAATCAACCCTGATAACCAATTTTTTGATCTAACTCTAAAAAATGACCTTTGAATCACTTGGGAACCCATTGAAAATTGGATTTGATCTTCACCAAAAGCCAACTGAAATGGACTATGCAAGAGCAATACAACAGCACCAAAAACTATATACAAACTGAAAATCATACATGCTCCAAATGGAACATGCAAAGTGTGCAAAAGCACTTCTTCTGCTGAAAACAAACCTACCTACACTACTCTAACCAAGAGAAAAGGGAACTCAAACAAAACCTACAACTGACAGGGAGAAATAGCTTCCCTTCCTCAAAAATGGCAGCCATGCAACTGATTTGGCACTAAACATGGCTGGTTGGATGAGTGAAAAACTAACTACAAGCTGATCTTCCACCCAAATGACCAAAGTATCAACTGAAGACAAATCCAATACCTCTTTTAGTTGCTCTACATTTGGATTGAAGAGGTATGGTAGCTGATCCTTGGTACTTTGTAGCTCATCCTCATGCCCTGAAGCAAGCATGACTAGTTTTGGCTTCTCCTTTAGCTTCAATGAAGCCAAATACCTGATTGGGCAAGGTCTGGTCCGATTAATGTGCCTATTGCTATGATTTTTAACTCCAAAAATGGAGTCCTCTTATAGACCTTCTTGGATGAATGGCGTGGAAGAAGTGGTGAAACCCTTCTGCTCTTTCTCTTCTTCCTCTTGTGAAGAACATGGAAGATTTAAATCTTCCAAACTTGATTCCAAAAGGCTGCTATAAGGTACAAACTACTGCAAATGAATGCTCTCCTCCATGATAGCAGGTATGCATGTTTAGAATGTGGATGAAGGAGGAGAAAACAATGTGATTTTAGTTGGTTTTTCTCTATCAAAATACAGTCCTCCAAATTAGACAGATAAACTACCTCATTGTTGTCCTGTTGCAAATGTTCAACTTCCTCCATGGTGTTCTCTTGATCAAAAACTTGTTTACCATGGTTTCTTTCATCCTCCAACATGAAGTTTGAAAGATCAAACTCTTCTCCAATGTTAGAGCTCAAGAGAGATGAAGTGGAAGGAAGAACTGAAGGTTCTTCTATAGCCTGTTTTGTGTTCAAAGCTCTTGGACCTGCATTTTTCTCCTCCACAGCTAGAATGTGCTCCTCTTCTTTTGGATTTGGAGCAGCTTCTCCTTCCTCTAGCTGCTTGAAGACCATCTTGCTCTTGAATGACCTCTTTCTCTATCATGAATTTTTCCAAATCAAACTCTTCAATCTTCTGCTCTAGAGGACAAGTTGGGACTATAAGATCTTCTTTAGAGCTCCTTTCCATGGTGGATTCATCAACCAAAATAGGCCCTTCGAATGAAAGAAAGAAATTATCAATGATGCCTTCTTCTTTTGCTGTTATAAACTTTGATTTGGTCTCACCCATTTTCTCCTTTCCAATGGGACTTTGAGCTGATTTTCCTTCTTCTTCCATGGCTGATTGTGTAACTTGAATTGGACCAGCATTTTCTTCAAGTAGAGTTCCAACATGGACACTACATTATGAGCAAACAAGCTGATCTTCTTGCTCCACTGCTGCTGCTACAAACTCAGCCTTGGCCACCTCTGGTTCTTCAACATTTACCTCCTCTATAGGCTTAACCAACAAAGGAATTTTTGTAATCCCGAATCTGAGAGCCAAGTTCACTAAACTCTTAATCATTTCTTCTTCTTTCACTTCTTCTTCTTGCTGTCCTTCATGACTGATTTTTGCAATTTCTTCTTCCCTACATGGAATTAGGAAGGCAAGAGGAGAAACAGATTGGGATTCAATCATTTGTGCATTTTTGGTGGTGGTGGGAGGGATGGAACTTCTTGTTTCTTTGGAGGGGAAGGTGTTTCTTTTTGCTCTTGTGGAGGGGATTTGGATTTGGAAGAGAAGAGAGAAGAAAATCTGAGATGAGATGGAAGACTAAGGGATGGAGGGATGGTTTTCACAATTGGAGCAGCATTAGCTAGGTTTATAACTTGACATTGTTGAAATGGTAAATCTTGAGATGAAGAAGAAGAAATACAAGGAACTACTGAATGACTTACCCATTGACAAGGTTGATTCAGACTCTACTCATATGCTTCTATCTCCTCAGTCCATTGTGCAAGTTGGGGCAGCATCTCAATTATGAAGTCCAGCTTCTCCTGAGGGCTATAGTGCCTTGGAAAAGGACCTTCCCATGGACAAGGAGTCCTGCAACCAATTATGAATGCCTTCATTTGAGCTGTTGCTCTTGATTACACCATGCCAATCTCCATTTTTTGGATCTTCTCCAATAGACCAGCATCTTGCATTTGATTGTCTTCATTGTTTGCATACCCCTACTCTTGGAAAGCTCCATAGCAAACTGATTTTGACATTGCTGCTCATAGGAGTAAACATGCTGATCTTGAATCTACTCAAAATGCTGATTTGAAGGAGTTGTAAAGCACATTGGAGGTGGAATGTACTACTACTACTGTGAATGTGAATTCCATGATGGAAATGAAGTCATGATTACACAACTTCATGGAATGATGGAAAATAATGAAAGATATGGAAAGAAGAGTGAATGGAAATGGATGGAAAACAGTCTGCAACTCAGAGAATGAGTTATTTACCAGATGGAGTCGCCAGATGTGCAAACTGTTTCTTCTCAAAAGATGGAAATTGCAACAAGTGCACATCGATCTTGTTGCAATGAAGTGAAGACCTCTAAGGTCCCACCAGGCATGCCAAAACTATTAGTGTGAAATCACAACACCCCCAAATGAGTTATAAGGTCTGATTTTCTAAGGTAGGGTCATTTGGTGTGATTTGCATAACATTGGATCATTCCCAAGCTATGGGACTTGTAAATGGGAATGATCCTCCAGAGAAGGCTGGTTCCTCTTCCTAATCTACCTGCCATAAGCTATTATAGTGCATGCAAGCTAATCTAATCCTAATCTAACTTCCAAGGAGACAAGGAGAGAAAGAAAACAAGGAAAAATAGAGCCTACACTAAAACAAAGTGAAACACCGAGAAAGAAAGTGTTGATCATCTACCAAAACTTCCATGGAAGAAGGAGAGGTGAGCAATGGAAAGGATGGACAAGTGCATCACAAACCAGAGATGGATTTCACACAGAAAATGTTCCAAACTCCATGAACACAACTCCCGTGATCTGTAAATAAACATTCAAAACATACACATATACCATGCAAATGAAGAGAGGAAAGAAGATGTTGTTTCACCTTTTTCTTAGATTGTTTCTTTGAATCGTTGATGAAACAGATAGGGTAATGGGCGTAGGAGGAATACATGTTCAAATATCGGTTGATGGGTTATTACACGTGTATGACTTCTGAATCCATAGCTGACTGTGAGAGCTTCCTTTTGGCTAGGAGGAACTACCCATAATGAAAACAAGACCACCAAAAAGCATTAAACAATATGGGCAGTGAACTGCCTAGCATGAGCTAGATCCAGGAAATAGGGTACTTCCTAGATGGCTATCAGTCCATTGTTTTAAACAAATTAATGTTTTAAATAAAGTAAATCCTATTGTTATTTTAAAAATATTTAGGTATCTCACTTAAAACACAATAAGAAATAGATCTAATCTAACAGGCTAAGCTAGAATAGAATCCACAGTCAAATGGTTGGTTTTGGGTTCTTTAGGTCTGATGAAGGTGTTGAGTAGGTCACAGGTGAGTGAGTATGAGGTAAAATGGAGTGAATAGGTATATTTTAAGGCTCTGTGGGTAAATATAGATAACGGCGTTGGTTAGGGGTGACCGACCGTGGTTAGGTATAACCGGCCACCCAGTTCTTGAGATCTAGAAGTGTCGCAGAATGGGGTTTTTGGTTCCCTTTGTGATTGCACAAAGGATTTCAGTTGGTTGGGAGGAGGTATTAGGTGACAGGGGTAGGTTTTTATGAGGTTTTGATGGGTCTATGGAGGTACAAAACGTTGGAGATGGTCAATAAGGAGCAAGATGGACAATAGGTGGTAAAATAATGATGAAATGAAATAACCAGGAAAGTATGATATTGTACTTACTTGGATTTCATTCCTAAAGGCTTGTGTGTGATGGATGGAGGTGTCGGTGATGGATTTGAAGGCTGAAGTGATTACCAAATAAAGAAAAGCTTCTACATGGGCTGTATGCACACTCCTCTTTTGCTTGGATAATTCAAAAGGTAGCTGGGATGGCTGTGCAGGAGAAGATGCTCAATCTCCTTCCTTGGATGTGAGTTCTTGCTAGAATTGGCTCTCTAAAGATGCATTATCTTTTTGAGCTCTCATTCTTTCTCGTCAACTTTCTCCCAATGTTTTCCAACCTTGAGAATAAGGTAGTTCAAGAGTTAAAAAGGGGTAAATGACAGTAGTCCGGCTTAACCGGCGGTGGTTAGGGGAAACTGACATCAATCAAGGCTGGATTTTCTAGGTTTACAAAACTTAGGGGAGATCCTCCTGATTTCCTTGGATCTCATGTTGTTATCCCATGGATTAGACTAGGAGCTTCTGTGAGCATGCGGGAATGTGGTTAGAGGGAGTGTAGGCATTGATTTTTAGGGTTTGGGTAAGTCTTAGTTAGTTATGGTAACTTGCTAAGAATAGTTCTTAAGGTGTGTTAGCTTGATGAGGTGTCTAAGTGAACTATATGTGTAGATATTATTTAGATAAGATATTTAAATAATAAATGTAGTGAGGGTAAAGCATTAATTTAATTAAATTAATTAAATTAATACTAGTGTGGTGAAGGGGGCCATGGCTAGGTGAAAGTGATGAAGGGTACTTATATGTCAAAGGATGAAGGGGGAGTGTGACCTAATTTTAGTGTCTACATTTTGCCCCTTTTTGTTACGTAGCTTGTATTGGTAAGAGATGCTAACAAAAATAAGGTGTGGTTATCCCATGTGAGGATGAAGGTGATCCCTCTCAAACCAGAACCACGGCGAAGTAGCCGGTTGAAGTGGTGAGTGGTTTGATAAAAGGTAAATGTGAAGGAAAGGTAAACGGGTGTAGGGGAAGAGGGTGAAAGGTATACTCAGGAAATCTAGGTAATGGGTCAGGGTCAAAGGTAGCAGTAGTCAAATGCATGCACACGTATAAACCGCAAAGACACTACCAAAGTTGAAGAGCAGGAAAACTCTACATCGTCTAAGGTTGATAGGTTTATCCAAACAAGGGTGAAGTGAATCCGGTATCCAAGGTATAGGATAAGGTCAGAAACACAACGTAGGTTAGGTGTAGGAACATTTAGGTATGTTCTAGTACACCAAAGGTAGGGTCAAGATAAATGGTCACAAAAATAGGCTAGGTAAGGTCATTAGGTCAATCAACACAGGTAATAGTGTCATAAGGTATAGTGAACACATGAGGTCAAAGGTCACTAGTGATGGTCTAGGTCCAAATATCTAGATCATGGCATGGTTAAGGCTGAGGTAGGGGTAAAATAATAAAGTGTTAATAACAGACACGTAGAGGTTGAAGAAGGTGGAGGGCTAGAGGTGAAGGAAAAGTGGTTCAAGTAGGTGTAGGGATGACAAAAGAAAAATGGAGGTAAGGAAAATGAGGTAAAATGAGGGGGTAATGAGTATGCAGGGTAACTGATGTCACTCGTAATGAATCGATGATGTTGTAGGGTTAGTGATGGTAGTAGTTTAGGGTAATAGAATGGTAGTGGTTAAGGGTTAACCGACATCATTTGGGTCGGGTAGGGTATAAAAAGTGGATAACCCACATTTGAAAATTCATTTGTGCATGTGGAAAAGTAGAAAAGGACAAGAAGAGAGAAAAGAGGAAAAGGACAAGAGAGTATAGTAGAGAGCTTGGTTGGCGAGCCACATAGTTGAGAGTGGGTGAGTAGGAGGTGGGGCCATGAAAAAGGTGGCATGATTCGTGTGGCTGAGGAGTGGTTGTGTGGCTAAGGATGGCAGAGGCCGAGAGGGATTGAGAGGAGCAAGACGGATGTCGGAGGTTCCACCACAATGACGGCAAAGTGAGATCGAGTAAGATTTGAATTTTTTGTTTGTGATTTCTTGGTGAATGTGATGTAAAATGTAGAAAATATATATAAAATGGGTGGGCGGGGGGAAAGAATTTCAAAATGGGAAAAAGAGAGGGAAAAGGTAATATGAAATGGTAGGGGGTAGGGAAAAAGGGTAATGTAGGCACAATGAAGGGTATAAAGAGGGATTTGGGTGGGGAGAATGACAAGGAAGGGAAAAAGTAGGGTTGGAAAGTCAGGGTGGGTGGTGTGACAGTGATCGGATGTCGGTCACTGTGTGGCTAATGTTTGTGGGTAGAGACCGGTATCGGTCACAAGAACAATGACCGATGCTGGTTAAGGGGAGACCGTGGTCACCGGTCGATGATAACCAAGGTTGGTTAACCATATGTGTGGGTAGGTTTGGGTGAGGGTTAGGTTAGATAGGTTTAGGTAGATGGGTTTGGGTAGGTTTGGGTGGATAGTGTCGTGGATGGGTTTGGGTAGATTTAGGTAGATAGTGTCGGATGTGTGGTAAAATGGGTAAGTTGGGAAAGGTATATTAATACAGTGCTTTTGTGGGATGCAGTGAGAGATGAGCTGCGGATGAGAGCCCAAGTGCCACCCTTGTTATTGAGAGTATGGGTGAGTGTGATGTAGGTAGAGTGGTAACATGTGGCAGAGGTGGGATTGATAGGGGTGAGGTGCTACCGGCATGTAGTCCGGGAGGTGAGTCTTATGGTTTCCCTCATTGATAGATGGGATCGAGACCAATACCTTCCATTTTCCAATAGGTGAGATGACAATCATTCGGAGGATGTCTACAGATCCCGTGGTTTCCCATAAACTCACATATTTTCTTGGCTTTTGTGGAGATAAGTGGTATGGCTTCTACCCATTTTGTGTAGTATTCGGTAATAGTTATGATCCATTGATGGCATTGGGAAGAATGAGGATTGATTTCTTTGACAAGATCAAAACCCCATTGAGAGAAGGGCCAATGGTCACGAGTGACCCAGTAAGGCATGACTGGGTGTATGATGAAGGTTGGAATGTTGGTGATATTTCACATAGCATATGACATAGTCGCAATAATCATGATTAAGGGTTGGCGAAATAGCCTAGGTGAAGAATACGCTTAGTAATAGCAAGGCCACTGAAGTGACCTCCACATATGCCATCGTGAACTTCTTTAATGGTATAGGGATTTCAGAGTTGGTGAGGCATCGTAAGAGAATACCATCAAAGACTTGTTTATAAAGAAGGCCACCAATGATGACATAACGAGAGGCCTTTTTGAGAAATGTGCGTTGTCCATTACGTGTGAGATCAGGAGGCAATATAGAAAGGGAAAGGTAATCCGCAAGCTATTTATACCAAAGATCGTGTGTGTTTAGTGAGGTAGTTTGGATGAGGTTAATACAACAAGATTGATAAGAAGGTCTTGGTATGAATTTTATGGTAACAAAGATGTCTCGAATCGTCAAAGCGAAGCGGTATTTAAGAAGCGAGGCAGGCCGTGGTATCCATGAATTTATTGGTGGATCGCAGAATGGTTTAAATTTTATAGGTGTCAAAGGTAGTCAACATGATGTCGACGTAGCGTTTGTATTCTTGAAGTATTTCATTATGACACTGATAAAACACCATTGAACTGGTTTACTATTAGTTTAGAATCACCAAAGATATTAATAGACTTAATGTATAAGGCATAGGTGGTCATAAGACCCAATACGAGCGCTTCGTATTCGGTGATATTGTTGGTGCATTTGAAGTCGAGTTTAAATGATAAGCGCATGGGTTCACCCTCAAGAGGCATGAGGATAATTCTACCACCACCCCCATGCTGACATTTGGAACCATCGAAGAATAAGGTCATTTGGTAAGGGTCGTCATCAAATGAGAGGTGAGAAATGGATTCGTTAGGGAAATCAAAGTTTGAGGGTTGGTCCCTAGCAATAGGTGCGTCACCAATTCTGTTGGCAATAGCAGCTGGCCCTTAGTGGACTTTTGGTGGATGAATTCGAGGTGAAGATCGGATAAAAGCATAAGCCATCGAGCAATGCGCTGATTTTGATAAGGTTTAGCGTACATGATGTGTAAAGGGCGGTGTTGGTCACAACATAGGTTTTGTGGTTGAGTAGGTAATGGCAAAGTTTGGTGGCAATGAAAAATAAGGCTAAGCATAGTTTTTTAGGGTGAGTGTATCAGGTTTCGTAGTCTAGAAGGGTATGGCTTATATAATAAACCACCTGCTCCCTATGTTGTTCATCACGATGAGCGAGCATGGCTCCCAAAGAGTGATCGGTAGCTGATATGTATAGGTAAAAAGGTTGGTCGTCTTTAGGTGGGATAAGTACAGGTGGTTGGAGAAGGTATTTTTGAAGGCCTCAAAATCTTTATGGCGCTTTTCATCCTATTTGAAAGAGATGTCCTTCATAAGTAGATGATGAAATGGTTGACAATCGGATTGTTGGGAAATAAATCGATTTAATGGATCGCAATTTACCTTGCAGCTATTAAGTTGTTTGAGGTTTGTGGGTGGAGGAATTTAAAGAATGGCCTTGAATTTTGTGGGTCAACTTCCATACCACGTAAGAAATGATAAATCCCGAGAGATTTCCCGAGACAACCACGAAGACACTCTTTTTAGGCTCAAGGTGAACGCAATATTTAATGAGGCAGTCAAATATGGTTTTGAGGACAGTGAGGTGCTTGGCACGACATTTAGATTTAGCCAAGAGATAATCCACGTAATCTTCCAATATGCGATGCATGATATCATGGAAGATGTAAGTCATAGCATGTTGATATGTAGCACCAGTGTTTTTAAGGCCAAAAGGCATGAATCAATAGTAGAAGGTCCCCCAAGGGGTAATGAATGTGGTCTTGTGATGATCCTCTAGGGAAAGTAAGATTTGGTTATAACCCGAGAAACCATCCATGAGTGAGAGCATTTCGTGACCCGTAGTAAGGTCTACCAGTTGATCAATACCGGCGGGGAAAGTCATCTTTCAGGTAGGTGAGGTTGAGGTCATGAAATTCCATGCAATGCGGAGTCCCCCGTTGCTTTAGTGACAGGGGACAATGTTAGAAATCCAATGAGGATAATCAATGGGTAAGACAAAGGAAACCAAAAGAAGTCGTTGAAGTTATTCTTTGACGAGAAGAGAAATGCGAGGGTGCATTTTCCTCAGCTTTTGTTTGATAATATTGGCATCGGGAATGGTTACAATGTTGTGGACCACTATGGTGGGGTCAATACCAGGCATGTCGGCATAAGACCAAGCGAAAGCGTGGTTATGATCTCGAAGAAAATAAGTGAGGGATTCTTGTTCAGTGGCATCTAAAGATTGTTTGATCTTTAGGATGTGCAGGTCATCCTGAGTATGAATGTTGATCTCGATAGTTGATTCATTCAACATGGTTTGCATCTTAGAGGGTAATGACCGATGAATATATGAGTCTTCTGCACTAAGGTAGGTGAGTATGGATTCATCATCCTGACATTGAATGACGTTAATGGTTGGTGTGTCATCGTCAATCATCTCAAGATACAGGAATGGAAGGGTGGAAGGGGCCTCGCCTTCACATTGATAAGTTAGAGGCCCCAAGGAAATGGTGTTTATGAAAAAAAAATTAGGAGGGATAGATTCAGGATCCATCAACTCCGTCGGTGAGGGGGTGATGAAGGTGGAGAAGGGCTAGGTTCCTCAATGAATTCAATGCAGGCCGGTTTGGTCAAAGGTTCAGGGAAGCCGATACCACTACGGTCATTATGTTTACATATGGTACATGGAATAATGGTATGGTTACCCTATTTGTAAAATCTGAAACCAAAACCCTTCCATGCACGGTGGTGTAGGAAAGTGTGGGAGAAACAGTGATTGGTAAGTGATTGGAAGTCAGCGGAAAATGGGTGGGGTTGTGAAGGTGGTTTAGGTGTATAGGTGGTAGTATCAAGTCCCCATAGTGAGACTAGTACGAAGATGAGGAGGACCATAACGGAGGCGTCCTCTTACATAGTGATCATAGTGAGTGTTTTGGTGAAGGCTTCCATTCTTGCGCGGAGTAAGGAATGTTTTGATGCTATATAGGTCGTACTCCCCAAAGTGAGGCATTGAAAACCACCTTCCAAGGGATCAATGGTTTGTATGTAGGTAGCTGGTATGGATGATGTGTCGAGGTTGATGTGGAGGTGGTGTTAATGGATTAGAAAGCTAATGGGTTAGTCATGGAGGTCATAGCGGTAGTAGGCATGGAGGAGGTACGTGTGGTGAAAGCAACAAATATACTTGGTAGGTGTGGGTGTAGGTGTAGGTGAAGTGGTATTGGTTGCGGAAGTAGATGGCTTGACCGGTATGCATATGTCATTAGGTCGGTAAAGCATGTTGCATGTTTTTAAAGGTGATGGGTTAGTTGGAGTGGTATAAGTGTGTCCTTCATGCTCAAACTTTACACAATGATGCAAAGTGGAAGGAATGCAACCCATGACATGGATCTAGGGTCTATCGAGCAACAAGTTATATTGAATTCCCCCTAAAAATAAAACAATTCGAATAGTGTGGGGGCCTACATGAATGTGAAGTATGATAGTGCCGAGTGTGGAGGTGATAGCATCGTTGAACGAATGCAACATGACCAGGCTGTTTGTGCATGCAATTGTTAGGTATGCACATTTGAGAAAATGCATGGGATGAAATGATGTTAATGCTAAGCACCTCCATCAATCATCACATGGCGTACACCCGTATGTCATCAATGTGTACAGAGATGAAGAGGGTTGGGTTTGGGTCACCATTTTGGTATGGCGTGATCTCTGCCTCTGAGAAGCTACAGGAGGCCACTTGGTGAACAAGGTGAGCTGAGGATGAAGGTGGTAATTTGGTGAGAGAGGATACATGATGGGGTGTGATAATGGATTCTACGGGTGTAGGGTCATTGGGTAAAACCTCGATAGATTGAAGAACCGCCATGAGGGCTTGCTGATGGGATTCTCGAGGTTTGCATGAGATCATATAAAGACATTTTGAGGGGTGATTAGTGTAATTGTTTGAGCATGGTGTGACGTGTGATGCCATTAGAAATGGGGTATGTGGGGCCACGGATAGTGATCTTAGGTATAGGTGCAGATGGTATGTTAGGTATAGGATTGGTTGGTGGGTCAACTACCTTTTCTTTACCCTTTTGTGCACATGTAGTAACATGCACCATGTTGATTTGAGGGAATTTTTCAAAGGGAGATGGTGTAGGGTGAGTGGTATAATGATATGAAGGGTAAAAACCTACGGGAGGAGAAAAGCTCTGTGAGGTCAGTTGGGAATAACGACATTTGGGTGGTGGCGTGGCAAGTTCTCTGATGTGAACCATGTTAATTTTCAAATTTTGTGTGTGGTTCTGGGATCTGTGAGGGTGGAGGTCATGGTTGTTGAGTATGCAGTGTGGGAATGGGGGTAGGTAAAGCAAGATCCTCATCAAGAAATTCATCGTCATCAAAGTTGGTTTCAAGTGGACACAATTGGATAAGGATGGTTTTCAAAACCTTACAGCTTCTCCACATCGTGCCCTAACACACAATGGTATGCACAAATTTTGGCATCATTAAACCATTTTGGCTTGGGTTTGAGGGGGTCGTAAGGTTGAAGTGGATGTAATGTAATAACAGATGTCTCGAGGAGGTTGGTTAAAATATTGGCATAGGATCCTGCTAGTGGATCACAATGGGAAGTGAATGTGGGTTTGGGTGTAGGTGTGATCAGCTATCTAGGAATTTTTTTCTCGAAGTGTAGGAACAGTTGAGTTATGGGTTTAGGTGCCGTGTGGTTTGAGGTATTGGTCGGGTTCGTTTAGGTATGGGTATAATAGATGGATGGGTAGGAAGGTGTGGTTTTGGTTTGACTACCTTTTTGTTGGATAGTGGGGTTTTGTTTTGGGGTGCACCTTATTGGGTAAAGGTGATGTGGGTGTATGAGGTCTAGAAGGAAAATCATATGGAGGAAGAGGGAAAGTTACCCATGGGGATAACGGGGGTGCTATGAAGGTAGATGACGTAGGTCGTGCTTGGGGTGTGAGGGATAATGACTGAAGTGTAGTAGGTAATGAAGAAATGGCTAAAGGTATTGGAGGCATTAGTGGTAAATAATCTGTAGGTGTGGGTATGAGTTGTGTTGTGTGACTAGGTACGTTAGAGATTTATGAGGTAGGAATGGGTGATTATGGTATTGAGTTATGAATGGGTGAGGGTGCTTGACCATGTTAGGCAATTGAGGTCTTTAGGTAAATGGGACAAGTGCGGGTGTGGTTGGTGCGGTAAGGGTATGAGGTTGATCAGTTTTTTTCTTTAGCTTAGGTTTCGTGAGTAGGTGTGGTTTTGGAGGATGTAGCTAAATCTAGTTTAATAGGTGGATGAGTAAGGTTGGTGGTCGGGGTAACCCCTAAATTTGTAATAGGTTTAGTGGAGGTAAATATTGTGGGTATGGGTTAGGGTTTAGGCATAGGTCGGGTTATGGGTAAGGGTGTGGTGTGAGTTCTAATGGGTATCGTAGAATGGGTTGCAACAACAAAGTGGTTGTATGTCATTTATCAGGTGGAAATGTGCTTGGGTAGATAGTGTAGGTGTCATCGAGGATCTCTGCATTTGCGTTGAGACAGGAGTAAGAGGCGCCCCCATAACAAGGCTCTATCCACACACTCTAAGTGATTAACCAAACATGAGAATGGCATATTTGTGGGTGGAGCTGGTGAATACCTAATGGGAATTCCAATAAAATGAATCTTGGAGATGGGGAATCGGTCGGTTTCAGCTTCCATGGGTAAGAGAGCTGAAAGTAGGTCTGTTGGATGTCAGGTAGCGGATGGAGAATGCTCACCAAGAGGTAAGGGTATCCCTACCGGGTCTATGATGGGTGGAATGGATGATGGGAGTTCCTCTATGAGGGGAGGAATGGATAGGTGCTCCTTTATGGGTGGAGGAGATAACAAGTGCTCCTCTGTAGGTGGAGGAGATAATGGGTGCTCCTCTATGGGTGGAGGAGATAATGGGTGCTCCTCTGTGGGTGGAGGAGATAATGGGTGCTCCTCTGTGGGTGGAGGAGTTATGGTAGGTAAAGGTTTGCTAAGTGGAGAAGCTAGGGGTGAGAGGGTCTCAATGTCAGCAAAAGACTCCTCTGTAGGAGATGAAGGGTGTTCCTTTATTGGTGAAGGAATAGTGATGGTTGGTTCAGACGTGGAAGGAGGGTGTCAAGCTAGGATTTCCTCTATGGAAGGCATGTGAGGTAATTCATATGCGTTAGGTACCTCGTTAAATATTATGTGAACCTCACGGGTATGTATATCGTGAGTGGATGTCTCATTGGTTTGATTGGATGAAGGGGCATGATTAGGAAATGGTTTTTTAAAGATTTGTAGATTTTGGTTAGGGGCGGCGTTAGGATTATCCATAGTTAACTCACCTTTCTCGAGCATTTCTTGGACAATATTCTTAAAAGTGATGCAGTTTCCGTCACTATGACCCTTTACATAGTGATACTTATAGAAATCTTGTTCCTTTTACCATGCAGGCATGGGGAAAGCATGGTCAAAACCAGTGTGTGGTTTTATGGGTGGAAGGGTGATGGTGCCAACTTTTATCATCTTTTCTAAAACATAAGAGTAAGGTTCCTCAATTGGGGCATATTTTCACTGCTCTTTTCTAAATCGAAAAGCCTGTACAGGTGATATATTAGATGAGGGCATGGCTTGATTGGATGCATGAGCTGGGCCAGCCTTGAGTACCATTGCGTTAGCGGTACCTTTAGCCTTTGAATAACTGGTTGGGGGTTTAGAAGAATAGGTTTCATTCGACTTGAATGCTGAATTCTTATTTCATAATTGGATTTTCTTCTCTTCGATGGATGAATCTCTAACTTTCATGTCATAGTGAATGCCTCATCGAATGTTCGAAAGTTTGGACTTGCAAGGTCGGGAGATATTTCTAGTGCAAGCTCAAGTGAAGAGCTCGATGAGTTCATTTTTGGCAATTGAAAGGTAAGTTGATTGATCAAGTCGTACCAGTGAGCGAAAAAATCTATGATAGATTCATCCTCATACTGACATGTAGAATATAGATCGATCATGATAACTTTCTTGGCGATGTTGATGGAAAAATTATCCAAGAAAGCTTGAGCTTCCCGATTAAATGAAAATATGGAGTGTTTTAGTAACCCACTATACCAATCTAATGTTGGTCTAGTGAGGGACATGGGAAAAGTTCTCAAAAGTAAGTCATCATCATGAGAAATCAAATAACATCCATGTTTAAATGAGCACAAATGTTGTTGTGGGTCTTCCTTACTATTGAAGCGGTTGAATTTAGGCATTTCCCAATACATAGGGTATGAATGGATGGGAATGGATGGGTGAATAGGCTCATTGCAAATCTCATCGTAAGTGAGAGTGTTACGGAGCCAAAAATGATGCCTCCAGTGTTTGCATCTTATCCATCATCAATCTAATTAGGTCATTGGTGGGTTGTGATGATTGGATGCCTCCTATAGCGTGAGGAGGTTGGTTTTGGGTGTATAATGGGTGTGACATTCCAGTGTATGGGGCTGCCATGTAAGGTGGTGAAGAAGAAGGCAATGAAATAGGGGTATGTACCCGGAATGAATAATAGATGAAACAAGTGGTTGTTGGTAGTATGTATATGAGGGAGGAAGGGTCGTGGTAACCCTAGTGGCAATAGGGGCTAGTGATTATGGGATGGAAAGAACTACGTTCTGAAATGGGGTAGGAGTTACCAACACTAGAGGTGGGAACGTAGCTACGGGTATGTATGAGACATTAGGGGTAGATGAGGTTGTGTTTGGGGTAGTCGCCAAGGGTATGGTGGATGTAATGGGTGCTACAAGGGTAATAGATGCGATAGTCATAGCAGGTAACTGGGGATAAGGTGGCAGTAGGTAGCACGGAGCCAGATGGGGCTGATGTGGAAGTGGGTGTGAGAGTCGGGGATTGATACGGGCATGTTGTATATCAATTGACCCGAGGCATCTCAAGTGGATGAATGGGAGAGGTAAAACTACAAGGCAACAGGGTTTTGGTCAAGGAGTCATGCAAACTCCTCATCTCTGGTAGCGATATTGGTAGGCTAGATGGGATCCATGGCTGGTGATAAAATAGAGGGTGGTGAAGGACTAGGTGGGAGCGGTTAGTGACTGGCATGGAACACGAGGGAATTTTCTTATCTTTGGGTTAGTACCATGTGAACCAGTACTGATCAGGTGATGCTTCTTCTCTGTAAATAATACAAAGAATAATAGGAATAGGTGAATCTAGTGATAAAAAAATGGATGAAGTAACAAATGGTGAGTGGAATGTGAAATAGGGTAACCGATGCTGGTTAGGGACAACTGACGTCGGTCGGGGTAATCACTTATCGGTTACCATGGAAAATAGACAATGAGTAAACAATAAAGCAGAAGGAAAAATCTAACAAGTATGCCAAATCTAGGGATGTGTAAAATGTTAATGGGAAAAGTAACAGTGATGATGAGAGACCGTGGAAGTGGAAGAAGGTGAAGGGAAACTGTCCTTTTGAATAGGCTAGCAAAAGGACTTGGAACCAACATTGGTTGAGTGTAACCGATGGTGGTTAGAGGTAATCGATGACAATCACTGTGAAATTGGAACAGTGATGAGAAAAAGTGGTTGTGAATTAGAATTTGATGTGGAATTAGACCCTGAATTTTGGGAATGATGGTTATATGGCCCAGAACACTCACTGGAGCTAGAGCTAGAATACACTAGCTATGATGAGGAGTGTGCAAGGAAATACAAAAATAATGATCGAAATCTCTCACCGCAAAATGCAAATCAAACAAAACACTAAGAAAGAACATTCCTAGAGTGCTTATTCTATTACGTTTGTTCAGCTTATGATATTTAGGACTGACACATGAATTATGAAGTAGAGTTTTTTGGTGAGGATGGCTTCCTACAAAGAAGGAGATCTAAAGGGTGAGGTTTCAGGTTTTTTATGGTGGGGGCAAGCTACGCTCTAAAGTATGACTCGACAGAGTAGTAAGCTAGGTGCCCACTATGCCGTGATTGTGTGATCACATACAACTTTTCCAAGTAAGATGTCGTTTAAGAATGTATATATTTGAATTTTTGTGTGGTTTGGTAAGACTCAGAGAAAGAGAAAATGATAGAAGTACTTTTCTATGATTTGTTTGTCAACCATCAGCTGGTAATGACATCCAATGTATAGGTTGCCCTCAATTAATGTGAGCTAATGCAGAAAATCAAAATGAAATGCAATGATTTTAAAACCCAAATCGAAAATGTGAAATTGGATGACACAATAAGATGAATAGGAAGAGGGATGCTCTCTTTCACTAAAATGTCGAAAACATGAAGAAATGATTCTTTTCAATTACACTTAAAGAAAAGTTTCTTTTAGAGCAAATAGAAAGAAGGAGTGGATTACCAGGGAAGAAATTTAGTGTGTATGCTTTTAGAAGGAAAAAAAAACACACAACATTTTCCTAGGAATGAATGAAATGCAAGGAACCCCGGATGGGTCCCACCGGGCATGCCAAAATGTTTCACCTTTTTCTTAGATTGTTTCTTTGAATCATTGATGAAACAGATAGGGTAATGGATGTAGGAGGAATACATATTCAAATGTTGGTTGATGGGTTGTTGCGTGCGTATGACTCCTGAATCCACAGCTAACCATGAGATCTTCCTTTTGGCTAGGAGGAACTACCTATAATGAAAACAAGACCACCAAAAAGCATTAAACAATATGGGTAGTGAACTGCCTAGCGTGAGCTAGATCCGAGAAGTATGGTACTTCCTAGATGGCTATCAGTCCATTATTTTAAACAAATTAATGTTGTAAACAAATTAAATCCTATTGTTATTTTAAAATGATTAAGGTATCTCACTTAAAACACAATAAGAAATAGATCTAATCTAACAGGCTAAGCTAGAATAGGATCCACAGGTCAAATGATTGGTTCTGGGTTCTGCAAGTCTGATGAAGGTGTTGAGTAGGTCACAAGTGAGTGAGGGTGAGGTAAAATGGAGTGAATAGGTCTCTGTTTAAGGTGTGTGGGCAAAAACAGAGACCGACGCGTCGATTAGGGGTGACTGACCGCGGTTAGGTATAATCGGTGCCGTTCTTGTGACATCCGGGAGTGTCACAAAATGGGGTTTTTGGTCCCCTTTGTGATTGCACAAAAGATTTCAGTTGGTTGGGAGGAGGTATTAGGTGACAGGTAGGTTTTTACGAGGTTTTGATGGGTCTATGGAGGTACAAAATGTTGGAGATGGTCAATAAGGAGTAAGATGGACAATAGGTGGTAAAATAATGATGAAATGAAATAACCAGGAAAGTATGATATTGTACTTACTTGGATTTCATTTCTGGAAGGCTTGTGTGTGATGGATGGAGGTGTCGGTGATGGATTTGAAGGCTAAAAGTGATTACCAACTAAAGAAAAGCTTCTACATGGGCTGTATGCACACTCCTCTTTTGCTTGGATAATTCAAAAGGTGGTCAGGATGGTCAGACAAGAGAAGATGCTCAATCTCCTTCCTTAGATGTGAGTTCTTGTTGGAATTGGCTCTCTGAAGATGCATTATCTTTTTGATCTCTCATTCTTGCTCGTTAACTTTCTCCCAATGTTTTCCAACCTTGAGAATAAGGTAGTTCAGAGTTAAAAAGGGGTAACCGACGGCGGTCCGGCTTAACTAAGCGGTAGTTAGGTGAAACAGATGTTGGTCAAGGTGGGATTTTCTAGGTTTACCAAACTTAGGGGAGATCCTCTTGATTTCCTTGGATCTTGTGTCATTATCCCATGGATTAGACTGGGAGCTTCTATGAGCATGCGGGAATGTGGTTAGAGGGACTTTAGGCATTGATTTTTAGGGTTTGGGTAAGTTTTAGTTAGTTACGGTAACTTTGCTAAGAATAGGTCTTAAGGTGAGTTATCTTGATGAGGTGTCTAAGTGAACTATATGTGTATATATTATTTAGATAAGATATTTAAATAATAAATATAGCGGGGGTAAAGCATTAATTCAATTAAATTAATACTAGTGTGGTGAAGGGGGCCATGGCTAGGTGAAAGTGATGAAGGGTACTTATATGTCAAAGGACAAAGGGGGAGTGTGACCTAATTTTAGTGTCTATAGATGCAATAAAAATGAGCAAAGGATGGACAAATGCATCACAAAAACATGTTTTATTGCTTCATACATTTGCACAGAACATCATTCATGAGAAAGAGGTAAAAAAACACCATTTACAGAGCGTGGGAAGAGGTTCGAACTCCATTTCGACCCTGGGGAAGAAAAGAAGGGAGAGGAAGAGAAGAAAAATGAACAACCTCTTGAAAAATGATGCCTCTGTTACATTATATAGCAAAATGCGAGAAGGAAAGGGAAAAATGTGGGATTTTCTCCAACCACTTTTCAAAATGTGTTTTAATTCTTCATCTGTTGATGGGCTCGATGCAAAAGCTCATATTTCCATGTATCTACTTTGCAGACCAAATAAAATGACCCATACTTCATTAAATCTGGTGGTTGGAACTAGTTTTTTTCTTTTCCACACCAAAATGCATTTTGTAAATTTCTCCCCCAAATCTTCACCAAAATCCAAAATTGAAGACTCCATGATGAAGAGAATCTTCAAATATTTCCATTGGTACTAAGAACATCAAAAATGGAGCTTTGGATCAAAAGATATGGCCTTCTGAGTTTTTCCTTAACGTTTTCGGCAAAACACAGCTCGGGAAAATTTTAAACTTTTCTCCCACAAATCCACTGATGAGATGGAATCCTTTAGGCTTGGTGGAGGGAGGGGCTCCTTTTTTTCCATTTTACACTTTTTGACAAAAAGTCAAAAAAATTCATTTGCCTCCGAAGGTCCCGGCCCGCATTAACTTTTTGATGTGCCAGCTCAGCACTTAATTTTTGGCTTTTTGACAAAAGGGAAATTTTTCACTTTTTCCTCCGATTCCCACTGGTCTGAGATTCCTTGGTAAAAATCTCTCCTAAGCCCCACAAGTCCGCCTTGGGAAAATTTTCCCTTCTAATTTTGTTGAGCCATAACTCAAAAAATACAAGGAGTTAGAAAGAGCTCTTTACCTTTCTGGAAAGGGGAAGAAATTCTCTATCTGATGGAGTATTTTCCAGAAATCCTTGAGTGCCTAAAATTTTTAAAATTCATACTAAGGCACAAAAGGGAGTAAGTTAACCCAAAATAAGAGGGAGCTTATTTTGGTTAATAGAATCCCTACACTAAGAGTCATAGATGATGGCGAGGTAGATTTCTAAGGTGTGATATATGTTGTAGGTGTGACAGATATCAAAGATGTGGGGTGATCTAAGAAATGATAGGTGGTAAGGTGGAAGTAGGTAATGCTACACTAGTGGTGGATGATATGGAAGTGGGGAAAGGGCAAGAGGAATGTACAAAGGCATCTTGTTTAATCATTTTTCTAATGAGTCGCGGGTGGAGGAATGAGCAAGATAATACTACAAGGTTATGGGATTGTGATCAAGGAGTTTTGTGAACTCCTCATCACCTATATATATATATATATATATATATATATATATATATATTAAATTGGGTCCATGGGTGAAGAAATAGAAGGTGGTGAAGGACTAGGAGGTAGTGGTTGATGGCTAGCATGAAAGACTAGGGTGTTGACTTGTCTACGAGTCAAAACCATGTGAATAATGGTAGGATAAGTGGTCTGAGTTTTGCAAATGGTGAAGAAACATAGTAAAATAAGATAAAAGAAATCTATAAAATGAAACTAGTTGTTGTTTTGAAAGAAAAATCAAAACACAGATACCGACGTCGATTGGATAACCGATGTCAATAGAAAGGGGTAGTCAATGTCAATCGTTGGATCGATGCCGCTTATTGTGAATAAATGTCATATTGATAAATTCATAAATATGGGGATAAATAATGTAAATTAGGTGGATTTAAACTCTGCTAATGGTAACAGAGACTCAAAAATGTGATAAATGTCATAAACATGTTACAAAAAATATCTAGATGTGAATTGAATACTTTTTTGGGAGAAATAACCAAAACAACAGGGAATTGATGGTAGTTAGCCAATGGATGTCGGTGTGAAGAGGTAATCGATGTAAGTTCTTTGGACCAATGCCGCACTTATGGAATCTAAGAAGATGATGAAAATTTGAATTTTAGGTGATTAAGTCAAATGAAAACACCAACCTAGGAACTGAGTATGACAAAGAATGATTCCTAACACACCCAGAATGAACCAGAATATACCAGTTATGATGGTGGGGCATGAAGGATAAGAAAAATAAGAAGAAACAAACTCACTCCTCAAAACATAATTTAATAGTCAAAAGCTAACAAAACATGTCAATCATATGCTTCATATTTTAATGTTATGTGGTTTATGCCATTTAAAATTGACTATGAATAGAGTAGAGTTTTTGTCAACGAGGGTGCCCTATAAGTAGTCTATGGCTGGTTTCAGGTGTATTTTGGCTAAGTGTCCCCAATATATACTTCACAATACATGAGGTCCAACTTTGATATGATGACTAGCGTAACAATAGCTGGATCCACCGCCAATCCAATTGTTAATCGTTAACGGAAATTGTTGGGAAGGAATATGTTTAAGAAGTGAGTAAATTGTTCAAGTGATTTGGATAGGGGTGTGTGTGCACAAATTGTGAACTATGATTAATTCCCGCCAATCATCAACTGGTCATGACCTCTAATATATAGATTACAAATAAATTAAGGTGATCTAATGCAACATATGATGGATGAAATGCAAAAAAAAATTAAACCTAAATCGAAACTAAAATTGGATGTAGAAAATAGAATTTAGGTCAAGAGGATGATCTTTCACTAAATGTAGGTGCAAAATAAATTACTAAGAATTATTTTTAAACACCAAATGAAAAATTTCCTTTAGACAAATATAAGAAGTGAAGTCTTACCAAAGAGGAATTTAATGTGAACTTTACGAGAAAAGAAAGAAACACATAATTCCCTAGATGAATAAAATGCAAAGAACCCACAAGAATGGGTCCCACCGAGTGTTCCAAAATGTTTCACCTCAAAGTAATGCGATAAAATAGATAAGGGTAATGGGGGTAGGAGGAATACCTATGAATAATCGGGAGAAGGTTACGCGTGTTGTTGAATTAGATCGATGAATGTGAGAGATTCCTTTTGCTAGGAGGAACTATCGGTAAAAAGCACAACAAGACTAGAAGAGAGAATTAAACAATATATGGGAGTGGACTACCTAGCGAATACTAGCTCCGAGGAGTGTGATATTTCCTAGATGGTTTTCAATCCATTGTTTTATCAAATTAATGAAAATAAATGTGAGAATTAAAGGTCCTATTGTTAACACTTCGATTTAGGTGTCTCAAAACATTATCAATACACTAGATTAAGTAAATTAATAAAAATATAAAATAATATAGTACTAGATAAGGTGTTGTTCTAGTTGAGAAAGGTCTAGACAATGTATTGGGTAATTTTGGGATGTTTGGTGAAAGTTATGAGCTCGTTGTTCTAGGTTAAATTGATAGTCACAAAGACCGGTATCGCTTAGGTGACTCATGCCGTATTTGGAAAATGATCGACGCTAGTTGGATGACCAATGTCGGTAGGGGCAATATAGTGGAAATATTGAAAATGGGTGTTTTGGTTCTCTAAGTGATTTCAGATAGAGTTGAGGGGGTTTGGGGAAGGATGATGTGATTTTTTTAAGGCTCAAGAACAAGTGGTAGAGGTGCTTAGGGCGGGTGAAATGGTTCAGTTGATGGAATAGGTGGTAAACAGTGAAAGGTGGTATTCGGGATAGAGAAGAAATGGATGGAAGGTGTAAATGAAAAACTTAAGATAAAAACAAAGGCTTATCAAATAAGAATGAATTACTTATCTAGTAACCTATAGATTTGAAGGTGGTTAATGTTTGATGAGAATTTGTGGGAGATATGGGATTGTGTCCAAGTGCCACGACAACAGAGCATGTGTGCTCTTTGTGAAAATCCGGTTATGGATGATATGATTAGACATTGGTGAATATCTAATGGGCTCTGCTTTGTCGTCAGGTAGCTTGAGTCCTCGAGAGTTAGAATGCTAAAACTTGAGTGAATTAATGAATTGAAGAACCCGTGCAAAGAGTTAGAAACTTTTATTTAAGGGTAACCGATGGTGGTTAGGGAACCGGCACCGTTCGAGGGATAATTGACATTGGTTAAGGAGAATTGGTCTAACTTGATAAAACATGGTTTTTCTCCCAAATTTGGTGTTGCCTTTAGCTTAGTCTAGGTCTAAATTTTTGAATGGTGTAAATTAGAGTTTGGAATTAGTTAGATGATTAATAGGTCATGAATACTTAGGGTTGGGAAGAGTCCTAGTTGGTTAGAATAAGTGGGCACTTGGTCTAAGGTAATTAATAGGTTTAGAATGGGTCTAGGGTGAGTTGGATAAGTGAGGTGGCTAGGTGAGTTAGATAATTAACTTAATTTTGATAATTAAATTAATTAAAATGTGTGCAAGTGAGCATGGTGGGGGAATAATTTTAAATTAATTAGTTGAAGGTGATTAAAAGGGGTATGGCCCAATTTTGGGTGTTTATAGGTAGCTTCAATTCCTACAAGTGATTTTTATCACGTTGTCTCATTGGTAGGGTAGTTTTATTTTCCTAAGTGCTTGTGCACACTCTACATGTTGGCGATGTGAAGCTTCCCTATTAGCTCACACTTTGAAATTTTCAAAAGAGACTATCAAAATTCTGACAATGCATAAAGGTGTGAAGCTTACCCATTGGTCAATGGTTCATAGAGGTTAGTGGCATAAATTAAAAGGATTGACATGTGAAGTACATGGATCCTTCTCATTGGATCACACTTCAGTAGTCAAAGGGATAAATACGAAGGAAGTGTGGTTTCTTATCACTAACTTACATTCATAAGGGACTAACAAGGGTCCGAAATGTGAAGAAGTGTGAATCCCTCTTGTTGGTCCACATTTCACAATTTTCAGTCAGAGGCTAAGTAAATTTTGAATTCCCAAATGAATGTGGCAGGATCTCACTAAATTTCATTTCAAAAGGGGTAGAAGGAGATAAAAGGACAGTATGTCAGTGTGAAGAAACATGTCGAGAGACTTATTGGTCTCGTATTTCTTAATTTAGAAGACCTTTATTAAACCAAGGAAAAATAAAGGAAAAGGAAGCTAGGAAGAAAATCCCAATACTACAAACCAATGGGAGGTGGGCACATGGAAAAGGACAAAATTCATGCACATGTGGGTAGAGGGCGATCCCGAGATAATCAAAGGTTATCACTTGTCAAATTCCTATGCTTCACGACATGAAAATACTCAAATTATAATATCTTTCAATCCCCTACTCCAAATTGCACAAAATCAGCCTCATTCTAAAGATATCCTCGAGCACTTTAATTTGGCATCATGAGAATCAAATTTTGGTGAGTCTAAATGGGTAAAAAAGGGAAAAAAACTTCAAGCTATGTATGATTTCAAGCATGATCATTTGATCATGGAACAAAACATTTTCTTAGGTTCCAATCTTTTGTTAACATATTAAAGCTAGCTAAGTGTGAATCATCCTATGAAGAGCAATAATTTTATCCTTTAGGATGATAGGGATCATTAAGAACATGCTTTGTAAATTATCTCTCTAAGATTGATAAATGTAAGTGCTTAGGAATGTTTTTTGGGGGGAATATTTTGAAAAGAGAAGGAACTCGTAAACTTTTCTCTGTAGCATTTTCTAAGTCACAAGCATTTAATCTAAGTATCTAGGGATAAGATCCTTTCCTTTCTTAAGTAATTATAATGAATTATGCATGCGATTAAGAAATAAATCCATGTTATGTGGATATTTCTTCCTATCTTATATTACATTTTGTTTCTTATCTTCAATTATAATTGTACATACATTGTGTATTCTTTTTCTTTTTACATTATTTATATATCTTGTGTTCCATGGAAATGATGTTGGTAAATACAGTTAGGGACTGTGTCACTTGTGTGTTGTACCTCTTTCTTTCCCATTCTTCATCTCATTTTCACTCACTTAAATTTTTTCCCATACATTTTCTTAGTGAAATCACCTTTTTAGTTTAGGATTTCAATTTTCATGTAATCTCTCTCTCTCTCTCTCTCTCTCTCTCTCTCTCTCTCTCTCTCTCTCTCTGGTCCCTTGGAAGCTTAGGATAGAAGTAGATAGCAGAATTTCCCTTCTAGGAGTAGTTTAGCATTAGGATTAGGTAGAGGAAGCCAAAATTATCTGGAGTTTTTCATAGCAGTAAGGTTCCACACTTAGAGACAATTCCATGTTACCCAAAAACATTGGTTTCTCATTCACTAATTCATGATCAAATCAGAGGGTGCTATTTTTCAATGATAACAGACACATCAAAAATGATAGTATATGAAACCATTATCATCAACATTGAAACAAGTGAGCATCCTAAGCTCCTATAACTTTGTGCAAGTTCAACATAATCATGTTGGAATCATAATAAACTAAGGGGGTGGTGAATTAGTCCTTACAAATCTTAGTTCTGATTTTAGATTGATTTCTTAAACTATTAGCCAATTAACCATCCATTAATGTGTGCACAACATCATATAACATACATGCAATAAAGCATGAACAATATAAACAACACCACAACAAAAAGATATACATGGGAAACCATTAAGTGGAGGAAAACCAACTAAATTTTTTTTTATATTACTCACAACAAATTTTCAATTAAATATTACACATCACAAGATATTTCCTTAGTGAGGCACCAACCCCACAAGGAGCACCAACCCCTAAACCCTTGTTGATATTACTTACAACAAGATACTTGCATGAATATGACTCATCACACAATATTTTTATGAAAATATCACTAAATATATTATGATACAACTCTTTTGATGGTGATCAAAATATTCAACTCTAAAAAGCTTCAAACCCTTGTTCAAACACTAACTTCTCTAACCCACTTTATCTCTCACTTTATTCACTTCTCTTTTCTTCAAACCCTTGAAAAACTCTTCCAAAAATTCTTAAACCTTCCATACACTCTCTCAAATCTTAATTTCATCTTAATACCTGAAACACACTCTTACCTAGGTCACACTTTTCACACACACTCAACTAGTTATAAATTGCACCCAAAACATCACTTTTATAAGCTCTCCTTGATTCAAATTCAAAATATTTCAGTTTCCCTCATTTTATTCAATCAATTATTGTTTATATAATCCTATTTGAATCATAAAAATTTCACATAATACCTATGTAGTTCATCCATTCCTAAAGCCATCGATCATACAATAAAATTCCTCAAAACCCCATCACTAGAATGAGAAAAATCCACTCATACCAAAACCATACTTAGTAAAGATCCCTTATTCACCAAACATGAGTAATATATCATAAAATAATCATACATGGTCACACATTTACTTTAACCAATCAAATATTTCATTAAATAGGCACACTGACTCATATCCTTCACAAAACAACCAAGTTATCATCACCCCGATTTCTCCTTTGGGCCTTAAGACCACAACATATTATCTCAAATATGGAATGTTAAAGCTATATGGAAACCTTATAACATTTATAACACATCTAAGAAAGTTATACATCATGAAAAATCCATATACTCAAACTACAACAACTTTACACATCAACAAAATAAGCTTCCCAAAAACTAGTTCTAAACGCAAATAGTTTGCACCCTTTCTGACATGTTAAATACATAAAAATTAATTAAATAGGATAAAATGCATCTCTCTTCACTTTTAATGTGGTATCAAACATCAACTCAATCATCTTATGCTTCAACCAACTCAATCTTTCAAAGAAAAGCATCCTGTCCCGAAAATCAAAAACCTTCATCTCGAAAACTAACCTATATGACCCATTAGATCTCATAATCATGAGAAAAAAATTATAAATTTTAAATATATTTTAATCCTCCTTCCATAACATATTATAACTCTTTCCAAATCTAAGTGGAAGGCCTTAAATCAAGTCCATCTCTACAAACCGCCTAAAAGCGCCCTTTGACCATTCAACACAAATAGATAACTCTTAACCTTTAAAATTCATCACCATGACCTAAAACCAACATGTTCAAAAAAAAATTAAATACTGAACATAATGTTTATTTAGTTTGTAACTCCTTTGGACAACCTTGTCCTAAACTAAAATTCTTCATAAACAGTCTATTTGATTGAGGTCCACTCATCACCACAAGTAGTACCATACCTTTCTAGAACCATGGAGGAGTCCTCTACATCATCCAATAATAATACATGCACTATAAATTAATTCTGGGAAATTATGATCATTTTATCTCATACATTTTGAGCTAGGGTTTTAAGCACAAAAACAAAATGTTTACCTTCTTAACATTCATTCATAAAAATGTGATGATGAAATGACGTTATTATTTTTTTAAACCTTATAGAATAAATTTATAAAAATCCCTAAAATTAAAAAGTTACCATGTAAAGAACATAATTAGGGGTGAGCATCATAAGCCAATTTGAGCTGGAAAATACCTTCTTCTTGACCCTGTTTCACCAAAACTGACATAACTTGCAAAATAAACATCATGGAAACCTGAAATGTTTCCCATAACATCATAACACATCCTAATAACATATCCAATCATCAATATGTCACATATAGCTCTCCATTTTCCATCCACTGAGACTTTTATAGCTAGCCCTTGGTATTTTAGATGGTTTAGGCTAGGGTCAACTGAAATAACTTCATAAATCATCATCGAAACTCTCCAAAAGGCACCAAAATCATTAATACACCATGATACAATTTTATACATATGTAAGTGAGCTCATATGGATCCACAACTCAATCTCATACCTCCTAGCACCCCATTCCTAGTGCTAAATGAGCACCAAACTTTGTCACCAACCTGTATATGTACCCTACAACACATGTGAGTCATAATAAACTCCCTAAACATGATTTCCATACTATAAAAATGCACCTAAAGCTATCAATAATCTCATACTACCATGAACCATCACCTAGGCTAGCCAGGTCATCTAATTAGCCTTGTTAGAACAAACAATTCTCAATGAATAAACTTATGAAATCAAGATGATACTTGAACCTCCATGAAATCATTACTCTAAGAATCATTTGAATCCACTCCATCATCCAATTTTTCATTAATGGGATTTTACAATGAAAACACCTAAATCACAACATGCCAACAATCTCCCCCTTTGTCATTGATGGAAAACCTCTTGGATTTACCCCCTTTTTACATTAATGACAAAGCATACCTATAATTATATGAACTTCACCTTTTTATATTCATTTTTGTGGAAACATCAACCAAAGGTCTCATTCTAGCTCATAAACAAGTCATTTCTCTCAAAAATCTGAATTTTGACCATTCTTCAAGCATGGAAACACTATGCTCCCCATGGGAAAAGCACATACAACACCTAAACATGCCAATAATCATGAAGAAATAAAATTTTTACCTATTTATTTGAGCTTTATAATTATCATCCACATTCTAAATAGGTAAAACTTTTCATTTCACATCCAAAATCTATTTTTGCCTTCAAGAAACCATTGTAGAAACCTATACCTGAAGCACACACCATGTGAATCATGCCAAAAATTATATACATGAGCTAAAAATTTCTCCTTACCTTCATTATTGGGCTTACTCAACTTTTCAAGACATAATATTGACTTGAAACTACCATCTCTTGCTCTACATATCACTTTAGGACTGAAATCCCTGAAGTAAGCCTTCATTGCATTCTAGACAACTTTCACAAAGCCATAGAAGAAAAATCATCCTATAACACACATCCTTATGGATATGCATGGACTCATGACTTCTTCCTCTAGATAAAAACAAAAAACCTTTCTTTTTACCTTGATTTCTTGACTTGAAAACAATTCAAATACTTAGGCCTAGTTTTAAACCATCTTTTCAATCTTGTAAGTCACATTTGGATGAGATATTGCAATTTTAGACCTAACATAAATTTTACTTAGATAAATAACTCAAATCATACCTCATATAGCTTTTGATTATCTATAGAATCTTCTAGTAGTACATCCCATGCTCCTCATGTCATGATCATCAACTACGACTCAGTAGCCACTCATTCGTGTCCTTTCACTATCCTACAACTCTTATAAAGGGTGACCATAACTAAGAAGAAAATAAATAACATATGGATCTTACATCATTCATGGTTTTTATAAAAATCCTTCCATGACACTTTACTTAAGACCTATAGCACACAATTTTCTCCCCGATTGATTTGGACTATGGACACATATAGCCCCCTCTTTTCACATAACATTTACATGTAGCCCTCTTTTCACACCATTGGTATAAGAACTACTACCAAGAATCAATCTTCCATTATATTTAGCTTCAAATTTTTCAAGAACCATAACTTCTTAACACATGGACCACTTTATTGAATCTCATAGCTAACTCTCCGTAATCTGATTAGCCTCTTGCATACTTGATCATCACCTATTTTCCTATAGGTCCTTATTCACTCTCAATCAACACAAGTAGGATCAAAAGAAGGTTTGAACCTACCTTATCCATTCTTGATCATAATTTTTAATTGCTCTAATCATTCACACACCTTGGAATTTTATGATAGTATCTAACCACTTCATGAATGAGCTTGGAAATCATTTTAATCTTGTAGAGGCTCATACTCTTCCCCGATCATGCAAAGATATTGTATCGTCATATTCATATTCACTTTATTGAATTAATGATATAATAATTTAAGGAATGGATCAAGAAAACCCCATTAACTTGATCAAATCACTAACTCGACCAATAATTTTCATACATACTCCAAGTGTTCACT
The DNA here is from genome assembly GCA_018340775.1 of Taxus wallichiana var. yunnanensis. NCBI lineage: Eukaryota > Viridiplantae > Streptophyta > Pinopsida > Cupressales > Taxaceae > Taxus > Taxus wallichiana. The sequence continues at coordinate 485,859,852 of CM031238.1, forward strand.
TGAACCATTGTAAGGAAAAAGACTACCTACAAACTCATATTCAATCATTCAACTATAAACACTATACATGATGATCTAAAGATGAAATCACCACAAATATCTGACCTTATTAATCTTCAAGGATTAATACAAAAATATCAAAACCTTATTCGTATATTGAAAATATTGCCAAGGCATCATGATCACTAATCAATTTATTATCATCTCTTCATATTCTAAACCCAGATTACTAGCCCCGCAAATTATGGTATTCATGCCTAACATTTTATGCACATAATTTAAGATGAAAACTTACCTATTATAGACACCCTTTTGGCCAAATTGATACTTCCATAAGCCTTGAATCATTCTCTTAAAGAGACACTTCCTAGTGAACAACTTTATTTTTTGACAATTAGGTCTTTTATATCTTTCACTATCAAAACTTAACATTGTCACAAATTTAAGAGAAAATGACCTTATCTAGGAATGAAACCTATTGAATCTCAATGTATACCCTGTCTGGATGATTTTTTTCCATCTTTTAGCTCTAGATTGCACCATTTTCACCTTCAAAAACAAATTTTCTTTCATACCACTTGAAATGCACTATTATGACCCAATTTTGAGTAAGAGCCACTCATATTGTTCAATATTTGGTTTCAAGAGCTCGACTTTTCTATTAATACTGTAACAAAATTTTCTATAGTCCCGCAAACTCAATTCTTGAGGAATAAAAATAGATATCACTTACATGCTTGTGATTAAGAAAATATTGAAATAAATAGATGCTAAATCTAAATTATGTACTATACATATATATAAAATTAGAGTATAGATTTGAACAAAGAAAGTAAGATAGAAAAATATGAAACCCTAGTTTCAAATGAATGGATAAAATACGTAGTTGGTTTGCAAATAATCCTAGACTATGCCAAGATGAAAAATTGATGAACATGAGAGGTAAGTACCACATCCAAGCTCAAAAAATTGTGTGTTTGTAGGATATGCCTGGAATGGGGTGAAAAAATAGGGATATAGGTGCAAGGGGTATTGTAGACCTCCATTTTACACCTTTAACTGCTTAAAACATCAAGAAACAAATTTCATAGGATCGTGATATGTTTGTTGGATGTCTCGTTTAATCACCTATATGTCACTATACTTTGTTGTTATTCACCTGAAACCTATAAGAAGAAAGATAACCTACAAAAATCCAAAACACATAAAATCCTATAAGAAAAATATGCAAATGGGGATTTAGAATGACCACAACAGTCATTTGACTAAGTGAACTTATGATCCAGGCATTGCACTACATTTCAGAATCCATGCAGTTTTGTGTGTGTGTAGAATTGTGCCCTAGGAGGCTCTTGTGTGACTCACACTTAATAGAAAGAATTAACTAGATGTATAAAATGTATATAGATGTGTGCATGGAAAAAATAAATTCCCCTCCTATGAAGTGTATGCAGAAGAATAGAGTCACTTGTCCCTTGTATGGATGTTAGATGGATGCTTTGATGCTCTTGTAATTCCTTTGGATGGAACTTTAGGTGGTGATAATATATTCTTAGTGATTTGTACTTTATTATGATCGTATATCTTTGTATTTATATGATTCCCTTGTTTAAATTTCATAATTAACCACTAAAATGCAAACTAGTAAGAAATAAGATGCCCAAATGGATAGAAAATACCAAAAAGATGCGAGCAAGATACAAAGAGGTCAGGGGTTCACAGAGGGGAGAGGGGTGCCTGAGCGGTGGCATTCTAGATGGATGTCGGTGTCTATAGTTAGAAATTCCAAAGTACCAAAAGAAAAAGCTGGGCAAGAAGTTGTGTAATACCAAGAAGTAAAATAGAAAACAAGAAAAAAGGTAAAAGACAAAGTGATCAATTAGTACTTTTATTGGTTAGGAATCATATGAATAGTAATATGTAATCATGTCTAGAAATATACCCAAAGTGTGTGATATAGTGTCTACATTTACCCCACTTTATGCTTGTTGAGTGAATGCTCGATAACATAATGGAGATAAGATATGTGTACCGATAACTATGTAGATCCATGGTAAAAAGCATGCCGAGAGACAAGAAAAAGCGTGGAGTGATAAAAAATTATGAAGCGTGGATTCTAAAGAAGAGGAAGTGAAAAATGATGATGACCCTATGGGTGAAAGCATATGTGTAAAATGTAATGTTATACCTATTTTTATGTCACTTTATGTGTGATGATGTGTGATTGATGTTGTTACTATTTCCTTTAAGGATAGAACTATAAAAGAGATGAGCGAACGAGTAATCAAATATGTGTATATGAAAAATTTGATCAAATCACTTAAAAAGTTTGTAAAAAGTATGTAAAAATGTTAAAAAGAACATGTTCACCTGATTCGTAATGAGTGAAAAAGATATAGAGGATCCTGAAGATGTTGTTGAAGAAAGAGTATTTTGGGCGATCTCATGCTAGTTGGGACAAGTGCGAGTATTTTGGCGATCTCACGCTAGATGCGCCAAGTATGGAAGAAATGTTTGGAGAAAATTATATTTTTATTCTCTAACCTTTGAATGCTTCCTAAAGTATAAACACCACTACAAATGGTGTGTGAAAATATGATCCAATTCTATATAGTTTGATCCAATGTAAAATAGAAAAGGAGGTGTAATGCATGGATGCCAACCGTTGATGGACTATGTGTCCTATAAAATGTTTTGTGTATACTTCTAAAAACCATATTGAATTGAGAAAAAGTTTGTAAATACCATTTGGTCATAGGTTTCGGGAAGGTTCAAGGGAACCCATGCATTATTGTCTAGTGTTAGGCACTAGTATCTATAATGTGATGAGGACCCAAGTCATATTTTGTACCATTGTTGTAACTAAAGACTATGTCATACCAATACTAAATTGTGCTTAACTATGATTAAAACTACTTCATGGGGTGAATTATTCACCTAATTATGCCCTCCCTCATTTGGGGTGCATGCATATCGTAAAGAGTATGCATCCCAAAGAAGGACCAAATGCTATGCTAAAATTGATGCCCCTGTAGGGGAAGACAATGTGCTTGGTAGAAATGAAGGAACACACAAACAAAGTGGATAGAAGCAAGTGTTAGTGAAAAAAGAACAATGCGCATGTAGAAGACAATATGTAAGATAGAAATCAAGAAGACAATACGTAAGAAGACAATATAGATTGTGAAAAGTAAGTTACAAACATGGTACATAACTCATGATGTTGAAAAATAATCAAGGCCGAAGATACAAAAAAATAAGATGTACAAACAAGACAAGGGTAAAAGCCCACAAACAATGACATATAATGAAAAATAGTAGCAAGAAAATAGGTACATACAACCACGGTAGAAAATAGTTCTTACAATACAAATCCTGCACATGAAGCACCCGTTAGTATATTAGAGAGATCGAAAGTATGTCAAATATTGTATAATACGATTTGATGTAACATGCTAATATGAATAAAAAGTTTTATAAATCAAAATAACAACACTTGTAATGTGTATGAAAGTAGATACCCTAGGAGCCATTGTGGGACCGGTAATAGGTGTTGCTCTAAGCATCCATGCTATGTGTATTGATCTATATACGGTATTCGATCACACTAGAAAGAACGTGAATATGCCTGTGTATATGATAAAGATAATGACATACAATGTATCTAGCTAACATAGTAAACAAAGTGTAATATGCTAGTACAAGTAAACAAGAATAATGTGCAACCAAGATATGTAATATGTTTTGAGTGTGAATGTAGTGGAATACAAAGTGAGGATGATAGGGGCAGCATGCCCCACAAGAAAATGTGAATGAGTATACATGAGATGAGGTTCAATTATAAATTCCCACTCAATAGACAAGAATGAATCGTACAACAATATTTCGTTATCGGAAATGGTTTAAACTGTACGCTAGAAAGATATGATTGACAAAGCATAGAGTGTAAAGAGTGTATGAGTAAGTGAGTGAGTGAGTGTGATGAGGTTCATTTCAGATTTATATCCTTAGTAGTTGATTATGAATGATGGAAGTAGAGTATGTCATAAGGAAGTGTGATGTGATGAATGTACATGAGAAACATGTGTCGTGAATGTGTCGAGTGTGAAATTTGTAGTATATATGATGTAGGGTTCATGAATGTAGTGAGCCCTCAATAGTATAGTGTGACCTATAACACAAGGGTGTGTCATCGGGTAATGACGATGCCAATGTATCAAGATTTGTAAGATGTGTGTGAAATACTAGATGCGAATATGTAATATGTGAAATACTAAATGCAAGATATGTAATATGTTTTGAGTGTGAATGTATTGGAATACAAAGTGAGGATGATAGGGGTAGCATGCCTTGTAAGAGAATGTGAATGAGTATGCATGAGATTAGGTTCATTTATAAATTTTCACTCAATAGACAAGAATGAATCATACAACAAGATTTCATCATCGGGAAATTGTTTAAACTATGCACTAGAAATATATTATCAAAAAAGCGTAGATCATAAAGATTGCATGAGTAAGTGAGTGAGTGAGTGTGATGACGTTCGTTTCAGATTCAGATCCTCATTAGTTGATTATGAACCATGGAAGAAGAGTCTATCATAGGGAAGTGTGGTGTGATGAATGTGCATGAGAAACATGTGTCATGAATGTGTCGAGTGTGAAATGTGTAGTTTTTATGATGTGGGGTTCATGAATGTAGTGAGCCCTCAATAATCTAGTGTGACATGTAACACAAGGGTGTGTCATCGAGTAATGATGATGCCAATGTATCAAGATTTGCAAGATGTATGTGAAATACTAGATGTGAATTGTAGGATCAATGAGTAGAAATGTTAGACAAACGATAATACTATAAGGGAGGGAAGAAGATGTATTGTTCCCCCAAGTCAGAAATTATGCGTATGTTATCCAATAAAATTGAAAGATGATGGTCCTCCACAAAATGTTTGTGGAGATAAAGGTGTGTGACCATGCTCTAAGACCAGAGGTGTATGAGACAAACATTGTATATGTGAATGAGATTTATGTGTATGATACCCGTGAGTCTGATAAACACCTATGTGAAGGAGAACATGAAGGTGATGAACACCTATGTGAAGCAGAGTAGTATGGAGTAAATGGACACCTACATGAAGCAGAGTGTGGAGGTGATAGATACCTATGTGAAGTAGACTTTGGATGTGGTGAACACCTATGTGAAGAAAAAATATGTGGTGATTAGTACCTATGTGTAGGAGATGTACGAGTGATGGACCGAGACTATTGAGATGGACAAGTGGACCTGTGAGAATAAATAGGTCATGTGAAAACAAGAGAAATAGGATTATATTGTCTTTTAGATTGGAGAGGTCATGGGGACCTAGATTATCTAGCAAGTGCAATGGAAACCTCAAGAGGAGGTTGCAGCCATGGTGTGGATGGCGAACACTACGATAGTAATGACTTGTTTATTGTGAACAAAATTTAGAAACAAGTGGTGCATGGGGTTGATATCCTAAGTTGCATGGAGCCAAGGAAGACCTAATATCATGTCACACCCTTCAACTAAAGGTACCACAAGAAAAGGCACAAACATGGTAAGAGGACTAACGATAACTATAAGCTTGACATAACCATATGACTTAGGTACTGGATATGAAATTCACAAGAGGGTATAGTTGATAGTGATGAGAAGTGCCATAAAACATGTGGTGATGTAAAATGATGGATCAAACCATAGTAATTTTGATAGAAATATATCTAATATAGGAATTAATGTGCAAGATATCAAAAGATAATGTAGCATGATAGTCATGATTGGAGAAAGAAACGATTCTCGGAGATGCCTCGGTGTGACCAACTAGAAATTAGAGATCCCCCGATGTAGGAGAAGAAACTTAATGATATGTATGATTGGATGAAGATTCATCCACTTGTTTTTCATGTTTAGGAAGAGGATTTTTAAAGATCTTGAGTTTTTTATTTTCATTTACTGGTATAAAATTCGTAGGCGATGGAAGCTCAATTGCATTATTATCGATAAGATCTTGAATATGATTTCAAAGTTTGAAACATCAATCTGTAGAATTTCCAATGCACTGATGATAGTCACATTTGAAATTTTCATTATAATTACTACCTTTAGGACAAGATGGGTCTAGATTGAGAAGAGTGTTAGGGTAGTAATGTTAAGTGGGATATTTACCACTGCTAAACGCCCCACATTATCTTAAATTTTATGTATTGAACTTTATTATGATTTTCTTCCACATTTAAGAGTGGAATAGAGCGACTGAATAACAGAGCTACTTGACTCATGGAAATACTTCTTAGGATTTACAATAAACCAATGAATACATTGGTATTGATATAGAATATAAGTTGGTTGGTAATGAGAATGATTATTGCATTGTATAGAAATAAATTGCTCTGCTTCTATTCTAAGAAAGACCATGGAGTGAATTGGAAGTGCATGGTAAAACTTGTATTTGATATTCTTAATACGTACATTACTATATTACAATGAGGTTTTTTTCTTTGGGTTTCGCCACTTCAATATTTTTTCTTCTATCTCTTTTATTTCTTGTTGTTTGTTTTAACTCTTGTTATTAAATTTCGTATTCTACACATCGTGATCTATAATCTTTGACAACTTATATTATGGATTTATAATTATTTTATTAATCATTCCTTATAAATCCTAACATGAAGGAGGAAGCATATTAATATTTCTCTCAACAATTTGTGGAAATATAAGATGCAGAGCGATAGTAAATTTAGTAAATGTACACTTAGGTGGTTTCTATTGAATCTCTTTAGGATTACATACAATGTTGATGATGACTTTATATTTAGTAGGTTTTATAGATGGCTGGACATGTAACACCATCGACAATGGTTATATTCCTCCTTTGCATTTCAAGTGTTGACATGTGATTTTATTGATAAAGACGTGTTCTTTTGACTCACGAAGATCAAGCTTTATATGGATAAATAATTTATGCTCTTTGATTATAGGGCTGGTATGTTGTTGCTTGCAATAATCTATTTCACTTCTCATTAGATAAGTTGCAATCTAGTTTTAAGAGTTGCAACTTACCTTTCACAATTGGACTCATCCTTGGATCAATTCCATTGATCCAAGGTATGTTTTAAATCTTCTTCTCTAAACAAATGAAAAACTGACATACATTGATTAAAATACTTAACGATCGAACTTGTAGTTATTACAAATTCTTTATCATCTTGAAAATAGTGCTTGCATTTTGTTTTGTGTTGTGCTCGACTCTTCTTGATTGACCCTTGCAAAATGCTTAATGGAATTAAGGTAAATAGAAACCATGTTTTCGTATTCTTGAGAAAAAGAAATTATTATGTACCCTTTACCTATACGGTCTACCCTAATAGATACGGGACTTAGGTAATTTACCTAACTATTACTACACCACTTCACGTGGGATGACGTTCTAACCTAAGTTGTTAGCTTGAAAGGAAATAACCTAGGGGATGCCAAGTTATTTCTAAACCTATTGTTTTTGGTTAAATATACATCCTATCCTAAGGTGGAAATTAATTGTTAGGGGTTATATCCTAGGTTGTATATTTAAACTAACCTAAGATCTAACCTAAGAAAATTCTATCTATCCTAAACTAATGGGATATGAAAGGGGACCTATGGGCCATTGGCAAGTAGGAAAACTAAGCGGTTTCCAAATATTTTTATTAAGATTTGATTTTGATTTGGTTTTAAATGCAAGTAAGTACTGCTATTTTGGCAGGGGCTAGTGAAAGTTTAGTGGAACCTACGTGGAGGCATCACTAAGTTTGGAAATGCATGTTGAAATTCATTTTGGTCATGCCAACTTTGGATGGTGGTGGCAAGGAGAGATAGGTGGGAATATGCAAATTAATGGCATTAATTTGCCTCGGTTTTGGTAAGCAGGTTGTCTTGGAAGGCATGCTGGTGGATTTGTTGGGGGTTGTTTTGCTTTGCATGCTTCACAATTTTTCTCTGCATGGAGCTAGCTGGTTTTTCGAACCAACAGTTTGATCTGCACTTAGTGGTTATTTTTGAATTCTTTGATCTATTTTCAGTTCGAGGAATGTATAAGAGGCATTGTGGAAAAATATTATGGTTGTTTGATCTTTCCTGGAGAAGAAAGGGTGTTGGAAACTCAACTGAAGTCTTCTTCAATCGGTAGAGGCACTATCAGGCATGATAGGCTCTACCCATTAATATTTCTTACTTTCTTCTAAATGATTCATTAAAACAATTCTGCTCACTAGAAAATTATATTTGCATGATGTATCTGGTTATTTACTTGCATGTATTCTTGAAAATTATGTGGGTTTTGGAATGTGAATCCTTGGCTATTATTAGTAGTTCTTGGGAACTTTCTCTGAACTAGTTGTCGGAGGTTTGCATGTGAAGTTGTTTTGAAACTCTGTAACTTGAACTAGTAGTTCTACTAATTGTATTTGAAGCTTATAGCTTGTATTCAAAGCTTTGTTTTCTTACATTTGAAAATAATATGAAAAGAGCTGGCTAGTTGCTTGTTGGGTTCTGAATCGTGTTCACTCATGTGTTTCATGAGTTGAAGTGGAACTCTGTAGTTGCTCTAAACTCTTATTGAAGCTTTGAGATTCATTTTGAGTTTTTTTGAGACCCTGTGTTTGTTTTGGGACTGTTTAGGAACTATGTGAAGTTCTGAACCGATTGGTTGAATCTTTGTATTCAACGATTGTACCGCTATTTAGTTCTTGAATACTAAACTTGTTGTCAAGTTGTTGTGTTCTGTTCTATACTCGAGCTCTAAACCAAAGTTTTATTCTCCCTTAGGGAGAATGGAAGGGCTTGAACCCGTAAATGAGTGTTGGTGTTTATTCCGAGCTTTTATTAGGGCCTTGGGTTTCATTATTAACTCGTATTTAAGCTTGTGTTGTTTGAACTTGTGTTCAAACTCATATTTGACTTGGTACAAGTTTTTCCATTGTTGGTCATTTAAGATCTCGTATTGGATTTGATGTGTTTAACCTTGTACATGTATTCTGAGTAGAAGTTTAGTGGGTATTAAGGACTGTAAAGCTTCGTCTCTTTTTAATACTATCTGCTGGAAGGGAGCCTTGTGAGTTTGTTTGGTTAGATGTTGGACCGTGTAACTCCTTTTGAGGGATTCTTTGTTTTTATTTTTAAGAATGAATGGTTGTATGATTTCGGCCTTTAAGACCACACTGTGTTCTTGAACTTAACTGTTTTTTTTTTTGAAATAAATGAATTGGGATAACGACTTGTTTTGGGACAGTTGTATCGATGAAAGAGGTTCTTTAGGAATTACTATTATTTCATTTTTATTCCTTTATGTTGAATGATCCCTACTCGTTATCTAATTTTAAAAGTAACTAGAGAGGTTTGTGGTTATTTTGTTCAATCAAGTTGGAAGAAGGTAGGATAGAACTTGTCTTATCAAATTATTTAATTCTTACTTCCATCTGAGTCGTGGGTTTTGTAGAATGCTAAATTTTAAACTTGTTATTCTATATGTGGTTCAAAAGTTACAGTATCACTTATCTAGATGTTGGTAATGTGGCTCTTGCTTGGGATTTCAAACTGCCTTCTCATTTATAGTTTGTTGTTAATGTTTGTAATGGGAATTCAGTCTTCAAGTTGAGAGTTGTTGTGACTTTTTAATCTTTTTCGATTAGAGGACTTTTACTCCACTATTATATCATTGTTGAACCACCATGTATTAAAGAGAAAGAATTATACTCTCTTGGGGGCATTCTACAGTTTGGGACTGTACTGTGTATTTCTTCTGAGATTTGATATTGGATTTGAGCTAGGTGAATGAGAATAGGTCTTCATGGGAAGGTTTGTATGGAAATTGGAAGTATGCGGGCTTTGAATGTGCATTCGGTTTTGAGTTCTCTTTTGGAAACTAGCTTAAGAATTTCTAAGTTTGTATTAGATGATGGATTTCATTTCATAGTATAAATGAAATGAAATATGGTTTGGGGTCCTTGTTGGTTTGAGATCCTTTTTCATTGACTGATAAGTTTATTGATTGAACTTCTCATTATTCGATTCTCTTCTTTGTCTATATGGAGGGATGAAACTTACTAATATCGCTTATGCTATAACTAACTCCTCTGCAAATTGGGAAAAGTTAAATGTTTCCTTCTATCCTTATGAATTTATGAAATAAATTAATTACAAGACTTGTAGATTGAAAAAGTGATTGTTGGGATCAATTAAGTCTTGAGATATAATTTTGATGTTGCAGATTATAATATGCTCTTTCTTAATAATGAATTATGTCTCTCTTAATTGTTCTTCTTCCTGGATGTTATTACTTATGATTATTTGTATGATGCCTATTAATTATTTCATTAACGTAGAGTTGTTTTATGAAACAATTAGTGGAATGCACTTTCTACTAATTCTTAGTGCTTATCATGCTCATTTCATTGAACCGACCCATGCTAGAAATTTTGCGAGATGGACACCGTAAGTGATTAAAGAAGACAAGAGCTTTCATGATGTATTGGATTATTTAAATCTGAATCTTATATAAAGAATTTTGATTTATTCTTAAGTTGTATGAAAAAGAAAAGTTATATTCTTTTGGGAAAGAGGTTGTTTGTTGAACAACATGCCTGAAATACATAGTCTTGTAATGTATAGTTTTATAAAGATGAATTGAAGGTTGAGATTTACTTGCATTGGTTGTGTAAATTATCTTGTGTTTATGAATAAGATGGAAATTCTATCTTGATGATATTTTTCATATTTGCTATATGATTAATTAAGATAAACTTGATCAGTTGGTTAAAGGAAATATATTGATTCCTTAATAAGATGCAGCTTGTTAAGTTGCATAAGTTAACAATCTTATCTAAACAATTCTAATATAGTATTGGAATGTGTAATGAATATGTGATAGAACTTTAGAGTTTGTGAAAGATAAGAAGGGTTTGATAAAACCCTAACACTTAATCAAGTAGAGGAAGGTTCTTCCTCACTAAATGAAATGTAACCCAAAGAATGGTGATATGATCGTTAATCATTAGAATTCATTTCTTATAAAGTCTACCACTAGTTGAACCTATTTGGTTGCTACACCTTCTCTGAATGATTAAGTTATATTTAATGGAACTTATGATATTGCTGTCCTATTTTGGTTAACTATTGTTAAACTAAATAAATGAACATTAAAAGCAATCATGAGTTAAAGGAAGTTCTTTAATGCTTAATTGATTCAAGTATAGAACAAGAACTTAAGGAGTGTTGGATTAGGGTTAGCATAGATGTTGTAATCTATTTTATAATCCAAATTAATTAAACATTAATAACCTCCTTGGGGTATGTACATCATGATGAGGTAGTTTCTGTAGGATGTTGGCACACGCCAACTATAGGGTTGTACCTTTGAGAAGACTAGGGTACAACATTGTAGTTGACATGTGGCAACACCCTTATGTATTGATCTAGATCTACACACAATAAGGACTTGAACTTATTTTATCTCTAGGTCAGTTTAGTGGCATGTTTAGGATAGGTAGTAGGTCTCCATGGCTCAGGGTACCTTGGCACACCTAGTTGACTTAGGTCAACCAAGTATGCCCATATACCCTAAGTCATTGTGAGCGTCTTCCTATAATGATTTATGTTTCTAACTAGGGCTAGGGTTAAACTTTGGGCAAGTGGACTGATGGTAGTCAGTAAAGACCATTCATGATAATAGAGGAGTGAGGTGAAGGACGTATTCCAAAATGACAAGTATGTCGTCTAGGAATAGTGACATACACAATATGTTGTAAATCTTTGGCCAAAGTATCACAAGTTGTTGGTTGCGTTGTCCTATGTCACCAAGTTTAAAGCAACGTGATATTAGATGAATATTAGTAACAAATATTCAGATATGTTCTTTTAATAGATCACTCAAGACTACCTCCATCTATTGGCACTTGACTTGATGAAATATACAAAAACTCGACCTCCTAGACTCCTGTAGGGAAAACGAAGACTAGGCATGAGTATAATATTGCAGCATTCGTAGCCATAGAGTAATTCATCGAAGGTCATGCAAGAAGTGTGTTTCGCATCTCAGCGGTGTCACTCTTTGGGGCAATGAGAAAGAGAGTAAAAGAACCGAAGGAGCTCGATAAGATGTTGCTTTCATATGACCACTGATGTACCATGCTTGGAAAAAAGTAAAGATGAGTATTGAAAGCATCCAAGAAGTAGCTTTTATATGTTCTTTTAATATCTCGTTTGTGTTCTTGTTTCTTTCTTGCTTTGATACGCCTTCTCTGCTCCTCTCTCTTACTCAGCTTTTAGGCCTCCTTTTAGGGTAGGAAAAAATATATCACTCAAGACCCATTTTAGGGTAGGAAAACCAAGTATATGATAAGTATTCAATACTTAGAGTTATGAAATAAATAGATCGGTAGATTATCGAGTTATGAAATGAATAGATTGGTGGATCACCAAGTCATTTACAACTACATATGGTTATCTATGTGAGATTGATTAGCATGGAATGTTTGTTCTAAATAATGCTTTATTTAGAACAGTGAACATTATGTAAAAAAATTCCCTTGTTTCTAAAGTCTTAAAATGGGAATGTTACATCTTGGTATCAAAGCTGAAGGTTGCATCTCTTAGACCTATTATGTCCATAATCTGATGAAACTTAAATTTTCTTGTAACATAAAATGGTTAGAACAAGAGGAAATGTTGCAAATAACCCTCCGCCTGAGGAAGGAGTAGCAACTACCTAGAAACTAGATGAGATCCTTGTTACCCTTTTGAACACAAAATATAGTTTGTTTATACTTGAACAACAAGTAATGGGCAATGAGGAGGAAGAATATACTGACAACAACAATCAGCCACCTCCAAGGGACAACGCCAATGTAGGTGTTGATAATAACAATGTGAACATACATGTTCAGCCTGAAAACAAAAAGGCTAGGTTAGCAGTTGAACTCACTAATGATATAAAAAGGATAAGTCCACCTAAGTTTGATGGCACCACATTAGGAGATGGAGCTAAGAGAACTGGCTCATCAAATGGAGAAATACTTTGCAATAAGGAATTTCTTAGAAGAAACAAAGGTGATATGGGGAGCATATCAACTTTCTCATGAAGCATCTTCATGGTGGGATAGTCGTAAGGATGAGTTAAACATTGATGAAACTAATATCACCTAGGATCAATTTAAAGGTTACTTTAGGAAATGATGGCTGCCGTAACTTTACTATGATCAGAAAATGACTGAATTTTAGAACTTAGCTCAAGGGAAGCTAATGGTAACTAAGTACTAGGAGTGATTTACAAACTCCTTAAGTATGTACCTCAGTACCAAACAAATGAGAAGTTCAAGATATGAAAATTCATCATGGGATTGAATCCCATTATATGAGGAGAGGTGGATGTTCATAGCCCAACCACGATAGAAGGGGTTGTTGAAAAGGCCATAAGGAAAGAACAAAAATTAAAAGCAATTTCTACTCATAAGGAGGAAGGAAGAAAAATCCCAACTCCTCTTCATCATCTCTTACACCTAAGAAAGGACCATGGAAGAAATTTGGAATGAAAAGTAAGATTTCATCTAATACTAATAAGAAAGTAAAGCAACAAACAATTTTTTTGGTAATGCACGAAACAACTTTGCTAAGAACAATAATAATGGATAGAAGTCCTATGGGGTTAGAACGATAACTCTAAGGCTGGAAATAAACCCAAGCCTAGGAAGGGACCTATAGGAGGTTGTTATAATGTGGAAAAGATTATTATGAAAATTAGTGCCCTTTGAAAAGGACGATCATAATTAGCAATACAAGATACATGTTGCAAAGAGGTCGACAAGCAGGCTGAGAGAAACAAGCCACGCCTAGACGTTCTCGGGTAAGTTATTTGGTTTACCTGTAACTATTATTTTTTATACCAGAGCTACTAAATGTTTTATTTCTAATAAATTAGCATCAAAATTAAAAAGAAAAGCTGGAAACATGGATAAAACATGGACTGTATAGTATGGAAATAATGTTGTTCATACAGTTAGTATGTGTATTTTGGAGAAATCCTTGATTTACCTAACTTTTCCACTGAATTTGATCTTTATGTTGCACCTTTGGGGTCTTATGATGTAATCATAGGTGTTAATTGGTTAGCAGAACATAAGGCTAAAGTGGACTATTTTTAAAAACACATTAGTTGTTTAGATGACCTGTAAAAAACAACAGAGCTCAAGGGTGTGAAATATGAGATTTCTGTTAGAAAACTATTAGCTATGCAACTTTAAAAAGCCAAAAAAAAGGTTGTACCTTATATGCAGTAAAAATTGCTGAAACAACTAAAGAGAACAACAATATTATGGAATGATATCCATTGTTACGAGACTTTAGTGACGTATTTCTGGAATAATTGTCAGGTCTTCCACCCAAAAGGGAGTTTGATTTCACGATTGAGATCAAGCTTGAACTCGAACCTATTTCTAAAGCACCATATCGAATGACTACTATAGAATTAGTAGAGCTTAAGGCTCAGTTGTAGGAACTTTTGTCTAAAGGTTTGATTAGACCAAGTGTTTCACCTTGGGGAGCACCTGTAATTTTTGTGAAAAAGAAGGATGGAACACTTAGATTGTGCATTGATTATAAAATGTTAAAAAAATCAACAATCAAGAATAGATACCCACTCCCTAGGATTGATGATTTATTTGATCAGATGCATGGAGCATCGGTATATTCTAAGATAGATCTTCAATCTGGATATCATAAATTGTGGATTAAGGATGAGGATATTCATAAAATATCTTTCAGACAAGGTATGGACATTATGGTTTCACTGTTTTACCTTTTGGATTAACTAATGCACCTGCAACATTTATGAATTTAATGAATAATATCTTTCAAGAATACTTGGAAAAATTTGTGCTCGTATTCTTGGACAACATTCTCATATATTCTAAAAGTATTGAGGAACACCATGAGAATTTGAAGATAGTTTTGGAAATATTAAGAAAGAGATGATTGTTTGGTAAGTTGTCTAAATGTTCTTTCTATGGCTCAAAAGTACACTATTTGGGACATGTAATAAGTAAGAATGGAATTGTTGTAGATCCTTCAAAGATTGTAGCTATAACTGAGTGGCTTGCACCAAAGAATGTACATGAAGTTATAAGCTTCATGGGACTTACTGGCTACTATAGAAAATTTGTTAAAAACTTCTCTAAGGTGGTTTGCACCAATAACTTCTTTACAAAAGAAGGATAAAAATTTGTTTGGAATGAGAAATATGAAATTTCATTCAAAAATTTTAAGGAAAAAATAACTTTAAGCACCTATTCTTGCAGATACTAGATCCTAATGGAGATTTTATGGTGGTAACTGATGCATCTGGTGAAGGTCTAGGAAGTATTTTGTTACAAAATGGTCATGTTATAGCTTACGAAAGTAGAAAACTTAAGTTACATGAGTTGAATTATGCTCCACATGATTTAGAGCTTGTTGTCATTGTTCATTCATTGCAAGTTTGGAGGTATTACCTACTTGGTAAACTTTTTGAATTGAAAACTGATCATCTTGGGCTTAAATATATCTTCACTCAGCTAGATCTTAATGCAAGACAATGAAGGTGGTTAGATTTTTGTCTCAATATTATTTTAACATCAATTATATCAAGGGTAAATAAAATAGAGTGGTTGACACTCTAAGTCGTAGGAAGCACATTTCTACTCTTATAACATTGAGAACTCAATTTAAGGATGAAGTAAAAAGTGTTATGGAATCTAATTCTTATTTTTAGCAAGTAAAGACAACGCTTGCTGCAGATTCTAGTGATTCGAGGTATAAAGGTTTTCACTTCAATAATGAAGGAATCTTACAATTTGAAAACAGAGTATTTGTACCTTCGCTAAATGATTTGAGAAAGAAATTATTAGCAAAATTCCACAATTCACCTTTTTCTAGACACCCTAGTATTACAAAAATGCTTGCTGATATAAAACAACAATATTTCTGGAAGGGAATGAAAAAGGATGTAATAGACTTTGTGACACATTGCCTTGAATGTCAATGTGTTAAAGCGAACATATGTACCCATTGGTTTATTGTATCCTCATAGCATACCGCAATACAAATGGCAAGTGATAAGCATGGACTTTGTACAAGGGTTACCTATGTCAAGAAATAAACATGATGTTATTTTAGTAGTTGTGGATAAACTAACAAAGGTAGCACATTTTATTGTTGGAAATATAAAGGATGATTCTCCTGTGTTAGCTAAAATATTTGTACATGAAATTTTTAGATTACATGGAGTACCTAAATTAATCATTTCGGATAGAGATCCTAGAATGACGTCAAGATTTTGGAAAACGCTTAATGCAGCTTTAGGAACTAAGCTAAATTTCAGTTCTGCGTATCATCCGGAAATGGATGGACAGATTGAAAGAGTTAATCAATTTTTAGAGGATATGTTACGAATGTATTGTATGGATCAGTAGTACAAGTGGGAAGAGTACCTTCCACTATTTGATTTTGCATATAATAATACATATCATGCCTCTCTTAAGATGGCACCTTTTGAAGCATTATACGGAAGAAAATGTATAACCCCTATTAGTTGGGACAACATGGAGGATAGAGAGGTAATTGGACCTGAAATCCTTACTGAAATGGAACAAGTTAAATTGATTCGTGAACACTTGAAAGAAGCAGCAAATAGACAAAAGAGTTATGCTGATTTGAAGTGGGTAGACAAGAAATTTGAACTTGGTGAGAAAGTCTTTCTTCGGGTCAAACCGAAAAAGAGCTCTATAACTTTTGGCAAGGCTACCAAGTTATCACCTCGTTATGTGGGACCTTTTGAGATAGTTAAAGTAATCAACCTCAGTAGCTTACCGCTTAGCATTACCTCCTGCTTTATCATGAATGCATGATGTTTTCCATATTTCTTTGCTTAAGAAATACGTTTCAGATTTATCACATGTGTTAAATTGAACTCCTTGCAGGTATAAGACCCAAGAATAATTATGGTTAAACCATACGAGTGCTTGAAACTCACCAGGTTGCATTTAAGAAATCGTGAGATAAGTCAATGCAAGGTCCACTGGAACCATTTTAATGAATAAATTGTAACGTAGGAAAACCTGACGATATGAAAAATAATTTTCCATATCTATTTGAACATAATTGATTCTATTGAATGATAAAAAAATTGTTCATTTATCTTTATAATACATTAAGTATGCTAGTTTTTGGCGGTATTTATTTGTTTTGAATAAACAACTATTTAATGCTGATTTCTAAAACTTAAAACTCGGATACTGTTGCAAACATATGTTAAGTTAGTAAATAAAAATTGATTATCCTGAATGCAATGACTAAAATGAGTTAATCATCGGGATGATGATTCTTTTTAAGAGGGAAACATGTAACACCCTCAAAAATGGTTATATTCCTCCTTTACATTTCAAGTGTTGACATGTGATTTTCTTCATAAATATGTGTTCTTTTGACTACTGAAGATCATGCTTGATATGGATAAATCATTTATGCTCTTTGATTGTAGGGCTGGTATGTTGTTACTTGCAATAATCTATTTCACTTCTCATTGGATAAGCTGCAATCTGGTTTTAAGAGTTGCAACTTACCTTTTGGAATCGGACTCATCCTTGATCAATTCCATTGATCCAATGTATGTTTTAAATCTTCTTTTCTAAACAATAATGAAAAACTAGCATACATTCATTAAAATACTTAACAGACTGAACTTGTAGTTATTGCAAATTCTTTATCATCTTGAAAATAGTGCTTGCATTCTATTTTTTGTTGTGCTCGACTCTTCTTAATCAACCCTTGCAAAACGCTTAATGGTGTTATGGGAAATAGAAACCTTGTTTTTGGATTCTTGAGAAAAAGAAATTATTATGTATGATTTACCTATATGGTCTACCCTAATAGATACGGGACTCAGGTAATTTACCTAACTATTACTACACCACTTTACATGGGATGACATTCTAACCTAAGTTATTAGCTTGAAAGGAAATAACCTAGGGGATGCTAAGTTATTTCTAAACCTATTGTTTTTGGTTAAATATACATCCTATCCTAAGGTGGAAATTTATTGTTGGGGGTTATATCCTAAGGTTATATATTTAAACTAACCTAAGATCCAACCTATGTAAATTTTATCTATCCTAAACTAATGGGATATGAAAGGGTACCTATGGGCCATTCACAAGTGGGGAACTAAGTAGTGGTTCTTAAGCTTTTTATTGAGATTTGATTTTGATTTGGTTTTAAATGCAAGTAAGTAGTGCTAGTTTTCAAGGGGATAGTAAAATTTTAGTGGAACCTACGTGGAGGCATCACTAAGTTTGGAAATGCATGTTGAAATTTGTTTTGGTCACGCCAACTTTGGATGGTGGTGGAAAGGAGAGATAAGCGGGAATATGCAAATTAATGGCATTAATTCACCTCAATTTTAGCGAGTAGGTTGTCTTGGAAGGCATGTTGGTGGATTTGTTGGGGGTTGTTTTGCTTTGCATGCTTCACAATTTTTTTTCTACATGGAGCTAGCTGGTTTTTCAAACCAACAGCTTTGATTTGTACTTAGTGGCTATTTTTGAATTCTATGATCTATTTTCAGTTTGAGGAAATGTATAAGAGGTGTTGTGGAAAAATATTATGGTTGTTTGATCTTTTGTGCAAAAGAAAGGGTGTTGGAAACTCGGCTGAATTTTTCTTCGAATCAATAGAGGCACTATCAGGCATGATAGGCTCTACTCATTAAGATTTCTTGCTTTCTTCTAAATGATTCATTAAAACAATTCTGCTCACTAGAAAATTATATTTGCATGATGTATCTGGTTATTTACTTGCATGTATTCTTTAAAATTATGTGGGTTTTGGAATGTGAATCCTTGGTCATTTATTAGTAGTTCTTGGGAACTTTCTCTGAACTAGTTGTCGGAGGTTTGCATGCGAAGTTGTTTTGAAACTCTGTAACTTGAACTAGTAGTTCTGCTAATTGTATTTGAAGCTTGTAGCTTGTATTCGAAGCTTTGTTTTCTTGCATTCAAAAATAATGTGGAAAGATCTAGCTAGTTGCTTGTTGGGTTCTAAATCTCTGTTTAGTCATGTGTTTTGTGAGTTGAAGTGGGACTCCGTAGTTGCTCTAAACTCTTATTGAAGCTTCGAGATTTGTTTTGAGTTTTGTTGAGACCCTATGTTTGTTTCGGGACTATTTAGGAACTATGTGAAGTCCTAAAACAATTGGTTGATTCTTTGTATTCAATGACTGTACCACTATTTAGTTCTTGAATACTGAACTTACCTGTCGAGTTGTTGTGTCCTGTTGTACTTGAGCTCTAAACCAAAATTTTATTCTCCCTTAGGAGAAGGGAAGGGCTTGAACTCGTAAATGAGTGTTGATGTTTATTTTGAGATTTTATTAGGGCCTCGGGTTTCATTATTAACTCGTATTTAAGCTTGTTTTTTGAACTTGTGTTCAAAACTTGTATTTGACTTGGTACAGGTTTTTCCATTGTTGGTAGTTTAAGATCTCATATTGGATTCGACATGTTTAACCTTATACATGTATTCTGAGTATAAGTTTAGTGGGTATTAAGGACTGTAAAGCTTCTATCTCTTTTTAATACTGTCTGCTGGAAGGGAGCCTTGTGAGTTTGTTTGGTTAGATGTTGGACTGTGTAACTCCTTTTAAGGGATTCTTTGTTTTGATTTTTAAGAATGAATGGTTGTATGATTTCGGCCTTTAAGACCACATTGTTCTTCTTAAACTTAACAGCTTTTTTTTTGAAATAAATGAATTGGGATAACGGCTTGTTTTGGGACAGTCATATCAATGAAAGAGGTTCTTTGGGAATTACTATTATTTCATTTTTATTCCTTTATGTTGAATGATCCCTACCTGTCATATGATTTTAAAAGGAACTAGAGAGGTTTGTGGTTATTTTGTTCAGTCGAGTTGGAAGAAGGTAGGATAGAACTTGTCTTATCAAATTATTTAATTCTTACTTCCATCCGAGTGGGTTTTGTAGAATGCTAAATTTTAAACTTGTTATTCTATATGTGGTTCGAAAAGTTACAGTATCACTTATCTGGATGTTGGTAATGTGGCTCTTGCTTGGGATTTTGAACTTCCTTCTCATTTATAGTTTGTTGTTAATGTTTGTAATGGGAATTCAGTCTTCAAGTTGAGAGTTGTTGTGACTTTTTAATCTTTTTCGATTGGAGGACTTTTACTCCACTATTATATCATTGTTGAACCACCATGTATTAAAGAGAAAGAATTATACTCTCTTGGGGCATTCTAAAGTTTGGGACTATACTTGTGCATTTCTTCTGAGATTTGATATTGGATTTGAGCTAGGTGAATGAGAATAGGTCTTCCTGGGAAGGTTGTATGGAAATTGGAAGTATGCATGGGCCTTGACTGTGCATTCGGTTTTGAGTTCTCTTTTGGAAACTAGCTTAAGAATTTCTAAGTTTGTATTAGATGATGGATTTCATTTCATAGTATAAATGAAATGAAATATGGTTTGGGGTCCTTGTTGGTTTGAGATCCTTTTTCTGTTGACTGATAAGTTTATTGATTGAACTTCTCATTATTCGATTCTCTTCTTTGTCTATATGGAGGGATGAAACTTACTAATATCAGTTATGTTGTAACTAACTCCTTACAGATTGGGAAAAGTTAAATGTGTCCTTCTATCCTTATGAATTTATGAAATAAATTAATGACAAGACTTGTATATTGTAAAAGTGATTATTAGGATCAATTAAGTCTTGAGATATAATTCTGATGTTGCAGATTATAATATGCTCTTTCTTAATAATGAATTATGTCTCTCTTAATTGTTCTTCTTTCTGGATGTTATTACTTATGATTATTTGTATGATGCCTATTAATTGTTTCATTAATGCAGAGTTGTTTTATGAAAAAATTAGTGGAATGCACTTTACTTTAATGCTTAGTGCTTATCATGCTCAGTTCATTGAACTGACCCATGCTAGCAATTTTGCAGATGGACACCGTAAGTGATTAAAGAAGACAAGAGCTTTCATGATGTATTGGCTTATTTAAATCTAAATCTTATATAAATAATTTTGATTTATTCTTCAGTTGTATGAAAAAGAAAAGTTATATTCTTTTGGGAAAGAGGTTGTTTGTTGAACAACATGCCTGAAATACATAGTCTTGTAATGTATAGTTTTATAAAGATGAATTGAAGGTTGAGATTTACTTGCATTGGTTGTGTAAATTATCTTGTGTTTATGAATAAGATGGAAATTCTATCTTGATGATATTTTTCATATTTTCTATATGATTAATTTAGATAAACTTGATCAGTTGGTTAAAGGGAAATATATTGGATTCCCTTATTAAGATGCAACTTGTTAAGTTACATAAGTTAACAATCTTATCTAAACAATTCTAATATAGTATTGGAATGTGTAATGAATATGCGATAGAACTTTAGAGTTTGTGAAAGATAAGAAGGGTTTGACAAACCCTAACACTTAATCAAGTAGAGGAAGGTTCTTCCTCACTAAATGAAATGTAACCCAAATAATGGTGATATGATCATTAATCATTAGACTTCATTTCTTATAAAGTCTACCTCTAGTTGAACCTATTTGGTTACACCTTCTTCGAATGATTAAGTTATATTTAATGAAACTTATGATATTGCTGTCCTATTTTGGTTAATCATTGTTAAACGAAATAAAAAACAATAAAAGAAATCATGAGTTAAAGGAAGTTCTTTAATGCTTAATTGATTCAAGTATAGAACAAGAACTTAAGGAGTGTTGGATTAGGGTTAGCATAGATGTTGTAATCTGTTTTATAATCCAAATTAATTAAACATTAATAACCTCCTTGAGCTATGTACATCGTGATGAGGTGGTTTCGTAGGATGCTTTGGCACACACCAATTGCATGGTTGTACATTCGAGAAGACTATGGTCTTCTCGAGGATACAACATTGCGGTTGACATGTGACAACACCCTTCGCATTGATCATCTAGATCTACACACAATAAGGACTTGAACTTAGTTTCTATCTAGGTCAAGGTAGTGTCATTTTTAGGATAGGTAGTAGCTCTCCATGGCTCAGGGTACCTTGGCACACCTTGTTGACTTAGGTCAACCGAGTATGCCCATATACCCTTAGTCATTGTGAGCATCTTCCTATAATGATTTATTTTTCTGATTAGGGCTAGGGTTAAATTTAGGGTAAGTGGACCGATGGTATTCAAGAAAGACCATTCATGATAACAGAGGAGTGCGGTGAAGGACGTATTCCAAAATTACTAGTATTTTGTCTAGGAATAGTGACATACATAGTATGTTGTAAATATTTAGCCAAAGTATCGCAAGTTGCTGGTTGCGTTGTCCTATGTCACCAAGTTTAAAGCAACGTGATATCAGATGAATATTAGTAACAAATATTCAGATATGTTCTTTTAACAAATCACTCAGTACCTAGTTTAGGGTAGGAAAAACCAAGTATACGATAAGTATTCAATACTTAGAGTTATGAAATAAATAGATCGGTAGATTACCAAGTTATGAAATGAATAGATCGGTGGATCACCGAGTCATTTACAGCTACATATGGTTATCTATGTGAGATTTATTGGCATGGAATGTTTTTTCTAAATAATGTTTTATTTAGAACAGTGAACATTATGTAAAAAAATCCCTTATTTCTAACGTCTTAAAAGAGGAATGTTACAGAAATTTGGTTTTTTGGAATGCACGCCAAGATGAATCTTTCTCATG
Organism: Taxus wallichiana var. yunnanensis; assembly: GCA_018340775.1. Classification (NCBI taxonomy): domain Eukaryota; kingdom Viridiplantae; phylum Streptophyta; class Pinopsida; order Cupressales; family Taxaceae; genus Taxus; species Taxus wallichiana. The sequence continues at coordinate 485,882,659 of CM031238.1, forward strand.
ATACTTAAGTTTAACCTATATATAAGAGTTTAGTTTCATGTAGCTTAGGAGTGTGACACAAATGATGTAATGATGGATATTTCTAGAAGATAATACTCTCCTGAAGAGGTGGTAATAGAATTTGGACAAATAAATATTGAAGTTCAAAGTCTGCAAAGCACATTAGAAATCTTAGCTAATTTGTTCTTATATCACAAGACATAATCTGCTAGATGTTCATTAGATCCTTGCTTAAGTTGTGTGAGTTGAGCATAGGATATTTTAGAGCCGATATTCATAGAGAAATGAGTGAGAAAAACATTGGCTAAATACATGAAATATGTTACCGAGTGGAAAAGTAGATCATAGAACTAACTCATTACATAATATTGAAGTCTTCTAGGAGTACATTAGATAAGAGAGTATGATCATTTGAAATATATAGACATGCTTTGCATGGAATTCTCGGATATTATCTTGAGGACCACTATAGATTTTGAAAGTATGAAACTTATCGGTGATGAAATTGAGAAGAAGTGGATAGGCAAAAATAGTGGGTGTAAAAGGAGTGTGAATTATTGAAGTGGAATCAAAATATGGAGATGCACAAGAGGTAGCCAATTGAATTTGGAAAATTTGAGTCGGTAGATCTTGATATAAAGAATTTAAATCAAGAGTATTCAAATAAGAGTCAGGTTGTGCATTAGAAGCATTAGGTTGAATGATGAGAGTGATAATAGTAGGAATGGAAGCAAGAATATGAAGAGGTTGATTGGAGGACATGATGATTGAGGAAGAACCTAAAAGAGGTGGTGAAGCATCATCATGAGAGTTTTTAGAATCAATCACAACATAAAGAATATGTAGAAGATGGGAAGTATTATCACATAATGCTTATCAAAAGTTAGTTAGTTTGTCTAATTAATCTTGATCAACTTTGTTGTCCTCAATATATGAGTTTTCACTATTAGAAGCTTAAATATTTTTGAGAGGCACTTGTTGAAAGTTATTGAATGGATTATCAATTTCAGGCATTGATTTAAAAACCCTTCAAGAAAATAGAGGGATATCTATGTGCTCAAAAGACCCAAAATGACCAATATGTGTGATAGGCATAATAAGGAAGCCCTAGAAACAAGGTTGGTATCAAGATATGGGTTCACCAAATGATTAATAAAATATTGAAATAAATAGATGCTAAATCTAAATAATATATTATGCAAATATATAAAATTAGAGTACATATTTGACCCAAACAAGTAAGATAGAAAAATATGAAACCCTAGTTGCAAATGAAGGGATAGAATACTTAGCTGGTTTTAAAATAATCCAAGACTATGCCGAGCTAAAAATTGATGAACAAGAGGAGGGAAGTGTCACACCCAAGCTCAGAAAATTGTGTGATTACATAATCTTCCTAGACTTGTGCACCCGAACAAAGATGTGAGGGGCACTTGGGTGCAACAGACCTCCTCCGGAATCATGTGACTACTTAGAACCATAGGGAACCAATTTCACAGATCATGACATGTTTGTTGGATGTTGCCTTTAATATATTTTAAGTCATTGTACTTCACCATTGTTTTCCTAAAACCTACATGAATAAAGAGCACTTTAAAAACCCAAAATACATCAAATCCTAGAAGAAAAAGGTGTAAATGGGGAGTCGATGACCTCGAAGGTCACCCAACATATTGAACTTACGATACAGAGCTGCACTACATTTTAGAATCTATGTGTGTTTGTGTAGAATCATACCCTAGTGGCTCTTGTGCAATTCACACTTGATAGCAAGAAATAGCTAGATGTAGAAAATGTCTATACATGTGTGCATGGAAAAATGAACTTCCCCTCCTATGAAATGTATGCGAAGAATGTAGTCCCTTGTCCCTTATATGGATGTTAGATGGATTTTTTTATTCTCTTGTAATTCATTTGGATGCAACCTCAAGTGGTAATAATAGATGCTTAGTACTTGGTACTTTGTTAAGATCACATAGCTTTATATTTATATGATTCCCTTGTTTTAATTTCGTAATTAAACACTAAAAGGCCAACTAATATGAAATAAGATGCCTAAATGACTAGAAAATACCCAAAATATGTGATTAAAATACAAAGAGTTTGGGGACGCCCAGGAGGGGATGGGGGCACACGGCTCTAGTGTCTTGGCCGGGTGTTGGTGTCTAGAGTAAGAAATGTTGAAATACCAAAATACATACTTTGGGAAAGAAGGTGTGTAAGACCAAGAAGGAAAACATAAAGCAAGAAAAGAGGCCAAATACAATGATCAATTAGTACTTTTCTTTCTTAGGAATCATATGAATAGTGGTATGTGATCAGGACTATAAATATACCCAAAGTCCATGATTTAGTGTCTACAACTTGAAACCATGTCATTTTTCACTTATCAACCTTTAAAACACTCCCACAACATATCTTAAAATGATGGTCTGATAAATTCATCATATTTTATGAGTCATCCATTTTCCAATCCTTCTTCACGAGTAATAAAGCACTTCACATCATCATGAACACTTCACACTAACAAATAACATAGAATATTTTGACTTAAACAACCCTAGATGACCATGAGAGACCAATGAATGACATTTAATTCTCATAGAGACTCTTCAAACTTTGACTTGTTTTTAAGACCACTTCATATCTTCACATACACCATATACTCTTGGACACACTTGTTACATGCACTTATAGCTTATGAAAAACTCATGACACTCCATTTATGGCTCATAATTGGCTCCTTAGGATACCACAAACCTTTAAACTTGAAAACAATACTAGTCACAGAGACTTAGACATCGAGAATACACTTAAAATAGATGTCGTGACATAATATACCTCCTTTGGGACATTAATACGACCCTTACACACATTGATTCATTATAAATTGACAACATTTTATAATAAGGAAGTTACATACTTCAAGAGCACAGACATACACACCAAAAGATAAATTACTTAGATCTTGACATTCATAACCTAATCAACCATATAGAACCAAAAAAACATGCTTCAAAACATGAAATTACATACCTTGAAAGCATTGAGGAGAAACACATAGAACAAGACAAATCCCCCTTGTTATAATGCTTCATATGAACTTGTATACCTCTAAGAAGCATAATAGAGGAATATAACACCATGGAGGATCTAGGAGAAATACCTAAAAAGTTCCCAAACCTTCTTGAACACCAGAGAATCTCCTTCTCCACCTTTTTGACATCTGATCTTTGATTCAAATTTTTCCTTTTATCCATACATGCTCTTCATGATACACCATTGTCCCTCATAGGCTCCTAAGTCCTTATACTATTATAATGAATTCTTGACTCCTGAAAAATTATTTCTTGACTTTTATGGCTTTGATTCCTTTGATTTTTCTTTGATAAACCATCATCACATTCTTTTACAACATTACCAACCTCATTACAAGTGAATCACACCACTAAATTCTTCCTCTTATTATCTTTAACATGACTAGATGAATCATACAAACAAAACTGATCAATATGACCTACCTCATTGCACTTGTATCATACCAAATCATTATCTTACGCACTCTTGTTGTATCTCCATGGATTATAATATTTATTATACATCGTACACTCTTTTTCCTATTACTAAATCCATTACAATTATAACAATAACCATTAAAATATCTTTCATACCTTGAGGCATTTGGTTTCCTAATAGGTTTGGTCTTCTCATTTTCCTTGTTGTTGGTTGAATTATTTCCTTACGTGGTGTTTGGTTAACCTATTTACTTAATTGAAATAAGGTCCACTCACTTCACTTATTTATCCTTGAATTCAACCTTGAAGCCTAACCGCATCTATCACCCGTTGCTTCTCGATTGCTCAAGAGATCATCAAGAGCCTTAGAAATTTATTCAAATTTATGATATGATTTTGTCCTACCTTCTACATCTGATATTTATTTCTTAAGGATGGTAATTTATTCTTTAGATTGTAATCTTAGATTCATGTTACTCATTTGCATCTCCAACGTTCTCACAGTTTTATCAAGATTTTTCAGTAATAGCCCAATGTTTCTCTTCAAGTTCTTAGATTTTTACCTCATATTCCTTAACTTGAAATGTCAATTTCTTAGTATTATTTTAAACATGATTCAATTATTATTGGAAACATTCTAACTCAATCCTTATATCATATTCCTATCCTTTAAACTCTTTGAATAAATTGATATGAGATCACCCAACAAAGTAGAGCCACCACTAGTAGACCTCATAGCCTCTTTTATCATAAACATGAACTCATTGCCTACATCTTTGTGATTAGATTCAAACTCAGAATCAGATCCATCATATTCACTACTTACATTAGAGGAATGGTTATCTTCCTTGGTGTAAAAACTCTTCTTACCCTTCTTATAATAAACCTTCTTGAACTCCTTTTTCTCTTTACTATACCTCTGATTTTTCTTTTCATAACCACTTTTATGATCATCAAAATATTTTTTTCGTGCCTATGAGGGCACTTAGTAGAAAAGTGATCTACTTTACCATAATTAAATCATTTGAAAGGAATTTTTTCCTTGTACATACTAGTTCGAACATTCAACCTTCTAAAATCATGGAAAATCATTCTTCATCATCTAACTCATGATAATGATCATCAACATTTTCCTTCTCATCCTTTGTCGTCTTCTCAATTTTGAAATATATCTCTTTATTTAATAGTTTGGAGTCAACCAGCCTCATCACATAAGTATTTAAAGTGCCATGTAACTCATCCATATTCAACTTAATAAAATATTTGGCCTCTTCAATAGAAGACACTTTAGAATCAAACTTAGTAGTTAGTGATCTCAAAACATTTTGAACAACTACTTCTTCCTTCACATCTTCTCCTAACCATTTCATGTTATTTACAACCTTGTCAACTCTAAGTAGATATGCAATAATAGACTCATCATCATTCATCTTGAGACTCTCAAACTAATTTCTAAAAGTTTGAAGCTTATAAATTCTTACCTTTGAGTCACCTTTATACAAAAATTTTAGTTTCTCCCATGCTTCTTTTGTTGATTTGCAATGCATTACCTTTCCCATATCAAATTCTCCAAGACCACATATGATAGCATTAAAGGCCTTTGAATTGTCACTACATGCCTTCTTTTTGTAGTAATAGTTGGTGTAGTGGTAGGAGGAGTATAACCATTCTCCACAAATTCCCAAATATCAAACCCTAGAGACATAATATGATTATTCATCCTCAAACTCCAAAAATCATAATTCACACCATAAAACAAAGGTTCCTTGCTAGTTGAGAACCCACTCTGCTGACTCACCATTTTTGTGCTTCAAAGGATATCCTTTCAAGTGATCAAACTTATCCAAAATGACCTACTCTGATACCAATTTTTAGAAGCACAATGGACTAAGAGGGGGTGAATCATTCTTTACAAATCTTAATTTCAATTTTATACTACTTTCTTAAATTATTAACCAATTAACCATCCATTAATGTGTGCACAACATCATATAACATACATAGAATAAACCATGAATAAGAGAAGAAACACCATAACATAATATATAAGTGGGAAAATCTCAAGGGGAAGAAAACTTATTGAAAATTTTTATGATATTACTCACAAAAAGAATCAAGTGAATATTACACATCACAAGATATTTATTTAGTGAGGCACCAACCCCAAAAGGAGTACCAAACAATAAACCCTTATTGATATTAATCACAACAAGATACTTGTATGAATATAAATCATCACACAATATTTTGATGAAGAGATCACTGAATATATGCTTCTACAACTTAGTTGATGGTGATCACAAGATTCATCTCCAAACACCTTTAAACCCTTGTTTAAACCCTAGCTTCTCCAACTCACTCTATCTCTCACTTTCTTCACTTATATTTTCTTCAAACCCTTAAAAATATATTAAAAACATTATTCAATTAGTCATGCACTCTATAAACTCTAAAATTTAGGCTTTATACCTGTAAAACACTCTTACCTAGGTCACACTTTTACATACACTTAACTAGTTATAAATTATACCCAAATCAACACTTTTATAATCTCTCCCTAATTCAAATTCAAAAAAGGTATATTTACCTCATTTGGTTTGAACAATTCATGTTCATAAAATATCATTTTAATCATTAAAATATTCACATAAGACCCATGTAGGTTGGTCATGCCTAAAACCATCCATCATGCACCAAAATTCCTCAAAACCCCATCACTAGGATGAGAAAATCCACTCATGCCAAAACCATGATTGATCAAGATCACTTATCCACCAAAAAGATTAATATATAATAACATCATCATACATGGTCTCACATTTACTTTAACCAATCAAATATTTCATTAAATGGGTGCATTGGCTCATATCCTTCAAAAAAAACAGCTTGTTATCATCACCCCGATTTCACCTTTGGGCATCAATACCACCCAATATGATCTAAAATATGGAATGTGACAACTATATGGAAACATTATAACCTTTATAACACATCTGATCAAGTTATACATCATGGAATATCCATATACTCAAACTGTAACAACTTTACACATCACTAAACCAAGTCGCCCAAAAATCAATTTTCCAAATGCAGATAGTTTACACCCCTTGCTAACACTTTAAACCTCTAAAGTACTTAAATTAGAACAAAATTAATACCTATTAAATTTATAGGTCATATAAATCATCAAATCAATCATCTCATGCTTCAACCAACTCAATCTTTCAAAAAAAAGTAGTCTTGTCCTGAAAATCATAAACCTTCATCTCTACAAAAAGACCTAGATGACCCATAAAATCTCATCATCATGAGAAAAAAACTTATACCATTGTAAATATATCTTAATCCTATTTCCATAACATATTAAATATCATTCCAACTATAAGTGGAATGCCTTAAACTAAGCCCATCTCTGTAAACTTCTTGAAACTATCCCAAAACTACACTTTTACCAATCAACACAAATACAACATACTTGACATTTTAACTACATCACCGTGGCCTTAAAATACCATGGTAATTAATAAAAACTCATATAATCAACATAATGTCCATTTACTTTACAACTCCCTCGCATGACCTTGTCCCAAACTGAAATTCTTTAGAAATAGGCCTATTTGAGTGGGGTCCACTCATCACCACAAGCACTACCATACCTTCCCGGAACCATGGAGGATTCCTATACATAATAAAATAATCATCAATGCACTATCAATTAATTCTAGTAACTTATTATCATTTTCTCTCCTACTTTTGAGCTAGGGTTTCAAGCACATAAAAAGTTGTTTACCTTCTTAACATTTGTTCATAAAAATGTGATGATGAAATGACCTCATTATTTTTTAAAACCTTATAGACTAAATTTATAAACATCCTTGAAATCCACAAGGTCCCATGTATAGCACACAATTCAGGTTGAGCGTCTGAAGGTACAATTTGAGGTGCAAAAGACCTTCTTCTTGATTTTATTTCACCAAAACTAATATAACTTGCAAAATACACAACCTGAAATTTTTCCCACAACATCATGACACATCCTACTAACATCTCCAATAATCACCATGTTAACAAAATCTCTCCATTTTTTCTAGTCACTTAGACTTTCATAGCTAGACCTTGGGATTTTTCATGGTTTAGGCTAGGGTCAAATGAAACATCCTCATAACTCATCATGGAAACTCTTGAAAAGGCCCCAAAATCATTATTAGACCATGATACAATTTCCTACATATATCCATGAGCTCACATAGCTCAAAAAATCAATTTGATACCTCTTAACACCCATAACTGGTCTAGATGAGCACCTGAAACTTGGTCACCATCATGAATTTGCACCGTAGAACACATGTGAGTTCCTAGAAACTCCCAAAATATTCTCTCCATCTGATTAGGCTTGCTAGAAAAAGAAATTCTCACATCAACTTATGTAACCAAGAACATACATGAACCTCCATGACAACATCACTCTAAACATCATCCGACTCAAATACATCATCCCCTTTGTCATTAATGGGATTTTCCATAAATGACAACACCTAGATCACAATATGTGAATAAATCTATAATAGAAGAATTTACATCAATCATTATTGTATTCCAAGATGAATTTTTATGTACATAAAAGGATATGCGAGGACTGGATCCTTCCCTTATAGTTCATCATCTTGTAGTTTTTCCGAAAGAAAATCCGATCAAATAAAACTAAAAAAAATACATCCCAAAGTTACATTACTCAAAAGAAGAATTACATTAAATATTATAATTATATTCCATCTTACCTATTCACTATTCGAATTGATATCAAACGTTGTATCGTATACTAATAAAAACATGATTATAATAATTTGTATGGACTTACGTGACATAAAGAAAGCTTGTCCTAAATATGACTTCCCATTACCAAATATTGACATGATTGTTGATTCTACGACGACATGACATGAAATTCTCTCATTAATGGATGGTTTTCTTGATATAATTAAATAAAAATTGTTGAAGATGATCAACCCAAAACATCATTTACTACACCATGGGGTATGTTTCATTAAAAAGTCATGTTTTTGGCCTTAAAAATTTAGTATCCACTTATCAAAGAGAGATGATAGTTATATTAAATTACATGCTCCATGGCATTATGGAAGACTATGTAGATGTTATGCTAGAAAAGTAAAAATAAGATTAGATCATTCAACAATTTTGAGATGTATCTTTGAAAGGTTACAAAAATACACGCTTTAGATCAATCCAAAGAAGCGTGTATTTAGTGTGATCATGAAAACTCCTAGGTTTCGTTGTTTCACACAGAGGTATTGAAGCTGATATTCCAAATTTCAAGGCTATAATGGAAATTCCTCCATCGTAAAACTTTTAGTAATTACAAGGTCTTCAAAGAAAAAATATAATACATCATACAATTCATATCACAACTAGTTGAAGAGTTCCTTGACTTCAATCAGCTTCTCAAGAAATATGTACAATTCAAATGGAATAAATATTGTTAATAATTTTTCTCTAAGTTGAAAAATTATTTGCCAAGTATTCTAGTACTCATACAACTTTTTCTAGAAAAACCAATGCTTCTCTATACTTTTTTTGTAGGATAAGAATTTGCAATATGAGCATTATTGGCATAACAAAATGATCAAGGACAATAATAATATATTTAATATATTATTAGGACATTTATTAATCATGAAATTAAGTAAAAGGTGATGTGGATGTGGAGTGGGGACATGATTTAAAATGTTAGGTGTAATAGTGAAGCCATGTGCATTACTTTACACTATTGAATTTTTGAATAAGATGTCAGATTTTGATGTATTTGGGATTTAGAATTATTAAATTCATGGGTGGGGTTCATGAATTAATAATTTTGGGGGATTGATTATTAGGTGGGGTGTTAGATTAGATTTGATTGAATTGAATTTGATTAAGTGGGGAACATGTGGGGTTCATGATTTGGATGGTGGGTGTATTAGTGGATTTGATTTGATTGAGTGGGGCTTATGATTTGGATGATTTTTGGATTATTTAATTATGAGATGGGATGATATGACCTAATTGGAATAATTGATTATTTAGCATATAATGAGGTTTAAGTATGTGAAAGGGGATCAATTAAGTTATAAGATTAATTAATTGAACACACATTTTTGGTGGGAAATGAGATTCACTTGGATAAGCCTTTGAAGGAGAGAAAATGTAGGGTGATACCAAAATTTGGTGTCTACATTTTCCCTTTTTGTTGAGTGGTTTGTGATAGCAAGCCACGAGACAAAAAAAAAAAGGGTTGGATGAAATCATGTGTCCATAAAAGGGATGAGGATGGATAAAAACATGACCAAAGGAAAGATGCCCCAGAGAAAAAAAAGGATCGTAATAACAATGAAAAATATGGCGGTGACTCCAATATCACATCGGTAGAGGAAAATTGTGGTCTCAACGGAGACATGTGACAATGTGTTCTATGGACCAATGAGTGGGTGAAGACCACTGCAAGTATGGATGTAAACCGTGATGACCAATGGGTCATAGGAAAACATCAATGTATGCACAACTAAATGTGAAAGGTATGAAAATCCTTCATATGAGAGGAATCAAATGAAAAATCATGCATCCATAAAAGGGATGAAAGATGAAGATAATGATGCCCCACACAGGCAAAAAGTGTGAAAAGTGGAAGAAGATGAATGTGTAAATAAAATTCCCCAAAGGGGGAAAGTGTATGGGCACAAAGGTGGACATGAAGAACTAATTGGATAGAAGTATGTGATAAAATTCCCCAAGAAGGGGAAGTGAATAGTTGTGAATAGATATTTTCTAAGGAAGATGTTTTGTTAAAGAAAGTAGAACAAACTGTGATTCATGGAAATGGGGAAAGATTATGATCGACATTTTCCAAGAAAAAAGTAGAGCAGGCACTTGTGAGGGAAAAGGTGATAGGTGATGGTTGTCATGGTATCCTCAAGATGAAAATACCATGGGAAGAAATTATTAGAAATGGATATGATGATGCCCCTGCGAGAGGGATGACAAAGATAAAAGATGTGACAGAGTTCTCAAAAAGAGAAGAGGTCAATGTTGTAGAGAGAGAATGAGAATGAGATGTAATGAAATGGATCGGGTGCATAAATGGAGAAACATCGAGAATTGATTGTGAATGCTAGGTGTGGATGTGTTGAAGGATGTAATGAGAAAGAGAAAAGGGAATGGATAGGAGTAGTAGGGTGATTATGAGAAGAGAAAGAAAGGTTGAAGTTGAAGGAGACAAGAGCATGGAATAGAGTGGATGGAGATGGAGGAGGAGAATAAAAATGGAATGAAAGGGGAGGAAGAGGATAACAAAGATGGAGGAGAGGAGAAGGGATGATAGGGGAACAAGGAAATGAGAAGACAAGAAAATGACAGAGTAGAGGGTGAAATTATGAAAAAGGGAGAGAGTTATTTAAAATGAAAGGCATGAAGGAGGGTGAAGCAGATGAAGGGAGAGAAGTAATGGAAAATGAAAGAGATGATAGAGAAGAAAATTGAAGGAACCAGATCATGGTGAGGAAATCCAAGGAAAATAATATGGAACTAACCACATGGAAATGCATGTGGATGGTGGGATGATAAAACAAAGATGGGACAACGTTGAAGAGCCAGGTTATCACTGGGGAGTAAGAAAAACAAAGTAAAAATGGGATGAAGATGATATAGAGGAAGTGAAATAAGATGAGAGGAGAAAAAGAAAGGAGGAGAGGACAATGAGAAAAATTATGCAGAAGGAAGGGAACCAAGAATGGAGATATTCGGTAAAGAGTGAGCAATATCAGAAATGTAAAGAGAAGCTGGAGGGGAGGAATGACATAGATTGGAAAAGATATGCGAGATATATGTGATGATGAGGATAAGTTGATGATGAGAAAATAGAGAGAGGGTGTATGATGAAGACAATAAAGAAATTGGCAAGGAAGAATGGAAGATGGAGAGGTGGTGAAGAAAAAGAGGGGAAGGGATAGGAGAGGAAATGCCAACGAAGGGATGTTAGGAGAAATCCACCGAATAATGATCGGTAGGGAAGGATGGGAGGAAAGGTGAGAAGAGGGAAAAGTAAATGAGGAATGGAAGAGGAAACACCAATGAAGGGACATTAGGAGAAGTCCCCGATAATGATCAGAGGGCACAGAGGAAGGAAGGAATGAAGATAGAATGGAGGAGGTCAAAGAGAAGGAACAAGGCCATGCAGAATGGGGAGGAGTGATTTTTAGGAGAATTCCACCAATAATTATTAGCACGGAAGATGATGATGAAATAATGTTAGGTGAATACCAACAATAATGGAGGGTAAGCATGGGAATAGATATGTGGGAGAACTCTAGAAGATGGAGTGGAAAGAGTAAAGAAAGGAGGGATAATGAATTGTGCAAGGATGAAGGTGAGGAGAGGATGCAGTGGATGAGGATGAATGAGGTAAAGATGAAGAAACAAGACATGAAATGAATGGGAAAGAAATGGTTAAGTAAGAGTGCCAAGTGAGGGATGATGGAGATGAATAGTGGGAAAACGGAGGTGGTATTTGCGAGAATGGAAGAGGAGGTGAGAGGATGTGATGATGGGGAATGACGAGAAAATATGGATGGTGATGATGTGGAGTGATGGGTGAGTGTAGGATGATAGATCATCCTTAAGAGGGACTCTTAAGTAAGATCACCATGCCACAGAGAGTGGTTAAGTAAGATCTCCAAACTGGTAGTGATGATATGCAAGGAGAAAGACAACATTGTAATGGGTATAGGTGTGGAATGGTTGACTAGAATAGATGAATATGAAGAGAGGGAGAAATAAGATGAGGGAAATATGGTGAGATGGGGGAAGGGTGGATGATAGATCAACCTTAAGAGGGACTCTTAAGTAAGATTTCATGCGATGGGATGGTTAAGTAGGATCGCCAAGCCGAAGAAGAAGAATGATGATGAGAAGAAGTTTGAAGAAGTTGATGGGAAGAGGGTATGACAAGATGGACTGAAGGGGAACCCTCAAGTAAATTTTCCATACTATGAAAAGTGTGTAAGTAAGATGACCAAGTAAGAAGAAAATACTAGGAAGGATGAGAAAAGAGTGAGTGGTGTATGCCAAAATGGAACAAAAGGTGAAAGGAGGTGATAACAAGGAAACAAAGGAGTGTGACATGAATGGATCAAGGAATATATGTAGTGTAGATGGAGAGTGTAAGGGAAATCCTTAATTGGGATGCCCATGGGGGGAGTGATGATGCAAGAATGTCAAGTGGAAGAGGCAAAAAGTGAAAAATTTGGGAGGAAATGAAAGGAAGACACACAAGTGGTGAAAGGGGACAAAAAGGTGAGAAGGATGATGTGGGGATAAGTGGTGATGAGTGGAAATGAGGAGCGAGAGTACTGGATCAAAAAATATTATTGATCATGATGGGGGATAAGAAGTTGTAGGATAACAAACTCTCCTTGAGAGGGATCCTCAAGTAGGATTCACAAACTACAATGGAGATCAAGTAGAATTCCCAAACTAAAAAGTGTATAGATAGTAACAAAATTCATGGGATTATGGATGATGGTCAGATATGCCATCCTTAGAAATAAATAGATATAGAATTCATGATTTGAAATGGAAGAATATGATTTTGATAAAATGACCTTAATGAGATAAATGACACATAGGCATAGCAAGGAGGATACGGGGAAACCATGCCTTGAACCGATTGGTAAAAACAAGATAGGGGTCCACTCAAGACATTGCACTTGTAGCCCATAACAGTAGGTGTTAACACATAACCAATGATAGTTAGTTATACCAAAATACCATGAGGGAAATATGGATGAAATGCTAATGAAGCTAATGTCATCATGAAAAAGGGGTTGGAGATGTAACTTGTACATGGGAAGAGGGTTCTCCATAGGTGGTTGTTCTAGAGACTATGCCCCAGCTCTGGGAAGGGGAAGATGCAAACTGATCAATGTGGGAAGTCTGCAATGTATATGAGAAATTTGATCGATGCGGGAAGCTTTCTTAGGATGTTATGATATATAGAAAGGTTTTGATCAATGCGGGAAGCCTTCACTTGCCATGATAATAGAGTAGCCATCCTTCGAGGGTATGGTCTACTTTTTGCTTTTTTTTTTTGGATTTTTTGTTTTTATTTTTATTTTTTTATGGTAGGATAAGATATGCATGATAGTTGTCCTTCGGGGAGCAATCTATTTTTATATATGATTTTTGAATGAACAACTATCCTTCGAGGGATCAATCTATTTTTTGGATAAGATAACATGAGATAGGAGCATCCATAATTGGATTTTTTTTTTTTTTTTTTTTTTTTTTTTTTTTGATGGGGAAGAGTTGGGTATAGCTAGGTAGACCACTTAGGAGGGATGATGATCATATAAGAGACACCTTGGACCCTTTTGTGTGATTTCAATAGGAGGAATGAGAGGTGATGGATGTAATGATCATGGAGTTCTCACCAAAAAGGGAGAACCTATCCATAAGGAAAATGCTATGGACAGAGCCATGGTGCCCATATTTAAGGTCATGTCAAGGAAGTGATGGTAAACCACATAATTCCATATCATTACAATGATAGATGGAAGAGGTTCATGATGGAGGAATGATCTAAGGATATGACTAAGTGCTCATTGGTAGATATGCTAACAATAATGGTTGCAAGTGCAATGCATTAAGAGGTTTATCTCTAGTTTACCACCAAGGGAGGGAAGACAGTAAAGTTGTGATAGGATGAGATGATAACTTGCAAAGGATTAGATGTGATAGATAAGTGGGAAATAAAACTATGTCCTTAAGGAAGACAAAAATACCCACATGGATTTTTTTGATGAAGAAGACAAAATATGGAAGGAGAAATAAAAAATGGCCACAATGATGAATTTGATGAAAATGGTGCCCTAAAAGAAGGAAAAAATGGCCATAATGACTTGATGAAAAAAATAAAATATGATGGAAGAAGGAAAAAAAATGAAAAGGAGGAATGATGAAAATAAATGGTCCTCAAAAAAAAATATGGACAAATGTGGACTTGATGAAATAGATGGTTCCCCAAAAATGGAGGCAAAATATGGCCATAATAGTGGAAAAATAAGAAAATAAAAAAATGGTCCCTCAAAAAGGAAGAAAAATGGATGGCCTCAAAGGAGGACTTGAATGAAAAAAATGGTCCCCCAAAGGAAGGAAAAATATGGATGGCCAAAATAGATGGTGCCCCAAAAGAGAAAATACGCCAAAATGGAATTTGATAAGAAAATAAAAAAATGGTCCCTCAATGGAAGAAAAACATGGCCTCAAAGGAGGACTTTGATGAAAATAAATGGTCCTCAATGGAAGGAAAAATATGGCCACAAAGTGGACTTAAGGTGAGATGAATATTTGGACAAAATTAGTTTAGATTGGATGAATTTGGATGAGGTAAATAAAAAAATGTCAAGGAGTGAAGTCCCCTAGCATCAAGGGAGTTGTATGGGTGAATAAGATGAATTGATGTGGAAGGAATGCTAAGGATGAGGGAAGGTTGCTTCCCTAATGAATTAGATGTGGATGAGTTAAAGGATGTCAAAAGAGTTTAGATGAGATTGTTTTGGATTTGGATTGGATAAATGGTCGGAGACCACAAGTGTGCTTGGAAAGATAAGCAATTATTGATGAACAATGAAGGACCTTCCTTAGAGGAATGTCATGTGCAGGGATGTTAAGGGATGATATGGATGGAGGAATCATGGGAAACCCAATGGATGGGATATGAATTGGATTAGATGTAGATGGAGAAGGATATTTCCCCTGAATGAGGAAATCATCTTTCTCAATAAGGTTGTGGACATGATTTTCCAAAAGCCTTACAATGTTCAATGTCATGGCTCGGGTACGATGATAAGTGCAAATGCAATTAGGATTGAACCATGATGGCTTTGGACCATAGGGATTAAAATATTTAATGGGAGGAAGCGTGATGGTAGAAATTTGAGTTAAATGTTGAAGGATATTTATGTAGGACCCCATCAAAGTGTTAAAAGGAAGATAACTCTTATGATGTTTTGGCTTGGACTTAGGTACGGATATAGATTGGATGGGTGAATTAGATAAATCAAATTTGGTTGGAGGACTGGATTGTTTGGATTGGGATTTAGGTGAGGATGTACATTGGATGGGTAGATTATATGTCTTGGATGACAAATCAAATTTGATTGGAGGATTGGATTGTTTGGATGTAAATTTATCATTGTGAGATGTCGTAGATGAAGGGAGTGACCTAAAATAGATGTTGCAACATTAGATTTTGAAAAGAGGGAAGACACCCTTTTTACGAGGATGCATAGGAGATTGTTGGGGATGTTTTCCATGAGCCTTAGATTTTGATCGAGAAGATTTACCTTTGGTAGGGATAATAATTTCAATTGGAGGATCTAAAGGTGGTGTGTGGATATTGATGGAGAAAGAGTCCTAAAATAAGAAGAGGATATTAATGGAGAAATAGGTGTTTGTATGATGTGATTAATGAGATCTATGTGAGATGTGGATTGTTTAGGTTTTGGCATGGAAATGAGAAGTAGATATTTTTGTAGAGGAGAATGTAAACCATATTTATTTGACTTAGGTGGAGGTGTTTATTCATAGATGTTTCAAAGGGTATCTTTGATAGGGTTAGTAGATCGAGAGGATTTGGTCATTGTGATAGAAGGATTAGGTAAAGAATATTGGGATAAAATGGGTGATGTGGCCATGGGAAAGGATATAGGTAAAGATGTCAAGGTAGGGATAGGTGGATTTGTTGATATGATAGATGTAGGGGTAGTTGGGATAGATAGGGATGTAGGCATAATTGGGATATTTGGAGATGTGAGTGATGTGGTGATGGGCATGTTTGATGTAGATGTGGTTAAGGGGTTGAATATGATAGGTTGGGGCATGAGAGATGTGGATGAAGTGGTATGTATACTTGAAGCCGATGTGGATGTGGTTAAGGTCATTGGTGTGGTTGGTACAAAGAAAGTGTGAAGGAGGAACTGGGATTAACTCTAAGGATGGTATATGGGTAAAGGTGGAATGGATGTAGATAAGGTAGTCAAATCTACTAAAGGGGATGTGGTAACCGATGGAGTAGACATGATAGGTAATGAAGTAGGTGTAGGATTAATGTTTGGTGTAGAAGTAGTTGAGAATGGTAGATTCATAAATGTTTCGAATGGGGTTGATGTTGTAGGTGGGGTTGTAAAGGTACATGTAGTAGAAATGAGTTTAGTTGGGATGGTTGTAGAGATGAGTGATGTAGGTGTAGTAATAGGTGTGTTTGATGCAAATGTGGGTGAAGGCATAGATGTGAGAGATGTAGGGATAGGTGTGGATATTAATGGGGCCAAATAGGTGCTAAGGATGAATTTGATGTGATGGATTGGGGCATGATCAAGTGGATAAAGTAGATGGTATAGTCAAATTTGATGTAGATGTGGTAAGGGTAGAAGAAGGTGTAGGTTCAGGACAAGTAGTAAAAGTTGATATAGGTGTGTTAGGTTCTGAATAAGGAGTGGGAATAATGTCTAAGGTAGGAACATGCAAGTTGGTGATAAGATGAGATCTTGATTGATGGTGTCAATCACGTAAGCATTTAATAATTGAGATGTAAAAGGGGTATCTTGATTCATTAGTGGTTGATTAGGAAAATGTTGTGTAATTTTGTCGAGAGGTTGGCTAGATGAAGTGGTGGAGCTATCGATTTGGATATCCCCTTTATTTATAAGTTGTTGGATATGATCTTTGAAAGAACACATTTCTCAATGTCATGACCTTTGAACTCGATGATATTTACAATAGTGGGATTCATGATACCAAATAGGCTTGGCTTGTGAATTTCCATGGGTCATATGGGAGGAAGTTGGATGGAGTTTACGGCCATCAACTTGTCAAATACCAAACTATATGATTCTCCTAAGGGAGTGTAGTTGATTGTTGATTGAGGGGCTCATTGTTGAGGCCATGTGTTGGATGTAGATGTGGATGAGGATTAATAACCATGGTATTGGCCATACCTTTAAATGTGTCATTATGTGTGGATGGTTTAGTAGATTTGATTTTAGGCTCAGTCGATTTGAGTTTAAGATGACCTTGTTCAATGGCATGGGTTTCGAGTTTGTGAGCCATTGTGAAAAATTCATCAAAGGTTTAAAATGATTGGATTTACAAAGTAGATGATATATGTTTTGCACATGATCGTGAGAAGAGTTTGATGAGTTTGGTTTGTGGAAGAGAGAAGGATAGTTGGTTTATAACACCTGCCATCATGTGAAAAAGTCTACGATGGACTCGTCATCAAACTTCAGATGGTGTATAGGTCAGCGATAGTGTAGTTTTACATGCAATGTTAATTGAAAAGTGTTCTAAAATAACTTGTGCAAAGTTGGGAAAAGAATAATATAGAATATTACAGGATATGGTTGTACCATTCCAATGCGGGACCGGATAAGGACATGGGAAAAGTGTGAAGTAGTAGATCGTGATCATGCACAATAAGACAACATGCATGTTTAAATGCATGGAGATGTTGTTGGGATCTTCCTTGTTGTTGAACTTAGTAAACTCGGAAGTTTCCAATGAGGAGGGTAGGTTTGATAGGAACCGATGGATGAATCGGTTCATTACAGATTTTTTAGGATAATGTATCTTTGGGTGCCAAGGTAGCGGCTTCTAAATTATCCAACTGATTCATTAAAGCATGAATTGGATCATTTGACGTGATGTTAGGTTGAGATTGGATTGGTTGTGTGGTTTGAAATGTAGTTTGATAAAAGGTGATAAGGGATGTGTGGGTGTTTGGGAAATGATAAGGTGTTTTAACTGTGTGGATGTGTGGGTGTTTGGGGAATCATTTGATAAGGTGGTTGATTAATTTGTGGATGTTTGATGTTTGATGTTTGGTTGATTAGTTTGTTGATGTGTGAAGGATTATTTGATAAGGATAACATATGTCATGGGTTGAGATTGGGATATGTTTGTTGATGATAGGTGTTTGAGAAATAGGGATGTGATGTGATCATTGAAGTTAGGTAGGTTGTTGTGGTAAATGTGATATGTGGGGATATGAGTGTTAAGAGATTGAGATGGTTGGGCATACGATGGGTAGGAATGTAAGTGCTAAGAGGTTTAGATGGTTGGATAGGCATATTAGTAGTGGATGAAATAAAATTGACAAAAAGGGATGTGGGTGGAATGTGATCCACCAATTGAGGAGATTGAAAGGATTGAGAGATTGTGGGGATTTTGAAATATGAAATCATATATGGGGTTAGGAGGAGGTCCAAGAGTTTCTAAAGGAGTGGGAGATGTGTGGTTGGTTTTTAGAAGGCTAGATTGGATGAGGGACATGGGTATTGGTTTTAAGGTGGGAAAATTTTGGATGACATGGTTCTCATGAGGCGAGACCATGGAGACCAAAGGTTGGGTAACTAAAGGTATGGTTTCAAGTTTAGAATCTTGTTGGGAGAGATCATTAGGAGAAGTAATTTTATTGGATGGAGGACATTGTTGTTTTTTTTGATTTGAGAGAGAGTGAAAATAGGCGTGAAATAGAGAAACATTTGTTTATGTAATTTGTTGACAAACAAATCAAGCAACATTTTTTTATCATCATGTTTAATTTAGGGGATGTGAACATAAAAAGTGGATAACAAAGGTGCCTAGAGAATGGTATTCTAAGGTTGGTTTCAGGTAGTTTTGGCTAGGGAGATGTCTGAGATGGTTCTTGTTGGGTGTTCAAGTCCCAATCAATTAACCAGGTGAGAGGAGTGTTATGATGTGTTGATTTTATTCGTGATTTAGGTTGTGTGTGATAAGTGAAATGCAAAAGGTTAACCCCTAGTTAAACTATCTGATCAGGAAGGATGTATGGGGTTCATTTTAGACCAAATTTGAAATGTGAAATTCGATGTAGACAATTAACCAAAAAGGCAATTACAATGCAGAAAAGAGAAAATAGGGAGAAATGAGGAAACTTGGAGAATGATTTTCCCATTATTTGATTGCACATGATAATGATGTTGGTGTCAATGCAACATCTGGTCCAAAGACCCTAAAATTGCACCATGCATAATCTCATATGGGGTTGGTGAAAGGATATTGGTAGCATGTTTATGTTTCAATGGTTGTCTTTGACAACGTAATGTTATGGTCGTGATTTCATGGAGTTTGTAGATTTTACCTACAAAAGAAAATAAAACAATTAGTGCACATGGTCGAAAAAATAAGAAAAACAATACAATGGTCCCAATGACCTTGTATGTACTAAAAAGGAGCTTAATTAGAGAAATAATAACCATTTTAAATTAATTGTGTCTAAAAAATTCTAAATAATGAATTTGTCAATTACTCATTTTTAGACTAAAATGAAGGTAACTTAAGCGTAATGTAAAAATGGTATGACTTAAGCCAATACTAATTAAACGTCAATATTTGTAAAACATTAACAAACAAATAAATTAGTCGATGAATGAAAGGAACTGAATTTCTAAAAAAATTTAATTAAGCCACTAACTAATATCAACTCAATAAAAATTTAATAGATACTAAGCTAAATAAGAATGAACTATGAATTAACAAAGATAATGATCATGGATTAATGAAATAATATAAATAAAAATGAACTATGCATGGGCGAGCTCGTGAGGGGAGGGAGCAGGAGAGCTTAGGAGTTGTGTGACCGAGTTGGAGATCGAGACGGAGAGAGAATGACATGGTTTGTATGGTGAGACCTCAAGTAGTGTGATCAGAGAGGGACCTGGATAAACACAATCTAAACGTGGCGAAAGCTAAAAAATTGTGTTCTTTACTTTGCATCTGGTACAAACAAATTGAAATAGCACCAATGGGGAGTATAAATTCCACGTGGGAAAATAACATTGAGAGCATTACCAAAAGGTAGCTCGATTCAAGAATGGAAGACTGCTTTAATGCAATGGAAAATCAAATTTAGCTTTATAAAAAGAAAACGCCAAAAGTTTAGTGGTTTGTCATACTGCACATGGGAATGGCTCTTCATAGGTTTGACATATATAATTGGGTAGGGTGGTATGCGTACATGTTTAAAAATCTATAACAGAACACAGTCACGACCCACAAAAGTCATATGAATTTGAAACTTGGCTGAAAATAGTTGGATGCATCGAAATCCTATGGAGCGTTTGTGGATAAGTAGTTCTAATTTAGAGATTACTTCTTTTATTACTTCTTGCTATTAAATGATTAATATATGCAAGATTAGAGGGGGGACTTTATGACAGTTGACAACAAAGGCCTTATTGTTGAATTTGTAGAGGAACTTAATGTAGAATAGCTGAAGGCGATGCGTTGGATGAAGCAAGAGTAGAATAGAGGATTTGGATTCTTATGGTATAACCGTATATACAATCCCGATTGAAGATTATTAATGGATAAATAAGTAATACTCAAATTTCCTAAACTATCAAATCTACGCTGAAGATGTTGGATTGTGGGAACATGGGGAAGTAATTGAGTGACTGGGAAAAGGATTGACGTGGGTCGATGTTGGATCAAGTCATGGTGAATCGATTGGGAAGGGATAGGTGAGGGCTTATGGCGGGGACGTGGTGAGAGGGAGTTGGGATGTGGGATGGAGTTGGTGGTCTGCGGGATGGGGCAAGTGAAGAGCTCGGTGAATTCGGGATTTGGGTAGGTCGCAGGTTAAAAGGAGAGTTCGGGGGTAGTAGCATGGGATGTGGATAGAATCGGGAGATCGCGAGAAAAAGGAGGTGGGTTTAGGGAGAAGGGGATGGTAGCTCGGTGGATAGGTAGGTGAGCCGAGGGGAGTTGGGAGCTCAGTTAGGGTGATGGGAGCTCGTGGAAAGGAGGGAAGTAACTTGGTGTGGGTGTGGCTGAGCTGGCCAAGTGTTGGGAGGTGAGTTGGAGATGTGAGATAGGTGGGGTAGTTTAGGATTTGTTTTAAATATTTTTGTTTCTTTGTTTTTAGATTTCACTTATTTAAATAGAGATAGATGTAAACTAAGATCTTAGATATACAAGATCAAAATAGAACACAAATAAAAGACTAAGATTTAGATATACAAGATTATTTTCCGGGTTTGTTTCCCATGCCAGTAGAGCTCAAAGTGAAAACAACAAAACAAATGTGTTTTATTTATTTATTGTTTATTTTATTTGATTTTGTTGTTTTTTATAATCTATTTATTTATGTAATAAACATAGACTTTGTATTAACGACGAACAATCGAAATAACAAAGCTTGTTGAAAACAACCAAATCACTTACCTCAATGACGACATAAACAACTAACCACACCAAACTGGCAGAGACAATACAAAAATCTTAAAAAGTGAGTGACAAAAATGTTTGCAAAATATATCTAAATGAGAGAACTATGAAACCGAAAAAACCGTTCTACTTATGACATTTGTACAAGATGAGAAAAGGAACATAACAAATGAAATGAATAGATATTATATCTAGTCCCATCGGGCATGCCATAATGTTGTATAGGAAAATTTATTCTTGCACGGGTGAATTCGAATCTTTGGAAGCCACCAATAATCTCGAATGATGGAGATCTTAGTAACTTAGATGTGGATGTAGATATGTGGGCGCGAAGAAGATGGATATGTGATAACGTCTGCAAAATTGAAACAAATGTGATTAGATAACAATATGCGGGGTTTCCTGGACAATTATAGTTCTAAGAGGCTATGAAATTCCTTGGAGGATGTCAACCCCCATGTCAAGAAAGAGAGGAATAAATCATGAGCAGTAGATAACGGATAAAAGCAAAGAAATGTAATATACCAAGTAAATGAAAAAGCGAGGAACTTAGCTGATGTTCTACTTTGGTGATGAAACGGACATCAGGATGGCATTACGAGAGAATCATGGGGATGATGGAAGAGTTTTTCCTTCAAACACTTCAACATTTGCTTCAAACTTCACAAATAATTTTCCAAAGTTTTCATATTTTCAAGCTTCAAAAACTTGTTTTAAAATTTTCTTCTTATTTCTCACCTTTCAAGTCATTGTGAATTAACGTGTAACTAGGGTTTACAAAAGTAACCCTACTTAATGGGACATGATTAGGATTTGATTTGACTGTGGGGCTCATGATTTGAAAAAAAAGAAAAGGTGTGATGTGGAGTGGGGACATGATTTGAAATGTTAGGTGTAATAGTGAAGCCATTTTCATTACTTCATATTATTGAATTTTTGAATTTGATGTCGGATTTTGATATATTTGGTATTTAGAATTATTAAATTCATGAGTGGGGTTCAAGAATTAATAATGCGGGGGGATTGATTATTAGGTGGGGTGTTAGATTTGATTTGATTGAATTTAATTTTATTAAGTGGGGAACATATGGGGTTCATGATTTGGATGGTGGGTGTATTAGTGGATTTGATTTGATTGAGTGGGGCTTATGATTTGGATAATTTTTGGATTATTTAATTATGAGATGGGATGATATGACCTAATTAGAATAATTGATTATTTATCATATAATGAGGTTTAAGTATGTGAAAGGGGATCAATTAAGTTCTAATATTAATTAATTGAACATGCATTTTTGGTGGGAAATAAGATTCACTTGGATAAGCTGCTTGAAGGAGAGAAAATGCGGGTGATACCAAAATTTGGTGTCTACTGATTATTCCAAAATCTTTCGCATTGACTTCCCTTGTACCAATAATATTTATAAGTATGAATCTCTCATATCTGGTTCAAATTTTTCTATTGCATGAAGTCTCAAGGAATTTATGGTTTACAAATATTCCCTCTTGGTCATTAATCAAGTCAATGGTGAATATCAAGTAAAATATAACAAATTGATCCCCTACTGATTGCATAGTTGATAGTCTCAAAGATTACTATCAACTCATCACATTGAACAAGTTTCTTGCATACAAAACAAATCATCGATTCTATGGTAACTATTGGATCCCTTCTTGAGTTTGGTGCAAATCAAACACATAATGAGTTTCATGTCAAACACCTTCTCATTTCATCTTATGAATTTTTGAGTCCAATATGATATGCAAAATAGTTGGTCAAGATAACCTTGTGTATCATGAAATTTACACCTTAAGTACACTTTGATATGTGAAAAAGTTGGTCATAATAACCCTTTGTATATTGACATTTACACCATCCATAAAAAATAGTTCCCGATAACATGAATTATAAAAAAATGATCCCTAACATGATATGCTTCACACTACATTATCCTCTCTGACACCCTATATCGAAGAGTCCATGATGGAACTCTCCTAACATGTCTCAATCAAGAAAAAATAAATTAAAACCTAGTTGAAGTACATGTTGGTATATGCGGTGCACACACAAGTGGCATGGTTTTAGATAAAAATATTTTATGTGTGGGTTATTATTGGCCCACTATGGAGTCTCGATTCTGAAATTGTAAGAAAGTTCTTGGTGTGTTAATAACACCCTCACAAACTCTTTATCCTGTCACTACACACCTCGATCTTTCTCCCTATGGGAACTCAACCTAATAGGAAAAATAAAACCCACCTCTTGTGGTGGTTATACCTTCATAATCATTGTAACCAAGTATTTTACCAAATGGGTAGAGGCCATACCTCTTACTTATGTCACCGGTACTAATATTTCTAAATTTATATTTAACCATCTCATTTATCATTTTGATATCCCTTCCTCATTACAGATAATGGTACATCCTTCAAAAATAAAATGGTAAAATATTTATACATACATTTTAATTATAAATTCCAATTTCTAGTACCCTTGTGACCCATATCGCATTCGCTCCCCTTCATTATCAATTTACACATTCATATTTCCATCCCTATTTCAAATTATTGTTTCCCTCCTAAATATTTACTCTCCTTTTAGTTCTATCTATTTCCTTTAAATTAAATTTTTATCTATCCTAGGCCCATTTTAACCCTATCATTATTTATCCCCCTTTATCTATCCCTAATCCCATCTATTTATCCATTAACCTATCCATTATCTTTACCACCCCATTTATTTCCCCATAAATTCCCATCCTAGTATTATTATTATTTACCCATTCCTAATTATATTTAATTTCCTAAAACCTATCCACTTTCCTAGGATTTTACCAATAAATATTCTCATTTATGACCCCTAGGATTCAGCTTATAACCGGGTAAGTGCACCAAGTTGGGGGACAATTAAGTGGACATCAAATCCTGAATTTTACATTAAAAACAACAAAACATCAAATTTAGTCTTCCACGGACTTGAACCATGCCGAAAAGTAAAAAATATGTCATAAAAATGGTACCATTGCGTAGGGGAGATTGTTAGCTTTGTATAAATACTGATTTTAAAGTGAATAGAATAGGATAAATATCATTTTATAATTTTTTACTAATAGTAGGTCTTTAAGACACTTTTTCCCGTGAATGTTTATGTCTAGGTTTAAGACTGCAAATTTTGTTTCACTTATCAGAATGTGATAAAACTTATACCATCCCAACCATGGTGAAATTATATACATTTTCAAAAAAATAAATATTTGATTTCAATATTTTTTGATGAAGTTATGGCGGGCAAATGGAAAGTGCTCTGTTTTCTTTATGTTTTCATACCACTTTCACGGAAAAAATCATAAAAAATAAAATATTACTCAAAAAAATAAAAATAAAATCCATCCCAAGATAGATAGTGGCATCTAACTTCTCACCAAAGGATAAAAATATATATCAATTTTTGGTCATCCAAATCGTGGGCAAACGGACTATAATTTTATAGGCATTTTAAAAAAAAAAAACCAAGTCATTGAATTTTGAGTGTTTAATATAGCTAATCTTGTCCATTTTTTAAAAAATTAGTATTTTAGAAACTAGATTCCAGATGCTATGATTCATATTAGTATAAGTTTTTCTAATTTTGAGTGTATGTATTGCTAATAATCCCTACAAGTTGATATTATGTTGTTATTTACAATATGACGTCCACTTATGACCCCCTTTTTGTCCCCCAACTTGCTGCACTTACCCAACCATTTAATGCCCAATTTTCCTCACACTACCATTTATTCCCCCATGCACCACTAACTCATCCAAAATAGTTAAAATCCTTATTTTAGCCATTTTTAGACCCCCATTTTCGAGATTTCCATCACCTCCACCATCCAAGTGCACTATTTTCTGCAGGTCCCTAACAACCCATATGGGTCGTTGTCAACCCTATTAATACACCTCCACTCCTCTCAAAGGGATAAATTTTTTTGGGTGTTTGAGTTATCTCTTGATATTTTCATGTTAATATTCTTTTAGGAGATACATGCATTTATTCGAGTCCTTTTAATCTCTTGCATGTTACCCATGGAGGTTTGAATATTCAAAGATTGATTGGAGTCCTTACTTTGTTTCATTATCTTTATCGTATAGGTTTGTAGGGCATATTTAATCTCTTCACCTATCATTTCCCATTCTCTGATCCTCTACATATCCCATTTCCCATCTGTTTAGCCCGTCAAATTCCCAAATCCTCGCCCCTGATCGTCATTGACCCAACATGGTCACCATCAACCCAATCCTTGTTATCCCTTTTTTCTACTTGCACCATCATCTTTCTCTACCTCATAGTCACCTAACTTTTAGAACAATCTATTTTTTCCACCCATATTCTTGATAGCCATGAGCTTTCCTTTTTGGTCCCAGTCATTGTTTACCTATCCTCGGTATCCATTGACCCTATCATTATCTTTAACATATATTCCTTTTCTTTACATCCTCTCTATTCCTCACCATCCCAAGATCAAACTCAACATCCTAGAGAGGGTTCTAGGTCTACTTCTCCATATCTTATTATCAGGTGTGCAATGTCACTATCGACCATACCATTCAATCTTAGGTTTCCGTTGACCCGAATAATTTTGATTTTCATTTATTAATGTTTTCATTATTAGATATTTATTTCGGTGTTTCTAGCATATCTTTTTTGTTTCATGTTGTCATCTACATCCTTTCATCTATTATAATTTTATCAAAAGTGGGTTGACATCCATCCTAGGAAGTTATCACTTCTTATGGCTGAATTTATCAGTAACCGACTATCTTATCTACTAGTTGTTTTCATGTTTAGTTTCTCTTTGTTGTATAGGTCATCGAGCTCATAATGGAGAGGATATTTTGTGCATGTTTCTTCATCATCATTTTCATCCCCATTGAGAGGTAATCTTGAACCCTCCCATATTTATGAGTTTCTTTATTTCTTGTACCCCTTTATTTAACTTGTAATAGGAGCAAGAAATATCATCAAACATTATGTCATGCCCGGTGGGACCTACCATTTCTCTTTGGTGACTTCCTTCATTATTTTATTTCCATATTATTTTCTTTCTTTTTTTTGTTAACCTTGTATATGGGATTTTCACTTTCTTTCATATGTGGTATTTTTCCTTACTTGGATCAATAATGTGCTTTCTTAAAAATACAAAATAAAATAAATAAAATAGCGTTATCGAGGTATTCCCCATTTTTTCCTTATTTTATATTTTTTCATATTCTCTCCCTTATTTGTTTGCTTCCACTAATCAAATATAACATTTGGATTTTGTACTTAAAAATAACACCTTCATATTTTCTTTCTTATCTAGTCTAAGTAGGAGGTAATCTGTTACATCCACTTCTTTCACACACTTCCAAACTCACATATCAAATTTACACATCTGAAACATTTCATACTAGGTGAAGCTATTGGTATTTCATCACCCAATAAGAAATCCACTATGGTCTTCTCCAGTGCATTATAATTTTTTTGACAATTGGTATATTGGCCAATCACCCGACACCCTTATCATTGCGGTGTGTTAAGTGCAAGGGTAGGCCCATATATTAAGTAACATATTGGTATTCATCACATATTTGTGTCTCAAAACCTTCACATATATCAAGGATTCCATAAAAATCCTAAAACCATCCTTAGACTAGCCATTTCCTATGTTCCCTCCGAGCCCTTACCTTTTCTATTTCATACTCTTTTAATAAAAAGATAAGTAACAATTTGTTGTGTGATTTAATTTCCATAATAATAATTAGAATAATTTCTTGTTTGTTTATTTCATTCCCATTATCACTCAATGTCAAGTTATAAAAATGGAACAAGCTACCTCATCTAACATCCCTACCTCCAACAATAACATTTCTAACAAACACCCACCCTTTCAATTATTTCTTCTACTCCTTTGATTACTTCCTCTACAGTCTCCCAACCTATCGTTTCTATGAACCCTTCTAGCGAACCCCCTATGGTCCATTCCCATGTTGAAACTAATCCTTCCATCTACCACCATTCTATTCCTTCTAGACCAACTACACCCCCATCTTCACTTCCTTAGAGACCTTTGGGCCTCCTATTATCCCTTGCATATGTTTGGAATTCCAAGAACTCCTAGACACTAACCATGTTTCCATGTAGGACTATATTATCCATAACTCCACCCATCTCCCTATCGATGGAACCCTCTTGAAAAAATCTATGATTATCACTCTCAACCTGAATCCACTCAAGTCCTCACCTCTCAACTCGTTGTCTTCTTTCCTATACCCATGAATGAGATTTCTATGGCCCAATATAAACATGGATCCCATGGATCCTCTTTTATCATCTCCCAAGATCATCAAACCACTCAATTGGTGGTACCCATTCCACCTAGCCTACCTTGTCTCAATTTCAAGCCTTCATGCCTTTAGGAACACATGTTATCTTATCACTAATGATAAATATCTCATCCTCCCTAATTTTCCCATGTCATTGGTTGGCCCCGCTTTGGAATGGTACAAAGAAATTCCTCAAGACTCCCTCTTTTCATTCACCCAAATCGTATAACTCTTCTTAGAGAATTTCTCCATTAAAATTACACGTAAAGTTACCATCACTAACCTCTATGCCATTAGAATGTTTGATGACTAATCCATCACAAATTTCATTTCTCGGTGGCGTGGAATCATTAATCGAGTTATCCTTCTCGCTTCCTTAATCCTAGATCATCGAAATTTTCTCTTGATTATGTGCCAAGAACATCTCATCAACCCTTCAAATCCAATTTTCAAATATTTGAAGAAACATTCACCATAGGCTCACAAATTGGAAATATGTACCCTTGAGAAAGGCATATCAAACTTATATCCAATAAGAAAAAACCAAAAATCACCAATTCCTCTAATCATAACGAAAAATGTAAAAACATGGAAAAATATGTCATCATTAAATATTCTTCTGCATCTACCTCCCATATTGAGCCCCCACAAAGGGATCCTTGACCTACTCCCAACTATACTCCCCTCAAAGAATCATATAGTTTGATCTTTGATAAACTCATGTCTTCCAATCTCATCCAACTACCTATTATATATCTCATCAAATATATGTGTCCTAAACCCACGTGGTAATGTGAATATCACTACTGCAAACACCATCAAGTCTGCGGTCATGACATTGAGAGGTGTCTCACTTTTGAATCCATTGTCTAATGCCTTATCAATCATGGGGACCTTCAATTAGATAATCCTAATGCTCCACCTAACCAACCCTTAGATGTATTTAAACAACCTTTCCCTAATCATTCACCAAATAAACAAGTTGATTTACCTACATCTCAAGCACCTAATGCTCATACAATCAATACTTTAAACTAGGATTCAACACCATCACCCACTCCCATAATCCCTTCATCCACCATATCCACCTCTACTCCTTCATCGCCTATCTCCAAATATCTAACCATATCGAAATCCACACTCATTACTATATCCACCACATCCACATCTACTACGTCCACTTCTCTTGTATCCACATCTGTTACATCTACTTCCACTACATCTACATCCTCTATACCTACATATGTTATGCACATACCCATCCCAACATCTATCTCACCATATGTTTCTACACCCATGCCTATGGATCGTTCTACAACCACACCTCCAATTGTATCCACAAAAACACCTGAATCCACTCCCATGTCTACATCATCCCTTCAAGCATCTACTAAGCAGACACCCCTACTTGATACAACCTCCAAGGATATCCTAATCCCATCTTTGTCTCCAACAACTACCACCACTTCTGTACTAAAACCTTCAAATCTCAAACAATAGTTAACTCATTTTGATCTCATCAAATGTATCATCCAAAAACCACTTTTATCTTCAATCTCCATATCTTCAAATAAACATACATCTACATCACCTTGTTTTTCCTCTAAGGATTCCCTCATTGAAATCATCATGATCCCCACCAAGGGTAAAACCTTAGAGAAAAATATAAGAACCTTGGCATCCCTATTCAAAATTCCCTCACCCATCCACATAAGAAGTTATAACTACTCCCCTAAAAAATCCATCAACCTAAACAACACAACATCTCACCTTCCATCTTAGGACCTCACCCATCTATTTTGGGACCAAGACCTTCATTTAAATCTTCAACCACTCAAAAATATCCATCTAAAATTCCTATTTCTTCTTCCAAATATTAATCTAAATCAAATACCTCTTTCCCTAAGTTTGAATCACAAACATCCAAAGAAAAATCAGAATCCAAAGTCCCTATAAAATGTCATTAAATTAAGGCACCTATCTTTCCCTCATCATCATCCCCCAAACCAAATCCACCCAAAGTCCATACGATTTCATCTTCAAAACCCCATTGGATCTTACACTAAATTTCTTCAATTTCTTATCCAAATATCCACAATTACCCTTCCCCTATCAAGCCCTTTAATCCACATGGGACGAAACCCACGTGGTTTGATTCCAACACCATATGTTCCTACCATCATGTCCCTCAACATGACATAGGACATTGTAGGACCCTCAAGCATTTCATTGACAATCTAATCAAATAATATGATCTTCTCATCAAATAAGACCACCCTCACCCATCTTCCAGCCCATCCACTGCTAATCGTAATCCTCCAAGAAAGTATGTAACCTCTAATACCTCTAAATTTACTTCCTCATCCACCTCTTTCATCACAATCCCACCACTGAATTCTACGTCCCATAAGGATGGTCCTCCTCTTTATATAGATTTCATTTGTATCACTACTCATTCTCTCCCTCATGATTCCCAACCATTTGATAAATCCAAATAAAAATTTATCATCAATGTTCCTTATGAAAAGCATGTCTCATCCCCTTCTTTATCCAAGGCCAAGGTGTCTATCCTAGACATGCCATAAACCAAAATTCATGCCACCATTAAAAAATCATCGTAAAATAGTTGCATCGAATCTTGATAAGATGTCCCTCTATGAGCTCATCTAAATATCTCTCAATCATCGATAGACCCTTATTGAATCCTTATAGTGTATCCCCATCTCATTTGATGAATCTCAACCCTTCATGGCCCTTATTATCACTCTTACCACTTTAACCACCATTTATTTTTATGAATCTAGAATCCTAGACATCTTACTTGAAGATCATGACCTTTATTCTTTTCATCACTCTCCATATTAATGAAATATTTATCCTCCACTCTATGATTAAAAATGACACTAGCATCAATATCATATCATATCATACCTTTGACCAACTTAAACTTAAAAAATCCATTATTGATCAATCACCCATGGTTCTTCATTCCTTGAATCACAATGTCACCCCGCTCACAGGGCACAAATATCCTCCCCATCCATGTGGGTGAAAAATGTCTCCATGAATTATTCTACATTTTTGAGGGGTTTCAATATCACGTCCTTCTTGGATTCCCATCAATCCATACCATGCATTTCATCCCCTCCACTCTCTATCATCGTATCAAATATGAACATGAGGGAATATCCATACTCTCCTGCGAGACCTTCCTCCATTTAAGAAATGTCACATGACCGATCATCCAAATGACATGTTCATCCCTAAGAAAGACTCATCCTTGAAGCATCCACTAGTTCTTTTGTACCTACATCTAAATTACGCAATGATGAATCTCTTGATAATGTGATGCAATGTCTCTTTCGGGAGTATCGACTACTCGCTCTCAATTTATTCCTTAACTCAATAGACCTTGTAGACCTAATAAAGCTCTTATGTATCAAACGAACATCGGGTATATTGTTTCCTTTGGTCCACCTCATCTCAAAACCAATATTACCTATGGTGGCATCGATCACCCTTCCTCTCATGTCTACATTTAACCCCACACCACACCATACACCAATGGTTGTAAATTTCTCTATAACAAATCCTTCACCTATACCTACCTCCATATTCACACATTTGCATTTTATCTAGTTATTTCCCACTATCTTGGCGTCATTGGCATGAGGGAGACCTAGGAGCACTATTACACACACAATCACACAAAACTACATTGGGTCTAAGATGTAGTGCATCCCTCGGTTTAAGCTCACCATTATGACAATTGAGGACAATTTGGCCCCTCATTGTACATCTTTTGTTTTTAGGATTTGATGATTTTTTAGGGTTTTGTAGGAGGATATTTGTGTGCATGTTTATAGGTACCTTGGTGATCCAATTATGAAATATAGGCTACTAAAGGAAAATAAGTGCAAATCCCTAATTACCGTATCGGAACCCGAGGTTCGACCTTTTCTATAGACTCGGGCACCCAGAAATAGTTCTAGGAACTTGTAAATGCCCTTGTCCCTCTCCGAGGCACCCCAGTCCAATTCCACCTTTGCTACATTTTTTTGTGGTTCGTTACAATGGTATATGCTTCTATTTCATCACATTATCCAATCCAGACTCACTACTTGGATAAGCAAAATTAAGATAAGTACCTTACCCCTCTCATTTCCTTTCACAGTTAAAATTAAATAAATTGTTTAGCATTTATATTTCATTGTATATCATTTATACAAGATCTTTTCATTCATATTTTTAATAAAGTAATCATATTTTATTTAATCATTTTGGTGAACCCAAAGCTTAGAACATCTTACCCTATGATCCACTAAAACCCTAACGTCTTAGGATGGTTCTTCTCCTTCTCGGCTAGTCATGCCTCATGTGAGTGTCAATCCTATCTATGATGAAACAACCATCGCTAAACTCACTACTCTATATCGAAATGTTGCTCTTCTAGATGATACTCAAAGTCAACTCTTAGCTAATGAATGCAATGTGTATAATATATTTGATCATTCTACCATTAGCATTGTTTCTAATTTGAAAATATTTTCTCATTGTAGACCTTGTTATTCAGTTAGCCACATTCCTCCTTCATTATTTCTACCGAGAACTTAGATGATGTTATTCTTAGTTTTATGTTTAGTATTAATGATAATGTTATAGCTAAAAAACAAGAAGATAATAAACATACATGCATGATTATGTTTGTCATACTAGTTCGGATGATTCTATAGCTACATCTCATACTCCTTCCATTTTTTAACATGTTTCTCATGATGCATTGCATACTAGTTCTTCTTCTCCTTCATTATATGTCGATGATACACTTAATGAAATCCATGCATCTGAATTTTTATTTGATTTTGATGAGACACCTAATATTCACAATTATACTTCTTCTCATATTGTTGAATACAAATCCCCTTCTCCACTTTAATCTTTTGTTGAGATTGTCTCTAATAACATGTATGATTCATCTCCTTCTATTACATCATCTCCTAATGATGTTTCATATGTTAGTCCTACTGCTTATATTGAAATTTCATTTTCTTCATTGCCCATTACTTCTTCATTACCCATATCTAGCATGCTCTCGGTATTGACATCTTCTATATCTCTTCTTGACATTCCTATGACCACTCATAATGGAAAATTGTAACCACTAAATACACTATTTCCATAATCTACCATTCCTCCATAGGAAATATTATCACTCATGTATATTGTTGGCCACTTAAAATCTCAAGTCCAATCTCTAACACTAGAAAGCAAGGCCTATTATGATTTTATCGATAATAATTCTTTGCATGAAAATCCTATTACAAAAAGATTCACAATTCAGCATTTCCTAATGATTTCATTATGCCTACATTTTCATTCTTTGATAGTACTATAAATCCCTATTTGCATCTCAAACATTACCATATGGTTATGGCTTCATACTCTAATGATTGATTTTTACTCAAATCCTTTCACCATATCCTTTTTATGATGCTCTCTACCAAGGTACACACATCTACCCTTTGGATCTATTAGTACCTACTGTGAGATGGAAAAATATTTTATTCATCACTTCATACTCAATAAAATCCCTAGAGTAACATATGATCATTTACCTAGCTTACACAAAGGTAAAACAAAACCTATTATTGATTACATTTTGCGATTTAACATTTGCATGCATCGTTAGTCACTAGCACATTGACTTAAAAAATCAATTCAAATTCTTTTGTGGTTTGATTCCTGCTTTAAAACAATGATTGCAATATGACACATGTGAATCACTCACACTCTTATGTTATAGGTTCATTGATCTAGAAAAAGATCTCATTTATACACATTTTATAGATCCTCCTCCTATCATTGATATTATTGCATCATCTAGTTCTTCTCCACTCCCATATATTAAGTGGCCTCCATGGTTTCCATCTCCTCTACCTCCCAAGAAAGTTTAATCTTCTACATCACATAAGTATCCTCCATCTCCTCCTCCATGTTGGGCTACACCTCAGAATTTTGTACCTATTTCATGATATCCATTACACTTTTCTCATCATGCTAGAATTCATGATGTGTTGCATACCTTATTTGACAAGCATTTGATTTTCTTACCTTCTAATCACCATCATCCACCTCATCACTTATATCACCAGTGTGATAGACCTTAGTGCAACTATCATCATATCAATGTCCATCGTAAAAATGATTATTGCGTCCTTCATGATTTCTTGCAACAACTATAAGATAAGGGTGTAATTTCATTTGGATATCACTCCATTGAGTGTTCTATGTCTTCATTCCCATGCAAGTGTGTTGTTACTCGGTTAATTTATCTCCTCTATCTAGTTCTAAGGTTATTATCCACCCACCACCATAGGTTGTTGCTGATGTACATTCTCCATCTCATCCATCCACCACTTTACCATCCCCTACATCATGCTACTACTACACATTTGATTTCACAGACCTTGGCATCTCCACTTCCCACCACCGCATCACCCATCATCGACACCATTCCACATGACATTCCTTTTGACTTATACACCAATTCTTTTTTCATTCCACATGTTCCCATTGCTCCGCACAAGCTTGGTCTTTGGTAGGTGATTTTTGTCACCTTACCCCCTAAGTATGCACTCATGTTCTTACAGTTATTACATGACTATTGAGGGATCTGTTACAATAATAACCTCTCATCACTCTTATGTTACACATCTTATCAATCAATCTAACTCACACACACTATCATATTACCCCACGATGATGCACTCATGTTCTTACAGTTCTTACATGATTGTTGAGGGATTTATTACAATAACATCCTTTCATCATTGTTGTGTTTCATGTCATATTAATTAATCTATCTCGTGCACACTATCATATCACCTCTCGATGATGCACTTTTTCTATATGATTCATTCTTGACTATTGAGGGATGTTCTATAAATGAACTTTATCATCTATACACTACAGGGGCATCATTATTCTACCCTCCCCCATATTCATCATACTAACATGCGCTTTACTACAATATTATGACCATATCATACTTTTACATATTATTAATTATTATTTTATCATTCATCACAACTTTATTCATACATATAATACACTTTTTGCAATCACATTACATATATCATCTATCATCATATACATTA
The DNA here is from genome assembly GCA_018340775.1 of Taxus wallichiana var. yunnanensis. Taxonomy (NCBI): domain Eukaryota; kingdom Viridiplantae; phylum Streptophyta; class Pinopsida; order Cupressales; family Taxaceae; genus Taxus; species Taxus wallichiana. The sequence goes on from CM031238.1 coordinate 485,917,973, forward strand.
TATCACCATTTATCTATCTATAATCACATTACTCAATATCAACAGCTACCCATTGCAAATCAATTCAAAAAGACCCAACCATTACATCATCACATCAATAAACATTAAGTACAATGATCATACACCAACAATTCCATATATATATATATATATATATACATAATTCAAAATCATGGTTACAAAACATATCATCTTTGGGGAAACTCCCCGTACATTGATACATCAGTACATATCATATCTCATCACCTATATCACTATTTGCCACTGCGAGAGATCTAGAACTAGAAGCTTCACTGCTCACTCTATGTCACTAATCATAGCCCTTATATCTCTCCACTTGCCTCTGTAATAATGTCACCTTATTAGACTAATCTATAAAATAACCTTGTAACTCCACATACCATGAAAATAAATTTTGTGCTAGGGGACCACCACCGCCTTTGTATCTTGTCATGTCTCCTCGCGTACCTCATCCCTATCACCAAGTAGCATGGTACATGTTGTTGCTACTACCACCATTGGCTTAAACAAAAGGGCATGCTCACTTGCAATATCATCTACATGCTCCAACATACCTCCACCCATGAGTGTATCGGTGGGCGGACTCCATGTCAATGTGTAGATAGATGTGTCCACAATCAATGACCAATATGCATCACCTACATCCATAGAACAACAAATTAGACAACAACAATAATTGATCAACCAAATAACAAATCATATAACATCACTATAAAAATACTCATGCTCTACTACTATAGCCACTACACTATCGGGCATGTGCTTTCCCCTCTACTCCTCCCGGTGGTGCTCCCGCCACATTGATAAAAACTAGAAATAAAAACACCCATCAATGTGACAACCACCATGCACGATAGGCCTCTATATACCCTACATCATCCACATCTATCAAATCAATTGATACATCTACCTCATCTGGCCCAAGAGGTACTAGTTATGCTCATGTGGGTCCTATTCTAGCTCCATCCCTCCTTAGTGCCCTAATGGATCTCACCCATACATATGGATCTGGGGTACATCCTGAGCCATGCCAAATAGTCGTGACATCTGCTCCACCTAATAGCTTGGTCACCCCTAGAAATTGATCCTCTAACCACATAGTCTGTCAAACACATTATATCTCTACTACATCCTTTGGTCATCCTCAGTAGTCTCATTATGGCATCCATATCACACCTCTAGCCCCATACGATCTAACATCTCTCTATATGTGTCTGTATCCATCTTCCTACCACACACACCTACCTATCTACTAGAAAATATATCCAACCTATCGCACTCTCCTCATGGTCTACCAACTAGACTCGAATTACCATAATATGCTCATAGAACCATACATGTAATAATGTAGCAGCTGCAATACCGGCTCCATGATCCTCCTGTGTAAATCTATATATATCCTTGTATAAGTGAGCTAATACATATCATTCCCAAGCATACCTTGCACTCTCCTCCTCTATCCAACGAAATATATCATGCATCTTATATAATATGCCTACAAAACCACCCTCCACTATAATCAATAATGTAATCACCATGAAAATAAACTTCCGTAATCACAGAACACTTGATCTTATAATAGCATCCAGGCTAATATGGACCTTAGTGTGAACTTGAGTCCCCGTAAAATACCACCTAGCGGCCCTCATCTATCTCTATGCATCATCCATGGACATAACCTTCGCCCTCTTACTAATGATAGGAAATCATAGCATGTGATACATATCCTCCGATTAATTTTCATCTCCCCGTACGTAACAAAAATATGCAAATATCTAGTCACCGTCTCTCACACAAAGTTGTGATCATAGGTATATTATGGGTCACATCCCCCATTTTTACTATGTGCTACAAGTCGACAATTTTAGAACATCCCACTCATCGTCTGATAACCCCAATTCTAGTAATGTACTCAAGTATCGGCCACCATAAAAATATCTTGAATGGATTTCCCTCTACACACCACAAAAAAACAACAAACACGGCATTAGATAATCATGCATAGGAAAATACACCTACCTATAACATCAACACACATCAAATTGCAAAGCTACATCACTCTAAGATCAATCCAATATTTTTGGGACGTCAACGCCAAGAAACAGGTCACTAGCACCCATTCCTGGGTGTTTGTGTCTGAGGGTCATTAGTGTCTTCACCACTCTTGTCCGGGTCTAAAACACCGAGAAATTAAAAAAATAAATTTTATGAAAATTCATCAAAAATGACTTATATCAACACATATTTTTGTTAAAAATCACACTTACTTGCTTCGTCGTCATACATGATGCCACAACCACCAACACCATCTCGAACTGTCTCAATCTTGGTTCTCTCCTTGAGGCATATTTTACACACCCAAAGCTCATAATCATAGTAGCACAATAATTAAATGAATTGCATATTCACTTTTTCACATTACTATTTATAGTAACTCTCTATTACCTACCTTACTATGATCATTATTTGCAATCATTTTCTTCACTAATGCACATTGCATGATTTCAATCATATCTTGTGCATTATTACTCCAATTCATGTCTCGTTTACATTGTTATCTTCATGATTTCTCCTACTATCACATCATACACATTACACAGGCATTATATTTCACCTTGAATTTTTTTCCATTTGATATGCATACACTTTTACGATATTTGTCATACATTCTCGTATTAGATCACTACACGCTTACTTTCGGCTCAATGTTCATTCTCATCATCACTCCCCATTTCACCGAAAGGGGGCATATAATCAGGGTCATCCTATAATTCCCCTTACACAATTGTGAAATCAATATACATTTATAACCCACCATTTTCTCATACACCATGCGACATTTCACATCACTTTCAAGTGAATCCCCCTAATGACCTAATGGGGGCAACAAGTATAAAATATCTCCATGAGTAGCCAATCAATCAATCACATAAATTCAAATCTCCACAACATTAAAAAATATCAATTAATAAAAAAACACAACATATTTATCCTCTTAAATGATCTAACTTGGGAGTTATATCACCACTTTCCCATATGACCTAACATGGGAAGTTATTCTACATTTTGTGACATCTTCAAAATGACCTAACATGGAAGCCACCATATATACATTTCGATGGCATTCGTGGAATGGGGAAATGAGACGTCATTTCCTTTCCTATACTTATCGATATGGTTTATCACGTTGAATCAAAATGGATCCAAATCATCAAAATATGGTCTTTATCTCTTTTACAAAGGATAGATATTTTGAGGATGTATTTAATAGTGTAAAACTATACCTCTCTCCCTACACTCTTCCTCTAGTGGGAAGATTCCCAAACCCTTAGTTTTTCACACACATGCAATCAGGTTGGGAACTAATCACTCCCTACCCATTCACATCTCCATCAACACCAAAAAAATTGAAATCTCCAATAATTCAAAATCATAATCATCAATCTCAATTAACACTCCTCATGATGGTTCCACATCTCTCCCTACGCCACATGGATTAACACATTGATCCATGGTTTGCCACATTATGAGTTCTCATTCGAATTTACTTCTACCACATATGTGCATACTTTTGCAATATGTGCCTCTCTCAGAATTATCTCGTGTATGCATCTCTATCTACTTTATGTTACCGATATTTTTCTCACCAACATAAAGTGGGGGCAAATGTAGACATAAAATCATGCACTTACTACTATTTACTATACCACCAAGTATGTTGTTATATAAATCTTTTATAAGAAGAGTATTCATTGATGACCTATTCCATATTCTATCCCCTTATCTTGTTTTTCTTTATTACTTTTATTTCTCACACTTGTCACTCATATTCACAGCTTTGGTCAGTCACGGGGATCTCTATATGTCATTCTTCACTCATTTTTCATCACTTGTCCTTAGACACTAGCACCCAAGACTAAACACCAATTCCAGTGTGTCCTTTCCATCTTGGGAATCCATGTCCTCTTTATGTTTGATATTATTTTTGACATTTGAGGTCAGTATTTTCACTTTTCCATCTCATATCCTAAGGTACTAGTCGGAATGTCGGTCATTCATGTCAAAATTCAAGAAATATATCCTTTTATAAACACAACATACATACCATTATATGAAGGGAAAATTTTTATCAAGGGCTAGATATCTACATAGATCAAGGGAATTCATTTGGGAACATTACTCCACATACACACTACATAAGAAGCGAAGTTCATTCTATTACATCCACACATTTGCATTTTATCTAGCTACTGCCCACTATCTTAGTGTCATTGGCATGAGAGTGACATAGGAGCACTATTGCACACACAATCACACAAAACTTCATTGTGTCTTAGATGTAGTGTAACCCTCGGTCGTAAGTTCACCATTGTGACAGTTGAGGATAGTTTGGCCCCTCATTTTGCATCTTTATTTTTTAGGATTTGATGTATTTTTTAGGGTTTTATAGGAGTATTTTTATGTTCTAGTTTTATAGGTACCTCGGTGATCCAAGTGTGACATTCAAGAGACAAAAGGAGAACAAGTGTAAATCCCTAGCGACCATATTGGAACTAGGTTATGACCTTTTTTGTAGACCCAGGTTCCCGAAACAAGCCTAGGGAACCCGCAAACTCCCCTTCCCTCTCTAGGTGTCCCATTCCAGCCATTTCCACCTCTACTACATTTTTGTGGTTCATTGCAACGGTCTATGCTTCTATTTCATCACATTTTCTAGTCCAGACTCACTACGGGATAAGTGAAATTAAGATAAGTACCTTACCCCTCTCATTTATTTTCATAGTTAAAATTAATTAAATATTTTAGCATTTATATTTCATTTAATATCATTTACAACAGATCTTTGCATTCATATTTTTAATAAAATAATCATATTTTATTGAATCGTTACTTGATTTTCATTTTTAGTTTTTTTGGTGATTTATGTAATTGGGAGGTTTATTATTGTTAAGTGTGTTTATTTGTGTCTTGGGATCACCTAACCTTTCTTTTGGGGGGACCACCAAGCATCTTAAAAGCTCCACTTTCTCCCAAATCTCGGATTTGGGAAAAAATTTAATTTTTTGGAGGCTTGTTTAGAAAGCTTGGGGTTTCTCTTACCTTAAAATGGTCCTTTGGACCTAACCTATGGATAGAGGGAAATTTTTATAAATCCCAAAAGCGTTTTCCCTATTATAATCCTCTCTCAAGTCACCATCCTTCCTCTCTTTTGTCTCTTGTGGGTGACTTTGGGATTTGGTAACATGTTTTTGGGGGATTGTATTTTAAATTATGTCTTCTTTGTATTTATTTTTATGTGGGTACTTAGATGGTGACCTTGAAAATTAGGATGTGCCTAGTTATAAGGGTGACACATGTCACCCACCCATGGGCTTGGTGATTTTGAGAACTTACTCTTTTCCTATCCCCAAGTTTTTAATTTGTGGGAGCTTTTTGGAGATCTTTTTGGGAGATTCATTCTTTGTCTTGGAGATATATTTTATTGTGGATTCTATTGGAGCATTAGGATATTTTGGAATTTGTCTTGATTTTGAGGTATGCCTCATCCATTTTTATTTATTTTTATTTTTAATGAAATGCATATAAATCTTGTGGAATTTATATTTTTACAATTTTCATTTGGGTACAGGAGTTGAACTTTGGTTTTTTTGTCCTTTATTTAATTAGTATTCTTGGTTTTTTCCCATTCCCTAATGGGGAGTGGATTTGGTAATGGTTATGGGAAATGGGAAGCAACATTCTTTTCTATTCTCATGTAATATAAGGGAAGGCATGAGGGATATGTTATTCCAATCCCTTCCTTGGGGAAGTAGGAGGCATTTCCATTTGGCTTAGAAATCTCCTCATATCCTTTCCAAGGAAGCATGCAAGGCTTGAAAATCATTGGCAAGGAGGAGAATGTGGAGCAATAAGGAGATTGGTGGGTTATTCAGAGTTGTGTAATTATCATATACTTGGAGGATGATCTAGTCATTATATGTTATACTTTTTGTTTTAGGATCCCTCCTTCCCCTATTCCCATTTCCTTTTGTTGTGGTTCTTTTGTTGTTTGATTTTCCTTTTGGTTTTTGAGGATATCTTTTTCTTCCTTCATATGTTTTCTTGTTTGGCCATGTTGGAGAATTTTTGTTTACTTGGAAATCTTGGTGGCTTGCTATCCCTATTTCTCATGGGCTTGGGGAAGGTTTTCATGCCTTCTCTTGGGTGAAAGAATGTAATGATGCCTATGGTTGGGAGGTTTTCAAGCCCTTTCTTTGTGGTGTTTGGAGCACTTGGTTATTTTGGAGCTTGGAGCTAAACTTGGAGACATTCTTGGAGTTTCTTGGTTGGAGGAGAGTTGGTTTAAAAATTTAATTTTTGGGCATGTTGTTCCCACATAGTGGGAGGCTTGTAATCTTGTATTATATAAGTCATTTGTATTATCCTTGTTAAAAAGTAATTTTTCATTTTTATGTTATCTTAGAAACTTGATGAAAAATGTTGAGAAACTTACTCTTGGGAAGTAATCTAAAGGGGAGTTTTTAGTTCTTTTATTTAAGCTAATCTTGTTATTTCATTCTCATTGAAATATTCTTTTTGAAAAATAAGTAAATGTGGGTTCAGAATAGCTCTTTTATATTATAAACCAACTTATATCTATGTCTATTATTGGGGCTTTTCTCTTTGTGATTATATTGAAAAATTGTTTTTGTGTTTGTATTAGCAATGTAAGGTTAAAGAAAAACGTTTGAGTGATTTTTAGGCTTGTAAGTTAGTTTAAACTTGTGAAAATCATATTTTGGGTGATTTAAACCCTTATTGGACTTGCTAGAATAAATTTGAATAAAGGAGCTCTATTGTTTATCCAAATAATTTCCATTGTGTTTGTTGATGTATTAATATTTATAAAAATTTTGTTATACTTTCGAAAAAATATCTATTTCCAAGTTAAAATATAAATGTCTTTGAAATATGCTATTAATTTTCAAGTGAGATAGTAATAAAAACATTTTTTTATAATTATTGTCATACATACAATATAGAGTAATGATTTTTAAATAATTGTGTGTGTGTTAATAAATATATATTATATGGTTGTGTAAGCACCTAATTTTCCTTTATGACTTTATTAAATATTTTATAGATCTTGGTAATTAAACTATACTTAGGAAATGAAATATCTAAATATAGTCATCATTGGTGATCATATATATATATATATATATATATATATATATATATATATATATATATAATCTATTTTAAAACCATAAAAAATAATATTATATGGTTATTAAAAATATAAATGTTGGTAGAGTTTAGGAGGGCAATTGCCTAAATATGACCCTTGCTAAATCCTACCATTGCTAAGGTTGGGAGGGGCTGTGGTTAGGTTGTGACCCCTCCCGATCCCTATCCCCTCCATATATGTAGTTGTCTGCCCTTTATTTGATACACAAAGTTGTTAATATGTGTGTGTGTGTACACCGTAATAGTCGGTCACCACCCATAGCCCATTGCATTGGGCACACACACACACACACACACACACACACACACACACACACACACATATATATGCACACACCCTCATAAATTTTGGATTTTGAATCCACGGATAAAATAAATTTTTCCCACAAAATAATAAAATGGATATATAAGAATAAACTCTATAATATCCTTCAATTTAGAGTTGTATAAAAATATACATGTTGGCATGTAGGCCTCATAGGTGTTGTCATTGATGAAAACCCACATTAATGAAACAATGAATTTTGTAGGATGATGTCATGATGCTATATGTGGTGCTAATATGATAGTTCAAATGTTTATCGGATGTTACATTGGGATTCAATTATGCATGTTTGCTCTAGAAAGCCTAGGATGTGTTGCTTGGAAGTGTGAGATTATTAGATGCTTGGGAAGCATGTTGGCATGATTTATAGCATTATTTGTGGGTTCCCGATTAATCACAACAATGGAATAGTACAGTACAAGTGATTCACTTGGTTTCAGGTGCTCATTGGGAGTAAGTATGACAGCTTAGGAGGTGTGACAAATTTTATTGGATCCATTTGAGGTCATGGAATCATGAAATCAGGTATATATAGATTATTATCTATGTTTGGATCATTTTTAGTGGTTTCATGTTTAGTTATTACACTATTTCAGTTGATACTAGCTTCTATAGTGAGAATCCATAAGGTATAGCTATGCAAATGAGATAGGATGGAGATATTGAGAAATGGTATTTACATTATGATGATTGTACATGTTAGAGGGATGTTTCATAGTGCTCTTAGAAAATTTTCAGGTTCCCATAATGAGTATTTTACAAGTTATGACAATTTAGGTGAGATGGGGTCAAGAACAGTGAAAATCAAGCTCAAATTTAAAATTCTGATGCTCGTTGTGAATAGTTTTATTTACATGGGACCTTGTGGCTTTCAGGGATTCTTATAAGGTTATTTTATAAGGTTTCACAAAAATAATCAGGTTGTTTTATTGTCACATTTTTATGAATGAATGTTAAGAAGGTAAAGTGGTGTAAAACCTTAGTTAAACCCTAGCTAGGAGCAATTGACAAAAAGTGAAGTGTTGTGACCCATTTTTATCGATTCATAAAAATTATGATTTTATGTTGTAGAGGTATCCTTATTATTTCCATAAATGTATGGTTGAGGTCATGGTGATATGTGGGCCCCACCTATAAATATCAGTTTCTGGAGAAGAAAGTTTTAGGACAAGATTCCCCTAAGGAGTAGCATGAAAAATTGATGTTTCATGATGTATGGGAGATTTTATTGATTTCCATAGAGGTTTTAATACATGTTCATGAATTTTCGTGAGTTTTGAGGTCCAAACATGTTGACTAGTCAAAGGGTAGTTTTGGGATCTCAAATAGCAAGGTTCAATAAAATGGCTATAGCGTGAGATACATGTAGATTCCTGATATGATTAAAGTTGTGTTGGAAATAGGATTCATATATATTTATATTTTATTTTTATTTTTTCATGATGAGGTCATATGATAGGGTTTCCAGGGCATTCTTCTTGAGAAGAAATAATTTTGGCGCTTTAAGAAAAAATTTGTTTTGGTGAAATTTGTATGTTTGTTGAAGCATGAGATGAATTGGGTGATGCCTCATATCACCTGGAATGTGAAGAGGGATTAATTTGGCATCTAATTAATCCATTTATAAGTATTTAATGCATGTATAAATGATTTTATGAACTAGCATTTGGAAATAAAGTTTTTGGCAGGTTGATTTGATGTAGGAAAATATTGTTGTGGTTTGAAGTAAAATATGTTTCATAACTTATAATATGCTTATAAATGTTCTAAAATTCTTCCATTTATATTTATTTTTCACATGGAATTTTTGGTTTAATAGAATCCATTTGGTGATTAGATGAAGTTTCCAATGTGCTGAAGGGTGCAGGAAACATCTGTTTTGAGATTTGTAAAGGGAGTGGGCCCGATGAAACGAAATAATTTGATTGGATGAGATACATTGTGACCATATATGATGTTTTAATTTTATTTTAAACATGTATGATTATTTTTATAGATCTACCAAAAATATTTTTGGGATTAGGATATTTTGTCATCCCAATGCAAGGGTTTTTGGGATTTTTGGTGCACGGATGATGCATTTTTGCTAGGCCATCATATATGGGTCAATTGTGAATGTTACAGTGATTATTATGTGATTTTTTTAGTCTAGAATGATCATGAAAGTGGAGGGAAACTGACCTCCTTTGAATTTGAATCAAGGAAAGGGTATAAAATGGAGTTTTTGGGTACAATGGTTCTATCTTTTTGAAACCCCCTTTTATATTATTTTGAAGAACCCTTTTTTTGCAAAGAAAAACCCTTTCGACTATCCCAAAAACATGGAATATCATTCTAGGACAGATTTTGGTTGTTTTTTCATGAGGATAATTTGAGCAAGTGAATGTTTGGTGTTGTTTCCTTGAGAGTGAGTTGGAGAAGGAGGGAAGATTTTGGTGCTTGTATTTGGATGTTATCTCCATAGCATGTTGATGTAATTTTCAGGTTTATAAGGTGTCTTCATATCTGATATTGATTTGTAATCACTTTTGAAGAATTATATCTTCTTGGATATTTATGAGACTACATTGTTCATCTTGATACATCTTTATTGCATCTTGTTGATCTTTGTTGAAGGAATTACTCTTGTGATCTGATTTGAATATTAACATAAGTGTGTGGATCTGATTTCAATATAAATATAAGTGAATTTATATTTTTATCATTGTGGTTCTTGCATTGTGTATATTTCATTGAGAATACTATATGCTTTGATGAGATCTACTTGAGATTGTGTGGTTAGGGTTTGAAGCACAAGTGTAAAGTTTTATTGGGGATTGATTCACCCCCCTCTCTTAGTCCTTGTCACCTCCAAAATACATAAAAACTATATTTAATAACATATAAGGGATTGGATCAATATATCTTCCTCCACCATCCATGAGAGAAATTTTTAGCAACTGCAACAAAATAGACAATAGTAAAATGAGAAAACAAAACAATAAAATGAGAATAACCAAAGAAATAAATTTAATAAGGAAATTATGGGTTTCTAGTCCAACTCTAACATATAGGGTGGAGATATTTTCAATCAAAAGTATCTCCTTGAACTTGGAATGTGTGCTTGCATGTAATTTTACAGATTCCTAATAGTTGGCCGATGCCCATAAAGAATGCAATTTTATATATATATATATATATATATATATATGTATGTATGTATGTATGTATGTATGTATGTATGTATGTATGTATGTATGTATATACATACATACATACATACATATATATATATATATATATATATACACACACACACATATATACATGCATACATATACATACATATATGTGTGTGTGTGTGTGTGTGTGTGTGTGTGTGTGTGCACAAACCATCATATATTGTGGATTTGAAATCCATAGATAAAAGAAATTTTACCCACAAAATAATAAAATGGATACAAGAATAAACTCCATAATATCCTCCAATTTGGAGTTGTATAACAAATATACAAAATAAAATATTTTTACAAACATATAAGGGATTGGAGTAATATATCTTCCTCCACCATCCATGAGAGCTCCTCATAGTAACTGAAACAAACAAGACAATAGAAAAATGTGAAAACAAAACAATAAAATGAGAATAAAGGAATAAATACCTTTAATAAGGAAATTTATGGTTTCCTAGTCCAACCCTAATATCTAGGGTGGAGATCCTTTCAATGAAAAGGTTATCCTTGAACTTGGAAAATGCACTTACAAGTGGGTCCCATGGTGGTCCTTCCCATTTGCAAGAGGGTTTTTAAATTTTTATTTGGGTGAATATAATTGACTTGATTATATTAATATGCATGGGTCATGGAGACCAATTTTAAATGTACCTTACGGATAAGTTATAAAACCATTTAATTAATTAAGGGTACCTAGGTATCTATTATCCTCCCCACATAAATAAATAAAACTTTGCAATGGGTGATTAAATTTAATTAGATTTAATGATTTAATGGTACCTCATAAAATAAATTTTCTCTCTTAGGATTAGATATTTTCTTGGTGCGGGAATTAAAATATAAATTTTAATAGTAAATGATACCTTTTATATGTTGTTAAACATGATAATGTTGATTAATGAAATAACATGTTAAAATGTGATAATTTAAATCATTGTAATGAATCCTTATTGATTACAAATTTATAAAAATGTTATTGTCGGTATGTAAAAAAAATTATCACCTTGTATAACGGGTTTTTATTGGGTAAACTATGGTATAATTTGGGGTTAAAATTTATGGGCATGATAGTTAGTATCAAGGCTCGGTTTCAACATCATATGATCTGGGATTACAAAAAAATAAAATTTATTATGTTTTATTAGTTAAGTAGGCCCTTTTAAACAATCATTTTCACTACAAAACTCTAAACTAAACATCATTAATTTTCCCCTACACTCACTGGATTTCTAGACTTGGTACTAGGCATTGATCTGCTAGGACTCGGGGGCATAGATCACCTTCTCTGGAGCCACGTGATATATACTTTGGACCAAAGATACTAGAGGAATTACAACAGATGATGGTGGTTTTGCAGGACCACCTTCCTACACAACAAGAGCTAATAGAAAATGGCATTCAAACAGAGGAAGTTACTCATCCAACTAAGGTTGAACACTCAAGGACACACCAACTTGATACATAGAGATGAGAAATTTCTTATATCCCTTTCGTACACCTTAAGAGGGTTTCCACACTATTCTCGGAGTTTTTCTCATAGCATTGTAAGGTATCTAGGTTTAGATCATCCACATTCACCTATTGGAGAGATAGTAGAGCCTTGTCCACGGGATCGTGACATTGGTAATGTTATTAGGGAACTCCTCCATTTGCATCCACCTACTTATATAGGAAAGACCAATGTTTTTGAAGTTGAATCATATCTTTGGAGCCTTAACGGATGTTTTAGGATCCACCCATATGAGAGCAACATCAAGGCTCATATTGTTATTCACCTCTTACGATCGCAATTGATGTTTGGTACAAGAATTATGAGTGGAAGATCCATCTCGAAATGTGAGACAATTACTTAAGATATTTTTAAAGAGCACTTTTGGGACATATATATGTCAAAGCACTTTGTTTACAAGAGGATTTAATATTTCTATACCTCTTACGAATGAGTATCATTTTTTATACCTCTTCCAAGTATGTGGATTACTTACAAGATTAAAATTTACAAATAAACATGTTCATCAAAGACCTAAATGCATATTTGGCTTGGGTATTTTGGATGCAACCTCCTCGACTTTGAAAAGACGGTGAAGAAGGATTATTTGGCATAGGAGAATAGGGGCAAGGCCTAGGGAGAATCGTGATATGAACAAGATTAGGATGCATGAAAGGATTAATTTGTTTAAATATCATAGATCATGAGGTGTAACTCTACTACCAAGAGGATGTTTTAGAGCTCCATAGATATCTCTAAGACCTCCACCATATCTAGAAAAACATTCACAACACCATGTATAATAGTAATAACGGACTAGAGCTACATAGGACATACGAGAGAGGTAGAAGGTGGGGAGGATTTGGTTTTGGAAAGGATAAAACATAAGGTAGTCACCGAGTTTAGCTAGCACATAAATACACGTAGTTTAATAGGGCTAGACATATAGGTTTAGTTCACTGGACTACATGTGGGACTCCCACATAGAGGAGTCACCATGATGTTACATTTGTGAGGACCATGATCATTATGATTTCCTTTTTCTACAAAAACCTTAATTTTCTAATAGACAGAAGGAACCTATATCCTATAATACCCTAGAAGATGTGGGACATGCTCACAATTTTTATGCCGCATGATAGATAACCACCAAGCCAAAAACCAAGCCATAACTATTAAGACTACATGTATTATCAAGGGTATTTTTGTATCTTTTCTATTTGACTTTGGAGATTTTAATCATTTTATTTTACCATTTGTAGTGGACCGGTGTGGCATGGTGGAATATAGGAATTCATATAGATGGAAATTTGACTTGGCTACTAAGGCCAAACTTGTCATTAACACTTATGTAGAAAGTTACATTCTTGATTTGGGTGTGTTCTCCACTACTTTATACCTCCATGTTTTACCTTTGGGGTCCTACGAGGTAGTTTTGGGCATGGATTGGCTTGATTTTAATTAAGTCAAGTTGATCTGTTAGAATACAATTATTGAGTGCCAAGATGATTTGGGTAGTTCAACTATGATTTTTGGTATTAAGAGGTTTATCTCCTTACATATGATCTCGATAAGTAGGTGAAGCGGAGCATCCATAAGGGTTGTCGGATGTATGCCATCACGATCGGGGATCAATATGATGATGTTCCAGCTAGTTCACCTCTTAATTAGTACCCTTTTTGAGAGAGTTTATAGATGTATTTCCTAGTGAGCTTCCTAGTTTACCACCACATAGAGAGGTGGATTTCACAATTGACTTGGTACTAGGTGCATCTCTAGTTTCTTGGGAACCATATAGGATGATGAAACCTAAGCTTTATTAGCTCAAAATTCAATTACAAGAGTTGTTAGAGAAGGGTATTATTCACCCTAGTATATCTCATTGGGGTGCACTAGTGATATTTTTGAAGAATAAGGACGGATCCCTTCATTTGTGTGTCAATTTAAGGTAGCTGAATAAGGTAACAAAGTGAAGAACCACTATCTCTTTCTAAGGATAAATAATTTATTTGATCATATGCTGGGAGCCATAGTGTTCTCCAAGATTGATCTTTAGTTAGGTATCATTAGTTAGAAATTGTAAATAAGATATTCATAAAATAACCTTATGTACTTGTTATGGACACTATGAGTTCACTTTGTTGTTCTATTTGGTTCTACTAATGCACTTGTAGTCTTCATAAGCCTCATGAATGGTGTTTTCAATACATTATTGGATAGGTTTATCTTTGTATTACTTGATGATATTTTGATATATTCCCTCTTAGAGGAGGATCACAAGGATCATTTGAGACAAGCTCTATAGGTTCTAATGGAGCATAAGATTTTTGGTAATTTAGAGAAATATTCCTTCTTCCAGATAGAGATTCGGTATTTGGGACACATCATCTCTCGGGTGAGAGTATCTCTATAGACCCATCAAAGATTTGTGTCATCTTATATTGACCAAAACCCACCACAATGATAGAGGTTAGGAGCTTTATGGGTCTATCAGAAATTATCACAAATTTGTGTAGGATTTACCTAGGATTTCTCACCCTATCACTTCCCTTCAGTGCAAAGGGAAGAAGATCATATAGTTTGAGAAATGTGAAAAAAACTTTAAATTTCTCAAGGAGTAGTTAACTACACCACTGATTCTTCTAGTACCTAATCCATTAAGAGGGTTTATGGTTTGCATTGATGCTTCTTTGGAGGGACTGGGGTATTTCTCATATAGGAGTGGCATGTTATTATATTCAAGTCAAAAATCTCAAGGATTATGAGCTTAAATATCCTACCCATGACCTTGAGCTTGTATTTGTTGTTCACACCCTATCCCATTGGAGACATTTTCTTTTAGGTAGACCTTTTGTTCGATAATCGATCATTTGAGCCTACAACACTTCTTATAGCCTAATCTTAATGTTCATTAATGGAGTTATATGGATTACTTGTGTGAGTATGATATGGAAATACCATGCATTAAGGGAAAGTAAGATGTCATTGTTGATAGCTTGAATAAACAATGACATAAGTTTTTTGCTTTGACTATTTTTTCTGATCTATGAGGTAGGATATTGTATCACTTTTTAGGTGACAAGTTTAATGAGGGAGCTAGGAAGGTTTTTCAGATCACGAGGATTCCTTAGAGGGAAGATACACATGATGTATTTTGGAGATAGATGATCTTATTCAATTTTAGAGGAAAATTTTTGTGCCTAAGGATATTTTCATATTTTTTCCTCTCTAGGCTCATCGAGTCCCATAGCGACTCATCCTAGAGTGAAGAATATGCACTCATATTTGAGATAGTTATAATATTGGTTAGGGTTGGATTGGGATATTATATTTTTGTAGCCCATTGTATCGAGTGTCAAAGGGTTAAGGCCAAACACTCTCATCTAGCATGAAATATTCTGGGTGGAAGTGGGATGTTATTTCTTTGGATTTCATTTTTGGTCTTGCTAATTATTCATATCACCATGATGCCATCATGGTAATGGTGGAAAATTAGACCAAAGTTTCCCATTTCTCATCGACCAATGTCAATTAAAATGTATTCACCATTTATGGAGTATTTATTGACAATATTTTGAGGTTGTATGGGATTCCAAAATCATTATTAGTGATCAAGATATTATTTATACTTTATATTTCTAAACTTCCTTCCATGACACCGTGGGTATTCAGATTAAGTTCAGATTCAATTTATCACCTCAAGACAAATTAAAAGAATGAGAGGGAAAACCACATACTTAAGGATATGTTGAGGATGTATGTTATGGATCAACAGAAGAAGTGGGAGGACTACTTGTATCTTATTGATTTTTCATACAACAATTAACATAGATACTTTGGTATGGAATTTTATCAGGCCTTAAATAGGAAACCTTGCAGAACACCATAGAGTTGGTATACATTGGATGATAGTGTTGTTCTATGACTATATTTTCTTCAATAAATGGATAAACACATTATTTTAATTAGGAATGACCTTGATTAGACACAACCACGCCATAAGTTGTATTGCAAACACAAAGAAGGTTGAGCATCACTTCTCTAGAGGTGTAAAGGCCTTAATGAGAGTGTGTGCACAAGATTCCAATTCATTAATTAAAGGGATTCAAGATCTTATTGGAGGTGATAAGGATTGAGTTTTTGGGGGTGTATCAGTAACCAATAAAACTTACTCACTTTTTCTTCAAACCCTAACCACACAAAATCATGTAGACCACATCAAAGAATACAACCTTTTGTAATGAAGTAAAATCAAATGCAAGGAATAAAAATATGATCTCAAAGGCACATATATTGATAATCAAATCAGATCCACACACTTATATAGATGCTCAAATCATATCATAAAGAGTAGTGTCTTCAACAATGAATCACAAGATACAATGAAGTGTTCTAAAGACAATCAATGTCTCATGAATACATAGAAAGATGTAAAACTATAAGAATGTATCCAAATTCATTATCAAATCTGAAATCACCTTAGAAACATGAAAAACACATCAACATTCTATGAAGAAATAATCCAAATCACAAGAACCCAAATCTTCTCTCCTTCTTCAACTCGCTTTCAAAGAAACAACACCATCTTTACTCTTACTCAAATTATCCTCATAAAAAATCAACCAATTATTGTCCTAGAATTGAATTCCATGGGTTTTGGGTTAGGCCCAATTTTTTTCTTGGCATAAAAATATTTCTTCAAAAGATAATAAAAGGGGTTTCAAAAATATGGAAACAATATGCCCATGACTTCACTTTTGTAGCCTCTCCAAGGCTCAAATCCAAACTCAAACATTTTCCCTCCTTTCACTCAATCCATGCATCATATAAACATTATAAATTCAAATAATAACATCCACAAGTGACCCAAGTAGGTCATCCTATTCTAAACCATCATTTTATGTGCCAAAAATGGCTCAAAATTCCATGGGCACAAAGATAAAAATGCCCTTACTTCAAAACCATCATTATTCATGAACCATAAATCAACACACATTTTTAAATTAAAATTTAAACATATTAAATGGTCACAATTAATATCAACCAATCAAATTATTTCATTTACTAGGCTCAGTTCCCTTTACAAATCTCAAAATAGTTGTTTCATGCACCCTTTAACACCCTGGAAACTTCATAAGGCCACCAAATCACTTATAATTAAACAAACCATGCCATGTGACCACTCAATGGAAATTTCATAACCTGTAGAACACTTCTAAGTAAGTTATAAGTCATGAAACATCCTTCTCTTTAAAACAAATATACATTTACCTTCACCAGTCAACTCGCAAAATATTTCTTTCCAAAGGTTAGCTCATAAAATAATTTATACATATATTAAATACATATAAATGGATTAATTGGATGAAAAATTCATCCCTATTCACATTACATGTGATAGGAATCATAACCCAATCCATATCATGCTTAAAACAACATCAAAATTTCACTAAAACATATCTGTCTTGAATTGCCAAAGATATTTCTACTCAAATATTTACAAAGAAATAAATACATATATAAATGGAAATATATCTGAATATAATTTCCAACAAAACTTGAATAATCTCAAAAATCCACTTGTAGCTCAAGTTATAGCCATTTTACTAGACCCTACTATTTGAGATCCCAAAACTACCCTTTGACCAGTCAACTTGTTTGGACCTCAAAACACCATGAAACTACATGAAATTGTCCTAAAACCTCAATGGAAATCAAGAAAAACTCCCATACATCATGCACCATCAATGTTTCGTACTACTTCTTTGTACCATCTTGTCATAAAACCTTCTTCTCCATAAAATTCTATTTTTAGATGGGGCACACTCATCACCACGACCTCAAGCATACATTTATAGAAAGAATGAGGATTCCTATACAAAATCCAATCATTAATTTTTATGAAACAATAAAAATGGATCAGTATACTTCACTTTCTAGAAGATTCTCCTAGATAGGGTTTAACTAGGGTTTTAGACCACATTACCTTCTTAACATTCGTTCATAAAAACCTGAGGATCAACTGACCTCATTATTTTTAGGAAACCTTCTTGAATCACCATAGAAAATTCCATGAAATCTAAAAGGTCCCATGCAAAGCACATTGTTCTACAACGGGCATCGAAGATTAACTTCAAGCTGGAATTTGACTTGATTTTCACCATGTCTCACAAAATCAGTCATATCGACAAAATACACATCATGGGCACCTATAAATTTTTTTAGAGCACTATGACTCATCCCTATAAAATCTTAAATCATAATAATATCAATGACATAACTCAATATCTCCAATCACTAACACTTACTTATCTTTGCATGTTAGATCCTCACTGTAGAAGTTGGGTCAACTAAAATAATGTAATAATTAAACAAGAAACCTCTAAAAATGACCCAAAAATACATCATATTCCATGATACACCTGAATTCATCCTTCCATGTTCTCATATGCTCCAGCCACTATGTGACACCTCCAAGCAATCATACATACTCCCAATGAACACCTATAACCAAGTTATCGACTTGTACCTATACTATACCACTACTGTGAGTGCTCAATAATCCTCAAAGCTTGTTTATCCATCATGTCAAAATTCTTCCCAAGCATCCAGAAGCTCATACGGTCATTTTGCATCTCCTAGGCCCCTATATAGGCTTGCTAGAGAAAACACACCTCATCGAATCTCATTGTAACAACTGATATACATCTAAACCAGTATGCTAGCATCATATAAAACATCATAAAATCATCATACAACATTCAATTTTTCATTAATGTGTTTTTTATTAATGAAAACACATATTAGGACACCATGCCAACAATCTCCCCCTTTGTCATTGATGGAAAACACCTTGAACTTCTCCCCCTTTTTACATTAATGACAAAGGAATACATGTAGCTTACCTTATTCACCTATCTCAACTTCATAGCATCATGTTTTGGTTAGAAACATCAACCAAAGGTCTCGATGTGACACCATCTCTTGATTTATTCTCAAAATTTGATTCTTGCCTTCATTTTAGGCATGCAAACACCAAGCTCCCCTTGGAAAAAATATCTCCAGCATCTTTACCCCTATTTTTCCTTCATATAACTCTATAGCAGACCTATGACTAATCCTTAACATGCCAAAAATGTCATAAATCATCATGACTAAGCATCATACTTTCATTCTCGACCAATGCCCACCTTTTCTAGGCCTAGTTTTAGCATTGCCATGCTCACTCTTAATCTTCATACCATACCCGACATTAATAGCCTTGAACAATCCTTTTAGTACATTTCTTATCAATTTTTACAAGCCATAGAACATAAAAATCATGCAAATACTTTCTTCAAATACTCCCCATGGACTTAATATAGCTATCTCTATCCCATAAGCACAAAAATGAGAGACTCACCTTGAGTTCTTGGCATGGAATCACCTTGAACAAAATTTTCAAGGTCCGAAACACTTTTCTCTATCTTCATAGTCATGTTTACTCGAGATTAGAATTTTTATCCAAAAAAGATAAATTTCAAGAACATACCTCATATGGACTAAGGAACATCATTACACCTTTTAGAAGCACTCTCAATCACTCCCACATCTGTAGTAGGCTCATACACACCTATTTTCACCGAGAAACATTTATACACCCGTAGGAATAATATCTCGAATCAATGTAACACAATACCAATCTATTTTGGTTCTATCCTTTACATATTGACTTAATCATGACTAATTCTCAAGTCAAGAGACCATTTTTCACATTTTCATAATCTAGATGGACCTTGAAGGGTAGTGAAAACATTGAAACACATCATATATACTCCATTATAGCTTCTTGGGACACCTACGGACCTAAAATACAATATCACCCTACCTCTTATATGGGTTATGCTTATAACTAACTAGTGTCACTCAAGGATCACTCTAAAAATCATTTTCCAAGACATCATGACTTTAAACCACTTTAATGCAAGGATTTATCATCGTCTCAACATCTCGACTTCATAAAAATACAAGAACCAATGCACATACCTCTACCTTTCATTATTTAATAACAATCATAGTCATGATTCATTTCATACATACTTTCACCGCAGATAATCATAACATTTGCCTATGTGTTTACTCAAGACACTCGAGGATGGTTAGATTGACTCATCTAATAAATTTTTTCCTTGATCATTTCAGCTATAGTCACAATACTCAAAAAGACCATTCTTTCAAGAAATTACAGGATACTAGCTTAAACACGGACCTTTGACTTGTCTTTTTAATAATAAACAAACATCACGATACCTTCATCACATAAATTTTTATTCCAAGACACATGGAGATACTTATTCAAGAACATGGAGAACCTTATGACTGTATGTAAGAAAAATTATTCTAGCCTCTCCTTCAAATCCTTTTAGTCATTGAGAAAAAAGCTCTAGGAATCACAACATTATTAAAACGTGTGTCACTCGTGTTGTCATTGATGTCAAGTTCAATGATGTCAAAGTGGTCAAGGTGATGTAGGTATGTTAACTATGTGATCTAGGTATGTTGGCTATGTGATCTAGGTATATTGGCTAGGTGTTCTAGGTGTGTTGGCTAGGTGACATAGGTATGTTGGCCGGGTGACCTAGGAATCTCTCAAATGTGGTATGAAGGTCAAACATGTCCACTTGGTCCAGTCATGAAATGTATGGGTCAAGTCAATTCATTCCATTCTCGTATCAAATTGATGCCTTCTAGGTGCATGTGAGTCATGTAAGTCTCTATGGTGCAAAGTGAAGTAGTGAAATCCTTTGAGAATGAGTATATTGGTGAATTAACTCATTCTAAGGCTCAGAAAGTCAAGAAATAGGTTTTTGATACTTCTAACAAAAATTACTATTGGGTAACCTGAATGTTCTTTCTTGCAAATAAGATTGGTCGAGCTTCACAGAAAACATATGGCTAACAAACACTTGCGATGTGTAGAGGGATGTCTTGTAATGCTCCATGTCAAATTTAATTAGATTATTTAATGGGGATTTTTGAGTTAATCAAGTTTTTCTAAAACAACCTTCTTGGAAAATGCAGTTTGAGGCCTCTACCTTCTTAGGTGTCAAGAAAAAATATAGTTTCATCTTCAGCTTAAATCATAGATGGAATTTTGATAGTCGATTCCAAGCCTAAGCTAGTGCAAAAATATTAAGTTATTTGGACATGTTATTGAAAAGATATGAGCATTTTTAAAGAGGTTATTTTTCTTCCTAACATGTGTCCTTAGTAGCCAAGGTCAAATCTAGCTATTATGATATTTAATTAATTCTTTGAGGGCTAACATGTACTTTAGGCATCTCCTCATGTCATGATGATGACTAGAAAAGGGGATAAGGTGAGTCCTTCAAGTGAATTCTCCGAAACCATAGAAAAATAGTTTTCTCTCACTCTCAAGTAAACTAGTACATTTTTGCTTACAATCCAATAGTTATAAAATAGTTTTAATAAGAACTTAAACCTTCTCCATAGTTTTATAACAAGATGTGTGACAAGTGGAAATGGTTGATAGGTGAAGTGTAAGATATGAACTTAATCCTTCTACGTTGTCTTGGAAAAGAGACATGCAATATTTCTTTAGTCTTCATGGAATCACTATTTTAAGTTGTTCTCTTCAATATCATATGCCTAATTATCATTGTCATTATGAATAGTGATTAGAGAAACTCTATAAATCATTGGTATAAACCTTTTGGGCATAAGAAGGTGTTTGTTGGTCAATCTAGTTTGTGAAAGAGGTCTTTGGAAACAAGTACTTAGAGAAACAATGGGAAGCATATGGAAATGATGATCCAATGTGGTCTATCTAACTTTAAGGTGGTGCAAGACTATCATGATGAATAGTGACATGCTTCAACAACATTGACAAGTCATAAAAAGTGAACGACCAAGATTGAAATGTTCTTAAAATAAGCCTTATTTTTCTTTACCGCTTAAGAACTCAAAATATTCATCACTAGGTGTATATGAAGGATCCTCAAGGATGAATTTTGTATGGAGAAGGTGGATAATGGTGTCATAAGGCCACAAAATCTTAAAGTTTAAAATTTCATCGAATAATGAGGAAGAAATCATCATTTTGAAGCTCTCGGAATGACAAATCCCATAACCCCGATATAGGGTTTCTTGAAAATATTCTTGATAGAATTTTTTTTTAACCATTCCAAATTCAATATTTTTTGTGGATAGGTCTCACAGCACAACAACCTGTGATGAAGTAGTTTGAGACATTTTCATCAAATATAGAGTAATAATTTGATGAGTGTGTTTCTCAAAAACCATCTTAAATAATTGTACATGTGTTTTGAATCTTCTAGATGTAAATTATTGATGATTAAATCTTTTAAATGTCAAGAAATATCCATGGTTAACAAGAATGAGCTCCTCCTTGGTTGAAAAACAAATGCTCAAGATAGGGACCTTGGGATGGAATCTACAAGCAATGAGCAATATGTGTAGTATTGTTATTAATGAAAAATTCATGTTGTTAAGAAACTAGCAACAGTTCGCAAAGATTACAACATCCAAGGAACAAGGTTGAGTGTGTTCATTTGACTTCAATAAAGACATGAATCGATTCAACTTGCAAGAATAGTGTTTGAAAAACATCCATTTCAAAGACAATACCAAAACCATGATGTGTTAACAAGTATGTAAATGATGTTTGAGCTTCCTCGAAAAAATACAAGATTTTGGTTGATATCAAAGTTGGAATCATTAGAGAAGTATTTCTAGAAATATAAAATCAGATATAATGAAAATGCACCAAGAAGGAGGCATAGTGTTTTGAGGTTTATTCTTTCATCAATTGTCTCTTGAGTTCTCAAATAGATGAAAGGTCATAATTCTCATATTTAGTTTGAAATGTTGAGAGAGAAGTTGATAGTTTGGGAGAACTTAGGTTGATGGTTGAAATTCTTCAAGTGAATTCTAGAAGTAGTGATAGAGTATGACGTAGAAAACTGATTTGAAAGGTAAAATTCAGAACCAAAGGATTGAAGCTAAAGAGACAATATTGAAAAAAAGGAAGTTCAAATTCTTGAGATAATTGAGTGTGAATATAGATATGGTTCTTGTTTTTGAGTTTGGTATTGTTTTTACAAGCTCAAAAATTCAAATGATCCTAATGAATTGAGAAGGAAGTTAGGAAATGAAGATTTTTTGTGTAAGGTGAAAGGTCAAGTGCATGGAGTACAAAAAATGGTAATGGTTTATTCTTGGGTATGTAGATGAAAACCCCTTTTCTCTTTTGTTGAAGAAAACTTTGCTTTGCAAAGCAAAACCCCTTGGGCATAACCCAAAAACCCGGAATTTTCTTCTAGGTTTGTAGCTAGTTATTGTGGATTGTAGAAAATGAAGTCTCTATAATGAAAAATTGATGAAGGAGAATAGTCTTACTGTTTTGTAGTTGAATGCCATTGAGCTCTTGTTTGTATCTTGTAAAATTTTGATAAGGATCAAGGTTTTGTACTCTGTTCTAAATATCAATAAAGAAAAGATCTAATTTTTCATGTATGCATGTCATAATAGACTATATGAAATGATGATCAATCACCTGTATATATGATTCTTAGATTTTATATTCATTTTTTTAAGAAGAAAAGAATTTTTTTACCACAGGACTGATTCACTCCCTCTTAAACCTTGTCAATTCTAACAATTGGTATTAGAGCATGCCCTTGGGAGAAAATTTAACAAGATAGAGGGAGATATTTAGTGACAAGGATGAGAGATATTTATCGATAAGGTAGGGAGTAGACTTCTATAAGTACAACTGGAGAAATTTTGTGTATATCTCATGAGGAAATTATCAAGTGTGTGTAGATTCAACTCAAGGAAGCTCTAGCTGAGAAAGAATAACTAAAGAAAGATAATGAAGAACTGAATAAAGAGAATGAAGAACTGAAGAAAGAGTTAAGCATCATGACAAGTAAGGTATCATCTTTTCAAGAGAGCTCAAAAAAATTGTATAAGATGTTAGGAAAAAAATGCATATGGTGAAATAACAGGACTAGGTTTCATAGAAGATTCATACAGTTTAGATAATAAAGGTGAATCAAGTCATGAATCAAATGGAAACAGTCAATCAAGAAATTTTTATAGTAAAATTCCTTTACTTCAATGAAAATCATCTATTAGGAAGCCAAATGCATACAAGAATGCTTATTTTCATGTTAACTACTACAAGTGTGGTGCTTATGGAGATAGGGCTAGTATATGTAGTCTTGAGGTTGAAAAGATAGAATATTGCAAAGAGAAGATTCAAGAACATCAATCTAGGAGACAAACGAAGAGAAGAAAAAATTGGACAAATATATGGAGTTGAGTGTTATCACTTTGTCATGAGAAGGGACATCTGAAAAGTACTACAAAAATGAGCCATCAAACACAAGAAGGTATGTAAGCAAATTCAATGGCTATTGTTATGCTTGTAATGAATTTGGACACATGGATTTTGAGTGTAAAGGAAGGCAGGTTGAATGCTTTAGGTTCCACAAGGTTGGGCACATTGCAAGGTTCTATGATGTAGGTCAATGAAGAAAGAGTTTCAAAAACTAAAGCATCAAACTCAGACATACAAGAAGAAGGGAGAAGCTAGTCAAGGTGCTAAAGAGGATTCCAAGAGTGTGACTGATCAAAAGAAAGAGTCTGCTTTGTGACAAATGAAAAACCATAGAATTATGAACTAGTCAAGAAGCAAAAAGAGAGCATGAGACCTTATTAGGTCTCTCATCAAGATCCTCCCTAGTATTTAAGTGAAAATGAAGCCTTGGAGTGAGGGGGGATGTCATTTTCAATTTAGTGTCTTCTCCATGATGTAAGGTATGTTTCTGAGGATCAAATAGTTAGTCTTGATAGGAAGGTCAAAGTCTCTTGTGTTTTTTCTCTTCAAAGCATAAAAGTATGTATTGTGTAAGTCGCATGAGATATGAGTTATGACTTGATGCATATCAAGAATCTTGGTGATATGTGAAGATTCCCTTTAAGTAAAGTAATGTAATCTATTGCGAGCCAATAATTTCTAGGATCTGTGATGTTTCAATGAGTTCCCTCAATCTATGTCTTGTATATTTATATCAAAATTTCTATAATGGAATATGCTATTATGTTCATGAGTCTCATCATCATGTCAAAAGAATAAAATAAGTGTTCTTGAACTTATAAATGTATCTTCGAGTCCCTATGTCATAATCTTGACAAAATTGAGTTTGTAGGAACACTTTGAAGCTTATGAGTTTCTTATTTGTGTCTCTTAAATCCATCCATGAGTATTAGTGGCAGTATTCTGATTTCTTACCTCTGTGATGTCATGTAAAGTCAAGGCTCTATATCATGCATATAAATGTGGTCTCAATTAATCATCATGTCATGTATTGGTCATGAATTTTTCATTTTTGTGCACTTCAGAGTCTCCAAAATTTCTTCTTTGATCTTAGTGTGTGATGCGTCTTTCAGGAACATTCATTCTTCAAAAGAGGTTATGTATTGTCACTCCAAAAATATGAGCATATGTCTAAGATGAATGGTCTCGTATGTTGATTTGTGAGACATTCGTGATCTATATTTTTATTTTCAAAGGATGAAGAATGGGATAAGTGTGTATAACAGTCCTCAATATGTATGAAGATTTGGGGTTTCTTTAAAGTTGTAAAATCATCTAGAGTCACTTTGTGTACTGTTCATCTCAAAAAGATATCATTGTCTGCAGTATGAGTTGTCTAAACATTTGGGTTTAAGAGGTCATTGATTTTTAGGCCATGATCTCCTATGAGTATGAACCTTATTGAAAGGAGTTAATTCTGCTTTGGTAATCATTATTATGATCTTCATTTTCTCAAAATTTGTGTCTATCACATTGGTCAAAGAAATCCAAGGTCTATGAATTTGTAATGCCGCATTTTGATTCAAGAAAGTCGACATAAGATTAATTGTGTCAAAATCACATCAAAATAAGTCTTTGGTTTCCTTAATGAGTTTTCAAATTTGTATATGTCTCAATGAAATAATGGTTTGAAATTGTATCAAGTTAAGACTAAAAATTCAAATACATTGAAGTGAATCAAAAGGTTAGTATGTAGCTTTTTCATGTCCTCAAGTTTTTGTACCACCGATCCTAGGTCCTCAAAGTCTGTATTAGCTCTCGGTGATTCCTTAGGTTGACCTCCTATACTATGTATCACTTCTCTTTAATATTAGCATGCTTTGAAATTACGTTCAAGTAGGTCTATGGGTGTAAGTATGCTTGTGTCACAATCATTCATGTCGAAAGTCATGTAATCCTCTAGGGTATCATGAAGCCTAGAAAATACTACACATTACAGTATAGTTAATGACTCTATCTCATTATTGAAAGTTTGAGAACTCTTGTGGAGGAAGATATAGTGTTTTTTTCTCATCAAAAGACTAATTCAAAAAGCTAAATTCATAGTGGAGAACTAAAACTCCTTGAGCGATTGTAATCGGAGTTCATAGGCATGGGAAGTTTCTTTTGAGTTGCAAAAAAAAGGACCTCTCAAGAAAAATTCTTAGGAATCACTGTATAACAAGGGATTTTAGGAAATGTTTCATTATAATACCTATAGTCGAGTCCATGAATGCTTGAAATTGCTAAGTTACGGTATGGTGAAAGCCTATATCAACTTTAACAAGTATGGATGAATTAAAATATATTTTAAAGACTTACATACCGTATGAAAAGTGTCAAGGAGGTGTATGAAGCTGGTGGAGGAGTTCTAAATAGTTTTCAATATTATAAATCTTTGTTTTTAGTGAAAATTAGTTGTATTTGTAAGCCAATACAATGATACGGGTTACTTTCCTAAATTTTGGTCATTATGATTGACATATGATGTTACGAGGTAAAGCGGAAAATGGAAATTTGATGAATTATCAAATGTTAAAGTAACTTGACAAGTTATTTCTCGAGTGTTGGGTGTGTATGCTCTGGGATGAGAAACAAAAATACATATCTCAATAGCTTTCTCAGGTGTAAAAGGACTTGTATGACATGAAGAAGACCTTCCCTTTGCAAAATCATGCTATAAGAGGTAAAATCATATCTCAAGACCATGTAGAGTATGAAGTATGAAAAGTGTAAAAGCAAGAAGGTTACAAGCATGGAAGGGTTTTTATCATTCTTCATGATGATCATAATATGTGAAACAACATATGAATGTTGGTCCGAGACTATGGCTCAATTAGACGAGTATGATCATGAACATTACGCTATGTTTAGAAGTCGGTAATTACAAGAAATAGTAAAATTCATCAAGAGTATGTAAGCTTCATAAGTTCATTTAGTTTTGATCATTTTGATAATGTTCCCTATGCTTGGTATGAGAAAATAAGAGCCTATAAGACCTTACTATGCAGGGTGATAGTCAATACAAACTTGAAAGTCATTATAGGAGCAATGTGTGATGAGAATGCAAGAAAACAATGAAATCAAATTGTAGAAGCCTATTGGAGCAGGGGGAAGTTGTATGTCTCTTGACTCAAATAGGTAAGGTGCTTGAAAGGCTTATATGTAAGATTAGATGGAGCTCATAAGTATGATGGACATGTTGTAGGATCTTTATTCAAAAAGGTTATATGGGCATGCAAAAGAAATCAAAATGAATGAGAAAGTTATTTAGAGACTGTGATGAAGGATGTTGTGTCATTTTAAGGGCATTTATATAAGGTAAGAGCACAAATTTTTACTTTCAGTTACATTTTGGTACTACAAACCCAGGGGGAGTCATAAGGTGAATTATCGAGATAAGGTTGAGCTTTTATTGATGATCAAAAATGGCTAAAAATGCACTAAAGTTGGTGTTAAGGGAAAAGTTGTTCTTAGGATAGTTATGATGGTGTTTAAGGTCAAGTGATGCCAAACATGGATGAAGGAAAAATTATTGATAGCATCATCTCGGGGAGAGCCTAGTTGAAATTCATTTATAATGGAACACATGCCTAAGGGGAGCTCTTCTCATGTAAGTAGTCTCCATTCACATTACTTGTGTCACTTGTCTCCATGTCAAGTCCATCGATATCTTTGTCATACATTTCAAAGGGGAGAAGTGTAACAAGAAACATATAAATGAGGGTAATTAGAGTGTGTGTGCCATCAATATTTCTAGGTATTTGTCATCAATGACAAAAGGGGAGTTAGTTGAAACATGTGTCACTTGTGTTGTCATTGATGTCAAGTTCATTGATGTCACAATTGTATAGGTTATCTAGGCATGTTGGCTAAGTGATCTAGGTATGTTGGCTAGGTGATCTAGGTATGTTGGCTAGGTGACCTAGGAATCTCTCAAAGGTGGTATGGAGGTCAAACATATCCACTTTTCACATTCATGAAGTGTATGGGTCAAGTCAATTTATTTCATGCTAAGTCAAATTGATGCCTTCTAGGTGTATGTGAGTCATATGAGTCTCGTGGTACAAAGTGAAGTAGAAAAATGTTTGGATAATGTTTATATCAAGTGAACTAACTCATTCTAAAGATCATAAAGTCATGAAATAGGTTTTTCCTACTTCTAGAAAAAATATCCATTAGGGAACCAATCTGTTCTTGCTTACAAATGAGATTAGTTAGAGATTCACAAGAAAACCTATACCTAAAAAACACTTGGTATGTTTAGAGAGATGTATTGCAATGCTCCATGTCAAATTTGATCAAATTCTGTAATGAAAATTTTTGAGTTATTCAAGTTTTTCTAAACCATCCTTCTTGGAAAATGTAGTTTGATGCCACTAGCTTCGTATGTGTCAATAAAAATATAGTTTCATATTAAGATAAATCATAGAAGTAATTTTAATAGTGGATTCCAAGCTTTGAGCTAGTGAAAAAAGTTTCAAGTTATTTGGACATGTTTTTGAAAATATATGAGCATTTTTCGAGAGGGTTATTTTTATTCTGGCATGTGTCTTGAGAAGTCAAGGTAAAATTTAGTTGTTATGCTATTCAATTAATTCTTTTAGGAATAACAGTACTTTAGGAATATCCTCATGCTACGATGATGACCGAAAAAAAATGGGACAAGGTGAGTACTTGGTGATTGCTCCGAAACCATAGAACATCAAGTTTTCTCTCACTCTCAAGTAAACTAGTACATTTTTGCTTACAATCCAATAGTTATAAAATAGTTTTAATAAGAGCTTAAAACTTCTCCATTGTTTTCTAACAAGATGTGTGACAAGTGGAAATGGATGATAGGTTAAGTGTAAGACGTGAACTCAATCCTTCTATGATGTCCTTGAAAGGAGTCATGAAATCTTACTTCAATCTTCATGGAATCATTGTTCTAAGTTATCCTCTTCAATATCATACTGCTAATCATCATTTTCATTATGAATAATGATTAGAGAAACTCTATACATCACTTGTATAAACCTTTTGGGCATAAGAAGGTTTTTGTTTGTCAATCTAGTTTGTGACAGAGGTCTTTGGAAACAAGTACTCAGAGCAACAATGGTAAGCCTATAGAAATGATGATCCAATGTGGTCTATCTAACTTCAATGTAGTCCAAGACTATCGTGAAGAATAGTGGTATGCTTAAAATCCATTGAAAATTCCTAAAAAGTGAAGGACCAAGATTACGGTGTTCTTAAAATTAGGCTTACTATTCTTTACTAGTCAAGAACTCTAAAAATATTCATCACTTTGGGTGTATATGAAGTATCCTCAAGGATGACTGATGTCCTGAGAAGGTGTAGAATGGTGTCACAAGGCCAAAGAAGATTAAATTTTCAAATTCAATCGAATAATGAGGAAGAAATTGTCATTTTGAAGCTATCAAGCATGACAGTCCCCATAACCTAATATAGGGGTTCTCGAAGAGATATTTGATCAAATATGTGTTTTTAAGCTTTCAATATTTGATATTTTTAAGAGTTTTTGCACGCACTGAGCACAACGACCGTCATGGATAATTTTTAGAAGTTTTCATCTAGTATAGAGGAAGGATTTGATGACCGTGTTTCTAAAACACCGTCTCGAGATAATTTTATAGGTGATTAGAAACTTCTACATGAAAATTATTTATTATTAGAGCTTGTAAATGTCAAGAAATCTCCATGGTTAACAGGAATGATCTCCTCCTTGGTTGAAAAACAAATTCTTCAAGACAAGGACCATGGGATGGAATATACAAGCACTTTGTGGAATATGTGCAATATTGTTCTTAATGCAAAACTAATTTTGTTAAGCAACGAGCAACAATTTGTAAATATTACAACATCTAGGAACAAGGCTGAGTGTGTTCATTTGAATTCAATAAAGACATAAATCAATTCAACTGGTAGGAATATTGTGTGACATACATCCATTCCAAAGATAAGACCAAAACCATGATGTGTTAACAAGTATGCATATGATGTTTGATCTTACTTAGAAAACTAAGATATTTTGGTTGAAATCAAAGTTGGAATAATTAGAGAAGTATTGATAGAAATATAAAATTAGATATAATGAAAATGCAACAAGAAGGAGGTAGATAGATTGAGGTTGTGTCTTTCATTAATTATCTCTTGAGTTATTAAAGAGATGAAAGGGCATAAGTCTAATATGTATTTTGAAGTGTTGAGAGATAATTTGAAAGGTTGGGAGAACTTAGGTTGATGGTCGAACTTCTTCAAGTGAATTCTAGAAGTAGTGATAGAGTATAATGTAAAAGACTGATTTACAAGATAAAATTTAGAACCAAAGGATTGAAGTCTGAAGAGACAATATTGAATAAAGAGGCAGTTTAAATTCTTGAGATAGTTGAGTGTGAAAATATATGTGTTTCTTATTTTTTGATGTAGTATTGTTTGTAGAACTCTCAAAAAGTCTAACAATTAGATTTTGTGGAAGTCAAAAATTCAGATGATCGTAATGAATTGAGAAGGAAGTTACCAAATGAAAATTTTTGTGTAAGGTGAAAGTTCAAGTGGATGGAGTACAAAAAAGAGGAATGGTTTAGTCTTGGATATGTAAATGAAAACCCCATTTTCTCTTTTGTTGAATAAAACATTGCTGCAAAACAAAACCCCTTAGGCATAGCCCAAAACCCCTGGAAGTTTCTTCTAGGTTTGTAGATGGTTGTTGTGCATTATAGAAACTTAAGTCTCTATAATGATAAACTGATGAAAGAGATTAGTTTTACTTTTTGTAGTTGAATTCTATTGATCTCTTGTTTGTAGCTTGTAAAATTTTGATAAGGATCAAGGTTTTGTACTCTGTTCTAAATATCAATAAAGAAAAGATGTAATTTTTCATGTATGCATGTCATAATAGACTATATGAAATGATGATCAATCACTTGTATATATGATTCTTAGATTTTATGTTCATTTTTAAAGAAGAAAAGATTTTTTTTTACCACAGAGTGATTCACTCCCCTCTTAAACCTTGTCAATTCTAACAATTGGAATTAGAGCAAGCCCTTGGGAGAATATTTAACAAGATAGAGGGAGATATTTAGTGATAAGGATGAGAGATTTTTATCGAGATAAGACAGGAATATACTTCTATAAGTACAACTGGATAAATTTTGTGTATCTCAGAAATTATCAAGTGTGTGTAGATTCAACTCAAGGAAGCTCTAGCTGAGAAAGAATAGCTAAAGAAAGATAACGAAGAACTGAATAAAGAGAATGAAGAATCAAGGAGTTAAGCATAATGACAAGTAAGGTATCATATTTTCAAAAGAGCTCAAAATTTTTTATAAGATGTTAGGAACACAAAATGCATATTGTGAAATAACAGGACTAGATTTCATAAAATATTCATACGGTTAGAGAATAAAGGTGAATCAAGTCATGAATCAAATGGAAAAGGTCAATCAAGCAATTGTTATAGTACAATGCCTTCACTTCATGGAAAATCATCTGTTAGGCATCCAAATGTATATAGGCATGTCGATTTTCATAGTAATTACTACAATTGTTGTGCTTATGGACATAGGCCTAGTATGTGTAGTCCTAAGGTTGAAAAGATAGAATATTGCAAAGAGAAGATTCAAGAACATCAATCTAGGAGACAAAAGGAAGAGAAAAATTTGGACAAAGATATGGAGCTGATTTTTATCACTGTCATGAGAAGGGACATAAGTATTACACAAATGAGCCATCAAACACAAGAAGGTATGTAAGAAAATTCAATGGCTATTGTTATGCTTGTAATGAATTTGGACATAGGGATTTTGAGTGCAAATGAAGTCAGGTTGAATGCTTTAAGTTATACAGGGGGTTGGGCACATTACAAGATTATGTGATGTTGTCGATTGAACAAAGAGTTTCAAAACTCAAGTATCAAACTCAGACATACAAGAAGAAGGGAGAAGCTAGTAAAGGTGTTAAAGAGTATTCAAAGAATGTGGCTGATCAAAAGAAAGAGTTTGTTGTGATAAATGAAAAACCATAGAATTATGAACTAGTCAAGAAGCAAAAATAGAGCTTGAGACCTTGTTAGGTCTCTCATCAAGCTCCTCCCTTGTATTTAAGTGAAAATTAATCCTTAGAGTGAGTGGGGGATGTCATTTTCAAGTTAGTGTCTTCTTCATGATGTAAGGTATGTTTTTGAGGCTCAAATAGTTAGTATTGATAGGAAGGTCAAAGTCTCTTGTGTTTTTTCTCTTCAAAGCATAAAAGTCTATATTGTGTAAGTTACCTAAGATATGATTTATGACTTGATGCATATCAATAATCGTGGTGATATGTAAAGTGTCCCTTTAAGTCAAGTAATGTAATCTATTGTAGAGCCAAAATTTTCTAGGATCTGTGATGTTTTAATGATTTCCCTCAATTTGTGTCTTGCATATTTATATCAAAATTTCTATCGGTAATGGAATATGCTAGTATGTTCATGAGTCTCATCATCATGTCATAAGAATAAAATAAGTGTTCTTGAACTTATAAAGGTATCTCAAAGTCCCTATGTCAAAATCTTGACAACATTGAGTGTGTATGAACACTTTGAAGCCTATGAGTTTCTTGTTTGTGTCTCTTAAATCCATCCATGAGTATTAGTGGTAGTATTCTAATTTCTTACCATTGTGATGTCATGTAAAGTTTAGCATCTCGTATCCTGCATATGAATGTGGTCTCAATCAATCATCATGTCATGTATTAGTCATGATTTTGTCATTTTTGTGCACTTTAGAGTCTCTGAGTCTCAAAAATTTCTTCTTTGAGCTTAGTGTGTGATGAGTCTTTTAGGATCATTCATTCTTCAAAAGAGGTTATGTACTCTGAATGCAAAAGTTTGAGAATACGTTTTATATGTATGGTTTGTATATTGAGTTGTGAGACATTTGTGATCTCTATTTTGATATTCAAATGATGAAGAATGGGACAAGGGTGTATAGTAGTCCTCAATATGTATGAATCTTTGGGGCTTATATGAAGTTACAAAATCATCTAAAGTCATTGTCCACCTTTTCATCTAAAAAATATAGCATTGTCTATATGATTTGTCTAAACATTTGGGTATAAGAGGTCATTAGGTTTTGGGTCATGATCTCAATGAGTATGAACCATATTGAAAGGAATTTGTTGTGCTTTGGTAATAATTCTTATGATCTTCATTTTCTCAAAATATATGTCTAGCACATTGGTAAAATAAATGCAAGTTCTATGAATCTATAATACCACGTTTTTGAGTTAGTGAAATTCTTGCTTAAGAGTAATTGTGTCTAAATCACATCGTAATAAGTCTTTGGTTGTCTCAATGAGGTCTAAAAGTTGTATATATCTCAATAAAATTATTTTTTGAGACTTTATGAAGCCAAGACAAAAATTAAAATACATTGGAGTGAATCAAAAGGTTAGTATGTAGCTTTTTCATGTCCTCAAGTGTCTTTACCATTGATCCTAGGTCCTCAAAGTTTGTATTATCTCTGAGTGATTCCATAGGTTGACATCCAATACTTTGGATTAGTTCTCTTCAGTATGATCATGCCTTGAAATTGTGTTCAATTATGTCTTTGGGTGTAAGTGTGCTTGTGTCATAGTCATTTTGTCAAAAGTCATGCAATCCTCTAGGGTATTGTGAAGCCTAGAAAATCCAACACATTACAAAGTATAGTGAATTACTTTGTCTCAGTATTGAAATTTTGAGAACTCTTGTGGGGGTAGATATAGTTTTTTTTTCTCATCAAAATAATAATTCAAAAATCTAAAGTCATAGTGGAGAACTAAAATTGCTTGAGTTTCGTAATCACGAATTCATAGGCATGGGAAGATACTTTTGAGTTGCAAAAAAAGGACCTCGAATAAAAACTCTCAAGGTTCACTTTATAACAAGTGTATTTCAGGAAAAGGTTCATTATAAGACCTATAGTCAAAGTACAAGGAATTCTTGAAGTTGTTAAGTTATAGGTATAGCAAAATACTATGTCAACTTTACTAGGTATGGATGAATTAAAATGTATTTTAAAGATTTACTATGTCAACGGAGATAAATGAAGGTAGTAGATGTGTTATAAATAGTTTTTAATCTTGTAAATATTTGTTTTTAGTGAAAATGAGTTATATTTGAAAGATAATAAAATGCTACAAGGTTACTTTCCTGAATGTTTGTCCTTGTGCTTGAAATATGATGTTCCAAGGAAAACTAGGGAAATGAAAATTTAATGAATTATCAAAGGTTAAAGTAACTTTAAAAGTTCTTTCTCAAGTCTTGGATGTGCATGCTCAGGGTTGAGAAACAAAAATACAAATCTCAGCATCTTGCTAAGGTGGAAAAAGACTTGTATGACATGAAGAATACCTTCCCTTTACAAAATCATGCTACAAGAGGTAAAATCATATCTCAGGACCATGTATAGTATGAAGTATGAAAAGTGCAAATGCAAAAAGGCTATATGTATGGAAAGGTTTATATAATTTTTCATGATGATCATAATATGTGAAACAACATATGAATGTTATTCCAACAATGCGGATTAATTAGAGTACTATGATAATGAACAATACACTATGTTTAGAAGTCAATGATTGCAAGAAATAGTAAAATCCATCAAGGGTATGTAAGCTTCATAAGTTCATTCAGTTTTGAGCATTGTGATAATGTTCCCTATGCTTGGTATGAGAAAACAAGAGCCTATAAGACCTAAATAGGTAGGGTGATAGTCAATACAAACTTGAAAGGAATTAATAGGAGCAATGTGTGATTGAGAATGCAAGAAAACAGTGTAATCAGATTGTAGAAGCCTATTGGAGTAGGGGAAGTTGTATGTCTCTTGACTCAAATAGGTAAGGTGCTTTAAAGGCTTATATGGAAGATTTTAGGGAGATCATAAGTATGATGGTAGTGTTGTAGGCTCTTTATTCAAGAAGGCTATATTGGCATACAAAGAAATAAAAATGAATGAACAAGTTATTCGTAGACTCTGTGATGAAGGATGTTGTGTCATTTCAAGGGCATTTATATAAGGTAAGAGTAAAAATTTTATACTTTCGGTTAGATTTTGATAGTACGAATCTAGGGGAGTCATAAGGTGGAATATCATGATAATCTTGGGCTTTTATTAACTGTCAAAAATGGCTAAAAAAGGCACTAAAGTTGGTGTTCGGGACAAGTTGTTCTTAGGATAGTTATGATGGTGTTTAAGGTTAAGTGATTCCAAACATGGATGAAGGACAAAGTATAGAGAGCATCATCTCGGTGAGGGCCTAGTTGAAATTCATATATGATAGAACACATGCCTAGGGGGATTTCTTCTCATGTAATTAGTCTTCATTCACATTACTTGTGTCACTTGTCTCCATGTCAAGTCTACCGATATCTTTTTCATAAATGTCAAAGGGGGAGAAGTGTGACAAGAAACATGCAAATGATGGTAATCAGAGAGTATGTCTGCCATCAACGTTTTTAGGTAGTTTCCATCAATGAGAAAGGGTGAGTTTGTTGGAAATGTGTGTCACTTATGTTGCCATTGGTGTTAATTTCATTGATGTCACAGTGGTCTAGGTTATCTAGGCATGTTGGCTAGGTGATCTAGGTATGTTGGCTAGGTGATCTAGGTATGTTGGCTAGGTGACCTAGGAGTCTCTAAAAGGTGGTATGAAGGTCAAAAATGTGCACTTGGTCTAGTTAGGAAGTGTATGGGTCAAGTCAAGTCATTCTATGCTAAGTATGATTGATGACTTATAGGTGTATGTGAGTCATGTGAATATATGTGGTGTAAAGAGAAGTAGTGAAATTCTTGGATAATGTGTATATCAAGTGAATTAACTTATTCTAAAGCTTAGAAAGTCAAGAAAAAGGTTTTTGTTACTTCTAGCAAAAATTTCTATTAGGGAATCTAGTTGTTCTTTCTTGAAAATTATATTGATAAGTGATTCACAGGAAAACCTATGGCTAACAAACACTTTGGATGTGTAGAGGGATGTCTTGCAATGCTCCATTAAAAATTTCATCGATTGTATAATGGGAATTTTTGAGTTATTCAAATTTTTCTAAAATAGCCTTATTGGAAAATGTAGTTTGAGGCCTCTAGCTTCTTAGGTGTCAAGAAAAATATAGTGTCATCTTCAGATAAATAATAGAAGTAATTTTGATATTGGATTCCAAGCCCGAGCTATTGTAAAAATACTCAAGTTATTTGGATATGTTTTTGAAAAAATATGATCATTTTTCATAGAGGTTATTTTTCTTCCTAGTATGTGTCCTAAGCAATCAAGGTCAAATTAATTTGTTATGCTATTGAATTAATTCTTTAAGGACTAAAAGTACTTTAGGAAACTCATCATTCTATGATGATGACCAAGACAAGGGACAAGGTGATTGCTCCGAAACCATAGAACAACAAGTTTTCTCTCACTCTCAAGTCAACGGTACATGATTTTCTTACAATCCAAAAGTGATAAAATAGTTGTAATAATATCTTAAACCTTCTATAAATTTTTATAACAAGATGTATGACAAGTGGAAATTGCTGATAGGTGAAGTGTAAGACATGAACTCAATCCTTTTATGCTATCCTAGAAAGGGGTCATGAAATATTTCTTCATTCTTCCCGGAATCATTATTCTAAGTTGTTATCTTCAATACCATACTCCTAATCATCATTTTCATTATGAATAGATATTATAGAAACTTTATACAAATTGGTATAAACCTTTTAGGCATAAGAAGGTATTGGTTTGTCAATCTAGTCTATGACAAAGGTCTTTAGAAACAAGTACTTAGAGGAACAATGGGAAGTCTATGAAATGATGATTCAATGTGGTCTATATGACTTCAAGGTGGTCCAAGACTATCATGAAGAATAATTGTGTGCTTCAAAGGCATTGAAAAGTCATAAAAAGTGAAGGACCAAGATTGAAATGTTCTCAAAATGTGGCTTATTGTTCTTTACCAGTCAAGAACCCTAAAAATATTCATCATTGGGTGTATATGAAGGATCCTCAAGGATGAATGATGTATGGAGAATGTGGAGAATGGTGTCATAAGGCCACAAAATCTTAAAGTTTCAAATTTCATTAAATAATGAGGAATAAATTATCATTTTGAAGATTTCACACATGTCAGTCCCCATAACCCTAATCTAGGGTTTCTCGAAGAGATTTTTGATTGAATATGTATTTTTAACCGTTCAAAATTTGATATTTTTTGTGGAGAGGTTTTCACAGGAACAAATACCATGATGGATAAGTTTTATATGTTTTCATCAAGTATAGAGGAAGAATTTTATCATTGTGTTTTATAAAAATTGTCATAGATAACTACAAAGGTGATTAGAATCTTCTACATGCAAATTATTGATGATTAAAGCTTGTAAATGTCAAGAAATATCCATGATTAACTGGAATGATCTCCTCCTTGGCTGAAAAAAATGCTTTAATACATAGACCATTGGATGGAATCTATAAGAATTGTGAAATATGTGCAGACTATTCTTAATGTAAAATTTATGTTGTTAAGTAACTAGCAATAGTTTTCAAAGATTACAACATCCAAAGAACAAGGTTGAGTGTGTTCATTTGACTTAAATAAAGAAATGAATCAATTTAAATAGTAGTAATAGTGTGTTATAGACATCCATTTCAAAGACAAGAATAAAATCATGATGGTTTAACAAGTATATATATGATGTTTGAGCTTCCTCGAGAAAACTAAGAGATTTTGGTTAACATCAAAGTTGGAATCATTAGAGAAGTATTGTTAAAAATATAAAATTAGATATAATGAAAATGCTACAAGAAGGAGGCGTAGAGTTTGAAGTTTTATCTTTCATCAATTGTCTCTTGAGTTGTTAAAGAGATGAAAGGTCATAAGTCTCATCTTTAGTTCAAAGTATAGAGAGAGAAGTTGAAAGGTTGGTAGAACTTAGGTTGATGGTAAAAATTCTTCAAGTGAATTCTAGAAGTAGTGATAGAGTATGATGTATAAGACTGATTTGAAAGGTAAAATTCAGAACCAGAGGATTGAAGTTGAAGAGACAATATTGAACATAAAGGAAGTTCAAATTATTTAGATAGTTGAGTGTGAATATAGATTTGGTTCTTATTTTTGAGTTTGGTATTGTTTGTAGAAGCTCAAAAATCATAACAGATTACATTTTGCGGAATTCAAACAGTCATATGATCCTAATGAATTGAGAAGGAAGATATGAAATTAATAGTTTTGTGTAAGGTGAAAGGTCAAGTGGATGGTGTAGAAAAAAGGGGAATGGTTTAGTCTTGGATATGTAGATGAAAACCCCCTTTTATCTTCTATTGAAGAAAACATTTCTACAAAGCAAAACCCCTAGAAGTTTCTTCTAGGTTTGTAGCTGGTTACTGTGGATTATAGAAAATGAAGTCTCTATAATGACAAATTGATGAAGGAGATTAGTTTTACTATTTTGTAGCTGCATGTTATTTATTTTTATTGTTTTGTAGTTGAATGTTATTGAGATCTTGTTTGGATATTGTAAACTTTTGATAAGGATCAAGGTTTTGCACTTTGTTCGCATATCAATAAAGAATATCTATAAGTTTTTCATGTATGCATGTCATAATAGACTATATCAAATGATGATCAAGCACTTATATATGTGATTCATAGATTATATGTTCATTGTTTTAAGAAGAAAAGAAAAATTTTATTACAAGACTTATTCATCCCCTCTTAGTTATTGTTAATTCTAACAAGCATGCACTGTGAATAACATTGTTAAGATCTCATTCCACCTTCATAATCACTCAAACACCTATATAAAACTATTGATAGGATGAAGAACATAATTTCTCTCATTTTATTTGTCATCATATTCATTCATGGTCCTCTAAGAACACATACATGGGCATGAGAGATATTAAACCATGTCATAGTACCAACTCCTAAGCAAAGAAGAATCATTCACCACTGAAAGAATCATGATAACTTTCATCCCTGATAAGACCATGATGTACTCTACCACTAAAGCTCTTAATTTAGACATAACTCAACTTTTTCCCACTGTGAGCACACTTCAAATAGTTTTTATAACCTTGAAGAACCCTCATGACCTAAACATTTCATCCTCCTCGACTCCGTAGGTTAGCATTTGTGACATTTTTCCTTCTTAGGATACCTATAGCACACACTAATCATACATTACTCGATGTTTTGAATTAATATTCCAAATGAACACATGTCATCTTGAAGGTTCTATCCTTGAGAAAGAACAAAATATATCAGCTTGGCATACCAACCATGGTTAGATTACTTCATCTAGCTAGAATAGAGTTTCAAAGGTCTCTCATTTTGAGCACATACTAATTATTTCAACCATCAACCGAGTCTAGAAAAAGCTTATAAAATCATTAGACTGTCCTTTTTCACCCATTTGAATCATAGAAGCTCTGAAGCACCTTTTTTGAGTTCTTACATATCTATAATCCATTGTAAAACATATTTTCACATGAGGGAGGGTTCATGAGATTCTATATTTATTCTTTATACAAAATAATTTTGTATCGTAGAACCTTGTCCTTTGATGGATAACCTTCAAAGTTGAACAATACCCATGCTCTTATTTTCACAAAATTTGAGTTCCAAGAAATTCACTTCACACATATCATGAATTCTCTATTGCATACCTCCACCGACCGTACCTTCTTGTAAACTTGAATAATGACTAAGAAGCAGAATTTGACAAACACTCTGAGACATTTATCACTTTTGAAGCATGAAACCCTTATATATACCTTAAAATGTCATGATAATATTCATCCTTGAAGCTTTCATGGTTAAATAGTGCACGATCACCTTATTACATACTCCATACTTGTTTGAGAGCACAATAATACTCCCTTGACTTAGATAACCTCTATTACACCTTCATAACTTTGCATTGTACATGTAGTCTTCTTGTATTTTGTTCATGTTCCACTGTCATTTCACACATGTAAGATTAACTAGAGACACATTTTGTAATTTGAAGCCACTAAATACCTTAGCTTAGGTTTGTTCAGATCATATACTTTGTAATACACACTTTTTCACCTTATTATGAGATATAGCACTTTTTATGGAAACATGATTACTCATCATGATTAAGTACTTCATGAGCCTTTATGTCTTCTCGACTTTGACTTGAATAGGCCTCCATAGATAGTGAAGACTCAAGAATGCTATTATCCCACAGAATTAAGCTTGATTATTGCATAATAGGTCATCACAGACATTTTATCCACTTCATAATGTATTTAGACACACAACTGACCACCTTAATCTTCTTAAAGCTTCTTTGAGAATCCTGGATCTAAAGAGCTTCACAACACAATTTCCTTCCACTAACATTTGACACATACTTTGATGACACAAAGACTCTAGACCCCATTTGCAAATGTGAGTATAACTTCAATACCTTTACATAACACTAAATATACCATGAATCTTATGACAATAAACTTGGGAATTTCATACATTTTACAATATCGAATGACAATTATTTGAAACCAAACAACCACAAGATATCACTGAAAATTTTCATAACTTGAAGCACTAACTCAGACTTCGAAGACTTTAGAATTTTCTTGACTTAAGATCAAAGTATGATTAACAATAAAAAGATCATCATAACAAACTTATACACTCGAGTGCTACTTATGACATTTCATCACCATTTGGGCTCATAAAAATCAAAAACTCAGGGTACTTATGATCAGTAACACAAGATGATATAGAGCTCTTAATAGATACAAATACACTTATATGATGATGAGACTTATGAACAACCTATAACATCTCCTACAGACATTTTGGAATGAAAATACGAGGCACGAACTGAGAAAACTCAAACACACACAATATTTCTTCATGACAGAGACCATAAGGTTTCATACTCAATAAAAACCAATAAACACTATGTGGACATAGAGATACATACCTTTTGCACATGGAAGATACTCATACTAAAAACATAGATCCCCCTCACCGCAAATATTCATTTGTACCTATACACCTCTATGAAGCCTAATAAAGTCACATTTCACCATTGAGGAGCTTGATGAGAGACCTAGGTAGGTCTCAATCCCTATTATTATACCTTGATTGTTTCCTCTTTCTATGATTCTACATTTTTGCAGCATATCCCTCCTTTTTCTCAATCACATCCTTGGAAACATCTTGACCACTTTGACTAGCTTCTTCCTTATTTTTTTATGTTTGAGCTTGTGGCTTAGGTATTTAAGTCTTTTTTTTTTTTAACTAGCCTGCATTACAAAACCTTGCAATGTGCCCTATCTTGTGGCACCTAAAGCATTCCACTTGTCTCCATTTGCACTCAAAATCCCTATGTCCATATTCATTACAAGCATAAAAATAACCATTGAACTTGCTTACATACCTTCTTGTGTTTGATGGACAATTTTGTAATACTTTGCAAGATGTCCTTTCTCATGACAATGATAACATTCAGCTCCATACCTTTGACCTACTCTTTGTTCCTTCTTTTCTTGACATTTATCTTCCTTCTTTTCTTCATAATGTTCCTTTCCATTTCCATTATCTTTCTTTCCAGCCTTAGGAATACAAAAAGTATCCTGTGTCCATATGCACAACATTTGTAACAATAACCATGAAAAAATCCATACCTATATCCATTTTTCTGCCGTATAGATGATCTCCCATTAGGTAGAAGCCTTGATCTCCATTCATTTCTAATTTTTTTACTTTCGTTTGATCCTTGACTTGATTCTTCTTCATTCTTCTTGGATGAATCCTCATTGAAGCCTAGGCCTATCCTATCACCATAAACATTTTTATTTCCTAACATCTTATTCATATTTTCTGAACTCTCATGAAAATATAATACCTTTCTTGTCATGGTGGATAGCTCTTTCTTCAATTCCTCTTTTTCAGTCTCATGTTTGAGACACTCTTCTCTCTTGATCTTCAACTCAACTTGGGCCTCCTCAAGTTGATTCTTTAATACTTTGAATATTTCATCATGAGATCTAGACATCTTGTAAATATGGTCACCATGCTCACCTACCCATTTCCTTATCAAGAAGGTATTAATCTAAATTGTCTCAAAATTTGCAGGTGTCATCTTGTCACCAAATATCTCCCTCTATATTTTTAGGATACTTCTAAGGGTCTTCTTTGATACCAATTGTTGGAGGTGATAAGGAATGAGGGGGTGAATTAGTCCCCAATAAAACTTACTCACTTGTGCTTCAAACCCTAACCACACAAAATCATGTAGAACACATCAAAGCATACAACATTTTATAATGAAGTGAACTCAAATACAAGGAACACAATATGATATCAAAGGAACATATATTGATAATAAAATCAGATCCACACACTTATATATATTCTCAAATCAGATCACAAAGAGTAGTGTCTTCAACAATGAATCACAAGATACAATGAAGTGTTCTCAAGACAATCAATGTCTCATGAATACATAAAAATGTGAACCACTATAAGAATATATTAAAACTCAATATAATATCTGAAATCACCTCATAAACCTAAAAATACATCAACATGTTATGAAGAAAGCATCCAAATCACAAGCACCCAAATTTTCCCTCCTTCTCCAACTTGCTCTCAAAGAAACAACACCAACTTTTCACTTGCTCAAATTCTCCTCATAAAAATAAAAAACATATGTCCTATAATGTAATTCTATGGTTTTTTTCTAGGCCCAAATGGTTTTTATTTGTAAGAAAATGGTTCTTCAAAAGAAGATAAAAGGGTTTCAAAAATCTAGAAACAATATGCCCATAACTTCACTTTTATAGCCTCTCCAAGGCTCAAATTAAAAATAAAATTTTTTCCCTCATTTGGCTCAACCCATGCATCATATAAACATTATAAATTCAAATCATAATAGCCACAAGTGACCCAAGTAGGTCAGCCTAGCCTAAACCATCATTTCATGTGCCAAAAATGGCTCAAAACCCCATGGGCACAAAGATAAAAATGCCCTTACTTAAAAAAATCCTTATTCATGACCCATAAATCACCAAACATGTTTAAATTAACATTTAAACATCATAAATGGTCACAATTAATATCAAACAATCAAATTATTTTGTTTAATGGGCCCAATTCCTTTTGCAATTCTCAAAACAGTTGTTTCTTGCACCTCGAAACTTCATAAGGCCACGAGATCACTTATACTGAACCAAACCATGCCATGTGAACACTAAATTGAAATGGTATAACATATAAAATATTTATAATCAATTTATAGGTCATTAAACATCCACCTTCACCGATCAACCTCTCAAAAATATTATTTCCAAAGGTTAGCTCATAAAATGGATTATTTGGATTAAAAATTAATTCCTCTTCACATTTGATGTGATATGAAGCATCACCCAATCCATCTCATGCTTCAAACTGCATCAAACATTCACTAAAAATATCCTTTCTTGAACTGTCAAAAATATTTCTGCTCAAAAAATGCCCTAGAAACCCTATCATATGACCTCATCATGAGTAAATACATATATCACTGAAATATATCTTAATCTAATTTACAAAAAAATTTTTAATCGTGTCAAAACTCCACTTGTAGCTCAATATACAACCATTTTACTAGATCATGCTATTTGAGATCCCAAAACTACCCTTTAACTAGTCAACTGTTTGGACCTCAAAAAACCATGAACCTGCATGAAATTGTCCTTAAACCTCCATTTACATCACTATAAAATCTCATAAATCATGCACCATCAATTTTTATTCTACTCCTTTGTACC
The DNA here is from genome assembly GCA_018340775.1 of Taxus wallichiana var. yunnanensis. NCBI lineage: Eukaryota > Viridiplantae > Streptophyta > Pinopsida > Cupressales > Taxaceae > Taxus > Taxus wallichiana. Next base: position 485,962,435 of record CM031238.1, read on the forward strand.
ATCTTGTCCTAAAACCTTCTTCTCCAGAAAATCATTTTTTTAGGTGGGGCCCACTCATCACCATGACCTCAACCATACATTTTGGAAATATCGAGGAGTACTCTACAACATTCAATCATTAATTTTTATTAATCAATAAAAACTAGGTCAAGTATACTTCACTTTTTGCCAATCGCTTCTTAGCTAGGGTTAAACTAGGGTTTTAGACCACTTTACCTTCTTAACATTCATTCATAAAAACATTTCGATCAATTGACCTCATTATTTTTTAAAACCTTATAAACTCACCATAGAAAATTCCTTGCAATATAAATTTTCCCATGAAAATAAAACTATTCACAACGAGCATAAGAATTTTAACTTCGAGCTAGAATTTGACTTGATTTTCATCCTATTTTGTAAAATTAGTCATATTTGAAAAAATACACATCATGGGCACCTAAATTTTTTCTGAAATTTCTATGACTCATCCCTATAAAATCTAAAATAATCATAATGTCAATTCCATATCTCAATCTCTCCATTCACTAAGACTTACCTATGTTTGTATGTTAGATCCTCATTGTAGAAGCTAGGGTCAACTAAAATAATGTAATAACTAAACAAGAAATATTAGAAATGACCCAAAAATACCTCATATGCCATGATACACCTGAATTCATGATTCCATGAGCTCATATATCTCTAAACTACTTTTCACACCTCCAAGCAAGCATACCTACTCCCAATGAGCACCTATAACCAAGTGATACACCTATACCTACACTATGCCACTATTGTGAGTGCTCAAGAACCCTAAAAACCTATTATGCATCATGTCAAAATGCTTCTTAAGAATATATAAATCTCATAATGTCATGTTGCATCTCCTAAGCCCTTATATAGGCTTGCTAGAGCAAGCACACCTCATTAAATCCCATTGTAGCAACTAATATACATTTTAAATAGTATGTTAGCATCATATACAACATTATGAAATAATCATATAACATTCACTTTGTCATTAAAATGGCTTTACATCAATGATAACACCTATTAGGACACCATTCCAATAGATATCCCCTCGCTTCATGGGTCCGTTTGAGATATAAGAGGTCATTGGTCCAATTGATTATCATCTAGCATTGTCATTACACCTAGCTTGTTCCCATGATGTCTTCAATATTTCAATATTTAAAAAAATGATATTTTTCATGTAGCGCATTGTAATTTCACCCTTTGGGGGTGAGATCTAGACTAGGCTAGAGTCCATTGGAATAGATATAATGTGATAATAACCACTTGGGAGGATGTGACACCTTTGAGGGATAGACATCCCTTTCTCTAGGAGTAAGTCTAATTCTAGGGGAGGGGATGTAGTTCCCACCATTTTCTCCCTTATTTTTTATTTACTCATTATGATCAGTTTATTATTCCATATGGAGACATTGAACATTTTGTCATATTAGATATTACTTAGAAACTTCTATGTTTTATCATCATGATTGGTTATGATACTCTTACACTTGACATAACACTATTTGTGAAACTCATTGCTTTTTAATGTTATAGAAATTTTACATGGTTTATAGATGATTATATTGATGATTATCTTATGAGATGGATATGATTCTATATTTAATTTATCATGGATTTTGATTGTAATTCATATATTCTTTGGATAGTTAGATATGTAGTGTATTTTAATCAGCCAAAATAAATTTTTATACTTCCATGATTATATGTATTGTTATTTCATTCTATTTTTTTATTGAGAAGGTATGAGGATTTTTATTGATTGTTAAGGACTACAAGTTGTGCCACAAGGAGAACATAAAACTTAGAGGTAGCACTACCAAGATGTTCATGCTCGCCTAGTCCAAACCCATCCTCACCGGTTATCATACCTCATTATTATCCATGTATTTTTTGTTTGGTATGGTCACCTTGATTTTGTGTGTTGTCCATTTTAATTATTCTTTAACCTCCTTTCACCTTGCAAAATAAATCTATGTTAATCCTCTTGTTTACATGTGTTTATTGCTTGATTTTCATTTTTTGTGTTTTTGTAATTAGGAGGTTCTTTATTGTTAAGTTTATTTATTTGTGTCTTAGGATCACCTAACCTTTATTTGGGGGGGACCACCAAGCATCTTAAAATCTCCACTTTATACCAAATATTTTATTTGGGAAAAAAGTGGAATTTTGGAGTCTTGTTTGGAAAGATTAGGGTCTCACTTACCTTAAAAATGACCCTTTGGACCTCACCTATGGATAGAGGAAAATTTTTGTACACCCCAAAAAAATCATCTAATAATCCTCTCTCAAGTCACCATCCTTCCTCTCTTTTATATCTTTTGGGTTACTTTGGGATTTGGAATCATGCTTTTGGGGGATTGTATTTTTAACTTTGTCTTCTTTACATTGATTATTTTGTGGGCACTTTGATGGGGAATTTGATGAGTATGATGTGCCTAGTTGGAAGGGTGATACATGTCACCCTCCCATAGGATTGGTGATTTAGAGAACTTTATTTTTATCCCCATTTTTTAAGTTTTGGGAGATTTTTGCATAGATTTTGAGAGATTCGTTATTTGGCTTGAAACAAGATCTTGTTGTGGATTCCATTAGAGCATAGAGATATTTTGGAATTTCACTTGATTATGAGGTAAGCCTCACCCATTTTTATTTATTTTATTGTTAATACAATTCATATAAATATTGTAAAATTTATGTTATTTGCAATGTTGGTTTGGGTATGGGAGTTGAACTTTAATTGTTTTCTCCTTTATTTGGTTGCTATTCTTTATGTTTTACCTCCACCCTAATGGGGATTAGATTTGGGAATGGTTTGGGGATAGGGAAGGTATTTTCTTTTCTATTATCATGGAATCTTGGGAAGCCATGAGGTATCTTTTATTCTACTCCCTTCCTAGGGGACTTTGTAGGAATTTCCATTTGGCTTGGAAATATCCTCCTATCCTTGTCAAGGAAGCATGCAAGGCTTGAAAATCCTTGGCAAGGAGGATAATGTGGTGCAATAAGGATATTGGTGGGTTTTTTGGAGTTTTGGACTTATCATATAATTGAAGGATGATCTTGGCATTATATATTATACTTTTGGTTCTGGGATCCCTCCTCCTCTTCGATTTTCTTTAGTTGTGGTTCTTTCGTTGTTTGAGTTTCATTTTGGTTTTTGCAGGATATTTGTTTCTTCCTTATTTTTTTGTCTTTTTAGCCATGTTGGAGGATTTTTGTTTACTTGGGCATCTTGGTGGCATGTTATCCATCTTTCCCATGGGTGATGCACTAAAATTAGCAAGAACTTGAAAAGGTCATAACTTGTGCTCCGGGTGTCCGATTGGGTCTTGTTGTTTTTTAAACCACCTATTTCAATGAGATGAATGCACCACACAACACCCCTTACTATTTGCCTCATTTTTGGCACATTTTTCGGGCCCAAATTCCACCATCTGAGGACCAAAAATTAGGATTTAATTTGTAATTTAGTTTTTTCCTATTTTATGGAATTAGTTAATGTTAGTCTTTTAAATGCATTGTGAGTTGGAAAGTTTTTAATTCCTATAATTTAGGAATGTAGAAGATGTTTGTAAATTTTTGTGCCCATACGAATAAGCATGTGAACTTAATAATACTAGCGAGTTTCTAGTAAACTGCTAAAAATAGTAATTTCGCCACACGTAGATTAGATTTAGTCAAAGTTAGTTAGAGTTTGTTTGGAAACTCGAGTTGGGAGTTATTTTCCTATTTAGGAAGCATTGTAATTCATGATTCAATAACAAAGAAGGAGATTTATTTTATTTTGAGTTCAAATTATGTACACTAAATTAAGTGTATTCATATTTTGGCTACATTATCCGGTATCGAGCAAGTTTGAATTGTGGAAAAAAATAGCATGAAGATGAAGAAGAAGAGGAGGTAGTATTACCCAAATGACTAGAAACATGTAGGATCTACAGAGGTAATTTTTTTTTCTTGTTGTAATGATAACCCAGAGATAAAATCAAGGTGGACATGACACAAATGAAGAAGAAGTTTGTGAAGAGGAGGAAATACAAGTGCCACCCATAGCTTTAGAAGAAAGAATGCTTCGATAATTATAAGGAAAGAATGATGGGATAAGATTTGATGTTTCAGAGTATGGAGGTAGTCTAAAACTAGAGGAGCTGATAGATTGGTTGACTAGCATGGGAAATTTTTTTGAGTGGAAGGCTATGTTAGAAGAAAAGAAGGTAAAATTTGCATGCACAAAATTAAAAGGTCATGCTATGTTATGGTGGGATCACCTACAAAAAGAGTGGTCAAGAAAGGGGAAAGAAAGGATTAGGACCTAGAGTAAGATGGAGAAGAAGCTAAAGAAAAATTTCTCCCGTGGATTATGCACAAACCCTTTTTAGAAGGTTTCAGAATCTCAAATAGAACTTACAAACTATGCAAGAATACACAGATGAGTTCTTCAAAATTATCCATTCATGTAGAGCATGAAGAAACTAAGGTACGAATGGTTGTAAGTTATGTAAATGGATTAAAATTTTCTATTTAAGATGAAATAAGTATGCACATGATTAAGAGCATGGAGGATGCTTATCATCTAGCCTTAAAGGCCAAATAAAGAAAATTTATCAAAGTTTTAGGAGATCACCTGGGATGAATAGGGATCTTGATCCTCATTTCAGTGATGAGATGGTTTTAGTCAAGGTAGGGGAGAACCACCTCATGGAGTGGAAAATCAAGAAGATATAAGACAAGATTCCTCAAATCAGCAAAGAGGTAGAGGATTTCCTAAGGGCAGAAGATATGCTAGTGGTAGAGGATGGGAGGATCCACGAAGACAATTTGTTTATTATAGATTTGGTGATGAGGGGCATATGGATTTTGAATGCCCACATTATTATACATGTGAAAATGGATAATCAGATTCTCTAAGGGTAAATCTTGTTGAAGTTGAACAAGAAAAAGATGAACATGACCTAGAAATTCCACCAGATGTGGGAGAAAATATGATGATTAAAAGGATGACAATTGCTCCAAGAAAGGATAACAAGGGGGATGTATGGCTACGTATAAATACCTTCAGAACAAGATGCAATTTAGGAGGAAAGGTATCTAATGTTATAATTGATGGTGGTAGTTGTGAGAACATAGTTTCAAATGAGATGGTTGAGAAACTAGCTCGGAATTGTGAGAAGAATCCTAACCCTTACCGTATTGCATGGTTTTATAAGGGTAATGAATTTACTTTTGATAAGATATGTTTAATAATTTTTACTATTGGGAAAAGTTATAGTGATGCGATAGGAGTAGCATATTTTTTTCGAGAAGTTGTTCATTTGTATGGTGTTCCAAAATCCATTATTTCAAATAGTGACATAAGGTTATTAAGTCACTGGATAACTTATGGATGAATTTGGGAACTAAACTATAGTTCATTAGTGCTTATCATCCTTAGACCGATGGGAAAACAAAGGTGGTCAATAGGAGTTTAGGAAACTAGTTAAGGTGCATAGTTGGGGAAAATCCAAAATAATGGGACGTAGCATTACCACAAGATGGTTTTTATTATAACATATCCATAAATAGATCCACATGAAATTCTCCATTTTCTATTGTGTATGGGAGTAATCCAAATAATGTGCTAAATTAGTAGGAACTTGAAATGGTCATAACTTGTGCTCTAGGTGTCCGATTGGGTCCATTTTTTTGTAACCACCTGTTTCAACGAGATGAAAGTACTAGTCAACTCACCCTACTGATTGGAGCATGTTTAGGTACATTTTTGGGCCTGAATTCCACCATCTGAGGGCTGAAAATTAGGATTTAATTTGTAATTCATTTTTTCCTATTTTAGGGCATTAGTTAATGTTAGTCTCTTAGATGCATTGTGAGTTGGAAAGTTAGCAATTCCTCTAATTTAGGCATGTAGAAGATGTGTGGAAATTTCTTTTCCCATATGAATAAGCATGTGAACTTACTAAGAATAGTAGGTTCTAGTAAACTGCTAAAAATAGTAATTTCTGCCACCTAGAGTGGATTTAGTAAAATTTAGTTAGAGTTTATTTTCCAACTTGAGTTGGGAGTTGTTTTCCTATTTAGGAAACATTATATTTTATGATTCAATAATGAAGAAGGATATCTATTTTCTTTTGAGTTAAAATTATTTGTAGTAAATTGAGCGTGTTCAAATTTTTTCTACATTAATGGGCTTTGGGAGGCTAGCATTCCTTTTCTTGGTAGGAAGCCATGCAATGATTCCTACGGTTGGGAGGTTTCCAAGCCCTTTATTTTTGGTGTTTAGATCACTTGGTTAAATTGGCTCTTGGAGCTAAACTTTGAGACATTCTTAGAGTTTATTGGTTAAAGGGGAGTTGGTTCAAAATTTAATTTTTGGGCATGTTATTCTACGCAAAGGGGGAGGATTGTAATCTTCTATTTTGTAAGTGATATGTATTATCCTTGTTTAGAAGTTAATATGTATTTTGTTTCACTCTTGGAAACTTGATGATAAATACTGAGAAAAATATTCTTGGGAAGTAATCTAAAGGAGAGTTTTAAGTGTCTTTAGTTATGTAATTGTTGTTGTTTTATCCTCATTGAAATATTCTTTTTGAAAAGCAAGTAAATGTGGGTTTGTAATAGCTATTTTATATTATAAACCAACTTGATGGCTATTATAGAGGATTTTAATCTATGATTATATTGAATTTTTTTTTGTGTGTTTGTATTAGAAATGTAAGGTTAAATGAAATATTTTGAGTGATTTTAAGGCTTGTAAGTTAGTTTAAACTTATGAAAATCATAGTTTGGGTCATTTAAATCCTTATTGGACTTGTTGTAATAAATTTGAATAAAAGAGATATGTTGTTTAGCCAAATTGTTTCCATTGTGTTTGTTGTTATACTTGCCAAAAAAATCTCTCTTTCCAAGTTGAAATATAAATGTCTTTGAAGTATGATATTAATTTTCAAGTGAGATATAAATAAAAATAAGAGTGTTCTTACAATTATTTTCATACCTGAAATATAGAGAAATGATTATGTGTGTGTGTGTGTGTGTGTGTGTGTGTGTGTGTGTGTGTTGTTAGGGGTTTTAGGGTTTGCAGCACCTGATTTTCCTTTACAACTTTATTAAATATTTGGTATATCTTAGTAATTAAACTATACTCGAAATGAAATATCTAAATATAGTCCTCATTGGATATATATATATATATATATCCATTTTAAAACCATAAACATTTTATGTTGTATGGTTATTAAAAATATATATAAATTTTCGTAGAGTTTGGGAGGGGCTAAGGACCCTGCTAAACCCTACCATTAGATAAGGGTTAGGAGAGGCCATGGCCAGCCACAACCCCTTCACACCCCATATCCCATCCACATATGCAATCGAATTCAATTTATTTGATATGTATAATTGTTTATATATATTGCATTGTTATTAGCAATGACCAATTGTAACAATGCAATATATATTTTAACATTGCAATGTGTGTGTGTATACATACATACATACATACATATATATACATATATACATATATATATATACATACATACATACATATATATATATACATACATACATACATATATATATATATATATATATATATATATATATATATATATATATATATATTGCATTGTTATTAGTGGTCAACCGACCATAAAAATGCAATATATTTATTTTAATATTGCAATGTTAATATATATACAAGATGCAACAACCGGCCGATTATATTGCATTGTTATGGGCAAATACCAATCACATTGCGGCTCAGTATATATTTTAACATCAATGTTTATATATACATATATATTAACAAGTTAATATTTATAGGCCAAAAAGGTTGACCGAATATATTGCATTGCTATGGGTGTCCACTGATCGTTGGGACATGTACATATTTTAACAATTCAATGTTAAAATATATACAAGTCGTAATGGTCATTGACGCCCCATATATATATATATATATATATATATATATATATATGTACGTATATGTATATATGTATATATACATATACATATACATATATATGTATGTATATATATGGGTGTGTTGTTGGAAGCACAATAACTAGGGTGTGAATCAATGATCCATTAAAACTTTCATTCTCTTAAACATTCACATCCATCAACCATTCAAAGCATTTATCAACCATTCAACAACATATAGATTAAGAAATGATTAATCAAACACATAAGCATGCACCATGAGAACACAATGACACAAGTACACAAAATTTAAGTGGGAAACCCTTAAGGGGAATAAAACTCACTAAAACAAAACTTTATTATATCCATGTTTCAAATTTATTTGAGCACCGACTTAATAAGGAGAAAAACCCCTAGTTTAGTAGAGAACCAATCCTACAAGGAGGAACCAACCCCTTGATGAATCATAACCAACAAAATACATCTTAAATTTTTTCCATATCTGATTTGTTTCTCACAAAACTGACGACAACTCAATGAATCTCACTCTCTACTCTATCTCTCTCAAGACTACTCTCTAGCCTTCCTTTCACGCATGCTTCTTCTTCAAGCTGATGTCAACCTCTCATATAGCTCACCATAAATTTATATGTCTCTATAAGTATAATCACATATTCATTTCCCTCTATTATAGGTCACAAATACCTCTTAACACATTCAAAAATACCCTCTAGGTCACACTTTTCATCCTCTCTCTCAATTACATCAAACAAGATTTCTAATTTTCCTTTATACATTTTTTTCATTATAACTCATCTATTTCGGCCATAATAGATTGAAATAGCTCCCAAAATTATAATAAAATGATAAAAATATCACCCATAAGACCCTATAGGTTACCAAAATCACCTAGAACAATCTAGACCTCCATTAGAACTCAAGAATCCCTAAAGCACCAAAAAAATAAACTTGCCACACAAAGAATGTTCTAGAAAAATAAAATTTAAAAAAATATGGAACACAATTATAATTTTTTCTAATCCTTCAATAACTTCTTACGCCATAAAACCCTCGAGACCATGCACAACCAAACACCCTCAAAACTAGTCTTCAATAAACAAGCCATAACTTCCTCAAATCTCATCAAAAACACAGTTTTAATATAAAAATGGAAATATAATCACCTCAAGGTCATCACTAAACTCAAATCATGCCACAAATCTAACTATAGTACCTCCAAAACATCTCTGCAACTAGACTGTCTCAAACTACCAAAAAATGTCCCAAATCCAGTCATGCAAGATAGGGCACACCATACCTCCTAGAGTCTCAACCATGATCTAAAATCATCATGGAAATGTAGAAAATATCCCATAATTCCTTACATTCTAATTTATTCATCAGGTCTAATGGACAACTTTGGAGAAAAATGAAAATCTTCATAAAATTACATTTTTAAGTGGGGCCCACATAATATCGTAACCTCTAAATACCACCTGAATAAATATGTATGAGTTATCTACAACCTCCAATCATCACATCAGATCAAAAATAATTTTTTTCCATAACCAACAAGATCTCTCCGTGACGTTATACACCTAGGGTTTAAAACTAATTTACCTTCTTAACAATTATTCATAAAAAATGATGATTAAAATACCTCATTCCACATAGAAAATATTAAAAATAGAACTCTTACACTATTCCTAGTATTTTATCTCCCATGAAAATCACACACTCTCCAAAGAGCATCAAAAATTCATCTTTGAGCACCAAATATCATCTTTAGGAACTTGGTTTTAGTAAAATGGCATGACTTGCAAAATCCTAAACAAAATAACCTGAAACTTGGACCATACCTTCATACAAACCTGCCACATATTCTAAAAATATTATCTTTTCTCAAATGTTATCGAAATACTAATCCCACCACTCGAGGCATGTTTTCTCAAGGGTTAGGTCTATGAACAGACCTAAAACCAATGTCTAACACCTGAACCAACACTATAAGACACTTGTGAGTGTCTCTACACATAATAATCATGATCCCCATTATCTCACCATACATATCAAACTACTACATGATTCACTTCAACATTCCATACCTAATTCTTCTCACTAGGCCTCCAAAACAAACACCTTAAACATGTTTTGTTTCAATAAGTTTGACCACCTAATAGTTTGGGAATCATAAACAACAGGAAATAACCTTAAACACACTCCATGACATCACTCTAACATCACCAAAACACTTCATCACCTCTACAATCCACCATACTAACTCAAGAGCCCATGCATCATCACCAGACCAAACAATCTCAACAAGAAACTAAACTTGACCTTCATGTTTATCTTTCCTTTTAACATTGATGCAATCAATTAAAACTCTAAAAAACATCATAATTTTACATCAATTACAACAAAATTCCAACAATCTCCCTTTTTCATTGTTGGAAAACCTGTTAATGGAAAAATTACACAAAACTCATTAATCGTCCTAAGAAATAGACACGCCATCAACTCATTCTCCCCATTTTGACATTAATGACAAAGATACATACATGAAACATAATATTTGAAAACACTAGGCTCACCAATTGGTTGAAACATCAAATAAACAATCTATATTCATTCTTCATCTTCAACTCTTATTTTGAACTTGAACAAGCACCTAAAAACAACCAAATACGTCTAGAAAAGAATAAACAAGTGCTTACCTTTTACACAAATTCTTTCTACAAACCTACTTCAAGAGTCATATACTATAGTATTGAATTCATGGAATGAGACATCACACAATCACATATTTTATGAAAATTTTCATGATAAGGATTCCAAAATAGCTTACTTTTAGCAAGGACCAACCTCTACTTGTTCCAAAACTCCTTAATCCCCCTTAGACTAGACATACCTTTTAAAATTCTTAAAATAGACCTCTTTCATGTATTACCAACACATAATAAATCATTCTTACCTTCATTCATAATCTCAAATCCTAAATGAATCCCCATAGGACCTAAAACACTTTTTGAAGCACACATCTAACATCTTCATAATCGAACATGCTTCTTATCTTTCTTAGGACAGAGAGTAGACACATATCAAACTTTCTTCATGGAAAAATAATACAATACGCTTAGAATTGAATCTCTAAACTCATAATACAACTTGTTATATCCCTATGACCAACCTTATCTTAATTAATTTAATAACTTTCTTGATGTTTCAGCCCTGTTGGGATCAACACACTTGTTTATGAAGCTAATAAACCAACTACTTTGTTACCCCTTACTTTTAGGCACATCAAAGACAACATGAATGACAAAAAAAACTTGATAATAGTATATCATTAAAACACCTTACCTACTCATCATATCATCATTTCTCATGCTCTAAGAGTAGAGTCAAACTTCAAACAGATTTTCATGGCCTTCAAGGTTTCTTACCAACATATTTTTCTTCGAAATTCATCTTTTAAGTTCCTCTTGGTGAGTACACTGATCAAATTTTTAGTTGTACATTTTTACCGTAAAACTACTTATTGATTTCCAAACCATAATTGTATTTATCCATACGATACTTTCTCAAAATGAACTTGCCTTCAAATCTAATTTTCTCCCCACGAAATATGCTATTAAGGTCATACATACATCTGCAAGAGTTTCAAGCTCGTAGAATACTCAATTTGTCATATCAATGCTTTAACCACACAAATTCTTCAAGACAACCTTGATTCCTATATGTTAAAGATATAGACCTCACTTTTTCTTGCCAAAATAGAGAAGAGATAGACCGACAATCCAAACATAGAATTTCCTTCAAAATACCTACTTTCTAGATCTTCACACTACTTTGATATTTCAACATGAACTCATCTAATGAATCTTCAACTAGATTTCATCCTCGATTTGATTTGTAACATAGAATTCCCTTCTATATATCTAATCACTACCTTTACAAGAAACTTCAAGGGTTATCGTCCAATTAGGTTTTTAATGTATAAACCCTTAAACATAGTCATACATACTTATGGATCCATGCTTCACCTCTTGAGATCAAAATCTCTCTTTTAAGAGCACACTTTTACTATGTTGATAGACATCCCCGAATCCATGACATAAATACACCATATCAATACTTCTTTCATAAAGAAACAATACTCTAACATGATTAACATACCTTGTGATTATTACAACACTCCTTACATAGCTTCATAGAGTCTAAAATATGTCTTCAACCCTTTCAACCTATCTATCTTTATGATGACAACTATCATGCCTAAAATTTCACTTATTTCAAACAATCTACCATACTATCAAACAATCATTAAGAAGATTATTTTCTCAAACACACGTGTTTATCCTCTAAAAAATTCTACTATACACAAGTATTCATGCACAAATCTATTTTAGGTCTCAAAACATAATCCAATCAAGCTTTCACACACACTGCTAGTTCTCCAAACATCTCCTCGAAATATTAGGTATTTATAACTTTGCAAACCATTGTTAGCCTTCTACGTGAACTACTATAACACCATCATGACTTCAACAAGCCTTCAAAATACCATTTATGTTCTTCTCAAGACATAGTAACACTATGAAAAGATTAACATAACTTTGAAAATATGCACCAGATTTCTCTATGACTTGTATCTTGTCCAAAGAAGACGTCTACCTTTATGCCTATTAAGAGACAAGACCATATTCATTGTAGCAATTATTCATGTTTTTATGCCCAAAATCATAATAACTAGCCCTTGAGACAAAAATTATAAGCTTTCAAGAAAAATACATAATTTTTTTGACATGCATCATCTAGCAATGGATAATCTTCATTTAGAGTAGATCAACCTTGTTCTACCCTCTTCATGCAATCAAACACAAACCGTGAAAATTTTCTCAACAATTAGGTATTCTCATGACAATTCCCAGATTTGAGAAAATTTATTACATGATGTCCAACATGTAGACATAAAATCACACACTTTGGGTAATTATGTAATCCCGATTACATAGTACTATTCACCCGATTCCTAAGTAAGAAAAGTACTAATCAACCCATGTCTTTGGCCACATTTCTTTATTTCTCCTTTCATTCTTGCACCTTTAATTACTCGGTCTTCCTTATTATACTTTGGATTTTATCACCTTAGACACTAGCATCCATCCAGACACCAACGTCAGTGCCCTCATCCCCTTTGGGAGCCCCCGACCTCATTACACTTTACTCACGCTCTTTGGGACCTTTCTAGCCATTTGAGCATCTTATGTTTTTGGTAGTCGGCCTTTTCGGGTTAATTATGAAATTCAAGCAAGGGAATCATATAAATATAAATTTATTTGATCATAATAAAGGACCTGTCACTAAGAATTAGTTATCACCACCTAAGGTTTCATCCATCAAACATCTAAGAGATCCATTACATCTATCTAACACCATCACAAGGGACACAATGCTTGGTTATTATAAATACACTCCGCAGGGAGGTAAGTTCATTCTATTCCATAAACACATCTATTACATTTCTTTACATCTAGATTATTTTCTCGTTATTAAATGTGCTCACACAAGAGTCACCTAGGCACAATTCAACACACACACACACACACACACACGTAACTACATAAGGTATAAGATGTAGTACATTTTTCAGTAGTAAGTTATTTTTATGACAATTGAGGATAGTCTCGGCCCTCATTCAAGATCTTACTTTTTAAAAATTTGATGTCTATTTGAGGTTTTAGTAGGTTCATATTTCATTATAGGTTTACAATGACATTGGAACATCCAAATGTAACTAAAGGAAAACACCTTATGATACCTAAAAGTATATTTTTTTATATTTTCCATAGACCTAGGCACCCATAAAAAACCCTAGGGCACCTCGGGTGCCCTTGCCCTCTCTCAGTGCCCCCTGCTCACACTGTCTGTCTAGATCTACATTTTTCTAGGTCTCGTGTGATGCTCTTTTTATCATCGAATCACAACACCATCCTATTTTCAAAATTTTGTGTGCTTGAGCTCTCCATGTGACTCGGGTAACATGGGTACTATCTCCAAGTTACGAGACTTGCTACTTCGCATGCACCTCCGAGAGAAAGTTGGATCTTCTTCCTAATCCTAGTGCAAATTGACTCTATTGAAAGCAAGTGATTAACTACTCCTAGTATATCACTTCCAAGGACCAGGAGAGAAAAAGATCATGAAAATGAAAAAATACACTACAGAGGTGATGCACCAAAATAAGGGTCAGAGAATAATCCCCCAATGTGTGAAAATGGAAGTAAAATATAGATTAGAAAGGGTGATAACAGTTCTCCATAGTATAATACAAGCACTCACTATAAAATTTCCATACATGTATAATAGAAATAGATCCTTGCAAGAGCACAAGGTAGACACAATATATTTGCAACAAGATTGAAGAGGCAAGAAGAATGCAAAGAAAAATAACAAGGGAAGATACATCTACAAACTTACATCTATTGCTTCATTGATATGCACAGTTCAAACTATTACAAAATAAAGGCTGGGATCATGTTGATCAGAGAACACTTGATAGAATTCACACAGGAAGTCTGCACAGGAAAATAGGTCAGGTTCAAGGGTGTGAATCGACAATAAGAACCCACATATGGAGTGCAAGTTCAACCTTCAGGACATAGCCAATTTTGAGCACAAAGACCTATTTTTAGAAGATGGCGTGCATAACACACCAACGATGTAGAGACGTGCACACCACGCATTATCTATCTTTAGAGGATTGAATCAAAGTGTTTTGCATGGAGACAAGCTAAGAATAGGATTTTCACTTCAGTTAACTATAAGAGGTCTATAGATAGTACACTTGTATGTGTGGTTTTGCCTATAAATGGCACATGGCTATTAGTAGCATGTGACCTATTTTTGGAATAGATAAGTAGTAAAGGGAAAGACCCCACCCTATATATAAGTTGTGAATCACATAGTAAGGGAGATATACATATATATAAGTATATGCAGAGTGTAAGAGGTAAGCATAAAGACATATGTGCATATAAATGGATTACTGTATCATATCCATGAGCGCATCGGTATGGAATGCCATTTTTGTAAGGAGCTTCTGTGTTTATTAATATATGGAAGATATTGGTTGAATCTAAGTTTCATTCCTATGTGTAATTGAGTAGTGCATGTTATTGATTCAATCATGATTATTGTTTAAGCTTGTTCTTTTATAGATCTGAATATGGCATGCACTGTAGAATGATGGATTAGTTATGGATCTATATGTTTCTTCCTTCACCACACAAACATCCTACTACAAAAACCCTAAAGAGGGACCTGGTACCTTTGTGTACTTCAGTGAGCTCCTACCTAGGTTAAGTTATGTGTAAGTGCATCTAGGGTGTTATCTGGTAAATTCTAGGTTGCATAATTGGTTCCGTTGTTGGGACCTCTTTTTCATTTGTTTTCAGGATGGTTCACGATGAAGATGTACCAGTTAACTCTAGCAAGTATTGAGGAGTGGATACATGATCTGGAGGAAGAATATGCATGGTAGTTTAGTAGTGGATCTGAGTTTAATGCACACACTTGGGTAGAATAGAATCTATATGATAGCTTATATGAGAGCTTTTTCACCATCTTTCCAATAGAATTATATGAGTGGTTGATTACGTATGCATCTAAGAGGAATTGGAGGTATCATGCACTTGTCTCTGACATAGGAGGAATTTTAGGCCCTTTATGATTCTCGATATGATCTGGAATCACATTTTGGATATGTGGTTTTGTGGTGTTCTAAACAGCTTATATTCTGAATATTCAATTTCAAATTATTCTTGCCTAGAGGTAGCTAGATTCCAATTTTTGTGGTATCCTAGAGGAGCATATTTTCAAGTTATTCCACTGGTGATCAAGATCTTTATGGTAACTTTGATCCTTGAGAGTAAACCGATGGCTAACTAAACCTCACCTCACGTGAGGGTAGGAACAGGTTTAGTAAAATATGGCAGACCTAGCGGTAGAAAGGCAGAGAGAAGAAAGGTGGATTAAGTATAATGAGGCATGTGAGTGGGAGATAGAAAAGTAGCGTACCATTACAGAAAGTATGGAATTTAGGAGAGAGATGGATCGTGAAGGATTTTAAGCTCACGTATAAGACGTGGAGCCATAGCATTAGGAACTCCCCCATCTTGGAAATCATGACAGAGATCTCCCCTTGTCTTCACACAAAAGTGCGCTAGTAAATACTACCTAAGCTGCTTGGGTGTGCATCTTAATCCACCTGGTGACCTAGCCCTTGTGCTTGGTTTTTCAGTATCTAGTATGACAAGTAACCAACAAGCTAACTTGGGAAGTAGGAGAGTAGGAGTAAGTCAGGGAGAAAGTACATCAATGACAAGAAAAATGACTTCAATGTTATTTAGAGGAACATTTTTAGGTGCATCATCCACACAGAACATGAGCGTGTAAAATGTTGGATTCACCTTTGGAAATGGAACTACCTCATGATCGTAGGGTTTTAGTATAGTAGTACTATCATAGAATAGTGGAGTACATCTATATGTCCTATTCTAGCCACAGGTGGAGGATCGGGAGGTTTAGGTGGTTCTATTTTTGGTGGATCTGGTGGTTCTGGAGGTAGAGGAAACACAAGAGGTTTTGGATTAGGTGGTCAAGGTCTACAAAAACCACATAATATCTATATGGAGATGTCTCTTCATCTTCGGAGTATAGAGGCATAGAGGATGCTGCTGAGCATGTGCACATGTGTGAAATATTATGGCACGTGAAAGGGATCATGGCTTCTAAGTGCAAGGAAAGTCAATTTTCTACTACATTACAAGGACGTGCACACAACTGGTATAGGAAGTTTGACCCTGATCAAACTTGCATGGATTATGTAGCATTGAAGGATGCTTTCTTAAAAGAGTTCCATATCCCTAAGTTTGAGTAGAAGAGTATAAGTGCGCTCAAGGATATTAAGCAAGGCACTACTGAGAGTGTACGTGAGTATGATGCCCATTTTAAAACACTCCTATCTAAGATTTCTTATGATATTCATGCAAGTTAGCATGCACAATGGTTCATTGGTGGATTGATTACACCATTCAGAAGAGAACTGTCACATAAGACATACACTGATTCGCAAAAGCACTAGAAGTAGCTTTGCATATTGAGGAAGTTGGGAGAATTGACACTGGCATTAGTCCATTCTTAGAGGCACATGTTTCAGCTATGGAAAAACAGCTAGAGAAGCTATCAAAGTGAATTCAACCCATGAAACACGCTCAAGGATTTGGTGTACAGATTATGAGGTGGAAGCTCACACTAAGGATAGTTTCCCTCACAGATATATACATTCATTGTTAGACTATGAAATTTTTCATTTGAATCATGATGCTAGCCACTATCTCGTTGTTACAAAATGTGATAAGGAAGAATGCATCTTGTTACTATAAATTTTTTCGGTCCACAACCCATGATACTGAAGATTGTAATTTGATTGGTCAGATCTAGGATGCTATAGACATTGGGGTATGACAGACATGTGTAACAGATAATTCTAAGGGTAAGAATGAGCACCAGGATTAGGATCATAATCAACCACACTATGACAAGAATGAGGGCCATTTTGTAGGAGGTCATGGAAGAGGACATAGATATCATGGTGGATATGGAGGATGAGGTCATGGTGGAGGAAGAAGTGACTTTCCTTGAGGAACATGCTATACATGCAGATCCTTTGATCATTATAGGCATGATTTTCCTTATAATATTACATGTTATTTCTACGAAAAGAACCATAGCTATGAAGAGTGCCTAGACTTATATGAGAATCTGAGTAAGCAACATAAGTAAGAAAAAAAAGGTGCCATGATGGTTAGAATCTAACATGTGGTTGAAGATCAGTTGATGCCCAAGATAGAACCAAGACCTAAGGCATTGACAGTGAAGATTACTACATGAGCTGAAGTGGTACGTACAAGAGAGACATTGCACCAGAAGCCTAAAATCACCAAGGAGGAAGTTTTACATGCAAGGTACCCATCCCTACTCATCAGAAGGAAGTTTACTAGGATACCATAGAAGTGGTGAGGAATCTTCAGGGTGAGATATAGTACTTAAAGGAGAATAAGAAAGCATCAGAGACAGTCCAAACTGATATCAATGATTTAAGAGAAGTGTGTAAAATGTTGCGCCAAGAGAACATTATTCCACTATTAGGAAGTTAGTTAAAAGGGAGCACTCCACGTGTAAGTATTGAGATCGACGGCAGATCCTACATGCGAATCTTCCCCGATAACATTGACTATGACAAAGAAATTGCTCTAAATGTTTTTATGGATGGATGGTTGTTGAGCAACATATTGATTGATACAGGTGCAGAATTAAATGTGCCCACATTAGATACATGGGTACAAATGGGGAGGCCTCCATTACAGCCATCCTCTAATGTGTTGTTTATGGAAAATAGGACAAAGGCCACTCCCATAGGATTTTTGAAATATGCATCTATAACCATATAAGGGGCCAAATTCACTGGGATTTTGAGGTATTTGCACTTACAGAAGAAGAAAATTTTCTAGCCTTGCTTGGACGCCCTTGGTGTTATACGAATAATGTTGATTTGAGATTCAATAAGGGGTATATCATCTTTGAGAACAAAGAGGAAAGGGTTGTGATACCTTTGAAAGATGGGAAGTCTACACCATATGTTGAGCCTCTAAGTGAGGAGGACTTAAACAGAATCTATGTACGCATTATTTAGGACCTAGAGGTCAATGAGCCATCAAAGGAAGACATACTACAGTGGGAGGATTCTCATTTTATTATTGATACCATGAGTATTTCTTGTGAGAATTGGGTGCATGGTACATATGAACTAGTAGGGCATGAGGTAAAAATCATGGTTGCGCACAAGAACAGACTTCATTGTGTTCAACGGATAGGTGGCGCAATACCTTGGTATATAGGAGTAGAAGATCTTCCTGTATTTTTGAAATTCATGGAGGCACAAAGAGATGACTAGGTTAGGAGAAGAGATATTTTAGTATATACCTTACACGATACAAGATCACAAGTTAGTGGGTTGTCCATAGAGATAATCTTATAGAATGGGAGGAGATTGGAGTCACCCTATCTACTAGGTTTGTAAGGAGCAAAGCACCTACGTAGATATACATTTATAGTGGTGATCAACCTATCCAAAGATTACATTCAAGAGTGTGAGAGACTTTAGATAGCGGACGAGAAGCATTACCACCTTCACTCTGGGTACATAGATTGTACTCTACTCTATAAGGATGCGCATGCGCCTAGTATGTATATGTAGAACTACATCGAGAGAATGGAAATTGGTAAAATTTGACCGCATGAATGCTCTAAATCTTTGAATACTTCTTGACTAAACCTCTAGTAGAAGAAGCATTAAAATTTGTCAAGCGTTTAACTATGGGAGATAGTGCAAAGGCAAAAGAGCATATTCAGAAATTATTTGGTGAGACAGAATCCAAAGTGCATTTTGAAAAGGAAGAAGGAGAAGACTCCATATTTCTTGAACATGCTTGTCTTGAGAAAGAAAAAGGAAAGATGGTGTACATCGTGGATGATGAGGAAGTTTAAAACTTGGATATTGACCATTCACAGGGGGAGCATGAGGTCTTGGATAGTGCAGATAAGGATACATGTGCATACCATGAACCAATGAAGATAAAGAAGGTCAATATAGGATTAGAGACTGAGCCTAAGGAGGCCATAATTAGAGACTATTGGTCAGAATCGAGGTGGAAAAGATCATTGAGTTACTTAGGGATTATCAAGACTTATTCCCTTGAGGGTATCATGAACTTAAAGGCGTGCATGAATCACTTGGGGAAATGAAGATAAAGCTTAAGGATGGTGCATGCCCAATGAGAAAGAGACCTTACAGAATGAATCCTAATTTGTGCAAAAAGGTAAAAGAAGAAATTGATAAAATGTTGAAGTCTGGAATCATTCGACCTTTGGATGAGTCAGAATGGGTTAGTCCAATGGTGATCAATATAAAAAAGGATGGTAGAATTTGAATTTTTGTTGATTACAAGGAGCTAAATGTAGCATGTGTCACAGATCCCTTTCCTACACCATTCACTAAGGAAATACTGGAAGGAGTAGCAGGTGCGAAATATATTCCTTTACAGATGGGTTTTCAGGGTATCATTAGGTTAGGATTGCTCAGAGGATAAAGAAAAGAAAAATTTTACTATTGAATGGGGTAGTTTTTCCTATACTGTGATGCCTTTTGGATTGAAAAATGTGCCTACTATATTCTCACAAATAGTTGTTCAGGCATTTAAATATTTTATTCACAACTTCTTACAAGTCTATCTCGATGATTGGAAAATATATGGGCTTGTTAAGGATCACTGAAACAATCTGTGCTTAATGTTTGAACAATGTAGGCAGTTGAGTATCTCTCTGAACATCAAAAAATGCATATTTTCTACACCTTTTGGAATATTGTTAGGACATATAATCTACAAGGAAGGTTTGCTGGTTGATCCAGCTAAAGTTGTAGTAATTCTAGGCCTATAAGTGCCTACTAGTCAAAGTGAGGTGTGTATATTTTTAGGTCACACGGGATATTATAGAAAATTCATAAAGGGATATACAAAAATTACCGTACCTTTGGTGGATTTACTAAAAGGAAAAGGTACATTCTATTGGGGATAACCGCAACAGCGCATGTTTAAAACATTGAAAGAGAAACTTACTACCGCACCTATCCTACATTTTACTTCATGGGATAAACCATTTCATGTGCATGTGGACGCCTCTGGCATGGCCATTAGTGTTGTGTTAGCTCAACTCGAGAAGGTATTATAGAACATCCAATTCAATTTGCTAGTAGGAAGCTGACTCCTACTGAACATTATTATATAACTACAGAGCATGAATCTTTGTCAATGATCTATGCATTACACAAGTTTTGATAGTATTTGCTAGCTACACCATTTGTATTCTATATGGATCACATGGAATTGAAGTACTTGGTAAACAAGACCATCTTGTAGTGGCGCTTATGTAGATGGGTACTCTCATTTCAAGAGTTTGATTTCACAATTGTGGTGAAGCCAAGGAAAAGTAGCTCTAGACCAGACCACTTGTCTAGAATTAACTCAGGAGAGGAAGCATAGAAAATTAAATAAACCATGCCAGATGCCCAGTTATATAGGTTATAGTGTACACCATCATAATTAGAAGACATTTTTGTCTTTCTACTGGACTGGTGTGGCACCAGAAGGAATGAAGGCATTAGAAAAGAAACAACTTGCTATACACACAACACCGTTTATGTTAATCAGTGGTGACCTCTACAAGTTAGGAAGAGATGAAGTATTATGTCATTTTGTATTAGAGCATGAGCACAAGGATATTATGGAAGAATCCAATAATGGTATTGCAAGAGGCCACTATGTAGGTGATGTAACTGCCAAAAAAATCCTACTTGTTGGATTATGGTGGGAGACATTGTATAAAGACTCAGAAAGAATATTGTAGAAGGTATGTGACCATTGTCACCTCCTAGAAAACCAGACAAAGATATGAAATGCCATTGAGACCTATTCTCAGTGTAGAACTATTTGAGAAATGGACCATTGATTTTTAGGAACTATTTTGCCAGTTGTGCATAGGAATGGATCATGCTATAACATTACTTGCACAGATTATCTCACACAGTGGGAAGAGGTAGCACCTACAAAGGATCAGATGCCAGCTAACTACAAAGAGCTAGGTTTCTATGGGAGAAGTTTCTTACAAGATATGGTTGTCCTTTAGGTTTCACAAGTGATATGGGTACACACTTTTTAAATTAAACCATAGGGATCCTATTAGATGAGTTTATGGTTGCCCACCATAAGACTACACCTTACCACTCTCAGGAAAATGGAACTACTAAGGCTTTCAACAAGATTTTGAGCTAGACATTGACAAAAAATTGTGATGTTGGAAGAAAGGATTGGGATGATAAAGTTTCAGCTGTTCTTTAGGCATATAGAACAAATTACAAGAGATTGAACAAAGCCATACTATTTCAGTTGGTGTTTGGCACATGAAGTTGTTCTCCTATCAAATTTATGTTACCTTCTTTGCATATTGTATGCACTGGAGGTCTAGATGATGAGGAGGCTTTAGAAGAGTGTATTGAGAAGATGATTCAACTAGATGAGTGACAAGAAATAGCATGATGGAGTCAAAAGAAAGAAAAGGCTAGGTAAAAATCATGGCATGACAGAAACATAAGGGATAAGAAGTTAACAGTTGGACAAATAATACTTCTTTATGACTCAAAGTTCTTGCCATCCAAACAAGCTCAAAGTACATTGTTTGGGGCTATATGTCATCACTTACATACTTGAATCAAGTTCTTTCTAGTTAGAAGCGCTTGATAGAACACAACTACCTGGTTACTTTAATGGGAGTAGGCTAAAGCCTTACTATAAATAAGTCTTCTTGGTATTTTTAATAAAGCAATATTGTCATTTAGATTAGGTTTTTAATTTTGTATTTCCTTAATGTATTCCCTTCATTTTCTTTATGCTTTGTCAATTTATTTTTTTTATTGTGTAATAAGTGTGCTTACACGCATGAATGTAATTAATATGTGAAGATATTTATGCACGAGGAATGCACATACTTTTAGTTTGGGGTGGTTGTAGTTATCCAAGTAAAAGAATGTGGGAATTGAAAGGTGAAAGGAAATTTTTTTAGGCGTGTGCTTTAAGTCAAAAGAATATTGCTTCTCAAAAGTGACCAAGGATGGAGATGAATGAAAGGACATTATAACGTGAGGTAAGCAGAGGCCATGATAACTACTAGGAGAAGGTACAATGATGAGGTACTTGGGCATAAGGGCGCACGTTGAAGAGAATTCTATGACCAGAGGGTAGGAAGGCACGCTAGAAGGTTATAGATGGGGAAAAATATGTACCGTGTGAAATGAACAAATTTGGTCAATGAATAAGAGGATATTTTGTAGGTGAAGGAGTAATAAATGCATCAAAATTTGAAAAACTATATAAGGATGGGATGTGAATTCATTTTTACCATTGTAACTAAGAGTATTTAAGGAAAGAGCTAAGTGCGAAGAGCCGAGTGATCGGGTTAAGGTGCGAAGGGTGTGAAACCAAGTATGACAAACAGATCTGTGTGAAAATAAGCTTGCATCCCCTGGTGGGAAGGGTTTGAGAAAAGAAAGGTGACAGAGAGAGAGTCGGGAATGGATTTTCCACCTAGGTGTGATTGAATCGAGCTAGGGTTTGATTCGCATATTGCAGAGTTAAAGAGGAGACGATTACAAGGTAAAAATGGCACTTAAGAAGGTAGTTACATCAAGAGAAAAGGAAAGAAGAATGTGGTTGTCGAAGCATAAGAGATGGCACCCAAAGCAATTTTTTAGAAATACAATATCTAGAAGGAGTCATCATCGCCAGGAATGGGATTCACCCATCGAAAGAAAGAGAAAGGTAAGTGAATACAATCACAGACCACGGAGAAAAATAAGGAGCTTTATTCCTTGCTCACTATGAGGATGAACAAACATACGACAGATGACATGCCAATTTATGATGATGTAGGTGAGAAGCTTTTTAGAGAATTGGGGTCTACCAATTATATTAGCTTCCATATTTCGAAGTTTGAGTCCTTGTACCAGTGGCTCATGAGTAGAGTGCATGAGGAATTTTTCTACTTTGTAGGATGTACAGTTATAATCTCATTTGCGCTTATCTCAATGGTGATAGGTTTGAAGGCCACAGGAGAAGATATATAGAATGATCTCATAGATAAAGCCATGATCTTAAAGACCTGGATAGGAGTTGGGGTACTTGAAGGGTCCATGTGGTATGGATATAGACAAGTTAAAGAACTATCTCGGTTGTGCAAGCAACAACACACCTTGTTACAAAGTTGAATGACCAGGAGTGGTGGTCACAAGTAAATACTATGTGGTTACATGTTGCGCACAAGATGTCAGAAGGAGTAGTCTACAATATTGCAGGCTACATTGTAGAGAAAATAGTCAAGGAAGCACACACATGAGGGAAGATCAACTTTGGGGTTGTTCTACTATCACTGGTATTCATGGAAATTGGAGTACCAGATGGGCCGAAGGAAAATTTATGTGAATACCCCATAGAGAGTAAGTCACCAACTTTGAAAGGTTTAGCAAGTACCTATGTAAAGGGTCCATGACAGATGACGTCAAGAAAAGGGTGGAGAAATGGTACGATAGGCTCCACGTGGCATTTGGAGAAGAGTGGCACATCTCAAAGGACACCATTGGGAAATAAGTGGTTTGATGTATATCAGAATTTCTGCATCGCACACTTCCCAATGAGAGATGGAGTCTAGAGCCCTTGGTGTAAATTTCCTTACACATTCACTGTAAGGTATTTCCAAGCATCTGTTCATAGATTCATAGACATGCACCGACTAGTATTCAATGTAGATAAGGTAGACTAAACTACCACACGTTGAGGAAAAAGTATGTGTATCTAGGAAGAAGTTCCTATGTCGAGAGGCTCATTTCAAAGGTATTGAATACTAAGCCACTAAGTCTAGTTGTAGCAGATATAGGAGTAGAATTAGTGTATCTTTAGGTGAAGCCCAAAATAGAGAACAATAAGTATGTGGAGAATTAATTCACACTCCCAGGGCCACCGAAGGGTAAGCACACAATGGAAAACATACCAGCGCAAAGGCCCAAAGAAACTATTGAAGTAGAGTATGAAGAAGAGGAGCGTGAAGATAGTGGAGGCTTAGAGTGTAGAAGAAAGCAACCATATGATAGAGAACAGTCAAAATGTGCAATCAATCCTCCTCGGGATAGGATGAAGAGGAAGAAATAGACGTTGAGAAGAGGGATCATAGATTTAAGAAAGTATTCAGATGAAAAATGACTCAAGGTGGAACCCCACAAATGGTAAGGAAATCACCTCGTCTCTCTCCACATAAGGAAATTACTGAACCAAAGAGGAGAAGAAATTTGAAGTTAGATGAAGAAGAAGAGGAATCAAGGGAGAGTGAGTGTGCATCTCCTACCCCACTCAAGTAAGAAGACAAGCCATAGAATGAGGAAGAGAAAAAATATGAAGAGATGAAGGATGGAGAAGAACGAGAGAAGGAAACCTCCATATCCACGCATGTGACTATTTAAGGTAATGAGATAGGCCCCTAACCTTAAAGCTACAATTCCCAAGGGACCTATATCGAAGAGGATGAGTGGGGAACATAGTGCACCAATCATGGGCTATGCAGAGGACACCAAAAAATCATCCGTGCATGTTTCCAAAGAACTGTAGAACAAAAGGATTTATTTGGTTGGGAATTAATGGATGGGGATATGGAAATTGTTCACACTAAAAGAAACTCTCATGGTCAATGCATACCCACATGGATGAGCCTAAATTTGATGTATGTGAAGAGTCATGCATTTCGAGATGGCTGAAGAAGGCACCCCAAGCTAGACATATGATAGTAAAGCCTACTATCATGTCAAATGAGTAGGTCAGCAATGCATTAGTGAAGGTTTCTACTGAAGTTGCTAGAAGAAACATGGACAAATATGTAACGATAAGAGTGTTCCGAAGGAGATAAAGACAAAGGATGAAGAGATAGCATGCGTATTGTAAGAGAGGGACTTAGCACAGAAGAAGAACGAAGTATTTATCAGCATCATAGAGGTGATTGGAGACAATGTCATAAGAGCTAGGCTACACACTGGAGACCAAGGTACCACGATGTTTAACCCAATGATACATTATGTAGGAAATTTGGTGGACCTAGTACTTGAAGATGAAATTCTGCACATGTCAAGTGCAAGGAATCTAGAATAAGAGGCATAACAAGAGAAAGCCTTAGTGATATGAAAGATTGCATCCTATGAAGGATCTTGTAAACACTACAAGAAGTATTGAAGAAAGTAGACTAGGATTTAAACATCTCGCATGTACAGCTCCGCAGGCACTTATCAACTTAAAGACCCTGGAAGAAAACAATGAGGTCCAGAGAGTAATGAAGGATGAAACATTAGGACGCAAAGAAATATTTTTAATGGTTAAGTAGAAGCACGAGGCTCTGGCAACATCACAAGAGCCACACAAGACTCAACTAGAAGAGCTCGGGAATCTCATTACGCAAAAGATGGATCTTCGAGAAGGAAGAATGACCTCAATGTCCAATGTTGTGTTGGTTCTGTAAAATGAAAAAGGGGAGATTGTGAGGGATGAATTGGAGTCCATTGTTGTGGAAATTCCAAAAAATTAGAATAAGCGTTCATTGAATGGCGAGGCCTTGAGGCTAGAATAAAGGAGGAGTATCCAGAGTAGATTCTTCACACTGATACAGAGGAGGCTACCTCATAAAACTTCTTTATTCATCTACATTATTTCATTCTTATTCTTTCTATTCTTCTATTCTTTACTTCAATTTTTGAAGATACTCGTTGTCGGGGTGACAATGAGATTAGTGTGGGGTAATGTTGATCAGAGAACACTTGATAGAATTCACACAGGAAGTCTGTGTGAGAAAACATGTTAGGTTCAAGGGAAAAAATGGACAGAAGAACCATCGTGTGGAGGGAAATTTTAGCAATTAGGACTTAGCTGATTTTGAGCATGAAGACCTATTTTTATAAGATGGCGTGTGGAACACACCAACGATGCAGAGACGTGTGCACCATGCATTATCTATCTTTAGAGGATCGGATCGAAGAGTTTTGCATGGAGACAAGCTAAGAATAGGATTTTCAATGCAGTTAACTATAAGAGGTCTATAGATAGAACACTTTCATGTGTGGGTATGCTTGTAAATGGTGCATGGCTATTAGTAGCATGGGACCTATTTTTGGAGTAGATAAGCGGTGAAGGGAAATTCCCCATCCTATATATATGATGTGAATCACATAGTAAGGGATATATATATATATATAGGCATATGCAGAGCATAAGAGGTAAGCATAAAGAGATATGTGCATATGGCTAGATTATTGTATCAGATTTGTGTGTGCATCGGTATAGAATTTCATTATTTTAAGGAGCTTCGTGTTTATTAATCGATGGAAGATATTGGTTGAATATAAGTGTCATTCTTGTGTGTAATTGAGTAGTGCATGTTCTTGATTCAATCATGATTATTATTTAAGCTTGTTCTTTTATAGATTTGAATATGGCATGCACTATAGAATGATGGATTAGTTATGGATCTATATGTTTCTTCCTTCATCACGCTAACATCTTGCTACAACAACCATAAAGAGGGACCTGGTACCTTTGTGTGCTTTGGGTGAGTGCTCGCCTAGGCTGAGTGATGTGTCAAGTGCATTTAGGGTGTTATCTATTAAATTCTAAGCTGCATCAAATCACCATGCAAGGAGTCCACTATAAAGGCATGCAACACATTGGCTTCGCAAGACCAAAATGACAAAGTTTTTCTACTCTCAAACTACTCTCTTACAATGAGCCCAACACTTCAATTTATAAAATTTTGGAAGAGAGAGAGAGAGAGTATGCAATTCCTGAAATCCACTTTTTAACCAATTTCAAGTCATGATAAATGAGTTTTGTTTGTGATTTTGGGCCTAAAGAAGCAATCTCAAGGGTCCCATAACCCGCAAAGTGGAAGAATGATTTTCCATGCTCATTGAGTTCTCCTCTAACCACTCTCCAACAACCAAACATAACTAGGATCATTATCCTTAAAAATAACCTTCAAATATTTATCTATTTCTATATTTATTAGTTGTTGTATGTTGTCCTTGGAACCATGATTCACATGACACTAACTTTGTGTGATTCCAGTGGGAATTGCTCAAGATATGGCTTCCTGAGTGACTATAACTTTTTTATTTTCACAGCTCACTTTCTCCATGGGACCGAAAATTAATATTTTGGTTGGAAATATTTTCAAAATATTTCTCTTCCTTCTCAAATTTTTACACATCTTAATTAAATGATTTTAGTATTTAAAATTAGCTTGGGGTCCACCATTGATTTAATTATTATTTTAGCATGGGGTTTGGCTTAATGTTTGGACATTAAAATACTTGCCAGCTTGGCTGACTTAGCCAAGCTAGCTTCTTTTCCATGTCGAGTCCTTATTTTGTATTGGTAACTTATTATTGTTTTTTGATTGCCTCTCATTTCCCATGTTACATGCCTTGTGTATTGGGTTCATAGCTCCCTCGAGTCCTGTGTTGACCGGTCATCGAATTCATTGACCCCAAAATCCCCACGCTCCCATGTATATCGACGAAGTCAGAATTTCCATCCTAGCTATCCTATGTGACTCAAGCCATTCAAACCCAAAATTCCCAGACAAACCTATGCAACCATTTCAGTCCTCGAGTGCACAAATATCGCCACTTGTTCAAGAAATTTAGACTTCACTTTTCTCGCTCACCACAAAACATTACTATGGGAAACTTTTCCATTTTAAGCACAAATGTCCCCAAACCATGAGGTCTCTCAATTATTGTCATTGCCACATTATCTTGTTAAAGCTTTTTGCAACTCACCTTCCTTGATCAAGCTCTAAGAGATCCATCTTTGTTGCATTGTGCTTGAGCCAAAATATGGCTCGGTGAACCTTAAAAAAATTCACCCAACCTCCTACACTCTTATTACCCCAAAGATGACCACCATTTCACCGTTTAGTTTGCATAGAATCACCCAATATTGAATTTATCACTTTAGAAACAACTTGGTTTCCTCGGATGGGTCATGAATCCCTCAAGTCATCTCTATGGAGATTTTTTTATGCATCATGGAACTCAGAGATTGATGCAACCATCTTGGCCTCATTTAGATTTCCAAATCTATAGAATGGATCTACAACTAACTAAATTATCCCTAAGCATGGATTTTTTTCCCAATCCATTTGACGAGCCCTTTAGTGTACTAATATTGTCATTTTCTCAACTCGTTATTCTATTCAATGACTCGAGTCTCTTCACAGATTAGCTTGGCTTGTTATCACAAAATGTAATTGATCACCGAGTCATGCTTGGATCATTCCCCCAAACTCGAGTTACATCATGGTTAGGTCTTCGTACCTTACTATCCCGATGAGCCTACAACTTACAAACCTAGTTAGTCTATGGAATGGCCCGAGTAAGAATCCTCATGAGTAACTAGCTCGGTACATCAAAATATAGCTCGGTGGCCAAACATTGGAGTGACTTGTTCCTTTAGCCCATCATTCAAATGGCTCATCCATTGGAAAATAGATCAATTCATCTCCAATGTAGCTCGTCCCATTCTGTAATTGGCTTATTCAACACTGCTCGAATTGTCTCCCGCACATATTTTCTAAATTGAAATTATGAGATTGGGTCACACTTGAGTGATTCTTAATGCTACATGGGTTTTTCTTCAATGAATATTTTGATGAGCAATTCAATATCTCGATGGTCTGCAAGAAGCTCAAATTACCTTGCTTGTACAAAATACTTGTTCCCCTCCTTGTGAAAATGTAATGGTCCAACTCCCACCCTACACTTGTCGGCTCCATGAATTCCTGGTTCTTTGGTTTCATCATCTCACATTTTGAAAGTGTTAACAAAGTGGTTAAGTTTTCAATCATCCTTTAAGGAACAACTCGGTCTCATATGATCTGATCTTAATCTCTTGTATAAAATTTAACCCCAACTTATCAAATAGCTTAGTTAAGAGCTCGAATGCAACAATTTGGTGGCTAATTCTAAACCATCTGAGTAGCTTGGTCTCCTTTTTCCCACTTGGGCTATTCAAATAGTAGCTCGGCTTTTAAATGTATAACAACTAAATTTCACAAGGAAAAACTCGGTCTTCTCAAATACACATAAAAAGTATTTGGTGTTTCCTTTTGGTGTATGAATGCATATTAACTCTCCCATACTTGTAAAGTAGCTTGATGAGCTCCTCTAGGAGCCAAAGGCTCTCCTTTAAATTCCACCTCCCTTATATCTTCTACTTGTATTTATTGGGCCTCCTAGGTGCATCAGACTTATGAAGATATGGTGAGGACGTGTCTTAGACAACTTTCCCTATTATTGTTTCACTTGTAAGTGAATTCCCATTACTTTCATGGTGTAAGATTTATAATTTGTCTAATTTTACAAGTGGAGTGAAATGGGATAACAATTTCTGCAACTCACCTGGCCATTTTCCCGCTAAATGGAGCATGAGCATCTACTTACAAACTATCCATTGGGAATAAATTTTACATAATCATCATGAACTAACATGAACTTTAAAAATTTGACCCCCAGAACACATAGAATGTTTTTTCTTGCTTTCAAGATTCCTTTTGCTTCCCGCATTCTCATATTTCATAAGAAAATATTGAAACCAAGATTTGTGAGAGTAGAAAATTGTTTTAAAATTTGAATTTCACCCATTCCCACAACTAGCAATCTACGAGGTTGAATGATGAACATCTATTAGCTTGGACATCATGGAACTCTATTAAGTTCCTCTTTCTTTCTTCTTCTGATTGATCTATTCCTTTCAATAGGGTTCCTTGACCGGAGCTGATCTCAGGATACTGTTGTAGGCTGCAAAGGTTGTTATAAAATTCTGGAGATATGCCTAGTGGCTCATATTTTCTACTTAACATTGATCATATGTTGAGTGAAAATTAGGGACAACCATCTGCTGTAATACCAAATCTACCCCTAATGTTGATTCCTAATTTGATAAAATTAGCTGTTGACACAAAGGAAGAAAAGAATTGAAGATTTTAAATCTTCCTCTTGACCTAATTTTAGTTTCTCTCCATTTGTTTAAATTTGAAATTTGCAACTGTTGCAAGTGACTATGAGCTTCCTTACTGCAACTTATCTTTCCTGAAGCATGATGAACTATACACAAGAATACACTAGAAGCAATAGGACATGTGCACTAGCACTTAGGGAAATTAAAACCTACTCTAACAAAAATATGTTGTGCACAAGCACTTGGAGGAATTAAATATCCTAGAATAATATGTACAAGGGTGAAAAATTCTTCCTTCTAGTAGAAATTTTTGAGATAGATTCCATTGACAAGAATCTAAAATTCTTCACCATCTAACATAGATAGTTGGAAGACATTGCTATTTTTGCATTCAAGTGATCATATACAGATCGCTCCATATTGCATCGAACTTGGAATGTTTTCTTGGTTTTACACGATCAACATCCCACTTCGGTACCAATTCTTCTATTTGAAATGTCTTGGATTTAGATTTCTTTACAAAACTCCTCTTGCTCAATTCTTGATCTTTCTCCATGGTTTTCATTTCATGTTCCTCGCTCTTCTAGTTCTATTAGTTATGCATACCTGATTTCCATGGGTTCAAACTCAAATAGCTCTAGTTTTTTCAAGAGTTCCAATGTTTGTAACTAAAGTGATATAAGTAACACTACTTCCTTCCCGTATACAAGATTGTAGGGGAAACTATCTCGTATACCACTTAGGTGTAATTATATTAGCCCATAAGGCTGATTTGAGCTCGTGTGCCAAGTTCTTTTATTCTTGTCAAGGGTCCTTCGTATGATTCTTAGTAAGTTATTTTTCATGGACTCTACTTGGCCATTACCCCGGGGTAAGATTTAGAAGAAGTGTTGAGGTAAATTCCATTCTTGACATCCCATTTAGTGAATTTTGTGCCAGAAACACCAATGCATTTTTGATATAATATTGGAAGGGACACCAAACCTCGTGATTGCCCCTTCATAGAAATCTAAGATGATGGACTCATTTGCCTCCTTGAGTTCCACTGCTTGACCACTTAGTGAAATATTATGTTAACATGAGGATCCACTTGTGGCCTTGGCTTGAGTTCATATTGATGAATCCAATGAAGTCCAATCCCCATTGCATAAATTTCTGATCCATTGAGATTGGATGAAGGGGAAGCATTGCTAGCCTTTCTTTTCTGTGAAGAACTCACACTTTTTTCTTCACTTTTTGATCCATGAGTAAAAATCAACAACACTATAGGACAATAGTAACCGGCCTTCATGATATTTAGATTTTTTACTCATGGAGAAAAGTGAACTCCATCTTCCCCATCATAGAACTTTCATAACATTTTCTCAATCTAATTTTTTGGGACACACCTCAATGATACTCCATTCACATCCTTCTTGAACAAGATTCCATCAATGAGCACATACATAATGGATTACAATTTGAAATATCTTCTCTTTTATTTTCTCCATTATGGAGGGCACAAACCCATTTGGAGATAATGCACCATGTCTTGAGACCAACATGGGATGTGTGCACCTTTAGCTGGTTGTTCTTAATCATTTTGTAGCACCAAGTACAACTTCTTCTTCACATTTTGACTCAAAGATGTTGCTTAGAAA
This sequence comes from Taxus wallichiana var. yunnanensis, assembly GCA_018340775.1. NCBI lineage: Eukaryota > Viridiplantae > Streptophyta > Pinopsida > Cupressales > Taxaceae > Taxus > Taxus wallichiana. Next base: position 485,994,743 of record CM031238.1, read on the forward strand.
CTAGTTGTTCACATAAGCCTTTTCCATGAACTAGTTTGGTCAATTTGATTTAAATTTCATATTCCATTACCTCGAGTGATCCAACTTTCCCTCTTCTCATTCATATTTTTGTTCGGAGAAAATATTTGACACCAAAGATAAGACACTAGAATTTGAATCTTATTATTCGAGAGCAAGTGTTTGAACTTCTTTAAGCTCCTAATGACAACAAGAACATGCTTTTCAATGAAATAATACCTTACTTCATAATTTTGTAGGCTTTGACTGAAGAATTTTATAGACTTCTCCGAACCTTCTTTATTCAGTTGTACCAAGATAGCTAAACGTGTGTCTGGTCCTCCAAATTCATATTGCATGAAGTCTTTGGAGAAATCTGGGTTGATAAGAGTTAGAGATTCTGATATAACATGCTTGATAGCCTCAAAACTCTCTCTACCATCTGATGTCCACTTGAATGAAAGAATATTCTTCAACATCATTGTTAATGGTTTCACAAGAGTGGAAAAATCAGGCACAAATCTGCGAGACAAAGTTTATTCTTCCCAACAAGCTTTGGAGAGCTTTCTTGTGACTTGGAAATGGAAGAATTCTGAGGGAGTCCACCCTATTGGGATCTATTGTCAATCCTTCTCTTGAAACAATATATCCCAACAACATCCCCTCATGTGCTAAGAATATAAACTTTTTTAGATTCAACGACACTCTGAATCTTCTACATCTCTGAAATACTTTCCTGAGGTGGAAGATATGGTTTGTTGCATTCTTTGAGAACCCAGTGATATCATATATATATATAAGCACATCTTATTGATTAGTCCCTTGAATTTTGTATCCTTTTCTCATTGAAATGTTGCTCCAAAGATTTGAAAATTTGTAGTGCCCACATTTTACACACACAATGTCAACAATAAAATACTAGGATGATAAATTTTTTTACTTACAATGCATGCTACACACAACACATCAAGGCTCCAAGTATAGAAACTCAACTCGCATATGAAAATCACATAATTCATCGACTCACATAGACTCAAGATAACAACATAGGCATTTCGATGCCACACTTCTCGTAATGAATGAATACCAACAATGACCCAACCACAAGAAACATAACTTCAGGAGCAGGCGAACCCACAACACATCATTTATTTAATTACATCTTAGTTATGATTAACATTCTAATAACATTATTGTATAAGGATCGTATTATCCTTTTTCCATTTACAATATCTTAAGTTCATTCCAATTTTAATTTACAGATTAGACCAATTTAGGTTGTCTTCCTTTATGCATCACGGAAATTTCCATAACTTACTTACTTATTTGGCACAATTCAAATCACATATACAAAGACTTAATTATCTTGTTCTTATGTTAAGGATATGCTTCTCAAATGTTTATTTATGTTTAAAATTTACCCTTGCTACACAAGTGAATCTAACGTGATGTCAAGGTGAAATCTTGGGATTAAGGAAGACATAGATTCGAGATAGCTTTTTCCCAAGAACATCCATTGATCACGGAATAGTTATTTCGCTACCATTATCATTATAGTTCAAAAACTTGTTGAATTCCAAATTTGATTATATATATATATATATATATATATCTTTTATTTTCTCAAAGTTTGATCACACCAAACAATTCATATTCTTTGCAACACATGATAATGTTTAATTAAGTTAAAGGACTCCAAGAGTGACCTTAATCCTAATCTCCAATCTCGTTCTCATCTTATATGATATGCTCTTACATCACACTATGGTCTCGTTATTAGCATTGTTTTGTAATCAGGAGTTACAGAAGTATTTGTCTAACATCTTGAAGGGGTACATGATTGGAAGAATTGTAAACTATACATGAACCACAAGTGACACCTCCTAATCAGCTGAGGTTTGGTTTATTCCAATATGCACTTAATGATCTATGCCTCAACTATATAAGAGTTTAAGGCAAGCGGACATATTTATACTAAACCACATTCAAGAAAATACCAAGATGTTATTTTGATAGAAACCAAGGTAGCACCGCTTAGTCAATCCTTCGAACAAGGACTCATAAGGTGACTTCTAAGGCGGTCTTCAACACTCAACCAGTGTCAGACCTGAAGAGAGGGCATTCTTCTCGCGATTACCAAAACTAGAAGGAAACTACATACTCTGGATAAAGTTGGACCATGTCATTCCTAAAATATGGGTTCATGACAATGTCGCTAAACATAATGACTATGACGGTAAACTCCAACTAGGGGTTTTATTTACCTAACCTAGGAGGTTCCATCGAGTGCAAAGCTTAAGTTCGTTCTATGGTTTTAAATTTCTTATATGGTAAAAAGGATCACACATGTAGGCAAGTTATGCATGAATATTTTATTAGGGTTGAGTGTTCCCATTAAAAATCTTTATTACGTTTACAAGGTAAGAAGATAACCCAGTAATTAATTTAATCATTTATTGAATACTGAGAAAGTACTACAATATATTAACTTCAATTTCATTTACTATATATATCAAACCCTTTTGCCATACACAACTAAGAATCAAATTGAACCGGTGATTAGATGCACATTTCCTAAGATATCCCTAAAACTAGCATCTCATACATATTAACAAATTTCAATTATAACTTTTCTGTAACAAGAGACTACATTATACAGTTATTCATTTTACAATGACCTGTAAAAATTACAATAATAATAATAAAATTACACATAGCCTTTTTCGTCGTCATTCTTTCATCCTACAAAACCCACGTGAGCATGATATCATGTGATAATTCACCGCATGTCATTCACCCTAACCTAACATAAGTATCATTTTTCAGTTTCCCATTTACATATGACAATAATTACAATTTGCAATCGAAATAAAAAGGTCTAGAAACATGTATTCATTGCATTTCATTTCACTTCACTTTGTAACCCAGGAGAGAGAAAGAGAAGGGAAGAGAGAGAAAACACCATTTTGTCAAAAGTTCTATTTCACACAACAGATACACTAAAGGGTTTTAAACAGTTATTTGCATGTGTTAAAAGTTTCCAGGGTGGTTTGGCAACCCTACGAGGGTCTGCAGCTTTCTATTTTTACATTTTCTTACTAGCTACAAAAACGTACAAAATGGGCTCGGAGGCTAAGAAACCACTTCCAAAAGTTATCTTCTGATGAGAACGCACACCATGATCAACTTTCTACATGTCCCCAGATATACCAAGAGTTCATAAAGCAACCGATGCACTGAAAAAGAGCGAACGGTTTGCGTTTGGTGGCTAATTCTCCGGGCACTGGTCGTAGTTCACCCAGTTGTAAAATGACAAAAGTTAGCTCGAGGGCCTAGAAAACCGCATCCATAATTGACGTTCGATGGAGGAGCATGCAATGAGACATCTCCTACTAGTTCCCCTATATAAGGAGAATTCATCAGAGTCGACGGGACTAAAAACTAGAAAACCATTTTCAAACGGCGACAAGTTTTCTGGAGCGACAAGACGAAATTGGTCCAGTTTGACCTCGTCAAACTGCGCTGCTAGAGGCCTACAAAATGGCTTCACCAAACTATCCTGAAAAGTGCTCTTTCCTATACTAAATGTTCCATGCAATTTTCTAGTATAAACACTAGAGGTTTGCGAAGATGGGAAGTAATTTCTCCATCCAGGTTTCAAATGGCAGTTCAAAACGAAAGCCAACTTTCTAGATTTAATAACTTTCTACTGTTGTAAACCAGTGTAACAGGGCTCCTATAAGAGCGTCAAAAGGATGTCATATGTTCATTTCGGGTCAAACCAAAGGTCAAGGTGACTCCTCGTATACCAAGGTACACAAATGAAACTTCACATCTCATTTCCAGAGTTACGAAGGGTACTTAGTGAGTCTCCGAAAAATACAAAATTTAACTATTTAAAACAGGAGAAGGTCAACTTTATCAATGGGGAGTCAAATTCATCTGGTCGATAAAACAATATTGGAGTGATCAAGATGGGTAAGAGTTTTCTAAATCATCTCGAAGTGAGGGTGATAGTTCATGGTTTAAAGTAGACAAGTTATAATGACTTCGTGAGTTACGACACGACAATTTATTGTTTTGTAATGAGTTGAAGGAACATTTAACTGTATTAAAAATCCTAATAATTTAAAATTCTATTTAGTTGTAAAAGAGAACTAAAACATGAGAATTATGAGAGGTAAGGGAAGAAGAACCATGCCTGGAGAATGAAGTCGGTCGAAGCTGCAGGCTTTGGTTTAGCATCTTGCTTGGGCACTTCGTCAACCAGTTCACGAGCATCCTCAGCTCCACCATTTTGCATACACGTCTACTAGGGAAGTTGCATTGCAAACAAAAACATCTTGTTTTCTATGCCTTGATGGTTTTCCATGCTCTATTCTAAAGCTCTTATTTTTGCACATGCGGGGAGGATGCTGACAAAGGTTGTGGAATCTGGCTTTACACGTACCAATTGCATTTGCTTGAAAGTTTCCAAGGCCTTTTCAACAAACTCATTTTTTTACACATCCTGCAATCATTGCAGCCCATAAACCACATTCCTTTCAGGCATTGTCAAACAGTTCGCATGCTTCCACATTTTGCATATGTATCTATCAAGGCACTTACAACTAAAACACACAAAAGAAATCCCTTCTCCATAATGCTTTGATGGACGTCCATACTCTGTTTCAAGAGCTCTATTTTGGCACAGGCAGTGAGAATGCTGGTAAAGGTTGTTAAATTTAGCTTTGCTCCTACTGTTTACATTTGGTTGAAAGATTCTAAAGCCTTTTCAACAAATCCATTTTGTGTAGATCCTGCACTCATGGCACTCCATGAGACTACATTTCTTTGAGGCATTCTATCAAACAGTTCAGCCTTTTCTACACATCCATTTTGTGCATATCCTGCAGTCCATCCTTTTATGCTTTTATGGACATCCATTCTTGGTTTCTACACTCATGTTTTTGGCACATGCTAGAAGTGCACGTTTCCCACTCGCATACAGACCTGCCGGAGCACTTGCAACTAAAAGAAAATGACTGAACCGCCATTTTGGCACAGGCTGAGAGAAATCTAGAAGGAAAAATCATATTTCCACTATGCTTTGATGGATGTGCGTACCCTGCTCCAAATCTCCCACGTTTTGCACAGGCTGGAGACTTGTTTGTTACATGGTGAAATAATGTGACTGTCTCTTGAGGGATCCACGTCATCTGGATGCTGCAAAAATCACGTTCCATGAGCACTGTCTCATTTTTTCATCTGGTCAAATGCTGTAACAACGTGCACAGAGCATTGGCAACTACAACATCTGACAAAATCTCTAAATCGTTTACACTTTGCAAGATGATGTGCAGGTCAGGGGGCTCATTTTTCTTGGACGCAGGCTGGGGATTTGCTGGCAAATGTAAACTAATCAGGTTGGAGCTTCCCCCTCCCTCCAAGGTGGCGGCACTCACTCCCCTTCATAAAAAAAAAAAAAAAAACTACAAAGGCACTCTTTGCCCTAAAACCGCCCCCAACAAAGAAATCACGGTTTTTATTTATTTATTTTTAATTCCTTTTAATTTATTTATCTATTATTATTATTATTATTATTATTATAGAGGAGGCGTTACAAAATCCATATGGCATCTTCTTGTAAGCATATGTTCCCATTTTGTGGTGAAGGTTGTCGTGAATTGATATTCTTCTTTCACTATGATTTGATTATAGCATGAGTAGTCATCTAATAGTGAGAACCTTTACAAACCAGCTACAACCTATAGGATTTTCTCCATTGATGGAAGTGGATAGTGATCTTTGAGGGAAGCTCTATTAAAATCATGGAATTCCACACATAGTCTAATCTCTCCATTTCTCTTTCTCACTGGCACCAAATTTACTACCTAAATTGAATGTTTGATAGGTAAGATTATGCTAGCTTTGAATTAGCTTATTCAAATCTTTCCTCATGAGAGATTTAATGTGAGGATTCACTTGTCCTTGCTTCTACCTGATGAGCTTAGATTCTGGATCTAGTTCAATAGTAGATTGAGCTAGTTTTAGATTGAAACCTCTTAAATCCTTATAGTTCCATGCAAATACATAAGGAAAATCTTGGAAAATTTGAAAAAATCAGATTTCTCTTGTTGATTACTTACTTTAACGATCTGCAACATCTTACCGACACCTACTAAAATAGGCTTTGAATCTTCACCCTTTACTTGAATGTTTTCCTTCTCTTTCCGTAACTAGTCATTGGGGTTGAAAATTGACTCCAAATTCACAAGACCTTTTGGAAATTTTTTAGTTCTCAACTGCACCATTTAGTTGCCATATTGTTGTTCCAACTTGTCCCGGTTTCTTGCAGAGAACTCAACTTATTCTTATAGAAAATTGATGATTTGATGATCATTCTCAAAGACTTTCCAACTTGTATTATTGTCTGGGACAGTTGGCCTTACCACAACCTTTATATGAGGCTGAGTTTTCTCACTTTTGATACTTTCCACAATGTCAAATGCTGCCCCAATTAATGAAATCTTGTCTACTATATCATTATTATTTCTTGGGATGGAATTAATGCTAAAAGATTTTAAATATTCAATCAGATCCCATACCCAATTTTTGTAGTTCTTCAACAAATTGTTTTAGTAGCATTTTGGCCTTTTACTTGGTTCACAATTAGCTTGATATCTCTAAAGACTTGCAAGTTCTTGATACCTCTCTTTCTTTCCCAATTCAATCTATGGATCAAGGCTTCATACTCAACTGTGTTGTTTGAGCAAGAAAAGTGAAAATAGAAAGATGAGTAATATTTTGTACCTTGTGGTGAAACAAGTATATCTCCCCCTCGACACCTTGCCTACTCCTTGAGCCATCAAAGAATAGCTTCCATACTTCATTATCATCTTTAGTATCCAGCTTGGTGATACTAGGAAGTCATTAATTTTCTTCGTGTAAGGAATAGAACCTAATTCAACTTCTTCCATTTCACCGTATAAGGGTCAAAATCATGCCTTTTGTCACCAAATCATCAAGAGTTAAGTCCATAATTCTTCCAAATTTGGTATTCACTTCGTAATTTCTTGGGAAATCTTCTTGATCAAATGATGAATAATTTTCATTGATTGGATTCGGTGTATGAGGCTCAATGTGGAAATTTAAAAAAATCAAACCTGATTGTAGCCCTAGCTCCATACCTTAATTTGAATAACATGTGTGACTAATCAGTAGACAAGTAACCTCTAATTTTAGTGGTGAAGTCTCTTGATAAAAATAATGCAAAGAGTGGTAGTAAGTCTATGACTGATAAATATTGCAAGATGGTCACATTGGGACATGCATGTAATGTGAGGCTCAACCCTTTGATTACTGCAATGGTTGTTACCATTGTCCCATCCAATTGTATTACAACTCTATAAATGACTTCATATTGAAGACATAGTTGATCATCTATTTGTTTTGGCATGACAAAGTTGTTTTCTCCCGAATAAATCTCGTAATTGTGTACAATATTGTTTCTAATGATCAAAGATATATAAAACAAAGGAGGCTTCATGTTTTAACCTTTTGACCTTCTTGATTGCTTTCATGTTGATTTGTTTTTGTGAGTACCTTCTCTTTATCTTTGGATGATTGATTTAATGTGAACCAATTTGTCATGGTAGCTTGCAATATATCTCTTTGGCCCAGGATTGCTAATGACTCCCACATTGAAATTTTCACAATTACTTTCTTCATTTGTTCAAGAATATTGAATGGGGATGAGCTATCTTTTTGCTTCCCTTTACTTTACATGGTCTTCTCTTGCACATGAGTTGTTACAACTGGTGCTTGAGCTAGTCTAGAAGGTGGTTTGGGCTGACTTTGCACATTTGGGACTACATTTTGACTACTAACACCTTGTGGAGTGATAGAGGGTTGTGAATCATTTGAATTAGATGATTGTCCCTCTCCAATATTCCTCTTCTTAGATTGTGTATTGGCTGCCACACTTTGAGAAGGGACCTGATTTATACCACAAAAATATTCAACTTGCCAATTGACAAGTGTGGTCTCATTCAAAGGTGCCTCTTGGGTGGCTTCCTACTGCTGATTTTCCTCTTTTCTTGTCTCTTATTCCATGCTCATTTTTGTCACCATAATAGTTTTATTCAAAGCATCATTGAAACATATTGACTAGTTATGGGGTTGATTGCATGGGAAACATCAGTCATACTCTTGAGCTATGTTATTTTTTACTAGTACCATGGCTCTAGACGTGGATACAACATTGGAATTGTAAGGTTGGAATGGCCTATTAGCAGGAGGTTTTACTTGGTTCTAATTTGCAGCTTGAGCAAGTGGTCTATTAGGCTAATACATAGGCTTGCTAGGTTGGGCTTGAGGCTGATTTGACTGAAATTTCTGAGCTTGTTACATATTAATTGTCACCAACTCATTACCTAAGTTTTGCAACTACTTCATGACTTCTTGGAGTTCATTTGAGGTACTAGAAGATGAGGTAGAGGCTTCAATAGAATTCTGATTTTTTGGGGAAGGAATGGGAGCTAATGTAGGTGTTTGGCTAGTGCTTCAGCTTATTAATTCTATGTAAAGAGGCATGGGTGGCCTAGGTGCAAGTTTACCAACTTGAATCAAACAATTTTCAACTCTAATAGTAATATTATAAGCTACGTGTAAAGTTGTAACTCTCATGGATTGTATCATCATTGCAATATCAAAATTTAGAGCTTTTAGGAAGTATAGAAAAGCACCTTTAGCTACTAGCCTCACAACAAGTGGAATCCTATCCCATGTCATTTGAAACCTGAAGTTGAAATCAGCCATCTACTCATTTGGTTCTCTCTTGATTGTGGTTAGTTGTTCCAATGGAGAGAATTTTTCTCCCTTCTCTCCAAAATGACCACAAAGAGTTGTGCACAACTAATCCCAATTTTAATTGATCCCATTTGTCAAGATTATGAACCATTGTAAAGCTTTTCCTTTAAAAGAAGAAGCCAATAATTTAACAACCACATCCATTTCATTAACCTCATGTATAGCACAAACATTTACAATGTCTTGAATGTGGTCAATCGGAGTTGTATGGTTTTCTCCAGTGAAATATGGGATGTTCTTCAATGTTGCAATTGGAATGGGATTTTGTGCATTGAGAGAAAGTGGGATGCTCCCATGAAGTTGACATAGGGATTTGGTGGACCTTATAGTGTTTTTGTTTTAGATGTGCCATTATAATTGGTCTAAGAACTCTGGTTGATTAAATGAAAGGTCTACCAGGCGGGGGTGTTGATAGTGTTCTATTTGGTGGAGATGGAGACCTTTGAGCTCTTCTTCCCTTCTTCCTCTACCCAGAGATAGTTGCAGATATTCAAAAACACCTTCTTCTCTTTTTCTTGACCTTGTTTGAATCCTTCTCATAAATTTGACAAGCTTGGGCTGCTAAAACTAGTGAATTCTTCCCTTTTGGAGTCGTCAGATGTGTAATTTCAAAGCTTCTTACAAGCTGGAATTTTACAACAAGTGCACACCATTCTTGTTGTAATTAAAATGAAACTTCTTTGTGTCCCACCGGGCGTGCGAACTATTATTATAGAATCATAGCACCCTCTAATTTTCACAAGTGTGTGTGCTTGAGCTCTCGGTGTGACTGGGTAACATGGGTACTATCTCCAAGTTGTGGGACTTGCTACTTGAGATAGACCTCCGAGAAAGCTAGTTCTTCTTCCTAATCCTAGTGTAAACTAACTCTACTGAAAGCAAGTGATTAACTACTCCTAATATATCACTTCCAAGGGACTAGGGAGAGAGAAAGAACATGAAAATAACAAAATATACACTACAGAGGTGATGCACCAAAATAAGGGTAAGAGAATAATCCCCAATGTGTGAAAATGGAAGAAAAATACATATTAGAAAGGGTGATAATAGTTCTCCACAGTCTAATACAAGAACTCACAACAACATTTCCATGCATGCACAATAGCAATAGATCCCTGCAAGAGCACAAGGTAGACACAATATATTTGCAACAAGATTGAAGAGGCAAGAAGAATGCAAACAAACACAACAAGGGAAGATACATCCACAAACTTGCATTTATTGCTTCATTGATATGCATAGTTCAAGCTATTACAAAATAAAGGCTAGGATCACCATGCAAGGATTCCACTACAAAGGCCAACAGCACATTGGCTTCACAAAACTAAAATGACAGAGTTTTTCTACTCAAAATACTCTCTCTTACAATGATCCCAACACTTCAATGTATAGAATTTTGGAATAGAGAGAGAGAGAGAGAGAGAGAGAGAGAGAGAAATTCACAAAATCAACTTTTCAACCAATTACAAGTCATGATAAATGAGTTTGGTTGGTGATTTTAGACCTATTGAAGAAATCTCAAGGTGTCCCATAACTTTGTAGCAATGGAAGAATGATTTCCCATTCTCAATGAATGCTCCTCCAACCACTATAAGATAACTAAACAGAATTGAGATCATTTTCCTTAAAAATCACCATCAAATCTTCATCATTTTTATATTTCTTGGTTTATATGCATTAGGCTTGGAATCAAAAATCCAACGACACTAACTTTGCATGATTCCGTTGAGAATTTCTAAAGATATGGCTTCCTGAGTGACTGTAGCTGTTTTGATTTTCACAGGATCGCTTGCACCATGGGAGTGGCAATTAATATTTTGGTTGGAAATATCTTCTAAATATTTCTCTCTTCCTTCTCAAATGTTTTACACATATTCATTAAATGATTTCAGTATTTAAAATTACATCGGGAAAACAATTGATTTAATTATCTTTTAGCATGGGGCTTGGTTTACTATTTAGACATTAAAATACTTACCAACTCGGCAACTCATCTAAGATGGCTCATTTTCCATGTTGATTCCTTCTTTTGCATTTTTCACTTGTTATTATTGTCTCTTGCCTCTCATTTCCCATTTCCTCTCATTTCCCATGTTACATGCCTTGCATATTGGGTTCATAGCTCCCTTGAGCCTTTTTTCAGATTGGGTCATCTTTCCATGGGCAGTGACCCCTCAAATCCCCACCCTCCCACATACATCGGTGAAGTTGAGCATTTTTGTCCTAGTTGTCCCATGTGGCTCAGCCCCCTCGGCCATTTAAACCCAAAATTCCCACACATACCTATGCGGCCATTTTGTCCCTTGATTTCATGGTTGTCCTCACTTGTTTGGTCGTTCGGTCCTCACTTTTCCGCTTCAGCCACAAAACATTACCACGGGAAACTCAGCCATTTTAAGCACAAATGTCCCTGACCATGAGGGCTCTCAACTTCCGCCATTACCGTATTAGCTCACCAAATATTTTTCATCTCACCTACCTTGATCAAGCTCTAACTAAGCCATCTTTGTTGCATTTTTCTTGAGCCAAAAAAATGACTCGGTGAACCTTGAAACAATTCACCCACACTCCTACATCCATGTTACCCCGGTCGACCACCATTTCACTACTAGTTTACGTAGAACCACCCAATATTGAATTTCTCATGTTAGAAATGAATCGGTTTCCTGGATGGGTCACGAATCCCTCAAGTTGTCTCTATGGAGCTTGTTTTTATGCATCATGGAACTTAGAGGTTGATGCAACCATGTTGGCCTTGTTTATATTTTCAACTCTGTATAATGGCTCAACGACGACTAAGTTCTCCTATGCATGAATTTTTTTCACAATCCATTTGATGGGCCCTTTAGTGCATTGCTTTTTTATTGGCTCATATTGTAAATCTATTCAATGACTTGGTTCTCTTCATGGATTATCTTGTCTTGTTACCAAAGAATGCAATTGATCACCAAGTCACACTTGGATCATTTGCCTCGAGCTCGAAGTTACATCTTGGTTTTGTCTTTGTGCCTTACTAGCCTGATGAACCCGCAACATATAAACTTGGTTGGTCTATGGAATGGCTCGAGTAAAACACCTCATGGGTAGCCAGTTTGGTACATCATAATATAGCACGGTGGCCAAACATTGGAGTGACTTCATTCCTTTAGCCTATCATTCAAATGACTTGTCCATTAGAAAATTGTTCGGTTTATCTCCAATATAGCTAGTCCCATTCTATAACTGGCTTGTTCAACGCTACTCGAACCATCTCCCTCACTGTATTTTCTATACTAAAATCATGATCTTGGCTCACTCTTGAGTGATTCTTAGTGCTAAGTGGTGTTTTCTTCAATGAATAGCTCGATGAGAAATTCAATATCAAGGAGCTCGAATTAGCTTGCTTGTGACAAATACTTTCTCCCCTCCTTATGGTAATGCAATGGTCCAAATCCCACCCCGCATTTTTCAGCTCCACAAATTTCTAATTCTTTGGTTTCATTAGCTCACATTTTGAAAGTGTTAATAAAGTGGTTCAGTTTTCAAGCATCCTTTAAGGAATAGTTCTATCTCATATGATTCGAGCTTAATCTCTTGTATAAAATTTAACCCCAACTCATCAAATAGCTCAGTTAAGAGCCCAAATGCAAGAATTTCATGGCGAATTCTGAACCATCTAAGTAGCTCAGTCTCCTTTCTCCCACTTGATCACTTCAAAGAGTAGCTCAGATTTTAAATCTATAACAACTGAATTTCACAAGGAAAACTCGGTCTTCTCAACTACACATCGAAATTTCTTGGTGTTTCCTTTTGGTGCATGAATGCATAACAGCTCACCTATACTTGTAAAGTAGCTCAATGAGCTCCTATAGCAGCCAAAGGATTTCCTTCAAATTCAACCTCCTTATATCTTCTAATGTAATTCTTGGGCCTCATAGGTGCATCGACTTATGAGGACATACCAAGGACAGTCTTAGATAACTTTCCAGATTTTTGTTTCACTTGTAAGCGAATTCCCATTACTTTGTGATGATGTAAGATTGCTCGTTTGTCTGATTTCACAAGTGGAGTGAAATGGGATAACAACTCCTACTACTCTGTTCACATAGTTAGCACTCCGACACGATCCAGATTTCACTTTGCAAATTAGCTACGTACTTTTTACTCCTCCTTGAAATTAGGGTTTCATAATTTATTGCTTATTTTCTTGGGTTTAATTTATGTACTTAATTGTTATTTATTTAATGCTACAATAATATCAAATTAGGATCTTATTTCACATTTTAGATTAATCATTTTGTTGAGCCCACGTGTGATCAATCTTTCAGATCCTTCTTTGGCATATAATCATCTCTATCATGGATCCTAAAATTCCTCAAATTTCTTTGTATGATTTAATTCAAATTCATCCTAATTTCCAAGTTCTTCTAAAAATCCCTAGACACCATGTATCTCCCTAGGATACACCGCCGCATCAAGTGAGTGTTATTTTAGATTATCCGACAATCCTAGTCTTTGTGATTCTCCATCTAATCAATTCATGTTAGACTCAATTAAAGATTTACATTCTTTATTACAATACAAATTTCAGTCTATGGAATCCATGATTACATCTCTAAAATATGAAATCCAATATCTTAAGGACACTTCTCAAGCTCATGTTTGTTCTCCTTCTACATCTCATATTCATTCTATATCTTCTACATGTGATCATATCATTGAGCCTCAAGTCATACTATTACCAGAGCCTCTCATCTATGATCACAATACTTAGCAACATGGCATTCTTACTAAGCTCTTTAGTAATCAATTGATCACTTTACCGTCTACTCAAGGCTATCCTCCTTACCAACTTGCAAAATATAAAGGTTGCCCATATTGCAATTATCATCGAATCAATGAACATAATGAAAATGATTTCTATGCTTTACAATGAAGAATCAAGAATCTTGAGTGTCAAGGTTTTATCTCATTCCCTACACGAAATCCTCCTACATCTTCAATTGTTACATCCCAATGGGTTCCTAAATCTGATTTGTCTATGTCTAATGAACATCATGCCATTACTTCTCGCATTCCTTCTATGGAAAATCAAGTGCCACCTAAGAAACCTCCATTAAAACTCAGTCCAACACCTCCTCCTACTAATTCATCTACAATATTACTGAGTCCAATTAAGAAACCTCCTCTAAATATCAATGTAACTCCTCCACCTCTCAAGTCATCTACAGTAAATAAGAAACCACTTGCTACGCAAGACTACCAAAATATAGTTAACCTCTTTCGACTTCCACCGCTCAAGGCTCCTCCGACATTACCACCTCAGCGTCCCATCACTTTTATTAAGGAAATTACTCCTTACATTGATCCACTTAGCATCTTTGACTAGATCTCCATCACTTACATACTTTGGGGGGAATCATAGCTTCTCCCCCCTTGCATTTCTATCCAATGTCAATATCATCACATGCACTTGACGCTTTGTAATTTTACACATCTCTTGATACATTTGCATCGTCATTTCTGATGACACACTCATGTTCTTGTAGTTCTTACATGATTGTTGAGGGATATCTTACAATAATAACCTTGTTTCATCTTCACATTACATGCTTCATCAACATCTCTATCTATTACATAATCACTCATACATACATACATCTATTATTATCTATCGCTAGTCTCACATATGATACAATATTTCATCAACTATCACATCAACTATACACTATCAATTACACTTCATCATCTTCACACCTCACCTATTTGTCTATTCCAAACATCATTCATCAAATAACACACTCATCACCATATACTTGGGGACATCATACTTACTTCCCCCATCTTTTAACATCATTATTTATATTCCATCTTACACAAATCACATCTAGTCTTTTACATTCATCATACAAATCTCAATACATTTGCATCTCTCATTTCCCGATGACGCACTCTTGTGCTATGGTTCACACTTGAATGTTGAGGGCATAATATACACATGAACCTCACACACTACACATTATACACACCACACATTCTCACACACTTGACCATATCACACATTTTAAACTAGACAAATTCACTCACATATCCCTAGCATTGCTTATTCATGCTATGCATTCGTCATCTCACATAACACGTATTCTACACATAACATCTCCTTCTCATAGATTCTATCACACACTAGGTACATTAATCACTATACACATTCACACTACATTTCTCTTACATTTACTTCTACATGGTGCAGTCATTTCTCGATGATGCACTCTAGTTCCATAGTCCATACTCAATTGTTGAGGGTATACATATCAAATGGACCTCATCACACTCACGTGTTTAATCATTCACTCAATCAATCACTCTCACACATTTACACTCTACACTTTACACTTTAATGATCACATCTTCCTAGTACACACATTCAAACCATTTCCCGATGACACACTCTTGTTTATGGTTCATTCTTGATTACTGAGGGGGCATAAATAAATGAACCTCATTGCATACATACATATCCACTCGGGGGGCAATGCAGATCCTATCATTCACATTGCATTCCATTCTATTTTATTCATAGCATACGACATATCTTGGTTACATTTACTCTTACTTACTTATGCTTACATGTTCACTTTATTACACATCCTAGATAGATATCTTGCATTTCATTATCTTTATCATACACACATGCATGTTCACTTTCTTTTCTAGTTATGATCACATATTCTACAGATCCATTACACATAGTAGGGATACTTGGCACAATACCTATTGTCAGTCTCGCAGAGGCTCCTTGGGGCATCCACTTTAGCACACTACAAGTGTTATTATTTCATTTTTGTTTCACAAAGACACTACTTTTTACCAAATTATGCACGCTTTGACATACTTTTTATCTTTCTAACATGCTAGTGGGTAATTCATGTGTAGCATTTATTTTGCATGACTAGTTGTTTCCATGGTTATCTATTACATTGCTTGTCATTATTTTGTCTTAATATGTTCTTATTTGTAGGTTTTTCCACTTGTCTTGTGTGCACACTTGTCTTCTTATTTCCACTTCGGCCTTGATTGTCTTGTAACATCATCGGTGATGTCCTATGTTTGCAACCCAATTTTCATGGTCTAGATTGTATTATTGTGTGTTTAATTGTGTCTTAGATTACATATTGTCTATTTATCTTACATTTCATTTTATACATATGTGTTTTCCTTTATTTGTACTAACACTTGTCTCCTAGCCACTTTTTTTTGCATGTGCCTTGGTTTCTACCAAGCACACTCCCTTTCCCCTACAGGGCACAATTTCAGCACAACATTTGGTCCTCTTTTGGGCCGCATACTCCTTCAGTGATGCTACATGTACCCCAAATGAGGGGGACATCATATGGGTGAATCACTCACCCCATACAACGTTATAAACATTATGGATCGTACAACACAATTTCTAGTTTCAGATAGGGCTCAGAATCAAACTTGGGTCCTTAGCAAATCAATGTCCTTCCTGGATGCCAATAACCAAGGGGCAGATCTTTGACATTTTTTTGTTCAGCACAACTTTTTGACATGTCATAGAGGTTTTTGATAGGGCGAGAGGCTTTAGCACAGTGCATTTACATTGAGGACAAGTACACACTATCCATAATGGTGTTCCATATTTTAGGGAGAAGTTAAAGGTTAGAGGATGACACTAGACTTTCCTCTCTACATTATTTCTGTCATGGCATAGGATCGCCAAAAAAACAACATTTCAGAGTGCTCTACAACTTTGGGAAGTGGTTAAAGGTTGGAGGATGACACTATACTTTCCTCCCTATACTTCTTCTGTCGTGGCATGAGATCTTCCTAAAATATCTCCATTCATTGACATTTTCACTATCTTTTCTACACTCTTTTCTCATCACGGATCAGTGCACATGTTCCTTTTTCACATTTTTAGCATTTTACATACTTTTTACACATATACATATGTATTTGACTACTTGTTCATTCTTCTCTTTTTGTAGGTCTATCTATATGGGAAGCGGTAGTCAACATCATCACAATAACAAAAATAACATCGACATCAACAATAGGTACTTTGTGACATCTGCACATGTGTTTCCACCCTAAGTTCATTTTCATCATCACTCTTATCACATTCTCCTCCTTAGCATCCATGCTTCACATTTTTATCATTCCACGCCTTTTCTAGTCCCTCGACTTGATTTCATCATCGATCTATATGGTTATCAAGTACGCATATCTATCTACTTTATGTTACCGAGATTTCCGCTCACCAACATAAAGTGGGGGAAAATGTAGACATAAAATCATGCACTTTGGGTAATTATCTAGTCCTAATTACATACTACTATTCATATGATTCCTAAGTAATAAAATTACTAATTAACCCATGTCTTTGGCCACCTTTCTTTTTTTCTCCTTTCAGTCTTGCACCTTTCCTTTCTCGGTCTACCTTATTATACTCCATATTTTATCATCCTAGACGTCGGTGCCAAATGCCCCCATCCCCTTTGGGCACCCTTGACATCAAAGACACTTTACTCACACTCTTTGGTTCCTTTCTAGCCATTTGAGAATCTTATATTTTTGGTAGTCATCCTTTTTGGGGTTAATTACGAAATTCAAGCAAGGGAATCATATAAATATAAAGTTATGTGATCATAATAAAGGACCAAGCACTAAGCATTAGCTATCACCACCTAAGGTTGCATCCATCTAACACCATCATAAGGGACATAAGGGATGGTTATTATACATACACTTCATACGAGGAATTCCATTTAATTCCATGCACATATCTATTAAATTTTTATACATCTATTTTATTTTCTAGTTATCAAGTGCAACTCACACAAGAGCCACCTAGGAAATGATTCTGCGCACACATACAAACACAAATAGAACTACATTGGGTCTATGATGTAGTGCGTGCTCAATCATAAGTTCACCATTGTGACAATTGAGGATAATCTACCACTCATTCTACATCTTTCTTTTTTAGGATTTGATGTCTATTTCATTGTTTTGCAAGTTCATATTTCATTGCATGTTTTTAACGACCTCAGCAATATTAATGTGATCTCGGAGCGAAAAAAAGGTGACTAAAGAATAGCACCTAAGAGGAGGCTTTTTTATATTTTCGTAGATCCGGACACCCGAAAACGGGCCTAGAGCACCCGTGGGTCCTCCTTTCCCTCTCCAGTCTTTGCAATTCAGCCTAGTTTGTCCAAATCTACTTTTTCTAGGTGTTTGTGTGAGACATTCCTACTACTTTTTTCACCTAGTTATCACTCTGATACAGCCCAAATTTCACTACAAATCAGATAAGTACCTTTTTCTACCCCTTACAATTAGGGTTTCATAATTTATTTCTTATTTTGCATGGGTGTAATTTTTGTACTTAATTGTTGTTCATTTACTTCTATAATAACATCATATTAGGCTCTTATTTCACATTTTAGCTTAAACACAACCCTCTAGATGCCTAAATTACACTTAACACTTCTTCATGCAAGTTGCAACATGACTTTATAAATTGAGGAATCAAAATACATACCTTTGTAGGAATATCAAGAAGCACATCCTTGTAATCATATTTCAAGGATTTAAACAAGTCTAAATCATTCATTATTCGGATACTTTAATACCGAGAGTACCAAAACTTATTGTTGTAATTTACAGTCCTCCTTACATAGCAAAAAGTAACATATATTTATGATAGATGTTTAATATACCTTTATTTAAAGACTTATCATGAAACACACTATGCAACAAAACTTCAAGTCATGTCAATCCTTCCATAGAGCACTCTAAACTGAACTTTGCATAGCTAGGAGCTTCTTTCATAGTTGTTTCAAGACACCAAAAATGACTCAAATCTTGAAATGATTTTGAACATACTTCTGACCACGAGAAAAATATTCTCACAACATATTTTGGGTCATCAACATGACTTCAATCCTATAATTCTTCTTGTAGCATCCCTCACACATCTATATTATTCATTTCATAACTTGTAACATTTTGTCTTTCAAGCTCAAACTTTGACTATTATGGACTAGCCTACTTCTCTTAATCATTTCTTCAAAAAATAAAACTATAGATTTGTCTTCATTATGTCTCCTTTACTTATCTCATAACACACCACCATGGCGCACACTTGAAACTTAATTATCTCTTAATTTTCATTCCTTGGACCATACTTCCTAGTTTTTACTCTTGCATTCCAAGAATTTTAAGCACCTTACATGACTTCAAACTCAACACATACATTTGACCATATTTTTGCAGTTCTTGACAAGAATATTTATGAACATAGAAATTTTTCTCACCTAATGATGCTTCAATCTCTACCTTACAATGTCAAAATCCTCAACCTCCTATTAGGTCAACCATACTTCCATATTGATCTTCAATACCTTTTACCAACCTTTTGACTTCACTCACTATCCTTTTTCACATATTTTACTAAACTCTACCTAGGTAAATCATTCTTCAAGCCTAGAATAAATTTAATCATATCTTAAAGACACATTCATGACTATAATCAATATTTCATGCCTCAAAATAGTTTAACCATACTGTAAGTCTTCACAAGTCCTTTAAAAATAAATTCATCACTCTCAAAACTGACTATCTCATCTTCACAACACTTTTAACTTTTAGTCAACCCTACAATCCTTGAAACACATTTCACTACATATCTTAAAACCATTACAACATAGTTCTTGTAATAAAATAGTCTTCATGACAAATAAAAATTGCTTTAATAGACTTTAATGATGAAAGAAATAATATACCTTCTTTGCATGGAAATAGGTATGACTTCTTGACTATATCAATAGGATCAGATTATTTACAATTTTTGACTGACTTAAGTCCATCTTTCTTGACCTTATTTTCATTATATAACTCAGGTAACCATACTTCCTTAATTTTGGGTACATCAAACTTCTTGACTTTCCTTGAGTATACCTTGCAATGTGTCCTTCTTAATGAAAACTAAAATAAACAACATTATGTATATCTCTTGACTAGTGAAGATTATGATCTCTTCCATTTCTCCATGGATACATAATTTTAAAATACCTCCTACATTCCCTTTCTCTATGACCAAACACACTACATGAGTAGTAATAACCATGAAATTAACTATTATACCTCATGTCATTAGGTTGTATCCTTGAGTTTGGCTTCTTGATATTGACCTTGTTTTCTCTTGCATCCTTATTTTAATCTCCATTTGAACTAGGACCAACATCTTCTTGTCTTGAGTCATCATCCTTTAGGTCTCCTTTGAATCCTAGGCTTGTTTTCTCTCTAGCTGACCTTTGACTACTCAAAATGGCATCTAAAGCCTCGAGCTCTTCTCCAAATTCTCATTAGTCTTAAAACTATTGGATACCATCTCTAAATATTCCTTCAAATACCTCATCTCAACATCATACTTGATACCATATTCCCCTTTATCTTGTAGGGATTATACTTTAGATATGAGCATACTACATTCATCTTCCTTGTTTTTCAGGGTTATTGGCATAGAATCAATTTAGATCTCATATTAATGACCCCAACTTTTAGTTATTCATTCTTTGATGCACCAATTCAACTTATAAATCAACTTCAGCCTCTTCATTTCCCAGATCATCATAAACACTATTGTAACTATCTTCAAAGGGACATAATTTGGACTTCAACTAATTGCACTCATCTTCCTTTAAACTCAAACTTGTTCTTGCAACCTCTAGCTGACTTCTGATATCCTTGATGATTTCTCTGTCCTTTTTAAAATTTAATCTTAACTCTTGACACTTTTTCCTCGACTTTTTAGCCATCTTGTGCTTTAAAGGATCACGTAAATATTTTTAAGCTTACTTTAGATTTCCTTCTCTAATACAAATTATTGGAAGCACAATCACCGAGGTGGGTTAAATAAGTGAACCATTAAAAATTTAATTATCTTAAACATTCACACCCATCAACCATTCAAATCATTCACCAACCATTCAACAATATGTAGATTAAGAAATGATTAATCAAACACATAAGCATGCACCATAAGAACACAATGACATAACTAAACCAAAATTTAAGTGGGAAACCTGTAAAAGTAAGAAAACCCACTAAAAAACATTTATTATATCCATATTTCAAATTTAGTGGAGCACCAACTCAACAATGATCACCAACCCCTAGATTTAGTGAGGCACCAACCCCACAAGGAACACTAACCCCACCAACCCTAAAAGGAGGCACCAAACCCCTAGATGACTCAGAACTAAAAAAATTCATCTTAAATGTTTTTCCATCTCTGATTTTTTTCTCACACAAATAATAATGACTCAATGAAGCTCACTCTCCTCTCTATCCCCCTCAAAATTTCTCTACATCCTTCCTTGCACACATGTTTCTTCTTTAAGTTTATTTAAACATATCCCTAGCTTTCCATCACTTGATATATCTCTATAATATCATCACATATTAATTTACCTATTTTAAAGGTCACAAACAACTCTTAACACATTCAAAAACTTCCGTCTAGGTTGCACTTTTCATCCTCTCTCTTAACTAGATCAAATGAGATTTCTAATTGTTTCTTCATTATAACTCATCTAGATCATCCATAATAGAGTAAAATAACTCCACACATCATAATAACATTAAAAAAATCACCCATAAGACCATATAGGTCTCCAATATCACCTAGAACAATTTGAACCTCCATTAGGACTCAAGAATCCCTAAAGCACCAAAACAAGCAACTTGCCACAAAGGGAATGTTATAGAGAAAAAAAAATTCACAAAAACATGGAACATACTTATAAATGTTTTATAATCCTTCAAAAACCTCTAGAAACCATGAAACACTCTACAACAACATCTCATGCCATGAAACCCTCTTGAGACCATGCACAACCAAACACCCTCAAAACTAGTCTTCAGATAAACAAGACATAAATTCCTCAAATATCATAAAAAAATGATATACCAATGGAAATATAATTACCTCAGGTTCATCACCAAAATCAACACATTTCACATATATGGCTGTAGCACCTCCAAAACATCTCTGCAACTAGACTGCCTCAAACTATCAAAAACTACCCAAAACCAATCATGCAAGATAGGTCACAAAAAACCTCATAAAATATCAACAATGGTCTAAAAAAATAATGGATATGTATAAAAACTCCCATACTTCCTTAAATTCCATTTTATTGATTAGTTCCAATGGACAACTTTGGAGAAAATAGAAAAATCTTCCAAAATTACATTTTTAAGTGGGGCCCACATACTATTACAACCTATAAATACCAATTAGATAAATATGGAGGAGTGATATACAACCTAAAATAATCACATTATCTCAAAAAATAAATTTTGTTCTATAACCAATAAGATCTCTCTAGACATTATACACCTAGGGTTTTAAGAGGGTTTAAAACCAATTTACCTTCTTAATAATTGTTCATAAAATGCTGACAATTAAAATAACTCATTCCACTTGGAAAATATTCATAATATACATATTAAACTATCCCTAGGATCTTGGTTCCCCATGTAAATCACACACCCTCCAACGAGCATCTGAAATTAAACTTTGAGTACCAAATCTCACCTTTAGGAACTCGGTTTTAGTAAAAATAGTATAACTTGCAAAAAATTCAAAAAATGACTTGAAACTTGGACCATACATTCATATCAACTTGAAACACATTCTATAATGATTACCTTTTCTCAAACATGCTCAGACATGTTGATTCCACCACTCCATGGTATTCTTTCTCAAGGGTTAGGTCTAGGAACATACCTAAAAATAGTGTCTAACACATGAGCCACCACTATAAGACACTTGTGAGTATCTATACATATCATAATAATTATCCCCATGCTATCGCCATGCATACCTAGTTGCTACATGATTCACTTCAACATTTCATACCTCATTATGCTCACTAGGCCTCCAGAACAAGCACCTTGAACATGTTTGTTTCATTAAGTCTAACCACCTCATCTCTTGGTCATCCTAAACAACCTTAAAGAACCTTAAAAACTCCATGACATAAGTCTATCATCACCAAAACACTTCATCACCTCTATAATCCATCGTCTTGACTCAAGATCCCATGCACCATCATTAGGATCAAGTAATCTCAACAAGAAACTCAACTCAACCTTCATGTTTCTCTTTCCTTTTGACATAAATGCAATCAATCAAAACTATGACAACATCATACTTTTACATCAATGACAACGCAATTCTAACATATATATATATATATATATATATATGTATGTATGTATGTATGTATGTATGTATGTATGTATGTATGTATGTATGTATGTATGTATGTATGTATGCATGTATGTAGGTATGTATGTACACACTCTCATATATTGTGGATTTGCAATCCACAAATAAAATAAATTTTACCCACAAATCAATAAAATGGATATACAAAAATTAAAGCCATAATATTCTCCAGTTTGGAGTTGTAAAACAAATATACAAAAAACCAGATTTACAAACATAGAAGGGATTGGAGTAACAGATCTTCCTCCATCATCTATGAGAGCTCCTCATAGCAACCCGTAACAAACTAGACAATAGAAAAATGAGAAAAAAACAATAAAATGAGAATAAAGGAAGAAATACCTTTCATAAGGAAATTTAGGGTTTCCTAGTCCAACCCTAAGATCTAGGGTGGAGAGCCTTTCAATCCAAAGGCTCTCCTTAAACTTGGAATGTGCACTTGCAAGTGGGTCCCATAGTGGGCCTTCCCACTTGCAAGTGGACATTTAAATGTGTATTTAGGTGAATAATATTTTAAGGTGAAAATTTAAAAAATTATCTAATTATATTTATATGCATGGGTCTTGGAGACCCCTTTTAAATGGACCTTGGGGATAAATTATAAAACAATTTAATTGATTTATGGGACATAGGGATTTAATATCCTCCCGGCTTAAATAAATGAAACTTTTCAATGGTAAGTTAAATTTAATTAGCTTTACTGATTTAATAGTACCTCAAAAATGAAATTTTCTCCTTGGGCTTATAGATTTTCTTGGTGTGGGAATTAAAATATAAAGGTTAATTAAATGATACTTTTGGATGTGTTGTTAAACATGATAATGTTGATTAACGTAATAACATGTTAAAATGTGATAATTTAAATCAATGTAATGACTTGTTATTAATTACAACAATATAAAAACATCATTTTCAAATCAGTAAAACAACAACAAATTATCACCTTTTATAATGGGTTTTATTAGGTAAACTATGGTATAATTTGTGGTTAAACTTTATAGGCACAATAAAGACGGGTTTTGATTTAATTTTTTTAGTAATGGTGTAGTTGGAAATGCCCTACTACATAGAGCACACAAGTGTAAAACAAAGAAATCCCAACCATCCTTGGAAAATGTGGAGAATTTGTTTTCAAAGTTCCTCAACAAAATGTGATTTTATATATGCACGAATGAGTTGGTGAACTCCTTGGTTGGAGGACATGCTCAAAATGCATTTTTGAAAATGTCGTAGAACCTCTCAACTAAATGTGATAGGCGCTTAAAAGATAAAATCCTCGCTTTTTTCCAAAGCATACTCCCGCTTTTGTTACAATGGTGGTAAAGGAATAATTTCTCTTCTCCTTTTTTGAGTCGCTCAATACATTTTCAAATCTGAAAAAATATCTTGTTGCGCTCATCTCCCAAGAAAATTTATCTAAATTTGCATAGATATCCTATGTTTATGGGTGTGATTTTTCTCCTACACCAAATCATATGGGGAACAAGACTGATAATAGTAAATTAGTTATAATGATTGCAACCATAGAAAATGAATCACAATGGGAGGAAGAAACAAAAAGAATCAAATGTAAAGGGCGGGGGTGACGGAGAGAAATCCTTTGATGTATCATTATTTGTGGGGTATATTTTGTATAGCATGGAAAATGCATAATTAAATAAATGTTCAAGGATGGGAAAGAAAACTAAAATGAGTTTCTTGAAGTAATGACAGATTTCAAGGCCCAAAGAATTTATATGGATGGTATTATTGTCACATGAAGGAATTGTTTAAAGGATGTTGCGATCTTATTTTGGGTTTTAACACATTTCTTCCCAAAGGTTATGAAATTTCACTTCTTCCCGAGGATGAGCCTCCACAAAAAAATCAACTTTGTGAATTTGGCTAAGCTATTAATTATGAAAACAAGATCAAGACTCAACTTCAATAGTATGAGTAGGTATACAAATATTTTCTGGAGATTTTGAATATGTATCGGAAGGGAAACAATACAATAAGTGAAGAATATCAAGAGGAAGCTTCATTATTCAACCCGTCATTGCCTCTAGAAATGGATTATATACCTATCTAGGACATCATGTGTTACCTTCAGAATGGATCTTCTTCTCCCTCTTAGTCATTACAAATCTTATTACTTCCAATATAAGGAGAGAAAAAAATGTTAACGTAGATAAAAACATAAAATTTATCACATTGATATGAAATTAGATCTTCATGCCTCTTTAAATAAATTGTTGTGTTGAGTTAAACCAATCATGAAAATAGCTAGTTTTGGGTAGTAAGAGAAAACAAGTGATTATGAACTCTCCTAAATAAATTCTAAATGTATTCACCGTTGTTTATGGTAAATGGGTAGTCAAACCGAATGATAAATACATTCAAAAGATAGAAATAGTGTAATGATAAACATCCCCACAATCGTTTGAAATTTCTTTTGAGATTGATGCATAAAAGGAACCTCCCAACCCTTTTTCTATTTTATAATGTTTGGAACCTATTCTCCTGTGTTTTTTGTAGGAACAAAATTCAATATAAACAGGACAATGATACCCTTGTGTCAAAAAAATTCAAGTTTTACCTTTCCAAGACACCCTAGGTCATCCTATTCTTAACACCAACCTTACCCAGTCAGCGTTAGTCCTCAATTGGATGTCCATCCAATCCCCTTAGGTGATTTAGGAAAGAAAATTTAGTCCCCCTAGGTGATTTAGGATCTTTTGGAGAATGCCAACTTTTGAGTAGTTTTGGGAAGGGCTACCACTGGCCTTCTTGAGATTAATGCATCCCCCTAGAGTGGAACAGAGGATAAAAATTCAAAATGGAGAATCATTAAATTTCCAATAACATCCATGAAAATATTTTGGAAATATCTGGAGGTTTTGGAGCTAATTCAAGCAAAAGTGGGTTTTCAGGCCTAAAGGAGCAAACACCGCAAAGGAGTGCCTAAAATTCAAAAAGAGATTATGAGATATTCATGAATATTCAAGAGCCCAAAAATTACCTATGGAAATTATTTTCCATTCCCTAAATGGTGGAAAAAATCGAGACATCAAGAAACATTGTACACTTTAGAAGGCAACTCATTCTTCCGGAACACAACTAGCGGTCCCAAGAAGTCAGGGTCATTTGGAGGTTATATATTCATAATTTAAGCTTGAAACAATCATAATTAAACTAATTGGTATTTTTCCAATCAATTTCATATAAAACGTTTCCTCAAAACTCATCCAAAAGCTCAAGTTATCATCGTTGCAAGTTGGGCCCAAGGTAAGAGTTCTTGCAGTTAGTCATTTCTATGGGAGGACACGTGTCATCACCAAGATACTAGTAGGATTTATTGTCCAAAATTTCCTTTGAAAAGGGATGTAAGGTACATGAAAAATTCACTCAGCCCTTTTTATCCCCCAAGACACAAACATGACTTTATACTTGTCAGTTAAGCCCCGAAGCTAGTTTGAGCCTTCCCTCTCCTAGCACGCATGTGTGACAAGTGTCAACACCAAGATCATGAGGGAATTTCATGTCACTTTCATACCTTTATAAAATTTACATAGGGTACAAAAATTCCCTCAGCCCACTTAAGCCATGTGGTTCCTCATGCGCCCAAAAGTCAGCTCCCAGTGTTTTTTTCCAAATTTCACTCAAACATGCTCATCTAATCAAAACCCACCAAATGTCAACACCATGCACTTGAGGGAATTTCATGTCCCTTTTTCCCTTAAGAAAAGGGAAATAAGGGACAATAAAATTTTCCCAACCCCAAAGCATGCTTTTTAAAACTTATAAATACCAGACTTAGCTTGTTTTTTTGCCGATTTCTCTCCCCACGCCTCCATACCCTACCAACATGCTACTATAATTTTCCATATCTTCTCACCTCCATTGTTGCACACAAAAAAATACATGAAATATTATTCACACTGAAAACAAAAATATCTCATAACATAAATGGATTGAAATGATGAATAGTGAAAACAAAACGGAGATTTTTCATCCGTAAAACCTCATAGTCACTCGAATTAAAAATCTCATAACTTGCAAAATACGAACAGATCAAAGTGAAATTGTTTTCTTCCTTCATCATTTTCAGAGGCCATAAAAACCCAAGTGATATATTTCACATGCATGGTGAGTAATTTTCACAGTGAAGAAACCTCTTTTCCTTCCACCAAAAATTCAAATTTTATTTCTCGTTGCTCCAGTGATCGGTTTGCAACAAAATTTAAACTCTGAAACAAGAAAGGAAAACCCATATCAAAAATATAGTTTTCATCAATATATAAGAAGGGGAAGTCAACCTGAAAATTTCAAACTCTATTAATGGCTTTCATGGTAGCTCTGTGTCAATAACCACTTCCGTGTCAAAATTCAAATTTTAAAATCTCACAAACCGGTGATCAAGTAGATCTGAGATTTCAGAGGATTTATATTTGGAAAAAAAACCCATATTAATTTATTTTTTCCATTGTGATCTGATCACCAGAAGCACACTTACTAAAAATAATAATCCTTCCTACATCGGAGAATGTTATTTCGAGTAAGTCCTCATCTGAAGAAGCTATGAAGAAGGCGGTGAACAAAGGGGAAGTATCGTAGGTGAAAATCATCGAAAGGGTCATCTCGGCCAAAAATTGACACTTACTAAAAATAGTAAGTGGCCCCATAAACACCTTCCATAAATATCAATATGGTCCAAAAAGTGGTCTCCACAAGAGGAACACGGTGAGGAGTTCAAACTACCATAGTCAATCAAGGTCCGAAAAGTTGATTTTTACACTTACTAAAAATAGTAAGTTTCTCTATTCAAGAATAGAAAGTGTTGAAGAACCATGAGATTCAAGTTCATAGGTTCTCCTAGTACCTCATTCCATAGGTGTAATTAGTTGTGAAGTATTGGTTTCATTCCATGGTTTGTAATGGTCATTTCCTATTATGGAACAAACACCCTTCATTGTTTCGCTAGTATGTTCATCGGTACCTATCACCTATACAGAAAAATGTATCATTCCATAGGACATATGTTGGCAGAATATGACAGTGTTGCAAAGGGTCATCAGGGAGGTAGTTTTCATCCTCATCTCCTTCGAAGTGGATCTTCATGAGCAACACCCATGGTCACCACTGGGATAGCTCAATAGTGTTTCTAAACACTTAGTTTGTGGTTTCGTAGGTCATCAAAAGGTAGTTTCTCATCAGCAACAACTTATCCACAACATGAGTGAATCATTTGCAACAAGGAATTCAAGGGAATGGAGATCTTCTTAGTGACATAGAATAGAGAACAATTTGACATCAAGTGCAAGTCTTCAGAGCTTCTCGGGTTGCAAATAATTTAGAGGTTTGTAGTTCATCACAATGAGGCATTTCATTTGGTCATCTAGAAGGAGCAATGGATTTCATTGGAGATGGATCTTTTTAGTAGCATCATTCTTCTCCCCTTCTTCTTCTTTCTCTCTCTCTCTCCTTTACCCCCCTCAAATTTCTCTCTCTTTGATGTTCTAATTTTGTATTGGGGTTGTAATTTTTAATATGCCTTTAAGTCAATTAAAAGTGACTTTAGAAACATAATGTAAAATTAAGTCACCTTGATTTTATAAAAGGGACTTAATATTTTTAGGAATATGAATAGTCTAAAGTCTCAAAAAGTCATATGAAGTGTCACTAGGGAAGCTGAAGATGAAGATGAAGAGTTATTCCTTCTTTATATATTGTAATGATCCCATCATTTGGCTTCTTCTTAGTTAGTTGTCAATTTGTAATCTCATGAGAGAGTAATTCTTGTGAAGGAACAAAGAGATAGCTGATTTTATTTTGTTTTCTCCACCTCACATTTCCTCAATTCCTCACTATGTACAAATGTGATTTTGCAAGCTAATGAAGGAAGAATTTTATGTTTTCCAAGGCATACGAATGTGTATGTCTTTATATGTATGGTTTCCTCTAGCCAGTGGCTATGAAATCATGTTGTTTTCTTCTTTAAAATGCATGTGTAAGATTTCTAACTAGTGTGCACAGGGCTATAAACATCTACTTGTGACATTAGTTTCTCCCCCTTAACATTCTCACTCCCTTTCCCACTTCCCTTCTCTAGCAAGTGATTGCTAGCTTTTCCACAAGGTCGGTGGAGTGACCTTGTTGGATCCCCAACTACAAGGCCATCCAGAAAACTAATTTTTTCACATGCATGAAAATACGAAGCTACATTGTCTAAGTAGAGGGACTTTGACTCCCAAAGCGTTGGTAAGAAACCCATATATTTTTCCACACGAAATTTTCTTGTAACATTTTTGAGCAGCACACATAGGGCAGATTTAGCAAGATCATCGCACTCAAAAATGACCTCAAAAAATAAAATAAAAATTAAAAAATTAAAAACTAAAAAAATGGAATTGAAAATTCACCCGAGCCTTATGTCTCCAAACCATGGCTATTCTGGTAATCCTCCTATTGAAATACCTGAGTTACTATTCCATATCCAAGAGGACATTGCTTCATATTTGTGAGAGGCTATTTGGAATAACAGAAATTTTCACTCAATACTTCATTGCCATGAGAGTACTTGACCTTGAAGAAGAATGTTTTGCTGAATTAGAAATACAAAGACAAATTCAGGCACCGCAAAGAAGAGCATAGATTTTCAAGATGGCAGATAGAAGGTACACCTAGAAATAAATATAAGGAGGAAAAATTGATCCCATATTTGAAGAACTTCAAATAAGACAAGAGTTTCTCAAAAACCCAATATCTCCCCTTTGTCAAGAAACTATTCCCATCAGAATCTCAAGAGTCATCAATCCATTAGACATGGAGTTCCCAAATATTAATGAGAACATTGAATACTTCACCAACATCGAGACCAAAGAGAAAGCTAGAGAAGGAGAAGCAATAATGAAGCTAAAATAAGATCTCAAATTGAAGAGATTGAAAGAGCTTAGGCCAAAGTATATGTAAGAGCAATAGTTGAAGTTATAGCCTTGGAAATGTTGGAAGCCATAATCGAGACAAAACAACGGATCGTGATTGTGAAAAATGCATACCAAATGTACTATGGGGTGGAAACACCAGCCCAATTTATCTTCCTCAAAAACTCCAAGAGCTACTAAAAGGCTTGAGAAAAAACTTCCCAAATTTCAGAGGAGATGGTTCTTAACTTCCCGATGAGCATGTAATAGCATTCATCACCACGTGCAGAGTGTACTAGGATTAGAACACAATGATGTTTATGTCCGACTCTTTTGGAATCACTACATGACAGAGTTATCGAATAGTTATATATATTACCCCCAAGATCTATCACTTTCTAGGAAGACATAATAAGAAGATTTGAGAAAAGGTTCAAAACCATAGAGGACTGCCAAGATCTCTTAGTCTAGTTAGTACAAATGAATAAATAATCTTCTAAGTCAATGAGAGAGTCTATTGCCAAATATAACCAAATAATTACAAGGATCCCAGAAGATGTTGTGCCTTAGGAAAACAATATGAAAATGTTCTTCATCAGTTCACTACCACTGGAAGTTGGTTTCTTCCTCCGAGATGCCATCCCGTAGAGACCTCAAAGAAACACATGATTACACAATAAAGACCAAAGATGATATGATCTTGTTAGGAAAAGTGAAGTGTCCTAATGGGAAACATAAAAGCCAAAGTTCAAGCTCAGATCTCACTGATCCTATGATCCATAAGATGGCCAAAGACATGTTTTCCATGAAGAAAAAATTGTCCCAAATTACCATGCAGAATTCTCCAAGGAATCTAAATCCTTCAACTAGAAGAGAATCACCACATCTCACCATAAGCTTTCTCTTAAATCACCGCGAGTTAATTCCTCATATGAAACAAATGAATCAAAAGAAGAAAAAGAAGGCAATGATGGAGATTACCTTCAGGTTGAATAATTTGACCGTGACATGCAAAATGACCTTATTGAGTTTGTTGAAGGAGATGAAGATGACAATGAAGAAGAAAATCCAATATTATTATGCGCGGTGTTCACTCACACACAATCAAAGAAAGAAGCTTCACCCTAAACATCCACAATGAAGAAAAAGAAATAATACCTCCCCGTAGAAGTTCCAAAAATAGTATTATCAACAAAGGATCGCTGTTGTAACCATCAATGACTCAATTAAGGAGAAATCACCCACTTTGGAAAGCAAGGATTCATTAACCTCACCAAGTAAGTCCTCTAGTATTCCCTATAATTTGAAATTTGTTTCTAAAAATAATCCTTCATCAAGTGTTACCTAGGCTAAACCTAATAAAGTTCAAGAAAAACTAGCTTCTCCCTCTCTTTCTAAATGTGCTACCACACCCATCAAAGAAACTCAAGATCCTAAGGTACCATCATCCCTAAAAAGAAAAAAATACTATTCCTGGAACATCATTTATGTTCTTCGCATCTCCATTTGACTATGTTGAACATGAAAATAGAAATAAATTTCAAATCACAGAGATGGAATATTTGCAAACACACCCTGCTCAATTTGAAAGGTTTGTTAACACTGTCTAAAGTGGTACCCCAAAGCCTCATGTCACAAACCCCAATGCTAAAGGTCTTATCCCTACTTCATCTCGCACCATCCTCGCAGAACATGTTCACACTCGCGCATCCAAAACTAACAAGGTAGAACCCTTCTACATGTCCCTCTTAATCAAAGTCTACCATCTTAACAAATGTATCATAGATTTTGGAGCCTCTGACAATGTGATGCCCATGAAAGTCACAAATTCCTTAGGAATTACCTTGACACATGCAAACGGGTTTTGTTATTCCATGGAATCAAAATAAGGGTCATTGGTAGGTAGTATGAAGGATGATCAAGCTTTTTTGGTTGACTTATCGAGAGAAGATAGTGTTGATCACTATCTTCATAGCTGACATTCCACCTCATTTGGCATACTCCTAAGTAGATTTTTTGCTAGGATTTGGGTGGCCAAATCAAATTAGACTGGTGGTCCACGATTATACCTCTGAAAGGGGAGATGAAGAAATTGTTTCTGTTGTGGAAGATGAAATACACAGTGTAAAAATCAGATGATCCAAGGGAAAACATTTTATTTCAAGATAGCAGGATAGGAACTATTTCCTCACATCAAAGAGATATGAAAATTTCCTTTCCTCACCATGAAAGAAGAAGAGGAAATTTTTCTTATGGGGGTGAGATGAAAATATTTTTTTGGCATGAAAGACAACTCATCGAAGGAGTAACATATTCAATAGAGGAAAATCCTAGTTGCATAATGGATGATTTGATGCTTTCTAAAGACTCCACTAATGATGAAGAAATAAAAAATGATGAGTTTGGGGTGTTCATGAGTAATCTCTTTTCAGAATTTGATTTTTCAATTAATGACGGGATGGAGATATGTGAAGAAGTAGAGATGATTGAAGAATAAAAATATCTTCCTAATTCAATCATGGATAAACATATGGAGGAAGCCAATTTTTTTTAAAGTCAAGGATGATATGGATTTTGAGCTCAAAGGATTACCATTTCCACAAAACATGGACCTCCTCTCCTTTTCAGAAGGGTTTATAAGTCAGAATTATTCATACCTACATCAAAGACAAATTGGGAACACAAAGCATAGAAGAAGCAAACTAAGTTACTTCAAATGAATCATGGGAAGGTATGGATAATATTTTTACCACTCCTCTGAGTCACAATATAGAAACTCTTTTGAAAACAAAGATGAATCTATGATGAATTTGGAAGATCCATCCATGCAAGATATTTTGAAATCTATAGAAGAAATTAAAAATCTTCAACTTAGCCTTGAACTCTTGACTTGAGCCATGGAGATACAAGACAGGTGTGAATCAATGAGTGCTCCTTATTTCGATACACCAATGTTTGATGTGGAGATGGAGCAGTTAGATAGGCTAGATGACTTCCTCAATGGCGAGCATGAAAGTGAAAACATGTCTATTTATCCCACATTACACGAGGAAGTTTGTGAATGTAAAAGAAGAAAATTCCTTGGAGCCTCTTCAGAAATTTCTAATTTTAAAGGCAACACCTTCCTCATGGTAGAAGATGATAGAAAAATATTGAGTGACTCACATGGAAGAGAGTTTTCCATGGAAAGAGAATTGGGAATATGTTCAAAATCAACTTGATCACATCACTTTGGAACTTTTTGCAAATGCAGAGAGTGAATATGGTAATGAAAAGAGATCAAAAGATTTTTAAAAATTGAACAAAGATCAGCCCTAGAATGATGATGAAATGTTTAAAGAAAGATCAATGTTATGGATAAACACAAAAGGCAGTCAACACTTTGGAAATGATCTCAAAGAATGTAAAGGCAAGGGAATTTTTGGGCGAAGGCCTAAGAACCAAAAATATCATGTAGGCTCACTCCTATGAAGTACACAGACAATCATGAAAGCACTTGGCTTTCATAAGCATTTGAGGAAAGGAGGATACTTCCTTGAACTAGTCAACACTTTGCAAGACATCGACATTCTACATTACCTCTTCGGGGTAACCCTTGAAAAGGAAATTTCTTCAACAAAATCGGGTTCCCCCAGCTTTGTACTATAGGTGATTTTTAGGTGTGTTTCCTTTCTTTTGTGTGTGTATTTCCCTTTCCGTGTGTGTTGTGTGCTTCATTTATTTTGTTTTGTGTGTGTATTCTTCCTTTTCTATCTCTCTCTCTCTCATAAGTTGTAAATGACTCCACAGGGCCCAATGGATAAGGCACTAGTCAATCTATTATATGTTTGTATTATGGGATTTCTCATGTCATGTATTTGTTTTTCTCATTCCATACCATGCCCCCAAGCTAGATCCAGTTGTTAGCTTGTGTTTTTGTAGGGAAAAATCAATGAAAACAGGACAACGATACCCTTGTGTTAACAATTTTCAAGTTTTACCATTCCAAGACACCCCGGTAAACCTATTCTTAACACTAGACTTACCCACTCAATTTTAGTCCTCAATTTGATTTCCATCCAATCCCCCAGGTGATTTAGGATCTTTAGGAGAGTGTCAACTTTTGAGTTTTGGGAAGGGCTACCACTGGCCTTCCCAAGACTAATGCACCCACCTGGAGCATAATGGAGGAGAAAAATTAAATATGGAGAAGCATTCAAGTACCAATAACATCCATGAAAATATTTTGGAAGATTTTGGAAATATCTAGAGGTTTTGGAAAAATTTAGCGAGTAAGTGGGTTTTCGGCCTAAAGAAGAAAACACCGCGAAGGAGTTTCGAACTTAAAATAGAGATTTTTTTCTTCATGAAGATTCAAGATCTAAAAAAACTACCTATGGAAATTATTTTCTATTCCCTAAATGGTGGAAAAAATGAGACATCATGAAACATTGTATACTTTCGGAGGTAACTCATTCTTCTGGCACTCAACTGGTAGTCCCAAGAAAGAAGGGGTCATTTTATGGTGCTATAGTCATAATTTAATTTTGAAACCATCACCATTCAAATCAATGGGTGTTTTTCAGTCACTTCATAGAATAATTCACCTCGTAACTCACCCGGAAGCTCAAGTTATCATCGTTGCAAGTTGGACCTAAGGTAAGAGCTCTCGCAATTAGTCATTTCTATGGGAGGACATGTGTCATCACCAGGAGCTTAGAGGGATGTATTTTACCTAATGTACCTTTGAAAATGGATTTAAGGGACACAAAAATTCACCCAACCTTTTTTATTACCCAAGACACCAACATGACCTTCTCACTTTGCCGCTTAAGCCATCGGGAGCTAGTTTGAGCCTTCCCTCTCCCAGCACACATTTGTGACAAGTGTCAACACAAGAATCCTAAGGGAATTTCATGTCACTTTAGAAAAGTTACATAGGGGAAAAAAATCCCTCAGACCAATTAAGCTTTGTAGTTCCTCATGCACCCAAAATTCATATCCTGTGTGTTTTTCCAAATTTCCCTCACTTAAAAATGCTCATCTAATCAAAACCTCGCCAAATGTCAACACCATGTGCCTAAGGGAATTTCATGTCCATTTTTTCCCTTTATAAAATGGACATAAGGGATAATAAAATGTTTCCAACCCTAAAGCATGCTTTTTAAAACTTAAAAATACCAGACTTAGCCTATTTTTTTGCCAGTTTCTCTCCCCACGCCTCCATACTTTGCCGACATGTCAGCTGAATTTTTCAAAATCTTCTCACCTCCATTCCTACATGAAACTAACTCCATGAAATATTATTCACACTTAAATAAAAATATATCATAAAATAAATGGATTGAAATGATGAAGAACGAAGAGAAAATGAAGATTTTTCATCTAGAAAACCCTCGTAGTCACCCGACGGTAAAATATCATAACTTGCAAAATATGGCACGGATTGAAGTGAAATTTTTGCTTCCTTCATCATTTTTAGAGGCCATAAAAATAGAGGTGATATATTTTACATGCATGGTGAGGAATTTTTTCAGTGAAGAAACCCTCTTTTCCTTGCACCAAAACTTCAAATTTTATTTCCCGTTGCTCTAGTGATCGGTTTGCAACGAAATTTCATCAGTGAAACAAGCAAGGAAAAACCATATCAAAAATATAATTTTCATCAAGATATAAGGAGGGGAAGTGGACCTGAAAATTTTAGACTCCATTAATGGCTACCTTGGTAGCTTTGTGTCCGTAACCACTGCCAGGTCAAAAATTCAAATTTTAAAATATCACAAACCGACGATCGGGTAGATCCGAGATTTCAGAGGATTGATATTGGGAAAAAGCCCATATCATTTTTTTTTCAATTTTTATCCGATCACTAAAAGAAAAATTACTAAAAATATTAAGCCTCCCTACAAGGGAGACTACTATTTCGGGTAAGTCCTCATTTGAAGAAGCTACGAAAAAGACGGGTAACACAGGGGAAGTATCACAGTGAAAATCATCAAAAGGGTCATCTCGGCCAAAATGGACACTTACTAAAAATAGTAAGTGGTCCCATAAAAACATTTCATAAATAGCAATTTTTTCCAGAAAGTGGTCTCCACAAGAGGAAAACAAAGTGAGAAAGGAGTTCAAAATTCCATAGTCGGAGGAGGTCCAAAAAATATAATTTTGACACTTAGTAAAAATAGTAAGTTGTTATGTTCAAGAATAACAAGTTTTGAAGAACCATGAGATTCAAGTTAATAGGTTCTCCCAGTACATCAGTCCATAGGTGTAATCAATTGCAAAGTATTAGTTTCATTACATGGTTCGTAATGGTCTTGTACTATTACGGAGTAAACACCCTTCAACTGTTTCACCAGTATGTTCATTGGTACCTATCACCTATATGAGCAAATGCATCATTCCATAGGACATGTTGGCAGAATACGACAATGTTGCAAAGATTCATCATGGGAGGTTGTTTTCATCCTTATCTCCTTCAAAGTGGATCTTCATGAGAAACACCCACGGTCACCACTGGATAGTTCAACAGTGTTTCTAAACACTTAGTTTGTAATGTCTATAGGTCATCAAAAGGAAGTTTCTTGTCAGCAACAACTTTTCCATCACATGAGTGAATCATTTGTAACAAGGAGTTCAAGGGAGTAGATATATTCTTAGCGACACGAAATAGAGAACAATTCAACATCAAGTGCAATTCTTCAAGAGATTCTCAGGTTGTAAATAATTCAAAGGTTTGGAATTCATCACAATGAGGCATTTCATCTGGTCATCTAGAAGGAGTAATGGATTTCATTAGATATGGATCTTTCGTCATCTACATCATTATTATTTCTCTCTCTCCTTTCTCCCAAAACTTTCTCTCTCTTTGATGTTATAATTTCACATGGGGTTGCTCTTTTTAATATTCCTTTAAGTCAATTAAAAATGTAAAATTAAGTCACCTTGATTTTATAAAAGGGACTTAATATTTTTAGGAATACGAATAGTCTAAAGTCTTAAAAAGGCATATGAAGTGTCATTAGGGAAGATGAAGAGTCATTCCTTCTCTATAAATTATAATGAGCCCCTCATTTGGGCTTCTTCTTAGCTGGTTGTCAATTTGTAATCTCATGAGAGAGTAATTCTTGTGAAGGAACAAAGAGATAGTTGATTTTCTTTTATTTTCTCCACCTCACATTTCCTCAATTCCTCACTATGTACAATTGTGATTTTGCAAGCTAATAAAGGAAGAATTTTATGTTTTCCAAGGCATATGAATGTGTATGTCTTTGTATGTATGGTTTCCTCTAGCCAGTGGCTCTGAAATCATGTTGTTTTCTTCTTTAAAATTCATGTGTAAGATTTCTAACTAGTGTGCACATGGCTCTGAACATATACTTGCGACATTAGTTTCTCCTACTTATTATTCTCACTCCCTTTCCCTCTTTCCAT
Source organism: Taxus wallichiana var. yunnanensis (assembly GCA_018340775.1). NCBI lineage: Eukaryota > Viridiplantae > Streptophyta > Pinopsida > Cupressales > Taxaceae > Taxus > Taxus wallichiana. Next base: position 486,032,207 of record CM031238.1, read on the forward strand.
ACAAATTTCTCTCTAGCAAGTGATTACTAGCTTTTTAATAGGGTCGATGAAGTACCCCTATTAGATCCTCGACCATAAGGGCCATCCAAAAACCCACTTTTTCACACACTTGCAAATACGAAAGTTGAACTATCTAAGTAGAGGGACTTGAATCCCATAGCATTAGCAAGAAACCCATAGATTTTTCCTCCCGATAAATTTTCTAGCTAACAATTTTTGGCACCCACTGTGGATTAGATTGAACAACATCTCGCACCCAAAAAATGACCTCAAAAAATAAATAAATAAAAATTGGAATTATAAAATTCACTCGAGCCTTATGTCTCCAAACCATGGCTATTCTAGGTAATCCTCCTATTGAAATACCGAGTTACTATTCCATATCCAAGAGGACATTGCTTCATATTTGTGAGAGGCTATTTGGCATAACAGAGAAAGTTTCACTTGATACTTCATTGCCACAAGAGAACTTAATTTTGAAGAAAAATGTGCTGATGAATTAGAAAGACAAAGACAAATTCAGGAACTACAAAGAAGAGCATAGATTTTCAAGCTGGTGGATAGAAGGTACACATGGAAACAAAGACAAGGAGGAAAAATTGATCCCATCTTCAAAGAAATTAAAAGAAGACAAGATTTTCTAAGAAACCCATGGTCTCCCTCATCAAGCATTGTTCCCATCGAAGCTCAAGAGTCATCAATCCATTAGACATGGAGTTCCCAAATATCAATGAGAACATTGAAGACTTCACTGACATTGAGAGCGAAGAGGAAGCTAGAGAAAGAGAAGCAAGAGCTAAAGATGAAATAAGAGCTCAAATTAAATATATTGAAAGAGCTCAAGTTGAAGAAGACAAAAGAGCAACAATTAAATTTGTAGCCTTGGAAAGGTTGGAAGTCATAATCAAAGACAGAATAGCGGATCGTGATCATGAAGAACACAAACCAAATGTATCATGGGGTGGAAACACCAGCCCACTTTCTCTTCCTCAATCACTCCACAAGCTACCATTAGCCTCGAGAAAAAACTTCCCCAAATTCATAGGATATGGTTCTCAACTTCTTGAGGAACATGTAGTAGCATTCATCACCACATGCGGTGTACTAGACATAGAACACAAGCATGTTTATGTCTGAATCTTTGTGGAATCAGTACAAAGAGAGCTACCAAATGGTTATATATGCTATCCCCGAGATCTATCACTTCTTTGGGAAGACATACAAAGTAGATTTGAGCATGAGACCACAAAGGACTACAAGATCTCTTAGTCCATTTGGTTTAAATGAAGAAAAAATATTTTGAGTTAATGACAGAATTTATTGCTAAATATAACTAAATAATTAGGATGATTCTATAAAAATTTTGCCTCCGGACAACAATCTGAAAATGTTCTTCATTAGTGCTCTACCACCAAAATTTGGTTTCTTTCTTAGGAGATCCCATCCTAGAGACCTCAAAGAAGCAAAATATTACGCAATAGAGACTCAATATGATTTGATCAAGAAGATGGAGACATAAAGACCAAAGTCCAATCTCATCTCTCACTAATCTTATGATCAAGAAGATGGAAAATGAAATGGTTGCCATGAAGAATAAATTGTCTCAAATCACCATGCGGAATGCTCCAAGGGAGTCGAATCCTTCAAACCGGCTGAAAATCACCCCGCCTCACCATAGGATTTATCTTAAAGCACCATTGGTTAATGTTGCATGTGACACTAATGAACCAAAAGAAGAAGAAGAAGAGGGAGGTGATGCAAACTACCTTTAGGTCGAAGAAATTGATGGTGACATGAAAAATTCCCTTATTGAGTTTTTTGAAGGAGATGAAGATGAGAATGATGAAGAAGCTCCAATATTCTTGTGTGTGGTGTTCACTTGTGCACAATAAAAGAAATATGCTTCACCCTAAATAGTCATAGTGAAGAAAAAGAAAGAATACCTCCCTGTAGAAGTTCCACAAAATAATATTATCAACAGAGGATCACCACTGCCACCATCAATGGAATCAGCCAAGGAGAAATCAGACCCACCGGAAAGCAAGGATTTGTTTACCACTCCAAGTCCTCTTGTATTCCCTCTAATTTGAAATTTGTTTCTTAAAATAATCCTTAATCAAGTGTTACCCAGGATAAACCTAATAAATCTTGAGTAAAATGAGCTTCTCCCTCTCCTTCTAAACTCGCTACTGTACCCATCAAAGAAACTCAAGCTCCTAAGGTAGCATCATCCACATAGAGAAAAGTAAATACTATTCCTAGAACATATTTTGTGTTATTGGCATCTCCATTTGACTATGTTGAACATGCGAATAGAACTAAATTTCAAATCATAGAGATGGAATATTTACAAACACACCCTACCCAGTTTGAAAGGTTTGTTAACACTGTCCGAAGTGGTACCCCAAAGCCTCATGTCACAAACCCCAAGTGCTAAATGTCTTCTCCCTACCCCATCTACACCATCCTCATAGAACATGTTAGCACTCAACACATCCAAAACTAACAAGGTAGAACCCTTATACCTATCCCTCTTAATCAAAGGATACCAACTCAACAATTGTATCATAGATTTTGGAGCCTCTGACAATGTGATTCCCATGAAAGTCACAAATTCCTTAAAATTTACCTTGACACGTGAAAACTGCTGTTGTTATTCCATGGAATCTACATAAGTGTCATTAGTGGGTAGAATAAAGGATACTCAAGTTGCTTTGGTCGACTTCCTAAAGAAGAAAGTGTTTCTCACTATATTGGTAGCTAACATTTTAACCTCATTCAGCATGCTCCTAAGAAAACATTTTTGCATGTATTTGGGTGGGAAAATCAAATTAGAATGGTATTTAGTGATCATACATGTGAAAGGGGAGATAAATAAATTGTTTCCGGTGTAGAAGATGAAATACACAATGTGCGAAAATCAGATGATCCAAGGGAAAACATTTTGTTTCAAGATAGTAGGATAGGAAACTATTTCCTCACATCGGAGAGAGATGAAAATTTTCCTTTCCTCACCATGAAATAAGAAGAGGAAATTTTTCTTATGGAGGATGAGATGAAAATATTTGTTTTGGCATGAAAGACAACTCATTGGAGGAGTAATATATTTAATAAAGGAAAATCCTAGTTGCATAATGAATGAATTGATGCTTTCTGAAGACCCCACCATGATGAAGAAATATAAAATGATGAGTTTAGGATTTCATGAGTAATCTCTTTTCAGAATTTGATTTTTCAATTAATGATGGGATGGAGATATGTGAAGAAGCGAGAGATGATTGAAGAATCAAAATATCTTCTTGATTCAATCATGGATGAACATATGGAGGAAGCCAATTTATTTTTGAATTCAAGGATGATATGGATTTTGAGCTCAAAGGAGTACCATTCCCATAAATCATGGACCTCCTCTCCTTTTCGAAGGGTTCATAAGTCAGAATTGTCCATACCTACATGAAAGAGAGCCTTGGGGAACACAAAGCATAGAAGAAGCAAATGGAGTTGCTTTGAATGAATCATGGGAAGGTATGGATCATATTTTTACCACTCCTCTGAGTCACAATATATAAACTCTTGAAAACAAAGATGAATCTATGATGAATTTGGAAGAGCCATCCATGCAAGATATTTTGAAAGTTGTAGAAGAAATTAAAAATCCTCAACTTAGCCTTGAACTCTTGACTCAAGCCATGGAGATACAAGACATGTGTGAATCAATGAGTGCTCCTTGTTTTGATACACCAATGTTTGATGTGGAGATGGAGTAGTTAGATAGGCTGGATGACTTCCTTAATGGCAAGCATGAAAGTGAAAAACATGTCTATTTCTCCCACATTGCACGAGGAAGTTCGTGAATGTAAAATAAGAAAATTCCTTGGAGCCTCTTTAGACATTTATAATTTTAAAGGCAACACCTTCGTCATGGTGGGAGATGATAGGGAAAATATTGAGCTGACTCACATGGAAGAGAGTTGTCCATAATAAGAGCATTGGGAATATGTTCAAAATCAACTTGATCACATCACTTTGGAACTTTCTGCAAATACAGAGAGTGAATATGGTAATGAAAAGAGATCAGAAGATTTAAACAACTTGAACAAATATCAGCCCTAGAATGATGATGAAATGTTCAAAGAAAGATCAGTGTTATGGATAAACATGAAAGGCAATCAACACTCTAGAAATGATCTCAAATAATGTAAAGGCAAGGGAATTTCTGGGCAAGGGAATTTTTGGGCGAAGGCCTGAGAACCAAAAATATCATGTAGGCTCACTCCTACAAAGTACACAGACAATCATGAAATCACCTAGATTTCATAGGCATTTGAGGAAGGAGGCTACTTCCTTGAACCAGTCAACGGCTTCATAAGACATCAACATTTTGTGTTACCTCTTCTAGGGTAACCCCTGAAAAGGAAAGTGCTTGAACAAAAGTGGGTTGTCCCCTAATTTTTAATATAGGTGATTTTTAGGTGTGTTCCATTTCTTTGTGTGTGTGTCTTTCCCTTTCTGTGTGTGTTGTTTGTTTCCTTTATTTTTTGTGTGTATTCTTCCTTACTATCTCTCTCTCACAAGTTGTAAATGACTCTTCCAGCACTGATTGTTATGGTACTTGGTCAATGTGTTATATGTTGAGATTCTAGGATTCCTCATTTCATCTCTTCATTTTTCTCATTCCATACCATGCCCCTAAGCTAGATCCAGCTATTGTCCTGTGTTTTTGCAGGGGCAAAATTCAATAGAAAGCAGGACAATGATACGCCTGTGTCAAAAAAATTAATTTTTACCTTTCCAAAACACCCCAGGTCAGCCTATTGTTAACACCAGCCTTATCCATTATGTGTTAATCCTCAATTGGATTTCCATCCAATCCCCTAGGTGATTTAGGAAAGAAAATTCAGTCCCCCTAGGTGATTTATGATCTTTTGGAGAATGCCAACTTTTAAGCGGTTTTAGAAAGTGCTATCACTAGCCTTCCCGTGACTAATGCAGCCCATGGAGTGGAACGGAGGATAAAATTCAATGTAGAGAATAATTCAAGTTCCAATAACATCCATGAAATTTTTTTGGAAAGATCCTGAGGTTTTGGAGCTAATTCAACAAAAGCAGGTTTTCAAGCCTAAAGGAGAAAACATTGCAAGAAGGAGTGCCTGAACTTCAAATAGAGATTCTGGGAGCTTCATGAAGATTCAATAAACCAAAAAAGTACCTATGGAAATTATTTTACATTCCCTAAATGGTGGAAAAAATGAGACATCATGAAACATTATACACTTTCCGAGGCAACTCATTCTTCTGGCATACAACCGTGATCCTAAGAAAGAAAGTATTATTTGGGGATTATATAGTAATAATTTAAGATTTAAACCATCATCATTCAACTTAAAGTGTGTTTTACAATCAATTTCATGTAACAATTTTCCTTAGAACTCATCTGGAAGCTCAAGTTATCATCGTTGCAAGTTGGGCCCAAGGTAAGAGCTCTCACAGTTAGTCATTTCTATGAAGGGAGGACATGTGTCATCACCAGGAGCCTAGAAGGATTTATTGTACCTAATGTCCATTTTCAAAGGTATATAAGGGACACAATAATATTTCCATCCCTTTGTATCCCCCAAGACACCAACATGACCTTCTGCTTGCCAGTTAAGCCCCAGGAGCTAGTTTGAGCCTTCCCTCTCCTAGCACGCATGTGTGACAAGTGTCAACACTAGAATCCTGAGGGAATTTCATGTCCCTTTCATACCTTTATAAAGGTACATAGGGGACACAAAATTCCCTCAGCCCACTTAATCCATGTGGTTCCTCATGCGCCCAAAATTCAACTCCCAAGTGTTTTTTTCCAGCCCCCTCACTTAAAAATGCTCATCTAATCAAAACCCGCCAAATGTCAACACCATGCACCTGAGTTAATTTCCTATCCATTTATAAAAGGAAAATAAGGGAAAATAAAATGTGCCCAACCTCAAATTAATTTTTTTTAAACTTATAAATACTAGACTTGGCTTGCTTTCTTGCGCTTTCTCTCCACACAACCTCCATACCCTATCGGCATACCGCCGATTTTTTTCCAAATCTTCTCACCTCCATTGTTACATGTAACCAAATCCATGAAATATTATTAACACTGAAAACGCAAATACCCCATAACAAAAATGGATCGAAAAAATGAAGAATGAAGCCAAAATGAAGATTTTTCATCTAGACAACCCTCGTAGTCACCCGACGGTAAAAATTTCATAACTTACAAAATACGACATAGATCAAAGTGAAATTTTTTGCTTCCTTCATCATTTTCAGAGGACATAAAAACCAAAGTGATATATTCCACATGCATGGTGAGGAATTTTTATCAAGAAATCTGTTATCCAAAATTCACCCCCAGGTAAATTTTGATAACATGCATTAAATTCTCAAGTCCCAGGAAAATAGATTGATTCAAGGAAAAAAATCATGTTTCTAGGGTCCCCTCGATTTTTTCTAACTCTCCTGTCCAAGAAGAAAGGAGAAAGTTCTAAAAAAGGGTGAAAAAGTTGCAAAAAACAAGCTTGGGGCAGAAAAAATCATGAAAATTGGCTAAGTCCTAGTCCAGGTGGCCCTTGGGATAGTTGGGACGTCGGGGCGCGAATGGCCGAAAAGCCTCCAGGTGGTCTGCGCAGCACTAGGACAGTTGGGACATCGGGACGTGTGGGACGCGGAAAGCCGATTCCGCTGAAGGGGGAAAAATTGACTAACTATGCAGAATAGGCTAGGACATCTGGCCGTGAGGATGTGAAGGATGGGAACTGGTCGGTCGGTTCGGCCAAATAGAGGACTTTCGTGCAGGACATCCGGGCCAAAAGTACACACAAGACGTGGAGAGCCGAAAGTGCCGAGAGCGAATGGAAATGTGCCACGTGCCTTTACCTCAAAGAGGGACAGGGAAGCCCGAATTAGGCGGATCAGAGAATTTGTCCCAGACGGTTTGGGACATCCGGGCCAAAAATACGCGAGGGACGCGAAGACCCAAAAAAAGTTGCCAACGAATCAGAATGTGACGCGTGTCACAAGGGGAGGCGCAATAAAAAATTTCGACTAATTTTTTTTGGGCCCAAAAGTTCAAAGGGTCGGCCCGAGCCAATAGACACAGGACACGTGTCCTAAGGCGGGGGAAGTGTGGAGCTCGGGAGGAATTAGATAATTTGGCAAAAGTTTTGGAAAAAAACTAAAAGGTAAAGGATGACTCCGCGCCCCTGTCCTCCAACTAGATCATGCCACGTGTCCCAAGTGGCGGGGACGCGGGGAAAAAATGGGAAATTTTCCAAAATTACAAAAAGTCAAAACTTTCAAGGAAAACCCGTGGGTAAGGGAAGGAGAGAGAATTTCTCATCCAATTAGCACCGACACATGTCGTCTAGGTGGCGGAGCGTGGGAAAAAATTTCAAAAACCATTTTTGCCTGTTTTGTGCCCTAAATCTTCAGATCGCCATATCTTTCGATCCAGAGCTCGATTTGCATGTTCTTTATATCATTGGAAAGATTATAAAATTTTCTACATGATTCTAGGGTTAATCTTGAATTTTGGTTTAGTCTAGAGAGAGAAAGTTAAGAAATGGCTCTGACGCGTGTTCATGGCCAGAAGTGACATTTCAGCGACCAAATTTAATACAGAATGGGTCGTATTCTCCTTCAATTTGGTCAAAATGATAGGGTATGGGTTTGTAAGGTCCTCCATGCTGATTTAATACATTTACAGTCAATGAGGAATGGGCTCCCTTGTTTTTGTACATTTTCTCTCTCATGGGCTCGACCCATGCAATGTAAAAGCCAGATTTGGCTCATTTTGGGAGATATGATTACAAGTTGTTCATCTTTTCGGCTCTACCCTCCCTTATTTTCTTCTCCAGGGTTGAAAATGGAGTTCGAACCTCCTCCCTTGCTCTGTAATGGCATTTTTGCCTTTTACTATTGAAATGATGTTCTGTGCAAACTTCTGAAGCAACAAAAACGTGTTTTGTGATGCATCTGTCCATCCTTGCTCGTTTTCGCTTGTTCTCTTCTTGCCTCTCTTCATTGCAGGTATTTGTGCATGTTTGAATGTTCATTGTAGGTTTGGAGCTGTGTTCATGGAGTTTTGGGACATTTTCTGTGTGAAATCTATCCTTGGGCCTATGATGCATCTATCCATCCTTCCCATTGCTCACCTCTCTTTGTTCCATGGCAGTTTTGATAGATGTTCAACATTCTCCTTCTCTGGTGTATCACCGTTTTAGTGTAGGCTTTTTCTATTTTTCCCTTTTCTCTCTCTCTCTCTGTCTCCTTGGCATGGTTAGATTAGGTTTAGATTAGCTTTCCTGCACTGGAATAGCTTGTGGCAGGTAGTTTAGGAGCAGGAACCAGCCTTCTCTAGAGATTCCTTTCTCATTTCTGCAAGTCCCACACTTGGAGAAAGGTTTCCATGTTGTGCAATCACACTGGATGCAAGAGTGATCAACCTAGAAATCTGATCAGCATCCAGGGGTGCTGTGATTTTGCACTAATAGTTTTGGCATGCCCGGTGGGACCTTAGAGGTCTTCACTTTCATCTTTTGCAGGTTGGTGTGTTCCTGTGAAGATTCCAGCCTTTGGAGGCACTTGCAAACACATCTGGTGACTCCATCTGATCAGCAACCCATTTCTGAAGTTGCAGACCTATTTTTCATCCATTCCCATCCATCCTTCTTTCCATCTCTTTCATTCTTTTCCATTCCATGAAGTTGTGCAATCATGACTTCATTTCCATCATGGAATTCACATTTTCAACAACAGCAGTTTATCACACCTCCAACATGTTTTACAAATCCTCCAAATCAGCATGCATACCCATATGAGCAGCAATGCCAAGATCATTTTGGCTACGGAGCTTTCCAAGAGCAAGAGTATGCTGGTTATGAAGACAATCAGATGCAAGATGCTGGTCTATTGGAGAAAATCCAAAAGATGGAGGTAGAGATGGTGCAGTCCAGAGCAACAGCTCAAATGAGAGCTTTCAGAATTGGTTACAGGACTCCTTGTCCATGGGGAGGCCCTTTTCCAAGACACTTCAGCCCTCAGGAGAAGCTTGACTTCATGATTGCAACGCTGCCATTGCTTGCAAAGTGGATTGAAGAAATAGAGGTGTATGAGAGGAGTATTCAGCAACCTTGTCAATGGGTAAGCACGCCATCTCATGCCTTTCTTTTTCCTCTTTCCCAATCTGTTTTATCTCAGTAGTGTCAAATTCTAAACTCCCCATCTGCTGTCCCAAATGTTGATCCCATGTCTCCACCTCTCAGTCTTCCACCGCACCTCAATTCTTCTTTCCTTTTTCCTTCCAAACAGTCATCCCCTCCACAAGAGCTAACAGAAATACCCCCTCCTCCAAGGAAACAAGAGTTTCTACCTCCACCACCACAAAAAATTGCCAAATCAATTGAGTTACAACCCATCCCTCCTCTTGCATTCCCAATTCCATGTGGGGAAGAAGAAATTGCAAAAATCAGTCATCAAGGACAGCAAGAGGAAGAGCCAAGAAGAAAAGAAATGACAGACAACTTGAAGGTTTGGGCTGCCAAATTTGGGATGACAAAGATCCCCTTATTGGTTAAGACTTCAGAAGAGATGGGAGTTGGAGAACAAATGGTGGTTAGGACTGATTTTGTTGCAGTAGAAGAAGAAGATCTTGCAGTCCCAACTTGTCCTCTAGAGCAGCAGATTGAAGAGTTTGACTTGGCAAACTTCATACTGGAGGAAGAGTTCAATCAAGGGCAAGAATGTCTTCAAACATTGGAGGAAGGAGAAGCTGCTCCATATCCAAAATAAGAGGAGCACATTCTAGTTATGGAGGAGAAAAGTGCAGATCCAAGGGCTTTGAGCACAAAGCAGGCTACAGGAGAACCTTCAGTTCTTCCTTCTACTTCACCTCTCTCAAGATCTAGTACTGAAGAGGAGTTTGATCTCTCAAACTCAATGTTGGAGGGAGAAAGAAACCATGGTGGTCAAGTTACAGATCAAGAAGACACCATGGAGGAAGTGGAGCATTTGCAGTAGGACAACCATGAGGTAGTTTATCTGTCAGATTTGGAGGACTGTTTTGATGGAGAAGAGCCGGTTGAGTTTCAACCATTCTCTCTTTCATCATCCACATTCCAAACACTTGAGTCTACTGTCATGAAGGAGAACATTCATTTGCAGCAGCCTGCATCTTATAGCAGCTCTTTGGAACCAAGATTGGAAGATTTTAATCTTTCATGTCCTTCATTGGAGGAAGAGAAAGGACAGAGGAATTTCACCATTTCTTCCACACCATCCATTCAAGAGGGTCTACAAGAGAACTCCATTTTTGGAGTTGAAAATCAGAGCTATGGGCATATCAAATGGACCATACCTTGCCCAATCAGGTATTTGGCTTCATTGGAGCCAAAGGAGAAGCCACAACCAGTCATGCTTGCTTCTAAGCATGAGGATGAGCTACAAAGTACCAAGGATCAGCTGTCATACCTCTTCAATCCAAATGCAGAGCAACTAAAAGAGGTATTGAATTTTCCTTCAGCTGATACCTTGATGATTTGGGTGGAAGACCAGCTTCTTGTTGATTTTCCACTCATCCAATCAGCCATACTCAGCTCCAAATCATTTGCATGGCTGCCACTTTTGAGAAAGGGAAGCTATTTCTCACAACCAATTGCAGGGTTTGTTTAGCTTACCTTTGCTTCCAGTTAGAATAGAATAGGTAGGTTTGCTTTCAGCAGAAGAAGTGCTTGTGCACACTCTGTATGTTCCATTTGGAGCATGTATGATTTTCGATTTGTAATAGTTTTTTTTCGTGCTGCTGGTTTTACTCTTGCATGACCCATTTTGGTGGCATTTTGGTGAGAACAACTCCATGTCTGGTGGGATTCAAGCGGTTCAGAGGGAAGTTTTCAAAGTTCACATCATTTTTCAGGCTACAACTCATGACTCCATGCCTAATGGATGCTTCAGGCAACTAGTAACTTCATCTAGCAGGCAAATGACCCCGCTGAGTCACCAAATTGTTATCCAAAATTCACCCCCAGGGGTAAATTTTGGTAACATGCATTAAATTATCAAGTCCCAGGTAAATAGATTGATTCAAGGTAAAAAATCATGTTTCTAGGGTCCCCTCAAATTTTTTCTAACTCTCCTGTCCAAGAAGAAAGGAGCAAGTTCTAAAAAAGGGTGAAAAAGTTGCAAAAACAAGCTTGGAGTAGAAAAAATCATGAAAATTGGCTAAGTCCGGTCCAGCATCCCTTGGGTTAGTTGGGACGTCGGGGCGTGAATCGGCGAAAATCCTCCAGCGATCATGCAAGACTGGGACAGTTGGGACATCGGGACGCGTGGGACGTGGAAAGCCGATTCGGCCGAAGGGGGAAAAAATTGACTAATCTTTGTCCGCGCGTAATGTGTTGGGACATCCGAGCCATGAGGATGCAAACCGGCCGGTTCGGCCGAAACAGAGGACTTTCGTTTGGGACATCTGGGCCAAAAGTACGTGCGGGACGCAGAGAGCCGAAAGAGCCAAGAGCGAATGGAAATGTGCCACGTGTCTTCACCTCAAAGAGGGATAGGGAAGCCCGAATCGGGCGGATCAGAGAAATTTGTCCCAGACGGTTTGGGACATCCGGGCCAAAAATATGTGAGGGACATGAAGACCCGGAAAAGCCACCAATGAATCAGAATGTGACGCGTGTCACAAGGGGAGGCGCAATAAAAATTTCGACTAAGTGTTTTTGGGCCCAAAAGTTCAAAGGGCGAGGTTTGAAGGGTCGGCCCGAGCCAATAGACACAGGACACGTGTCCTAAGGTGGGGAATTGCGGAGCTCAAGGAGGAATTAGAGAATTTGGAAAAAGTTTTGGCAAAAACTAAAAGGTAAAGGATGACCCCGCGCCCCTGTCCTCCAATCAGATCATGCCACGTGTCCCAAGTGGCGGGGGACGTGGGGAAAAATGGGAATTTTTCTAAAATTACAAAAATTTAAAACTTTCAAGGAAAACCCATGGGTAAGGGAAGGACAGAGAATTTCTCATCCAATCAGTGCCCGACACGTGTCATCCAGGTGGCGGAGCGCGGGAAAAATTTCAAAACCCATTTTTTCCTGTTTTGTGCCCTAAATCTTCAGATCGCCATATCTTTCGATCCAGAGCTCAGATTTACACGTTCTTTATATCATTGGAAAGCTTATAAAATTATCTACATGATTCTAGGGTCAATCTTGAATTTTGGTTTATTCTAGAGAGAGAAAGTTAAGAAATGGATCTGACGCGTGTTCATGGCCAGAAGTGACATTTCAGCTGACCAAATTTAATACAGAATGGGTCGCATTCTCCTCCAATTTGGTCAAAATGACAGGGTATGGGTTTGTAAGGTCCTCCATGCTGATTTAATGCATTTGCAGTCAATGAGGAATGGGCTCCCACATTTTTGTACGTTTTCTCTCTCATGGGCTCGACCCATGCAATGTAAAAGCCAGATTTGGCTCATTTTGGGAGATATGATTACAAGTTGTTCATCTTTTTGGCTCTGCCCTCCCTTCTTTTCTTCTCCAGGGTTGAAAATGGAGTTCAAACCTCCTCCCTTGCTCTGTAATGGCATTTTTTCCTTTTACTATTGAAATGATGTTCTGTGTAAACTTCTGAAGCAACAAAAACATGTTTTGTGATGCATCTGTCCATCCTTGCTCATTTTTCACTTGTTCTCTTCTTGCCTCTCTTCATTGCAGGTATTTGTGCATGTTTGAATGTTCATTGTAGGTTTGGAGCTGTGTTCATGGAGTTTTGGGACATTTTCTGTGTGAAATCTATCCTTGGGCCTATGATGCATCTGTCCATCCTTCCCATTGCTCACCTCTCTTTGTTCCATGGCAGTTTTGATAGATGTTCAACATTCTCCTTCTCTGGTGTATCACCGTTTTAGTGTAGGATTTTGCTATTTTTCCCTTTTCTCTCTCTCTCTATCTCCTTGCCATGGTTAGATTAGGTTTAAATTAGCTTGCCTGCACTGGAATAGCTTGTGGCAGGTAGTTTGGGAGCAGGAACCAGCCTTGTCTGGAGATTCCTTTCTCATTTCTGCAAGTCCCACACTTGGAGAAAGGTTTCCATGTTGTGCAATCACACTGGATGCAAGAGTGATCAACCTAGAAATCTGATCGATGTCCAGGGGTGCTATGATTTTGCACTAACAGAAACCCTCTTCCTTGCATCAAAAGTTTAAATTTTATTTCTCGTTGCTCTAGTGATTGGTTTGCAATGAAATTTCATCTATGAAACAAGCAAGGAAAACCCATATAAAAATATAATTTTCATCAAGATATAAGGAGGGGAAGTGGAATTTAAAATTTTAGACTCTATTATTTTATTCCATGGTAGCTTCATGTCCGTAACCACCGCTAGGTTGAAAATTCAATATTTAAAATCTCACAAACCGGTGATCGGGTAGATCCAAGATTTCAAAGGATTGATATTGGGCAAAAACCCATATCAAATTTTTTTGTTCCATCATGATCTAATCACCAGAAGCACACTTACTAAAAATAGTAAGCCTTCCTACACGAGAGACTATTATTTTAGGTAAGTCCTCATTTGAAGAAGCTATGAAGAAGGCGGTGAACACAGGGGAAGTATTGTAGGTGAAAATCATCGAAAGGGTCATCTCGGCCCAAAATTGACACTTACTAAAAATAGTAAGTGGTCCCATAAACACCTGCCATAAATAGCAAGTTGGTCTAGAAAGTGGTTTCCACAAGAGGAGAACAAGGAAGGAGTTTAAACTGTCATAGCCAATCGATGTCCAAAAAAGATGATTCATTACAATTAATAAAAATAGTTAATTTCTTTGTTCGAGAATAGAAAGTGTTGAATAACCATGAGATTCAAGTTCATATGTTCTCCCAGTACCTCATTCCATAGGTGTAATTAGTTGTGAAGTATTGGTTTCATTCCATGGTTTGTAATGGTCATTTCTTATTACGAAACAAACACCCTTCATTGTTTCGCCAAAGATGTTCATCATTCATCGATTATCACCCGTATGAAAAATGTATCATTCCATAGGACATATGTCGGAAGAATATGATAGTGTTGTAAAGGGTAATCACGGGAGGTATTTTTCATCCTCGGATCCTTTGAAGTGGATCTTCATGAGCAATGACCATAGTCACCACTGGGATAGCTCAACAGTGTTTCTAAAAACTTAGTTCACGGTGTCCATAGGTCATCAAAAGGAAGTTTCTCATCAACAACAACTTGTCTCGCAACATGAGTGAATCATTCACAATAAGGAATTCAATGGAGCGGATATCTTCTCAAAGATCACAGAATAGAGAATAATTTGGGATCAAGTGCAAGTCTCTAGGATTTTCTCGCATTGTAAATAATTCAGAGGTTTGGAGTTCATCACAATGAGGCATTTCATCTAGTCATCTGGAAGGAACAATGGATTTCATTAGAGATGGATCTTTCATCGTCAGCATCATTCTTCTCCCCTTCTTCTTTCTCTCTCTCTCCTATCTCCCCCATCTTTCTTTCTCTTCGATGTTCTAATTTCATGTTGGGGTTTCTCTTTTTAATATGCCTTTAAGTTAATTAAAAGTGACTTTAGAAACATAATTTAAAATTAATTCACCTTGATTTTATAAAAGGGACTTAATATTTTTAGGAATACGAATAGTCTAAAGTCTAAAAAAGGCATACAAAGTGTCACTAGGGAAGATGAAGATTCATTCCTTCTCTATAAATTGTAATGAGTCCCTCATTTGGGATTCTTCTTAGCTGGTTTTCAATTTGTAATCTCATGAGAGAGTAATTCTTGTGAAGGAAAATAGAGATAACTTATTTTCTTTTGTTTTCTCCACCTCACATTTCCTCAATTCCTCACTATGTACAATTGTGATTTTGCAAGCTAATAAAGGAAGAATTTTATGTTTTCCAAGGCATACAAATGTGTACATCTTTGTATGTATGGTTTCCTCTATCTAGTGGCTCCAAAATCATGTTTTTTTTTCTCGTAAAGAACAAGGTGGTGTTGAAACCAAAAACTCCCAGATGTTGAAACATGTTTAAACTCCAAAGGACACATGGAAGAACATTATTTCTATCTTTATCACCTCATCATTTATTTTTCAATAACTGGCTTCTTGTTAGAGAGAAATACATGATGTGTATTTATGAAATCGCTAAGTCATGGAAAACATAAAGTTATTCTCACTCTCTATATGAATTGCTTATACAAGTTTTGTTAGAATTGTTAAATGAGAATGGTGGGGTCCATCCTAGTGTAGTGATGACACCATGTTAATGCAAGTTACAAGTAGCATAGCGGAATAGAAATGAATGAAGGAATTTATAGTTCAAATTTGTATTTAACTTGTTAAATTTTTATTATTGCTAGAATAATGAAATGTAGGGTCTTTTGAATAATTGTGCTTTATGTAGTTTGGATTAAAAATTGTTATTTTATATATTGTATGAATTTTAGTGGATATGAAATTACATTTATATGTTGTATTTATGTGGTTTAGATGTATTAGAGTAATTTTTATGTTGGTTATTATTATAGATCCCTTATAATATTTGCATAATGTAAGGCAATAAAGTAAACACATAAACATTGAAAAAAATGTTTTTCTAGTCTTCATGCTTTATTCGTCTTCTCATTTGATCCTTGAATAGATAGCCAAAACCCTATCACCATATGAGGAACCTATAATGATATTATTCCTTATTCTAAGTGACTTTACATGAGGCATGATTGCAATATGTATACTCTACCATGCCTTGCATGAGTAATACCCATACTTCACGTATGGTGTACGTCTAAAACTCATTTTCGATTAGATTGAGTATGAAATGTTTGTAATTGTCCTTTCAAAACTAGTGGGTAACCAAATTCCCATGGAACTATTTTAGGGTGATAACACCAATGAAAAATTTCATTGCAAGACCTAAACTATGCAATTGGATTCAATGTACTTGTTTAGTTACACATTAAAACATTGTGTTTGATCCCATTAAACCCTCATGGATAAAAGTGTTACCTTGATAAGTAACAAAAAAACCTTTGGTTTGTATGAATGTTATGTGAGATAATGATTTCCTAATTAATTTAGTGTTGGAATGTAGTAGATTGTACACATCTTAAATGAAAATTGGGATAAATTAAATTTAAGTCCTCTTAATATGCTAAATGTGGATGGAATTTGAAAATCAATAACACTATCAAAAGTGTGTCAATTATGATGTATTGAAAAATGTAAGGTGAAACTTAAGCTCTCCAATCTTAGCTAAAAGTTAAACCCTTGTGATGTTAATCCAAGTGAAAGATATTATTTTCATGTGGAAACATAACCTTTGAAAAAATGGGATCGTAACTTGGAGAAAGTGGTATTTGATTCATATGGATATTATAAATGATTAACCTACATAGTTTATTTGTAATAACATTGAAAGTAAATGAATTGCATCCTTAATGTTTAAACATTATAATGAAAAAGGTAAACTTAGAATTTTCCCACTCTTAATCCTATGATTCCCCCTTTTAACTCCATATTAGTCCCTCCTTATGTAATGAAAGTAAATCGAATTGTTATACGAAAACATGTCTTTCAGCACATGAATCCCTAATTTGGAAAATAGTTCTATAAGACTTATACATGTCTAAAATAGTTCCAAATAGTATTTGAAATACGGAAATTAATCGTAGTAAAGAATGAAAATGAATTATGTGTACTCTTAGGGGTAGACGTGCTAATGAAATGAGAAATACATAATGAGGAGATGAGACCATATGTTTGTGTACATTAAATGTTGTAAAATCAATTATATAAAACAAATAAACTCAATTGTAATTAAACTTTAAATCACGAGAACTATGTATATTATGGATAATGTCTTTTTATATATCTTTTTGTGGTTATACTATTGTATCATGTATTACTCCTTGGAACAATATGACATTAATATGAATCTTGTGTTATCATGATTATGTGTGTTTCATTATGTTGGTTAGAAATTGTATCATTGTGTTGGAGGAATAATGTGTATCTAGTGAAGGGAGGAATAAGGAATATTATGTTTTTTTCTTTGGAGGAACCAAAGTGATATAGAAAAAGACTCGTGGAAATTGTGGTGGGGAAACTTTTGGGTGGCATTAATGTTGCACTTGTAGCTCCGATTGAATCCATCTAAAATGTGTCGAAAGATTGAAATGTTTATAATATGGCGAAAGGATGCCAAAAATTGTTTGGAAAATTTTGACCCCATAAATCTCCTTCTAAAGGCCTCAAATTGTAATTATCGTAGTTCTGTCTAAAAATAGTAAATTCATGAAATTTTTACATATGTAATTCACAGAAGATGAATCACCTCATATCCCTCGAGATTAGTGATATTCCACATTCTTCTATATTTATTTTCATATTTATAAAATTAGTATATAAGTATATGTAACCCACAAGGGAAATACACACATCTCCCTGCGAGAATCCCAAATAATTTTGAAACTCAATACACTATTCACATTCTTTCAAGACCTCGGTCGTAAAGAGAGAAATATACATTTATTTTCAGAGATAGTTTTGAGCAATATACATCTTTTCTTATAGATAGTTTTTCTATTTACATCTGGCACAATTTTTATTCTATCCTTTAATTCTAAACGCCCATGAGTTTTGGATCAGTGGTATCATATCAAAGTTTTCTTGAGAGTGTATGATTCCCAAGATGAGGTCAAGATATAAGAAGCTTGGGTGGTCCACACAAGATCCTTCAGAATATTTGACTACTCATTATAGGAGACCTCAAATGGAAAAGAACACTAAGACAAATTATCCTCTCAATAAAATGGTGAATGAAGCTCTCATGGAGAAAAAGGATCAGATGTTATAATAATTATCACAGATCCTTAAACAACTACAAATGGGAAACCTCGTATCTTACTCTCCAATTCACCCCTTCATTTCCCCAACACACTTCAAGGTTCAAGTAAATTTTGATATTTTTATTTTTTAGGGTAAAATCAATTCTGATGCAATATAAAATTCGTTGGACCAATTATCCTCCTATTTTTCTGTCAATAAATTCACAGATAAAGAAAATATAACATTTTTTCTCTTAAAATCTTCACTTTCTATCAAAAATTGGTGGGGTGTATAAGAAAAGACTAAATAGGGACAAATTGGGCATTGTAGAGGATCCCACATGGGATTATTTTATATATTTTATAAAGGAGGAATGCTACCCAATTGGATCCTATGATAATATCTATATATAGTGGTAGCAACTCCACCAAGGTAAGGACCGGTCAGTTCAATATTATACTGATAATTTCCATTATATGTCCGCAAGATTGGACATTCAAGACACAACAACACAAGATCTTCAAATATTGCACTTTGGACAATAGTACATACGAGAGGACATGGACCTCTTTCAATTCCATTCCTTGGTGAGCGTACAATTTTGTGATCAATATTGAACAAAATCATAGAAAAAGAAATACAAATATCCGACCTCCGAGGGGGAAATGATGATAAAGGGTAGACTGAGGTCGAGCTGGAAATCCAAGGAGAAGACAAGGAAGTGACATGACCTCCACAAGACTAATCATCATTCCAAGGAATAATGTCAAGCCATCAAGTCCTTACTCGTTGAGTCATCATCTTTAGCACCCACTGCTCCACCGGTGACACACCCCAAGGTCGAGATGAAGAAGATGAAATTATAGATGTTGAACCAGATGTGATCATTTCCACCTCACAAGTCAAGAATATGGATGAGAAGGAAAGGTTATTTCATTCTAAGCTTTGGGTAAATGGTAAGCCTCTACATTTTATTCTTAATAGTGGAAGTCAAAAGAATTTAATTTTTGTTGATGTTGTGAAAATTATGAACCTTCCCATAAAGCCACATCTTCATCCATATATTATCATGTGGTTGAACCTAAGAAGATATCTATGTCACACAACAATTCCTCCTCCCATATATGATCAAACCCTTCCGAGAATGAAGTGTTATGTGATGTTGTCATTGGATGTTTGTGATGTGATTTTGTGTCAACCATTCATGTGGGATATACATGGCATCTATGAGTCATGACCTCAAAGGGTCACTTTTACAATTAGGATTTTGTGCTATCGATACTTAAGGTCATTCCCTCTAACTTTGTTTCCCTCATTAGTGTCAAACAATGTAAGAAGCTAGAGGAGAAAATAAAGTAGTTCTTCATCCTAATAATCATGCCAAAAATTACCAAGTAAGTTGTTGCAGTCATCTTGAACACACATTCAGTGTAATAAAATAATTAGATGGACCAAATCATAGTTGAGTATGATGATTTATTCCAGTCACCTATTGAAGTAGAAAAGGAAAAAAGGTTTGGTGATCAGATTCAATACAGTCAGCAAAAAACCCATGATATTTTATAAAAAAATAAATTAAATTTGTAAAGAATGTCATGATCAACACAGGGTTCTACATCATTTCAAGGTTGGTGATAAAGTATGATCGTGGGAGCAAAAGGAAAGGATTTCAGATTCATGTAGAAAAAATCAACCTCTATGGTATGGTCCTTACACTATCACCTAGCAAGTAGGTAAAAATGCTTTCGAGTTGAATCTGTCACCCTACCTTGGTTTGCATCCTATATTTAATGTGGATATCCTCAAACCATATCACCCACCTCTTTTGGACACCTCGGTCATAGCAGAATAGTTGGACATATTTGAACTCAACCTAGAAATATTTTCTCTAGTTGAAGAAGATCAAATTGTGGACACTTGGACAAAGACCACCAGAGGATGTCCTATTCAGCTCTATCGGTGATCAAGAAAGGATATCTCAGTCATAAAGGTGAGTGGCTCACCACCCACTAGATAAAGAAATAATTACCAAACTTGATGGGACCCCTTGGTGTAATGAGAACTATTGATTTTGAAAGAGGGGGGAATGATCCAGACGATGACCCAAGTGGTAATTCCAGTGGGGCATCTTCTGGGAGGCATAACATTTTCATTATAGCTCCAATTGAATCCATTAAAAATGTGTCAGAAATATTTGAATGTGTATAATATGATGAAAGGATGCCGAAAAAACATTGTTCGGTTTGGAAAATTTTGACCCCTGAAATCCTCTTCTAAAGTCCTCAACTTGCAATTTTCATAGTGTTGTCTAAAAATACTCAATTTGTGAAATTTTCACATATGTAATTCATGGAAGATGAATCACCTCATCTCCCTCAAGATTGGTGACCTTCCAAATTCTTCTAGATGTCTCTTCATATTTCTAAAAGTAATATATAAGTAGATGTAACCTACAAGGGAAAGACACACATCTCCTGCAAGATAGCTATAGTAATCATAGTGTTTTTAGCAATATACATCTCTTTTCGAGGTTTTGATCAATATACATCTCTTCTCGAGAGATAGTTTTCAGTTTACATCCTGAACAATTTTTATTTTGTCCTTTAATTCCAAAACCCCCATGATTTTTGGATCAATGGTATCATAGTGAAGTTGTCTTGAAAGTGTATGATTCCCAAGATGAGGTGAGGATATAATAAGCTTTTGGGGTCCACATAAGATTCTTAACAATATATGACTACTCATTGTAGAGAGACCTAAATGATAGAGAACACCGAAATAAATGACTCTCTCAAGAAAATGGTGAATGAATCTCTCATGGAGAAAAAGGAGCAGATGTTACAATAATTCACATAGATTATTCAATGGCTACAAATGGGAAATACCGTATCCTCTTCTCCAATCTAGCCTTTTAGTGCCCCAACACCCTTTAAGGTTTAAGTAAATTTTTAAATTCTTATTTTTAGGGTAAAATAAATTATGATGTAGTAGAAAATTGGTTAGACCAATTATCTTCCTTTTTTGGTCAATAAATTCACTGATAAAGAAAATATAACATTTTCTCTCTTGAAATCATCACTTTCTATCAAAAAATGGTGGGGGTGTACAAGAATAGACTAAATTGGGACAAACTGGGCATTGTAGAGGATACAAAATGGGATGATTTTTTGGATGCCATAAAGGAGGAATAATACCCTATTGAGCCTATGAATATATATATATATATATATATATATATATATATACAAAGGGGAACAACTACGCCAAGGTAAGGACCAGTCAGATTCAAGATTATATTGATAATTTACATTCTTTGTGTATGCATGAGAAGATTAGTTATGTTAATAAACAAGAAACTAGCTAAATGGTTACATGATCTAACCAAACCTATCATAAACATCAAGATGAGTGCTAAACAAGATAACTTCTACAATAATGAATTAAACTAAAACATTATCATTTTATCTCTAACTACTCTATGATTACTTAAAACATAAATTTAACCTAGTTAAACCTATGAGAAATCAAATTAGATTTGTTGTTTTCTTCAACAGAGGTGAAGAGGTCTCTCTAAAATGGCTACAAGTCCAAGTTGGATGCCCTCCTAGTAACCTAGTATGAAGTTATGGAAGCAAGATGGAAGAGCTTCAACAATGGAGGATAGCCAAGATCAAATGCCTATTAGCTTGGCTAATACAAATAAGGTCTAATGTCAATATCTCCAAATGTGAGAGATATTTTGTTATGTAAACAACGTGTGTGTTGAGAGGGAGGAATGACCCTTCTATTTATATTTTTCAATTGGGAGAGTTTGGAATTTGGGTGCATGTGGGACTAAAGCTCAAAAATAACTTTTAGATTAGATTAGGATAAACATGCTTTAGGCTTAGATAAGCTTGGTTTAGGCTAGTTAAAATTGATAAGCAAGTGTTTAGAGACTCATTAAGAGCTAGGAGGGTTCTGGTTAATCAATTATGACTGATAGATAGCCTAGGAAGCCAATAGAAGTGGTCTAGAGAGAACTAGGGAGGTTTTGAATAATCCAAAGGAGGAATGTTTAGCTAATAAGAGAGATACTAGCCAAATAAGATGATTATAAAAGGAATATGACCGAAAGAGGGCCATGAATGGGCATCTGAGAATGGAGCAAAGAAGGGTTGATTAACAAATTTTTGTTAATTGGTTGAATTGGAAGAAATGCTAAGTGTAAGCATATTTTAGGTGTCTACATTTTCCCCTCTTTGAGGTGACGTAAGCAATGTCACTTCAAAGAAAGTAGAAAAGCATAAAAAAGTAGAAATTTTTGAAGGGATAGAAGAAAAAATGAGTAGAATGGAGGATTCCCCCTCGATTTTTGATGGGGTGATTAAAAACTCCATTAACATTGAAAAGATGACATAAAGAGAACAAAAGAAAGAATAGTGTGAAGAAGAAGAAAAGGGATATAAAAGAAAAGGAGTATGAGGAAGAGGGAATGAGCTAACATCCATCTAGTGCCTTTTAAACAACTTTATTTTTCATCATATTGCTAAAGATCTTCATCATCGGTCCTTATTAAAAATAATGAACAAAAGTGTAGTATGACATGAAAAGCCATATATGAAAAAATGTCCATTGCTAAAAACACAAACTCCAAGTAACATACAAATTTCAATGCAATATTAGAAAGTAAAAGATTCGTAACTCCATGCAACATACAAAATGTAATGCAATACGAGAAAGTAAACAAGCTAAACTAAAAGAGAAACATAACGTAATTTTTTTGTTATCAAGCTTCAATTATGACATGTGTGAATTAACGACAAGGGTTGATGATGGTACCCCAAGCAAGGATACATGTGAGGGGAATAACGGAAGACACTTCATTCCAATGATAAAGCAATGTGCACTACGAAATAGTACTTGGCAACTCGTTATGCCCCGTGAGTACATGCATAAAGTAAGCGTTAGACTAGATTTTTTTGATGGAGGTAGATCAAGATGATCTGCGAGTCATTTATGAAGAGAATAAGCAAGAACCAAATAACGATGTTTTGTAGGATGATTTGTATTGTTTAGAAGTTTCTGAAACATATTTGAATGTTTTTGTGATTTTTCTAACATATTTGAATGTTTTTTATTTTGAATTTTTTTTGAAACTATGTACAGGAAGAAAAGGAAGCGTGGATGCCCCTAGATAATAAATGGGATGTAGAAGGGCATAAGGCCATTTGCGTATGAGAAAGATGAAGATGCAAAAATGCCCCAAATGATTAGGTGGGATTATTCAAAGGAAAAATCTTCACAGGTAGAAGCGGGACCCAAGGCCATTATGGATAGGTTCAACATGATGGTGAACGTAAATAAATGAAGTGTTGGGAAGGAGCAAGGATGCCCCCAATGTAAGTTGGCATAAAAGCACATGATAGAAAGGAAGGGGAGATTTTTTTTGTGAAAGGGGACAAAGGTGTCCGCAAACATGGAAAAAAATTAATCTTATACACATGGATGTTCTGAACAAAGTATAAGAATGATGTGAATGATATGAATGTAGCTTAGAAGCCTAGTGATGAAGAAGTGATTAGCCAAAGGCACAAACTACAAGACAAGATAAGGACTAAAGTAAGAGTCTAAAAAGGTCCAAAAAGACACTTGGTAACATACTAATCCTATTTACTCATAGAGATCTAGTGTGTGCATGTGGAATTTAATTACCTCTTGAAGGGAAGGTTTAATAGACAAAAAGTGAAGACACCCTAGCCAATGTGTAAGAATGATTGATTTTGAAAGGTGATTGGTGATTTATGAATGAAGGGTGGAAGGATAGTGTACATTGCTCCACTATCACCTAGGTGTCCATAGCCCCGATGGAGATGTATTTAATTCTAATAGAAACATTTCTCTACCGATCAAGCGTCTATAGCCCCAATAGAGATTATTAGAAATACCCCAAGGGAGAGTTATATATCAATTTGCTTTTTCTTTTAGCTTTTAGCTTTTGATTGATTTTGATTCTTTTTCTTTCGAAAACCTACTTCAGCTATCTTATTTGACAAGGGGTTAAGAACCACAAATGGCTTGATGGAAGGAGGTGGAAATGATTGTGATGACAACATTGGCTAGTGTCAAAATATATGTCTAAAATTTCTTCGCAACAAGTTTATTGGATGTTGAATGGGATAGGATCTCTAAGATGTCACTGTTCTTTTAATTTACCAAGGTGATAAAAGACTAGGGTCAAACAGATACCATAGAGATAAATTTCATAAAATGCGTGTGAATAGGCTAACCAAAATATCACTAAAGGGATGAAAATGGTAGGAAGACTTTCATAATAATAACAAGGAAGGGAAGAAAGAAACATCCATGTGTACACAATACCTGATTGCAATGTTTGAGAAAATGTACCTTTGATTTTTTAATGTTTTCTCATGTTTTTATATTTTTGCAATGTTTTTTATTTTTAGATTTTTGATATTTTTAAGAGGTTGGGACTAACAAAGTCACTCCGTGTGGTAATATCCAACAACAATGTTTGTGACTTCCTTGATAAGGGAGACTAGGCGTGTTTGTTTATCAAGAGTCATGTTATCTCCAATCTCGATGATCGAGGTGAGCTTGTACTCAACAAATGACTGTGATTTATCTTGAAACATGGATTTCGTATGCGGGAGCTTGAGTTCCCTATCCAGAGGTTTATGCACTTTGCACCATACTTGATGGTTATGTTGATGTGTGTTCTTGAATTGCGTTTGATTTTTAACCTTAAGATCATTGTATTGTTGCGAGCTATAGAGATCTTTGCAATTTTGATCTGAGCTTGATTAAGAAATTGTTTTGGTTTCTTATAAGATGATGCGTGACTTTTCTGATCCCGAGAAGTGGGAGAGGAAAGAAAACATTTATGATTGATGATAGTAATGAGAGAAATTATGGTGGGCTTTCCCTAGTCATTGGTTGAAGGATTATGTGATGGATGAATAGGATACGGTCCAAGAATTGAAGAGGATGGGCTACTAGGAGGTGAGCCACTAATAGAAGATGATGAAGGGCCACCAAAATGTGGCCCCAAGAGGGAATAAATTGGACTATGAGGACATGGCCCAAGAATAGAAGATGATAACAAAGGGTTGTTAGGGTGTGGCCCAAGTATAGATGAGGAGGGACTACCAAGAGGCATCTCATAGATAGAAGAGGATGAAGGGCTTAGGACGTGGCCTCGAGAATATAAGGTGATAAGCTACCAAGAGGTGACCCACAAGTAGAAAATGGAGGACTACCCGGGGTGGCTCCATGATAGAAGAAGATGATGGGCTACTAGGGTGCGACCCAAGGTGATATTTCAATTGAGGAATGATTATAGATAAGGAATGATTTGGCAATGAGAAGATAGGCCATGGATCAATGCTAGATCTTGGCATCTCATCATGATCAGAGGAAGGTGAAGATGGAATAATAGAAGAAGAATCAAGTTCCATGACCTTAGGATCTTCCTTTACATTCTGATAAAAGGAATCAACTTATTTTCCCCAATACGCAAGCGTATCGAGTTCAAGAAAGAACCCTTGTTTGTAATCCTCTAATCAATATCTTCGTGTAGTCTGATTATTCCTTCATCCCGAGAGAAATCAATTAGTAGAGGTTTTTGTTCTTTGTCCATAGAAGGTTGAATAGAAGAAACAGGTCTGATAAGGAGGGAAGATTGATTGACAGAAGAAGATGACTCAAGAGAGGAAGTATGATTAGTGGTAGGCATCTCATGAATGGACGATTTGGATCTAGACCTAGATTACTTTTCTAGAAGATGATGCAATGTTGGAGAGAAAATAGGATCACATAGACATCCGTTAAGTTGCGACATATGAGTTGAGTTAGATGATTGACTAGAGGGAATCTGAGTCGTGGAACTCTTCGACGGAGGAAGAGGTTGTTGAGAAAACTGATGAAGGAGGTGTTGTATATATTTACCCCTGGGTAAATATAGATACATCAAAAGAAGTATGTCGAGGGGGTTAGAAAACCCGACACAAAAGAAAGCATGTCGGAGGGGTTAGAAAACACGACACAAAAGAGATTCGGGTTTCGGTTTCGGGAACATGAAACATGAGACATGTAGATCGCAAGGATGTCCCGATGCTTGAGAGTTCTACAAACCCGAAACACTTCCTAGGTGAATCGGGTCTTGGAGTCAGGGAAACATGTCGGGAAAGCATGGGGTGGAAACATGTCGAGCCATCCTCCAAATCCGATGCACATGCAGGCCCATTTTCCGACCCCATAACAAAGGAAAACTTGGAAATACCGGTAGAGCGGGTTTCGGAAAAACACAAGCATCAAACACATGTTGAGGCATCCTCCAAACCCGATGCAAATGCAAAAGAGAACCTCGAACCCGACAGGCAGAAGACCCTGACGCGGGAAATATTCAGATCGCCATAACTTTTCACAGGGAGCTCGGAGTCACACAAGGTTGGACTTTTTGGAAAGCTCTCGGTGTCCTCTACCCAACTACGACTGGATATCTTTAATTAGGTGGGAAAAGTTCTTTAAAAATCTAAAATACACTTCGCCACTGTTGGGTTGTTGAGATTCTCACCTACCGCCATAATATGATGAGTTAGGTGCAGTCTTGGAGGTGGTTGGGGCAGAATTCAAATCATTCTCTTCTCCCTCATTTTTTCCTCATATAAATGGTAAGGAGAGGCTCTTTGTAAAGGGTTGGACAATTTTTTTTTGCATCCCCCTTCTTCCCTTGCTTGCAAGAGAATTTGTGGAGCTTTCAAACCTCCCATACGGGTTGTAATGCCAGTTTTTCTTGCCTCTTGGCCACTGCAATGTATTGTATCGACTCTTGAGCAATAATATATATGTTTGTGATTGAGTCTCAACCCTCTCATGTATTCATTGTTGTCATTTTGATCTCTTATTGCAGTTTGGTTACCTATGCATGATGTTTGTATTGCATCCCTGTGGTCTGTGTTAAATTTGCAAAACGAATGTCTAACATTCCTCGGTGCATCACCTTTGTAAATTTAGGTTTATTTTTATGCATCTCTCTTACCCTATCTCCTTGGCAAGTTAGATTAGGTTTTGAGTGAACCCTATGCAAATTTCACGTGTGCATCTGAATAAAGGAATAGGAACCGGCCTTCATCCGGAGAGCTTTTCCGATTTCGCAAGGTCCCACACTTGGGAAAAGCTCCATGTTGTGCAATCACACTGGATGCTTCAAATGATCAAACTAGAAATCTGATCAGACATTCAGGGGTGCTGTGATTCGACACCAACAGTTTTGGCATGCCCGGTGGGACCAAGAGGTCATTCCATAAGATTTGAAGGAGTTTTCATGAAATTCGGACTAAGAAATTGCAAGTTTTAAAATTTTGGATTTTGCACCTTCCAGGCTGAACTCCGAAATCAATTTTCAAGGGCTTAACTTGCTCAAAACAAGTCAAAATTTCACCAGTTGGTAGATCTGAGGGTAATCTTCAAAAGGGTATCCTTAGTTTTTTGAGATTTTGATTTTCAAAATTTCATGCTTTTTAGTGTTTCAGGTTTTCGAGGTCCGAGAACATCAAAGCAGACCCAACAGTCATTTCAGGTTTTGGGGGATGCATTGCATGGTCCTATTCCCGAAAATAGTCATTTTGGGTTTTCCAGGGTGTCGGGCATGTCTCAAGTTCCGACACATGGCAATTTGGGTTTTGTGAGTTGTATTACATGACCTGAGTTCCACCTGTACTTTTCGGGATCCGCAGCTGCACAACAAGGCCCGAATTCTGAATTGAAGATTGTCTCCTCTGGGTCCTTCAAAGTTTAAATTATATTTTCAATATTGTCAAGTTTGGTGTGTAACTTGGCAAAATCCAGTCTTTTAGAGGCTTGTTATCTAACACATCTGGCGACTCCGAAGGGATAGAGTTCAGTGGTGTAGCAGCACAAGTTTCCTAGGCACATGAGAAGAATTCGAACCAAGTCTAATACTCGAGAAGAGGGGCTATTTTACCACTTGCAACTTTCACCAGTGCGGAGGGACGAGAGGAAGAAGACCACAAAGATCACCATCTCCACCTAACAGAATTTGTCTACACCTCCACCTGGTAGACCTTTTCTTGCATCAACCAGGGTTCTTAGGCCAATCATAATGGCGCATCTACCACCAAATCCATTTGTTAATTTCACGGGTAGTAGTCCACTTACCCTAAATTCTCAGAATCAAATTCCAGTTGCAGCACTAAAGAATATACCCTATTTCATAGGAGAAAATCATACTACTCCTATTGATCACATCTAGGATATTGCTAATGCATGTGCAATCCACGAAATAAATGAAATGGATGTTGCAGTCAAGTTGTTGGCTTCATCTTTCAAAGGTAAGGCCTTACAATGGTTTAGGAGCCTAGCAGCAGGGTCTATTACGAATTGGAACTAGCTTTGTTCAGCTCTTTACAACCAGTTCGGGGAGAGGGTAGACAATTTGTCCTTATTGGAACAATTAACAACAATCAAAAGGGCTCCTAACGAACAAATGATAGATTTCAACTTCAGATTCCAATGGACATGGGACAGGATTCCAATAGCCGTTAGACCAACTACCGAAGGAGCATTCCTTTATTTCTTAAAGGCTATAAATTCAGACATATCCATGATGATCCAATCGATGGGAGGGACAATGCTGCCAGGGGCCTATGACACAACGACCAAAGCAGAGAACTGTTTGATCCAAGCTGGCAAGCTTGCACCAAGGCCACCAATGCCTCTCTATCCAGATATGGGAAATCCTACAACCAGTCAAGCACTAGAGTTGAATCCCATTCCAACTCCTAGAAATCAAATCAGTAATGAGGCGTCAACTTCTTCGAATACTTCAAAGGAATTACAGGAGGTTATGAAACAGCTACAGAACCTCAGAAATGAGCTAGTGACTATCAAAGGATAGCAAGCTCAAAGTGCTAGACCATATCAGCCTCAAGCGCAGTACCAAGCTAGGCCCCCATACCAATAGAATAGACCACCATCTCAGGCTACAAATCAAAACCAAAACCAGGGACAACCTCAAGCTGCCAGGCCATTTCGACCGTATGATCCAAATGCAATGACATCCTCAAGAGCCTTGGTCCCGACACAAAATAACATGGCACAGGAGTACGACTGGTGTTACCCTTGCAATCTACCTCACAATCAGTCACCATGTTTCAATGGTGCACTAATCAGGCCTTGATGGTGCAAACCATTGGTGTTCCTCAAGAACCAAGCCAGGAGGAGAATCAACAAAGAAAAATGCAACAAGAAGGACCTCCAACAGAAACCACATTAGCCAATTGGCAAACGGAAGACTTCTGTGGAGTTAACCAACAGCCTTTTCAAGGCATGGCTGCCAACACACGGTCAAAGAAGAGAAGCATAGAAGAGGGACAACCGTCTAATCCAGTTGTTTCTCAGCCCACTCCTACACAACAAGGGGTCAGTAGACCAAACGCAGCTCCAAATGTGCAAAATCAACCTAAGGTACCTGTTGTAGCAACACATGCACCTGTTCAAGCTCCAGAAAAGGTTGCGCCAAGTAAGGGACAACAAAAGGACAATTCATCCCCTTTCAACATCATCGATCAAATGAAGAAGACACATGTGAACATTTCCATGTGGGAATCACTTGCGATCCTAGGGCAACGAGATTTATTGCAAGCTGCAATGGCTAATTGGTCTACCACAAATGTATCAAACCAGGGACATGAGAAAGTTCTCACTAATGCAGTGCAACATGATGGGGGCCAGACAAGAAAAAATTTGAAGCCTCCACCATTCTATGTTTCATTGATTATTGGAAACCACTTGGTACACAACTGCATGATAGACTCAGGGGCAAGTAGTTCAGTGATGCCGAAGCAAATAGCGGATCAACTAGGTTTGAAGTATGAACCAGTGTTAAAAGGAGTAGTGCAGCTAGATGGAACGGCAGTGGGAACAGTTGGGGTCATCAAGGGGTTAAGCCTAACACTACATTCATGTCCTAATGTTACAGTTCTGTAAGATGTGTCTGTGATTGACCTTCCGCCACTCTTTGCATTGTGTCTATCAAGGGACTTCACTGCAAAAATCGGTGGATATTTATCTGCAGATTGGTCACACATGATTTTTAGGACAAGGTATGGAGCTAAAGCAACAATCAGGTCAGAACCAATTGCCAATTTCCACATTGACCCTCATGTACCAGGTCCTCTCAATGCAAATTGCTCGGATTTTGATCAGGAGGAGTGTTTAAGTGATCTAGAAGCAGGTACTAAGGTCGAGGGAATTCTTGATTTAACTTTGGATGAATGGGAAAACAAGAGTCATGAATTTGACCCATACAAGGAAATTTAAGAATCTGAATTAGGCGTGTATTGTGTACATGAAGAAAATTCACCCATTCCCGACATCATTCAACTTGAACAAAAGGATGAAAGCAAAGTTTGGAAATTATTCTTCGATGGTTCGAGAAGCAGACAAGGTGCTGGAGGTGGTGCAATGTTGATTTCACCACAAGACATCAAATATTTTTCAGCTTTTCGTTTCCAGTTTTCTTGTTCAAACAACAGTAATTGAATACGAGGCATTGATTCATGGAATTCATTGGGCCGTGAAAAGGGGCATAAAGAACTTACAGTGTTTGGAGATAGCGAGCTAATCGTCAACCAATTCAAGGGACAACATGCTACAAAGAGCAACTTCTTGAGGAGCTACAAGAATAGGGTGTGGACCTCATTGAGGATTTTGAAACTTTCAACATTGTGTCCATACCCGGGAAGAAAAAAAGAAGCCACGAGATAGGCTCGCAGAGTTAGAGCAACATTTGATGTGGTTGACAACATTAGAATGGGAAAAACACAGCCACATATCCATGTGATTGTGAGGCCAAAGATTCCAGATAATAACACAAGTCGGCAAGTGTTTGAGAACGATCAATGATTGTCAATTTCTTACAAGAAGAAGTTGAATTCTCAGCTAGAAATCAAGATAGGCTAGAGCAGCAGTATGGGGATCAAGTAGTGCAGCTGTGGATAAACAAGCTTCCTAAGGGTTTAGTAACGTTGGAGTCTATCTTCAACCCTAATGACCAGTTCCGTAAGGAAAAGGCTAACATACAGGTCAAAAGAGAAGATTCGGAGCCAATTCCATTTGGGGAAGGAAAAACACTTCAAATTGGTAAAGTGGCCACTGAGCAAGAGAAATCAGATTTCATACAGCTTTGCCAAGAATTTCCAGATGTCTTCGCTTGGAGCTATGAAGACTTGAGAGGATTCAATCCGAAGTTGGCACAACATACCATAGAATTGGATCCAGATGCTAAGCCCATCAGGTAGAAGCAGAGACCTTTCAACCCTCACATTGAGCCTCTAATGAAGAAAGAGCTAAACAAGCTAATAGAGGCAAGCATTATATTCCCAATCAAGCACTCAAGTTGGGTTGCAAACTTGGTTCCGGTCAGGAAGAAGAGCGGAGAAATTAGGTTGTGTGTAGATTTCGTGACCTCAACAGGCATCTCTCAAAGACCATTACCCACTCCCTTCAATGGAACAAATATTGCAAGTAGTATCCGGTTCAGAGAGATTCTCTCTCCTAGATGGCTACTCAGGTATAATCGTAATGGTGAAAGAAGATGACCAATTCAAGACGACTTTCACCACCAAATGGGGACCTATGCCTACAATAAGATACCATTTGGACTATCAAATGTTGGAGCCACCTTCCAAAGGGAAATGGATATGGCGTTTAAGGGGTTGATCAACAAAATAGTTCTGATATATCTTGATGACATCACTGTATTCTCAAAAAATGCAGCGGATCACCTCTGTCATTTGAGGCAAGTATTTCAGAGATGTAGAAGATTTGGGGTATCATTGAATCCCAAAAAGTGCATATTCTTGGCTCACGAGGGAAAACTTCTAGGCCATATTGTTTCAAAGGAGGATTGACGATTGACCCAGAAAGAGTTGAAGCAATTCAAGCATTGCCATTGCCAAGTCACAAGAAGGCTCTTCAAAGCTTCTTGGGAAGGATCAATTTTGTCCGCAGGTTTGTTCCAAACTTTGCAGCTCTCGTAAAGCCAATAACGCTGATGTTAAAGAAGAGCATGGCATTTAAGTGGACATCTGAAGGCAAGGCAAGTTTTGAGGCAATAAAAGAGGCTATATCTCAAGCCCCAACTCTCGTCAATCCAGACTTCTCCAAGGATTTCATGTTATATGCCTTTGGTGGTGGAGACATAATTTCTGCAATCCTAGTACAACAGAACAAAGAAGGATTAGAACAACCAGTTGCTTTCTTCAGTCAAGGCTTGGAGGAATACGAAACTAGATACTCTTTCATTAAAAGCATGTACTTTTAGTGATCGGAGTTTAAAAAATTCAAGCACCTAGTCTCAAACAACAAGATCCAATTATTGGTCTCTCATGCATGAGTCAAGGACTTCCTTCTAAACAAGGATCCAATGAGAAGTGTGCAGGGTGGATAACTCGTGTCATTGAATATGACATCGAGATCAAGGTCACCAAACTAGTACGTGGAAAGGGACTATGTGAATAGCTAGCCTTGAGTCAACAAAGTTGAAGCGGATGATGAAAAGAGACTATCTTGGTACTATAGGATGGCCAAGAACATGAAAATGATGATGTAGCCGCTCCTTGTTGGACTCGAATATGATACACTTCCTATAGATAGGACTATGCCCTCTAGAAATGAGAAAAGAAAAAGGAGATACTTCAAATTACAAGCCATTCCATATGTGCTTGTTGATGGTGTTTTGTTTAAGAAAGACATCAATGGGGTTCTATTGAGGTGCATTGGGACAGGTCAAATTGAGAGGGTGTTACGAGATTTTCACGATGAAAATTCTAGAGGACATTTTGCCCCACGAGTAACAGCTCTCAAGATAATGAAGGCAGGGTATTATTGGCCCACGGTGTTCAATGACTGCTATACATGGATAAGAAAGTGTAAGAAATGTGCACTCTTCACAGGCAAAGAAAGACTAGCAGCACTTCCATTGCACCCAATCTTGGTTGACCAACCATTTATGCAATGGGGATTGGATTTCATCGGGGTCATCAACCCAAACTCAAGCCAAGGCCACAAGTGGATTCTCACGGCAACGGACTATTTCACCAAGTGGACTGAAGCAGTAGCACTCAAAGAGGCAAACGAGTCTAATATACTAGAATTTTATGAAGGAATAGTGACCAGGTTCGGTGTGCCAGCCACTATCATATCAGATAATGCATTGGCATTCATAGGTTCCAAGATTACAGAATGGGCTGTCAAGAATGGAATCTACTTGAGCACCTCTTCCAACTATTACCCACGGTGGTAATGGACAGTGCAGAGTCCATGAACAAAAATTTGCTAAGAATCATCGGAGGACTCGGATGAAAATCAAAGAACATGGCATACCAAGCTAAAATCAGCATTATGGGTGACAATAACACCAAAGAGGTCTACAAGTAATTCCCCTACAAGTTGGTCTATGGAAAAGAGGCGATTGCCTATATCATTAGAACTACCCGCATTGGAGTTCATGAAGCATTGGAGTTAGGCTGAGTTCAAACCAATGGAGGCCGGTATGCAGAGTTGATGGAATTGAAGAAATTAGAGAACGTGCGGTTTTAAAACAATTGAGAAAGATCAGGCCTTAGTGAAAAGATGGTTTGATAAGAAAGCAAGAGCAAGGACCTTCCAGGAAGGGGACCTAGTTCTGAAATGGGATGCAGATCGGGCAAAACCAGGAAGGCATTCCAAGTTTGATGCCATTTGGAGCGGCCCCTACATGGTCATGGAATGTAAGAATAGCAATGCCTTCCAATTGTCTACAT
This sequence comes from Taxus wallichiana var. yunnanensis, assembly GCA_018340775.1. Classification (NCBI taxonomy): domain Eukaryota; kingdom Viridiplantae; phylum Streptophyta; class Pinopsida; order Cupressales; family Taxaceae; genus Taxus; species Taxus wallichiana. The sequence goes on from CM031238.1 coordinate 486,065,904, forward strand.
TGGATGGAGAAGAACTCCCGATTCCGGTCAACGGAATCTATCTTAAACATTGCTACTGAAAAGAAAAAGTTTTACCCTTGTAAATATTAGCCTAGATTTCAATTCCTCTAAGTGTGTATGCACATTGTCTTGTTGTAGTTAGGTTTCAGTTTCCCTAAGTGCTTTGGCATAGGTTTTGTTGCTCCTAGGTTGGATTTCTATAGTTCAGCGTGCTCTCGAGAAGGAGTTGCAGTACCGTGGCTGGGATCGGATATCGTGGTTGGTTTCGGTTATTGCTTATGACTCCATGCCCAATGGATCGCTAAAAGGCCACTGATCTTCTACCTAGCAGGCAGGTAATCCCATTGAGTCACCAAATTGTTGTATATATTTACCCCAGGTAAATATAGATACACCAAAAGAAGCATGTCGGAGGGGTTAGAAAACCCGACACAAAAGAAAGCATGTCGGAGGGGTTAGAAAACCCGACACAAAAGAGATTCAGGTTTCGGGTTTCGGGAAACATGAAACATGAGACATGCAGATCGCAAGGGATGTCCCGATGCATGAGATTTCCACAAACCCGAAACACTTCCTAGGTGAATCGGGTCTTGGAGTCGGGGAAACATGTCAAGAAAGCATGGGGCGGAAACATGTCGAGCCATCCTCCAAATCGATGCACATGCAGCCCACCCCCAAACAAAGGAAAACTTGGAAATACTCTTTGGCGGAAGTAGGTTTCGGGAAAACACAAGCATCAAACACATGTCGAAGCATCCTCCAAACCCGATGCAAATGCAGAGGAGAACCCCGAACCCGACAGGCAAAAGACCCTGACGTGGGAAATATTCAGATCGCCATAACTTTTCACAGGGAGCTCGAGATTCACACAAGGTTGGACTTTTCGGAAAGCTCTTGGTGTCCTCTACCCAACTACGACTGGATATCTTTAATTAGGTGGGAACAAGTTCTTCAAAATTTAAAATATGCTTCGCCACTGTTGGGTTGTTGAGATTCTCACCTACTGCCATAATATGATGAGTTAGGTGCAGTCTTGGAGGTGGTTGGGGCAGAATTCGAATCATTCTCTTCTCCCTCATTTTTTCCTCATATAAATGGTAAGGAGAGGCTCTTTGTAAAGGGTTGGACAAATTTTTTTTTTTGCATCCCCCTTCTTCCCTTGCTTGCAAGAGAATTTGTGGAGCTTTCAAACCTCCCATACGGGTTGTAATGCCAGTTTTTCTTGCCTCTTGGCCACTGCAATGTACTGTATCGACTCTTGAGCAATAATATATATGTTTGTGATTGATTCTCAACCCTCTCATGTATTCATTGTTGTCATTTTGATCTCTTATTGTAGTTTGGTTACCTGTGCATGATGTTTGTATTGCATCCCTGTGGTCTGTGTTAAATTTGCAAAACGAGTGTCTAACATTCCTCGGTGCATCACCTCTATTAGTTTAGGTTTATTTTTATGCATCTCTCTTACCTTGTCTCCTTGGCAAGTTAGATTAGGTTTTGAGTGAACCCTCTACGAATTTCACGTGTGCATCTGAACAGAGGAATAGGAACCGGCCTTCATTCGGAGAGCTTTTCCGATTTCGCAAGGTCCCACACTTGGGAAAAGCTCCATGTTATGCAATCAGACTAGATGCTTCAAATGATCAAACTAGAAATCTGATCAGACATTCAGGGGTGATGTGATTCAACACCAAAAGGAGGTCCTGTGAATAAAGGGAGGACCGTGACTCAAGAACCAAATTAGATCTTTGATCGATGGAACGTAGAGTCACATGAGTCTTCAAAGGAGGAAGATTTCATTGGGGTGATTTGGAATAAAGGTCTTGTGAAGGAAGGGAGGAGTGTGATTCAGGATTTGATCTAGGGGTATCTGAATAATAGTTAGGATCCGAGTCTTCAGAAGAAGAGTGGGAGTCCGAATGGTAGTTTGGATCTGAATCAGAAGAAGAAGAGTGGGGGAACCTAATAATAATTTGGATCAGAAGAATCCAAACCATACCACCGACTATGAGCTAAAGGTGGGGAATAGGGTACCCGAATGGGCTCTCTAACATGAAGAACCAAACGAGGCCTAGTCGTAATGGGAATATTTTGATTTTAATTGCTAAACCTAGGTTCGTATCGTAGTAAGTGTGAGAAACCATGTGATAGTCAGTCATTATTGGTGTTGTTTAAGCACAAATTTCTAGACCTAGATAGTGTGATGGAACTCCTTCAAAGGGAAGGAAGTGACATGTCGATTTGGGTAGCATAAGGGAAACTAACTGGACATTTTTAAGTAAGGATATGTGTTCATGATTTTCTAAAGAAGGTCTAAGGAAAATAGACATTGTGATGATGCAATTTCAAGGAGATCGAAATTGATTGTCCTAGAAAAAAAAATTCTAGATGAATAATCATAAGGAACAATCATGCAAGTTTGAAACACAAAGCCAATCCACAAGGAAAATACACCCTATGCAAATGCGTGTGCAAAGTGATAGTTCGATGCAAAGATGATCAACACAATGTCAATATTTACATGAAGCTTGAAATGAACAAGGTATAAATATTAACAAAGGGTAGATGTGACTCCCAATGAAAGGATACAATGACAAGTTCAAAAAAACAAGGCCTAAATGTTAAAGTGTGAGGATTACAAATGTAGGCCACATAATCACACCAATTGGACACTTTAATCAAGCTTCATGAAGAAGTGAGATACTACTGCCAAAGCGGTATCAAAACAACACAAACAAAGTAAGCGACACGCGTTAAGATTTTGGAAAATGTTTGAAGTAAAACCAAGTCAATATATATCAAGGATGTGTTAAAATGTGCGTAGCGTAACACCACAATGCAGAAACTTAGATCACGTTTACAAAAAACATGACATAAGTATCTTAATTGTGTCAAGACAATGCAAACGAGGAAACACATCAAAGGGAGATCAAATGATGAAAAATAAACTAAATGCCACTTGGGTAGAGCTTCACCTTGTCTAAAGGCAAGAAAGAAGCTATGCTAAGTGAAATGTCTTCTAATTTCGTGATGAAAGGAACTTAGATCCAACTTAAGTGGATTCTTTTCCTTGTTTGAAAAACAAGGTTCTGAATCCAAACAATTTATCACTTCATGATGACCAAGATGTGACAAAGGACTAGTAAAGTGGGCCTCAAGACAAAATGGCCTCCTTAATAAGATCTCTCAACTAGGTGTTACAAAGCCGTCTAAGAGCGGGCATGATTTACCCAAAAATTCACACTAGACTAATTTGGGAGTATCTCACTTTTCCCCCTTTAAGTACAGTGGGCACTAATTACATCCATCATGTACTCTTACCAAGGTCGTGATATGGACAACTTTTTAACGCTAACTCACAAGGAAAACTAGTCAAGTGGGTAAGCAAGGCACTTCTTGTTTCATCCACGAGGTTACACAACGGTGGACTAATTTAGGGTTCCTGGTACCACCCCCATTGTTATAGATTAAGGTGTTATGCCAAAAGGGTTATGTTCCAGTTAAGCGAGAGAGGATGTACCCTTTTACTGCAACCTGCAATACAATGTTTTGAATATGGTGTGTTTTTTTATCTTTTTAACTTAAATGCGGTTTTAATTGGCACACCATTTGGCAACTTGCAAGAACACGTGTATTAGAAGTTTTGTGTTTTGGATGTATTTCTTCTACAAGTGTTGGGTCTTGTAGACAACAAGTTTTAGTAATTTTCTAGTTCATAGATTGATGTCAAGAAAGAGAAATTTACACCTTTCTTTTGATTCCTAAGATCACCAATAGGTGTGAAGGAAGAGCATACGCAATGTGAAAAATCCTACTAAATCACATGAAAGTTTACTTTATCCTTTATAAAATAAGTGTTTGGAACATTTGATACAAGTTTTGTATAAGTGTTTCTGATCTCCAAGATCACTTTTGAAGGCGCGAGGAGAGAGCATACACACTTTTACAAACCTAGTTTTAAGCTAAGAACCGAAAAACACTTAACTATGCAAATTGAAATACTAAAGAAAAACTTTTTTAACTTGTTAGTCTAGAAATCTATAGCAAAGATCGAAAAAATATTTTGCAAATTATAGAAAAATTTCAATCTTTACACAAACACCTATGCTCCTAAACCGACACCAGCGCTCCCCAACTGACGGGTATGCACCTAACTCAACGGATATGCCTGTAAACAAAAATTAGTGAAATCTAGTATACTAAAAATACATACGCATCCAACCAAACAAAGACACTTACAACTCAACATGGATGCTTAGGTTTCAACGGAGATGCACCAAACATAAAACAGATAGTTTCAAATTTTTACATAGTCAAGTTATTTACACAGACATGGCGGCCAGAGAGGCAGAGACGCGGACCATCCAATCGAGACACATGCACATCCCTGCAGAGATAAAATTTGTCAATGATGAGGACAGCCAGATAGGTATGCTCTTGTTCCGATGGGGATGTTGGGGTTTCAACGTGTACGCGCCCCTTTACAACACCTACGTGTACCCTATGAAAAACCTACAAAACTCATGGATTTTCAAATTTTCAAAAGCAAACAGGTTAGTTGTTAGTCAAAGTGTCCTATTTCTATATCAAACCCACAAAATACATGCAAATGAAGGTCATTTATCTAGTGTTAGAAACAAAAATGAGGAAATAACAAGTGATTTGATCCAAAAACTTGAAAATGAACTTTGAAGAACTCAAAAGACCTCCATTAATGGAGGATGGACATAAGTGTCCCACTGGGCATGCCAAATGTATGCATGAGAAGATTAGTTATGTTAATAAACAAGAAACTAGCTAAGTAGTTCCATGATCTAACTAAACCTATCATAAACATCAAGATGAGTGCTAAACAAGATAACTTCTACAATAATGAATTAAACTAAAACACTATCATTTTATCTCTAACTACTCTATGATTACTTAAAACATAAATTGAACCTAGTTAAACCTATGAGCAATCAAATTAGATTTGTTGTTTGCTTCAATGGAGGTGAAGAGGTCTCTCTAAAATGGCTACAAGGCCAAGTTAGATACCCTCCTACTAACCTACTATGAAGTTATGGATGCAAGATGGAGCAACTTCAACAATGGAGGATAGCCAAGATCAAATGCCTATTAGCTTGGCTAATACAAATGAGGTCTAATGCCAATATCTCCAAATGTGAGAGAGATTTTTTTATGTAAACAAGGTGTGTGTTGAGAGGGAGGGGTGACCCTTCTATTTATAGTTTTTCACTTGGGAGAGTTTGGAATTTGGGTGCATGTGGGACTAAAGCTCAAAAAGTACTTTTAAATTAGATTAGGATAAACACGCTTTAGGCTTAGGTAAGCTTGGTGTAGGCTAGTTAATTAGGGTTTAGGCTAGTTAAACTTGATAAGCAAGTGATTAGATACTCATTGAGAGATGGGAGGTGTTTGGTCAATCAATTGTGGTGATAGATAGCCTAGAAAGCCAATAGAAGTGGTCTAGAGAGAAGTAGGAGGTTCTTAATAGTTGAAAGGAAGAATATTTAGCTAATAAGAGAGATATTAGCCAAATAAGATGATTATAGAAGGAATACGACCAAAATAGGGCCATGAATGGGCATCCAATAATGGATCAAAGAAGGTTTGATCAACGAAGTGTCGTTAATTGGTTGAATTGGTGGAAATGCTAAGTGTAAGAATATTTTAGGTGTCTACACTTTGTATGTAAGATTGTGCATTCAAGACGCAACAACACAAGATCCTCAATTATCACAGTGTCCTACAATGGTACATATGGGAGGACATGGACCTCTTTTAATTCCATACCCTCGATAAGGCATATAAGTTTTTGATCAAGATTGAACAAAATAATAGAAAGATAAATACAAAGAAATAACCTTTGAGGGGGAAATGATGAGGAAGGCTAGACCCGATGTTAGGTTAGAAATAAAAGGAGAAGATATGGAAGTGGTGTGACCTCCACTAGATTAATCAGATTCCAAGTAATAATGTCAAGCCATCAATTCCTTACTCACCGAATCATCATCGTCAACATCCACTACTCCACCGGTGACACACCCCGAGGTCAGAAATGAAGAAGATGAAAATATATATGTTGAACTAGATTTGATCATTTCCACCTCACAAGTCAAGAATATGTATGAGAAGGAAATGCTATTTCACTCTAAGCTTTGGGTAAAACGTAAGCCTCTACATTTTATTCTTGATAGTGGAAGTCAAAAGAATTTAATTTATATTTATGTTGCTAAAAGTATGAACCTTCCTGTAAAGCCACATCCTTGTCCATATAGTATCGAGTGGTTGAACCCAGGAAGAGATCTCCATGTCACACAAAAATTCCTCCCCCATATATAATCAAACCCTTTCAGGATGATTTCTTATGTGATGTTGTTCCATTGGATGTTTTTGATGTGCTCATGGGCCAACCATTCATGTGGGATATATAGGGCATATATGAGTCATGACCTAGAAGGGTCACCATTACCATTAGGATTCAACACTATCGGATACCCGGGTTATTCCCTCAAACTTTGTTTCCCTTCTTGGTGTCAAACAATTTAAGAAGGTGGAGTAAATAAATAATTTATTCATCCCGATGATCAAACCAAAAACTACCAAGGAAATTGTTACATCCATTTTGAACACACATTCAAATGGTCAAAAAAAAGCGAGATGGACCAAATCATAGCTAAGTATGATGATTTATTCTAGTCACCCACTAAAGTAGAAAATGAAACAAGGTTTACTAAACAAATTTAGTACACTTAGCAACAGGTCCATGATATTTTATAGAAAATGAATGAAAAGTATAAACAATTCCATGATCAACACAAGGTTCCACATCATTTCAAGGTTGGTGATAAAATATGGTCGCAACTACAAAAGGAAATGCTTGTAGGTCCATGCGAAAAAATTTACCTTTATGGTATGGTCCTTACACTATCACCCAAGAAGTAGGAAAAAATGTTTTCAAGTTGAATGTGCCACCCTACCTTGGTTGGCATCTTATCTTTAATGTGGATCTCCTCAAACCATATCACCCACCTCTTTTTGACACCTCGGTCATAGCAGAATAATTGGACATATCTGAACTCAACCCAAAAATATTTTCTCTAGTTGAAGAAGATCATATTGTGGACACTTGGACAAAGACCACCGAGGACGTCATATTCAGCTCTATCGGGTGATCAAGAAAGGAAATCTTAGTCATCAAGGTGAGTGGCTCACCATGTACTAGATAAAGAAATAATTTCCACACTTGATGGGACCCCTTGGTGCAATGGGGACCATTTCTTTTGAAGGAGGGAGGAATGATCCAAATGACGACCCATGTTGCAACTCGAGTGCGGAAAATTTCGGGGCATAAATTTTCATTGTAGCTCGATTGAGTTTGTTCAAAATGTGTCAAAAATATTGGAATGTGTAAAATATGGTGAAAGAGTTCAAAACTTAGTTTGTAAAAGTTTGACCCCTAAAATACACATCTAAAGGCCTCAAATTGTAATTTTCATAGTGTTGTCTAAAAATAGTAAAGTTGCATTATTTTTGCATAGGAAATTTAGGTAAGATGAATCACCTTATCTCCCTCAATGTTGATGACCTTTCACATTCTTATATATGTCTCTTCTTATTTACAAAAGTAGTATATAAGTAGACGTACCTGCAAGGGAAAGACACACATCTCCCTAAAAGATAGCTATTGTAATCACAATATTTTGAGAAATGTACATCTCTTTTCTAAGATAGTTTTGAGCAATATAAATCTCTTATTAGATATATTTTTTTTTTACATTTGGAAATTTTGTTATTTTTTCCTTTAATTCTAACCCTCCTAGACTTTTGGATCACAAAGCAATTTTGTGGCTAGTCTTAATGGAGAGATAAGAAAGTGTTTTCATTGGAGGGATAAGGGGGCCTATTAAAGTTGATATAATGTACTTAATTTTGGAGGAATTAAAATCTAGCAAAGATTCCTTATTGGAGTGATAAGTGGTAGTTGCAATGATGATCTCTCCTATTGGAAGCCTTGTAGGTAGGTGTTGTCGCCAAATCACTGCACCCTCCAAATGGCCAAGATGTGAATAGGACGTTCGGTGTGATTGGGACACATGGGATCACCTCTCAAGCTGTGGGACTTGGGCTCGAGGTGAACCTCCGGAGAAGGTCGGCTTCCTCTTCCTAAACTAAGTGTTGTACTACTCCTAGTGTAACAAAAATGATTATCTAGTCCTATGCTAACATTTTCATGGGGTTTTAGGGAAAGAGATTTACAGAAATGAAACTATACTAGGGATGGTGATGCACCAAATAAAGGGTGTTTCCAAACTTAGGAAGGGTTAATTTGAAGAGGGTGTGTGTACCATAGGTCAACTTCACCTACTGCAACTTAGAGAGGGTATATGATACCACAAACTAAGAGACATGTGTTCCCTTTGTTAAAATTTATCAGACCAAGAAATATACCAGTTTCCCAATGAAGAAGGATGAACTCAAGAAGGGTGAACAGACACCACAACTCAACTGCATGCAATACTCCACCACTCGATAAGCATAGAACTCCAAGAACCTGCAATAGAAACTTAAACTTGCACAATGTACCTGCAAGTACGAGAAAGGCACAAAGAAGCATAGAAGGATGAAAGGACCAAGATTAGTCACAAAACACACTTTTTTTTGCTTCAATAACATGCACAATGCATCATACATTCGAGAAGAGGAAATAGTTGCCATTACGAGACTTGAAGAGGAGGCTTGAAAGTTCTCTCAACACATAAGAACAACTTGCAGAAGAGAGAGGATTCTTGAAAAGTATACACTCACCTAATATATCTAAGCTGTCTAACTTATGCGAATCATTGGAACCCTTTGAAATGAGCTTCCAACTTACATTTATAGAAGAATATGTGAGAAAGAAGAGGAAATGTCATAATTACATTCCTAAATTGAAGGCCCGTGATGTATTTATTACAGTTAGTTGAACCACCTGAGAAGGTTCCATCATGGGTCATTAATTGCCTGATGACCTAGTCTTCTCAATTAATTAAAAGAATATTTAAATAATAATAATAAATATTATTATTAAAATATTTAAATAAAAATATTAAATCAATTAACATAATGTTGGGACCCCTGTTGACCCGTTTGACTTGAAGAGGAGGGTCCATGTGGATAGAGTCTGCACATAGCCCAACTCGGTGAGTTTTGAATCCTCTATAAGCTCGACCGGAGCCAATTTACCCCACCGTCATGGCTTTTTGAACACCTTGTGAGCCAATCAAAATGAACTCAATTCTCCACAACTCATCTTCCACCAGCTCTTCTCGATGCTTCGTGTCGTCTTACCTTCTTTCCAGAACCGAACTCCTGAGTTCTTCTCTGGCTCAACTCACTTGAATACCGAGCTTAACCCAACATTTCTGAAAAGAATGGTTTTACCACAATGCTCACGGTTCTTCCTTATTATATAACACTTGTAGTAAGAATGTTTTGGCTTTGCCATAATAAGCACAATTGTACCTTCCAAACGATGAGAAAATTCCATTACCAATAAAGACCTAATGCTGCCATGATGATGACCCAGGTTCATGCCCATAACATGTCGATAGACACCCTTAAGACTGATTCTTGGCTAAAGAGCCCTTCGGTATTTTGGTAGTGCACTCTGTAATCTCGGCTCCAATCAACAATTATGCCAGTATGGGGATCTTAGTATGGCATAGATAGCTGTGAGCTACACAATATACTCATTTTCCATAAACTAAAAATATCCTTTATGTTACAATTTGCAACACATAAAAGAAGCCCTTCAAAAAGTACATTGAACAACCGTGCAACCAAGAGGACGTTGGAAAAATGTACATGTAACAACCATATGAATTCTTCCCTAGTCGTGGATCAAAGCTAATATAAATAAAGCTAGATAAAATTAGCTTGGAACTATAGTATAATCATCCATTGTAAAAAACAAGTTTCTTTGAATCGGTAAAAGAATACTTTTATTGTCTGATTGACGTACATAATGGAAGGGTATAAATATTGCCTATTTCCTATTGCCCTCAGAGTTTCTCAAAGAGACCATTTACAAGTAACAAGGATGTAGCATACAAAACGGCCAACCAGGTATTTTCGAGTTGACCTTCACATTCAATTCATTTCTAGGAGAAAAAATGCTGAGCAATATGAATCGTTTCATTCTGCACCATAATAAACCTTCATCTCCTGATTCAGGGAAATTTTATGAAGCCTTGAATAGCGTGACTCCAATCCATCATACATGGCAGTGAATATTTGTTTCCTGCAGCTGCCATGGATCTGAGTTCAGAATAAGGATAAGCCTACAGCTGCATTATGCTAGAGCATTGAGAATCCTGAATTTGAGGATGCATTCGATACTGAACAGATAACGACATAGTTGGACAACCTGCTTGCTGGAAGCGCTAAAAAAGGCTTCTACTATACTGCAACATGCCTGCTGCCTGGTTAAATACTGTCAACCGGATGAGATCTCACCGTGGTTTCGACAACTCATCACTGTCGGCACATGTTTTTAAGCTCGAAACTGAGAAAATCCCTTTGCTACGAGTTCCACCTTCCATACATCGATGGTCATTTCGCTCCATTTGACAGTTTGATCATTAGTAAGAAGAGCTTGTTACATTGTTACCACTATCAGTGAGCAACTCGGTCCACCATCTATTCTTCCGCCATGCTTCATATTGATGAGCTTGGTATTACCTCCTTACGTCGCGTTGTTTTCCCCATGACCCGCTCCAATTCACAATTGTCCTATTAATCCTCCTGGTGACTCGCACAATGACTCGGACCACTCCAAGCAGTGCGGAATTCTCATGATGGATCGCCTTCATATGATCTCCACTTGGCAATTTGACCTAATTTCTCCCATGCTCGAAAGTATCACCATGGTTTACCAACCCAATATTTCCACTTGGGAATGTATTCCCTGAGTTCCCCTATTCATGCCTTAGCACGGGATTACCTGCTCGGTTTACCATCATCGTGCTCCCCATTTTTAGTAGTAGTAGACTCAATCTTCTCCCACGTTCGAATTTTTCTGATAGCTCGACATCACGTCATTTCCTTTGGCAATGCTCGCCTTATTTTCCACATCTGGGATTGGAGTGCGGGGTTTCGTCATTATTTGGCCATATTTCATTTTGGACATAGATGGCCACTGATTTCCACTTTTCCACTCAGCGTGAGGAGACATCATTCTCTCGGTGCAAACATTTCAGCTGTAGCTTGTAAGGTGTGATAATTCCGACAGAAACCTTTATGCTGACAACTTAGTGACTCATTGAAGATGCTCATGAATATTCTGATATGAAATAGATCCACCTCTATGAGATTCACTTCCATGAGTTACATCGTAAAACAAGTAAGGTCTCGATAGAGAATCTTTGTAATAAATTTCATCAGATCCCGAGTAACACTCTCACTTATCACTTAATCGATTTTGATAAAAATATCTTGAAGGAAAACCTGAATTTGAGGATGCATTTGATACTGAACAGATAACAACATAGTTGGATGACCTGCTTGTTAGAAGCGCTCAAAAGAACTTCTACTATACTACAACATGCTTGTTTCTTGTGCACCGAATGCTCGGCCAAGGAAGGTCTGAACACCATTATAATTCACAGCTCTTTTTAAGATGTCGGTTTGACTCAATTTTACATTGGTATTCTATGATGCTTATACTATCTTCCTGGGTCGATAGAAGTCCTTCCATTACGTAATTACAAACCCGAGATTCAATGATGTTGAACCTCCCATATCTGCATAATCTCATATCATCTTGGTCAAACAAGATAATTCTCCCAAGTGGTTGGTCGAGCACTGTCTAATGGATTAGACTTGGCCTCATGTTAACTTAGCTTTCCCTGACTCAGCCTTCATATATTTTTGCATCGATCTCTACCAAGATCCTTATAGAGTTCCTTTCATTCGTCAATTTTCAACTAGCTATATTTTGTATTAACAAGATCTCATCGAGCTCTTACAACTGAGAGACTTTACCGAGATGATTTCTGAGATGACTATCAATTTGACACCGGGTTCTCTATCAACTCGACCCCGAACTCTTCACTGAGTTGAGATCAACTGGGTGCCTTTCGATGCTAGGTGATCTCTTCATATGTAATTTAGGAATTATTTTTAATTATTGTATCTCAATAATAACCGGTGGTGGGTTCCTGGGACTATAATTTCATTTTGAACGTGATAGGACCCCGTTGTCCAATCTTGCCACGTGTGCAAAATTAGATAACAAATGAGGCTTGATAGTGTGACTCATACTTATTCATGAATTTCCTTCTTTGTCTTTAATGATATTTTATTTTACCTTGGATGCCCATTGGAGAAAACATATTTTTGATGGTATTTGGTAATTGCATGCTTTAGTATGTTATATATACATAACCGTTGGGGATTTGCATTTCCATAATTTAGGGATAAGTGTTGTTATGGTGTATGGGTTTTCTTATTTTGGGAGGAATCAAAGGTTGGAGATATTAGCCTTAGTGGAGTGATAAGTGTGGAGGGATAAGGGTGTTTTATGAATGGTTTCATGAATGTCTTAGAGGAACCAAATTATAGTCTTCCTTCCTTAGTAGAGGGATAAGTGGAAGTAATGGCATCATCTTCCCCTTGACAAACCATTGGATGGTTTTTTTGTCTTGTACTGTAGTGCATATTTTTTATATTGGCATCACCATCTTTTTCTATGTTATACTATGAGGTGATGCATGTTACTCTTGGCTTAGACATTGTCACACATTACTATGTGACCCCAAGTGTTGTTTCTAGAAAAACAATTACATGTTTTGGTCATGTTTTACTTATGGGAATAACAAAGTAAGTCCAACAAAGTATTCATATATTAAGTGGATAACTTAACTTAGTATTTTACCAATCCAAATCATGAGTTCCCATTGAGGGTATACTTATACACATGATCACAATGAACCCAATTACTAGCATTTGTAATAAAATATGATAATAAATAAATTTCTATATTAAATGCTTAAATTAAAGCATCATGATAACTTAGAAATGAATATTGTTAGTAGTGATAATAACATCAAAATGCATATCCATGTCAATAATGATTAAATAACATAATATCATAAACAACATACGTATGATTGTAAACTAACAACCAAATGCAATCAAAATGATGTTCCAACTAGAGCAACCAATTGAGAAAATAGTCTGTCAATATTCAAATAACAAGGTTGAGTAAACAATATTTTACTTATATCTTTTGTTATGTTATTGTAGACACTAGGTTTTTACTACCTTGTGTAGCCCCCTACACCATGTGTACATTAATACATTAAATAGATCATTCTAAAAGCATAACCTAAGTCATTATCCTCACTCTAAAAATAATGCTTTTACCCTCATTAAATCTCAATTAACCTCTTTAATCATCCCTATCCCATCTAAACTCCCTTTATCCCCATTATCCAATCTCCTAGCCTCCTCACCTCACATCTACACCCGTGAAATCCTAAGTTGGAAGTGCTTACAACCACTTCCAAGTTGTTTTCCCTGTAATTTTAGGATCGCCAAAGAACCCTAACAAATCACCATCGATTATAAATAAAATCTTAAAGCTCATGTTTGAGGATCCCATAATATTTGTAGTGATACTTTGTTGCTCTAGTAAGCTAAACCACATTGTTTCATGCATTCAGACATCTCCAAGGCCCTTGCCACACCATAAGGGATTCGACAAGGCACCACTAAAACCTAAACAAGTTAATGTAAGCATTTATAACCATATCAGTCCATTTTCATGTCAATGGCAAGCTCACATCCATCTATTATTATTTTTATTTTGTTTAAAAATAAAAAACAATGTCAAATCAAGCATTTTAGTCTTTGTTTTCCATTAATTTAGCATTTTTTAACATCAACATTTTCACATAAATCACCTGTGATCCTTGATCACCGATGATTATCCCAAATCAACCACAATTTATATGAATCACCTATGATTACCATCAATATAGTCATTTTTATTAGTCATTACATTTTCTCTATCCATCTAAACTTAATTTGTCTATTTTTGAGATGTGTCTCCTATAGATGACTATTCCAGGTATCTCTCATCCCATTACCAACATTTATGATCTTCTGATCATTCAAAGAACCATTCGTGTGGGAATAGTTTGACATCCTCCATGAGCTCACCTTATGTGTCATCACATTTGCACCAAGCTTTGAGGATATTGAAGATAAATTCGAGATCCTTAACAAAATACAAGAAGTAACTAAGGAAAACCCGTACGATTACTTCAAGACTTCGACCTCACAACATTCCTAGCCTAGGTTGCTTACGAAGTTGAACATGATCTTCCTATCCATCTTGAGTTCTAGATTCCTTGTATTTTATCATCTACATTATCTTTATCAAATCAACTTAATTGTATCAACGAGTTGACACCCTTTAAGGAATTCCCTTTGGATTCCTGGGATCAACCTTTTCGAGAAACTCGTTATCCTATTTATCTAATATCTTATTTCTAGTTATCTTTGCTTGCAGGTCTTTTCCCTCATCAAGAGGAGGAGCATTCTCATAGTGTCTACATTCTATCATCCTAACATTATGACTTTCGGCACGGTATCGATAAAACCTGTTTATTTTGAGTTTTAGGTACTTTCTACATTTGATGATCTATAAAATTATACTTAATAAACTTACAAAATGACACATTGTTGTTCCTACTTCCAATTTACTTGAAAATGATAGTTCTTAAAATTTAGTGAATGAATTATAGCACTTAGAACTAATTTATAGCAATAAAAATAAACAACTCAACACACAACACAATATTTTTATCTTGGAAACCCACAATTTGAGGGAAAACCGGTTGGGACGGAAATTTTTCTTTATTTCCAATTATATATTGGCCAATTGAACTAAATATATATTATAAGAAGTTGAAGGAAGACACCAATTTTACTCTCACCCTCTCTACTTTCTTTCTCTGCTCATACGCCTTACTTCTACAAATCAATTCCAACACAAAAGTCTTCTTGATCACTTCTCCCATGAATTGATGATGAATTCCATGCATTCTTATTGCTTTTATAGCTGCTTTTCATGTCCTCTTGTGCATTAGAGAATAGAAAGGGTCAAACAACAAAGAGAAACCGTCTAGACACTTCAAATCCACATTTGTTCACGGATGATTTTTTTATTTTATTAGTGATAGGACCTTTGGTGAATGCATACCATCGCTTACACAACCGCTAGTCTATGTAGAGGGACGGTTACACAACAACCACTCTACATAGAGAGACAATTCTATAACCGAACCTTTTTCTCTTTCTTCTTTTTTATTTTTCCTTATGATCCTAGTTTCTTAATGAAGTGGTGTTTTTATAGATACCTATGGATAACACCTCCCTTGCTTAGGAGGATTTTTTTCCACAAAATATTAGTGGGGAGTAGATGAGTAAACAGTTCCCACACTTTATCCCTTGACTACCACCGACCTACCTCATGTGGGCCTCTCCTTGTTTCTCTAACCTAATGCTACAACACTACATCCTCCTCCAACTCGACTCATGAATCCAATATGAAATCTTCTATGGAAGGTAACAACTGACATTATTCTCCCTTAACAAGCATGGATGGCTCATATAGGTGCAAGTTCTTACATTTTACTACGGGTACATCCACGTGAAGTGTGGAACGTATAGATTACAACATGGTACCAGTTGAATAGATTGAAAACTCTAAATCATCAAAGGTCGATAGGTTTATCCAAAAAGGGTGAATTGAGTCACGTACCCAAGTTATAGGACATGGTCTTGAAACACAATGTAGGTCAAAGTGCGGGAATGTTTAGGTATGTTCTGGTACACCAAAGGTTTGGTTAGGATAAACGACATGAAAATAGGCAAGGTATGGTTGGTAGGCTAAAACAACATAGGTAATAACATCACAAGGTATAGTGAGTGCATAAGGTTAATGGTCATACCAAGTAGGTTAGGTTCAGGAAAATAGGTCATGACACGAGTAAGGCCAAGGTATAGGTAAAATACCAATTCCTAAGATGCAACAAAGGAATTATAAGGGTAGGTTGAGCTTGTAGGTATGGTTCAATGGGTGGCTGGAATGATAAAAGGTGTGTTGGCACTAATGGTTGCAGGAAAATAAATCTTAGCAAGGCCAAATAGATACATGTATGAGGTTGTAGTTATTGTTACTAGGTTGAAAAACATAGGTATCATCATCGAAGATGCAATGAGTGAGTGAATTGGAGTGTCCACATAATCAATGGTTGTGTAGGTAGGTGTGGGTAGGGTAGGTTGTAGGTAAGGCCATGTGAGGGGCATAAACATGCCCCAACTAATGGTGAGGTTGGGTGATAAGTAATAAGGTCATGGGGGTGAGGTGTAAGGTCGGGTCAACTTTGGGTTAGGTGGGAAAAGGTTTTGGGAAAGTAGATGTGGTGCAATGTGGAGCAAGGGGTTCAAAAAAGGATAACCGACACCGGTTATGGAAAACCGATGCCGGTCTAGAGAAACTAACCATGGTAGGCTAGGGCACATGACCGATGTCGGTCAACTTAAATTGACGTTGGTCAGGTTGGGGGTAGGGTAAAAAAGTAAAAATATGTATGTTACGGATTCATTTTAACCTGTCCACTTTATAGAAAATGATAGAGTAAATTGTTTTTAGAATTTTCCATGAAGAAAAGGATGAGGTGTTTGTACAACGTTGAGTTGGAGGTATTTGAGTGGTTAGAGGAGGTAGGTGGATGGGGCCACAAGATCATTCAGAGTGATTAGATTGGTCGGAGGACCGAGAGTTCAATTGGAGGCATGGTAGCAATGGGTGGAGGTGCGGGAGATCTAGTAGGGG
This sequence comes from Taxus wallichiana var. yunnanensis, assembly GCA_018340775.1. NCBI lineage: Eukaryota > Viridiplantae > Streptophyta > Pinopsida > Cupressales > Taxaceae > Taxus > Taxus wallichiana. The sequence goes on from CM031238.1 coordinate 486,082,795, forward strand.
AGACCAGACATCCCGGTGAGGAGGCGCTTGTGTGTAGAGGTAGGATTCGATCCATTTGTAGTTTTGGATTAAAATGTTTTAGGGAAAATGAAAATAATGGGGGTTCAAAATTTTGAAAATGTGGATAAAATAAATGGATTTTGGTATGGGGAGAGGCCACATAGGTGATTTAGGTAATAAAAATAATTTTGGGTGGGTTGGTTGGGTGTTGGGGTAGGTTTTAGGGTCTATTTTCAAATTTTAGAAAATTTGGGGGCGTGGGGTTTTGGTTGTGGGCCGAAACAAAGATCAACTTTGGGAAAGGATGACCGGTGTCACGACTAGGCTAGAATCAGTCACTCTAAGGTGATCGATGTCGGGAAGATGCGACCGATAGTGGTCGAATGACCGATATCGGTCATCATAAATGGAGTGAGGTTAGATTGGGAGGGTAAAGAGTGGGTGGAAATAGGAATAGTTAGAAATGCGGTGCAAGAGGGACTGAAAGAGAGATAGGAGGAAAGGTGTTAGGTAAGTGATGTCCTAGGTAAGGTAATATGGGGTTGGGGTAAGTGGGCGTAGGGTAGATGATAGGTTAGGGAAGTAGGTATGGAATAGATAGGTGTGTGGAATTTTTGACATGGTTGATTTATATGGGTGTAGGCATGACATCAGCTGATGATGTGGGACATATTCCCACCATTTTTAGGGGATTTATGACCTCACGTCACTATGGAGGAGTTGTGGCACATTCAATTGGTTAGCCTAGTTGGCATCGAGACGGTATATGAGGATCTAATGGGATCATAACCTCATGGTCACGCTCGTCGATAGATGGAATTCCATGACTAAAACTTTCCACTAACCTACCTCTAAGATGATGATCACCCCGGACAATTTCTACCAAATATTTTTGTTTCTGATTGTTGGTGAGCCGATGTATATAGTGTCGGCCAATGTGGCCTTCAAGGAGATTGTTGGTTTATCAAACATGCACCCATGTTTCGGATCTCTGAAAAGGCACCAAGGTGTCTGAGACCACAATGGAACCATCCCAAGTTGTGGGACCTTGTGAGCTTGGGATAGATCTCTGAAGAAGGCCGGTTCCTCTATCTATCTCTACTGCTACTGCTACTCCTAGTGCTGAAAGGGGAAACTAAGATAAGAATTCCAAGGGACCAGGGAAAGAAGGATAACATAAGTAAACTACACTAAAAGGAGATAGCACTAGAAAAGAGGGATGAACACTATCTGTTCTGAGCAAGAATGACAGGGAATGTGTGAGAGGAGGCTAGGCATGAGTAGCATAGCAAAACATGCATTCACCAAATCGTCCTTATGGAACACAACCAAACATGGAACTGCAGGGACCTAAAGTAGCACAACAATACACAATGTAAGAGAAAAGGCAAGAAGAAGGAATGAAAACACACTAGGACAAAGAATAGTCACAAAATGATGCTTCTATTACTTCCAAAATGCATAGAACTATTACAATGATAAGGAGGCCGATATCCACATGCAAGAGCCAAACATGGAGGTCTGTAACTCAGAATACAAAAATATGGAGTCCTTAGCAACATGCGTAAGGATCCAGAGTATACAACATAAAAATGAGCCTTGCTCTTACATTTATAGATGAATTCATGGAGGAGGAAGGGAAAAGGATGGAATACCTGAATTTAAAACACAACCACCAACAAGAAGCATTCAATGTGTTTAAATCTACTTAGAAATATGTGAAATACACTTCCCCATTTCTGTTTGATGTGTTGAAAACAAAAGAGAGAGGATCATACTAAATTGGGTGGTTAGAGAAATCAAATCATCTCATCAATGTTCAGAGATACCTTTTCCCAATTATCACCTACTAAATCCACTTGAATTTGAAATTTTAATTTCGACATTGTTGTTGATGTTAGCAACCTTTTGAAAATTCTAGGCACACGCTGATCGATCTCCGTAGCTAATGATATGGTTATGAGAAGATGTCGAGTCTTGGCATATACAAGACATGTGGTGTATGCTTTGATTGGCTAAGATGATGGCCAAATGTACAACTATTTGTCATTTTTTCCACATGTTAATCATTCATTTGTTGCAAGGATTTGGTGTCCTTTTTGTGTACCACCGATCGTCTCGCACTACACAATTAAGCATGTCAAAATATGATTTGGAAAAGAAGGGCGCGTGAATAAAATAGAGGAAAGTGCGGAGGGAGCACATGCGAAGGATCAAACCGGTGAGTAGAGAATGTATGGTTAAGGTGTAACTATTACAAAGTAATGGGTGTGACATGTGAAGGATCAAAGACTTAGGCGCATGGGGTGGAAGGAAAATGACTTGGAAGAAGGTGAACACATGGAAGGAGGGCATGAGGGGAAGTGGAAGGAGGAAGGAAAGGGGTGTGTAGGAAAACTATGACTAAGGGAGTGTGCCAAATGATTCTGAGTGCACGTAATTCTTTAATAGATAACTTAGGGCTAGAATGTGTATGCAAGTTATCCAAATCACTAGGGGAGTTATTTGGATAACAGTTTTGGTGACTTTGGGGCCATCTTCCTGCTAGATGCAAGAGACTAGTAGCCTAAAGCATCCATTGGGCATGGAGTCTACTTGTTCAATCATGAAAATGCCCCTGTTGTCACTTTGAGCATCATTTTTGCACTTTTTCCTGAATCTCACAACTGCTTTGAGAGAAGCTCTGCACACTAGAAGCAACAAAAGAGGATGTGTAGGAAGCACACAAGAGGAAAGAAATATGTATAAGAAAATAACGTGCGAAGAGAACACTTGAAGAAATTTAAACTACCTTAATATATACAATATGATGTAGCAAACCTAATGGAAGGGTTTTAGATAGATCCTGTTTACTGGGATTTGTAGTGCACTTGCATCTAGATGAGTTCACTCAAAAGAGTTAGCTTCTTTACAGGACTTGATGATGTATGTGCCACTCCAAAGTGCATCAAAATTTGAATGATGCCTTGGTTTAGCTCTATCAGCATACCATTTTAGAACGAGGTCCCCAACTTTGAAAGCTTGAGGCCTAGCCTTTATGTCAAACCATTTCTTTGTTGTATGTTGATGCTATTCTAGCTTGATCATGGCGGAGGTTATGAGCCCTTCAGTATGAACTATTTCTACCATCTTGATTTCTCTCTTATTTGCGCCTTGAATTCCACCGCTGGGCAAGTGCTAATGAATTTAGTTCTAGTCTCAAAGGAAGGGTAGCCTCCTTACCATAGACAAGATTTTAAGGTGAAGTTCCTATTGCATTTTTGACTATGATTCTATTTTCCCAGAGTGCATGTAGGACCTTTGTATGCCACTATATTTGGCTGGTGTTCATCATGCGCTTCATGATTCTAATTAGATTCTTGTTTGTTGATTCTCGCTGCACCATTTCCTTGAGGGTAATAGTTGGAAGAATTTTCGTAAATGCCCAAGCTGATAGCCCAATTAGTGATTTCATCACCAAGGAATTCCTTTGCATTATCAGAGATAATGGTTTGAGGAACATAAAACCTTGTGACTAATCCTTCGAGAAAGTCAAGGATGACTGCCTTAGTTTATTCCTTAAGCGGGACATCTTCTGTCCATCTGGTGAAGTAATTTGTAGCTATTAGCACCCATTTTTGTCCAGTTCTTGAAGGCAGATTGATCATGCCTATGAATTCAAGACCCCATTGCGAAAAAGGATGATCCACTTGGATTGGTTAGAGGGGAAGCACTACCAATCTTTTCTTTCCTACAAAGAAAGTGCATTCCTTGAATTTTTTGACCCACCTATGTGCATCTGCAAATAGGGTAGGCCAAAAGATACCTGCCATTATGATCTTCATTGTTGTAGTTTTGGTAGAGAAGTGTCCACCAGAGAATCCATCATGAAATTTTTCTAACACTTGTTCAGTCTGCACGCCGTTGATACATCTTAACAATATGCCATCTAGATTTATTTTGAAGAGAATTCCATCAATCAAGACATAAGGAATAGATTGCAACCTGAAATGTCTTATCTTTGCTTTATTCAAACTAGGAGGGTATGCACCCTTGAAAGGAATGTGATCATGTCCTTCATCCATTCACGTGCATTGGGAGATATGTTCTTTTCATGTTCTATGTGCGGGAGGTCTTCATCCAAAAATAATGAAGCCTCAGGTTCATTTTGCGCATCCTCAAAGAATCTGCTTGCAAAGTGCACTACCTCTTACCAACTTTGTGGCCTTAATAGTCACATCATATTCCATGATTTTGGTCACCCATCATGCTCTCTTCTCATTGATTTCTACTCCCATGATGAATTATTTGACAGATGAGTGAGAGACTAACACCTTGATATGATTTGTGGTGAGCATACTTTTGAATTTCTTGAGCATGTGCATGATGGTGAATACATGCTTCTCCATGTGACTATATTTCAACTCATAATCCTTCAGCGTCTAGCTAAAGAATGCCACTGGCTGTTCCATCCCTTGTTCATTTTCCTATGTCAGGATAGCAAAAATGCTTACATTAGCACCATAGGCATAAAGTATTAAATCCTTTGAGTAATCTGGATTGATAAGTGTTGGTACACAATAAATTTATTTCTTGATCTTGTTGAAGCTTTCTCTTCCTTCTGTTGTCCATTTGAAGGCTATGTACTTCTTGAGCATAAGAGTGATGGGCCGAACTAGTCTTGCAAAGTTAGGGATAAAATTCCTAACAAAGTTAATCTTACCAAGGAAGGACTGTAAGGATTTTTTCTACGCTAGCAGGAAAGGGCTAGGATGGCTGAAACGTGCTCAAGATCAATCGCGATGCCATCCTTTGAAACCACATGGCCCAAGAGCTTATCCCGAGCCACTTAGTAAATTTCACTTCTTGGGATTAAGAGATACCCCAAATTCTCTACATCTCTCAAAGACCTTTTCCAGGTGTGCCATGTGATCCACACTCTACTTTGAGAAGACAGTTATATCATCAAGGTAAACCAAGATGAACTCATTGATGTAACCTTTGAAGGTAATATCCATGGCATGCTAAAATGTTGCACCCACATTTGACAGACCAAAGGGCATTTTATGATATGCATATGTTCCCCACTTGGTTGTAAATGTTATTTTGAATTGATCCTCTTCCTTGACCAAGATCTGGTTGAAACCTGAGTACCCATCTAGCATGGAGAACCTTTGTGCGCCAACTACAGTCTACAGAATCTACTCCATTAAAGGAAAAGGATAGTGATCCTTTAGAGATGCCTTATTCAAATCTTTGAAATCAACACAAATTATAATTTCACCATTCTTCTTATGTATAGGAACCAGATTTGTGAACCAAGTAGAGTATTTGATAGGAAAGATAATTTTTCCTCAATGAGTTTTGATAGTTCCTTTCTCATGAGGGGCTCTATCCTTGGATTGACTGGTCACTATTTCTGTTTGACGGGCTTTATGCTAGGATCAAGGTCAATGGAGTGTTGAGAAACAATTGGATCAAAACCTTTGAGGTCTTCATACTCCCATGAGAAAATGTCATTGTATTTTTCACAGAGAGAGATGAAGGCCTATTTTTCTTAATGCATGCAAGTCCTACCGAGAATCAATTCCTTTCGTGTGTAATAGAAATGGAGTAATCCTCTCCCACGACATGTATGTATCTTTCTTCACCCTTGAAATCATCATCAGGGCTAAACATTTTCTCTAAGGATACTATCCCTTAAGGAAACTTATTTGTCTTTATCTTTTTTCTTGGTCACCATAGCTATCATGCAAGTCATCTTGCATACTTGATGAAAATCTAGCTTCATTTTTGATAAACTGGACAATATGTGTGTCACTATTGAACACTTTCCATCTGATATTATTATATTGAGTGGATGTTCTAATTACCATCTTGATGTGTTGAGTGTTCCCTTTGACAAAGTCTTCAACAGAAAAATTGAACCAAGCGCGACCATTTGGTCACCTCCTTATTTATTCTAGGTGGGACTACCTGCAGATTAAGGGCATCAAAGCTCTCAAGTAGGTCCCAAACTCTATGTTTGTAAGCTTTAAGAATCTTATTATTTGTCTAGCATTTGTTGGTGACCTGGTAGATGACCAATTATGTGTCGCCAAAGATCTGAAATGCTTTAATTTTCTTCTTTTTAGAAATAAGCAGGCCATGCATCAAGGCTTCATATTCTGCCACATTGTTAGAACATGCAAATTTAAGCCTATGCTCAAAGAATAATTTATCATCCTTATGGGAAATGAGAGCCACTCCTACTCTTGTGCCATTTCTACTTTTGGATCCATCAAAGTATAACTTCCATAGACCAGTCTTAACTTTGTGTCCTATGAGCACACACAGAAGTATAACATCTTCTAGAATGCAATAAGTACCAAGCCTAGTTTCATAGGCTTCCAGTTCTTTGGCATAGGGATCAAATTTATGATGCCTCTCCACCCATTCATCAAGTACTAGGTCTAGAATAGAGGGTGGAAGAGAATGCTCTTCAGAACTGAAACTTGTTCTTCTTGGATAAGATAATTAGCTTGGAAAGGGGATGGGACATATGGCTCTACATGATAAGAAAATATAGGCTCAGCTTGTATGGTAAACTGGGTACCATACCTTGTCTTGAGTAACATATGAGACCAATCAGAAGACAAGTAACCACCCACTTTAGCAGTAAATTCTCTTGATAGACATAGGGAAAATAAAGGAGGTAGGTCAATAATTGACACATCTTGAGTAATTTTCAGGCTTGGACATGCATGGAGGGTTAACTCAAGATCCTTGATGACTCCCAAGGTAGTTACAACTAATCCATGAATTTGTAGGACCCCTTTAGACAAAGGGCTATATTTCAGACCTAAGACATCAGCTATCTTCTTAGGCATAACAGAAGTACTAGCACCTGAGTCAACTAAGTAGTTATGCACTAGGTGTTTTCCTATAATCAAGGACATATAGAAGGGTGGGGTTTTAGAAATTTTGCTTACTTTCTTCCCCTCTTCTTGGAAGATTTTGACAGAAGCGCACGACTTCGTGCATAATCGATCAGTGCACAAAATTTGTGCCACGGATTCATGGAGTAGATCCCACTTTGAGATGGAATAGTCAGAGCATCCCACATTGTGACATTTATGTTTGTTTTCTTCATCTAGTCAACAATGCTAAATGGAAGCCCTCCTACCTTGTGAATTTGAGGAACAACATCCCTTCTTGAGTGTTTAGGTGTGGAAGCCTGAATTTTTGTTAGAACATAGGTCCGACCTACTATAGGATGGGCGTGAGCTGCTTTAGAAGGAGCATTACGCGACCTCTTGCATAGGGGTTTGAACACTTTTTCTGCAAGAGGTCTTATCTATTTGTTTTTTCTTCTGAAGATCTACTTGTATTGTTGGGACTGTGACCTGTATGCTAGAATCTAATATTCTTTTCTTATATCTTTTGTTGTCTTGGGCGCGTGGTCTATTTGCATCTTCTGTAACTTGGTTGATTACACATAATTCCTCAGTACCAAAGAACATCAAATTGGTTTCCAGGGAAACCTCTTGTCCTTCTAGATTATCTACTTCATGGGTGCTTGTTGAGGGCTCATAGGATGAAGCATTCTGGATCATGAAGGCTTGGGTGTGCGCAACATTAGAACAATGGTATTGACTATGAGGCATTTTTCAAGGAAAGCACTATTTTGATTCTTGTGCAAAGTTGTTCTAAACTAGGAAGAGCACTTGGCTCGTGCTACATGTAGGAGAGAAGGTGTGGGAGACATAACTTGTAAAGGAATATGTTTATTAGGATGCCACCTATCATTCTGCTGGTTGGGTGCATATCTCTTATTTCCATATTGATTCTACCAAGGCTGATTGCCTTGGCCATGCACCTGATTAGAAATGCCTCTAAATTCTTGTGTTTACTGCCTTTCTAATTATATAACCTTGTTTGATAAATTTCTTATCAAGGCCTTCAATTATTCATCTTCCTTTTACTGTGATGGAGAATAGGATGTTGAGGAAACTGGTTGTGTGCTTTTCTTAGGAGTAGGAATAGGGGCCACAGAATGTTGGGGCACTTGTTGCATCTTTGGGAATAAGGGCATGGGCGTACTAGGAGCCAAATTTCTTACCTAAATAAGACTATTTTTGCCCTTACTAAAATGTTATAAGCAGTTGGTAGAGTCCTACCCCCCATAGATTGGATCATTACTGAGATATTGATGTTGAGTTCCTTCAGATAATAAAGGAAAGCATGTTGGGCTATAGGTCTCACCACAAGGGGAATTCTATCCCAAGTCTTCTGAAATATGATGTTGAAATTAGTCATTTGCTCATTGGGTGCTCTCCTTGTTGTTGTCAGTTGCTCCACCAAAGATAGGTGATCTAACTTGTCTTCAAAATAACTACATAGAGTTATTCCCAGCTCATCCCAATTGGTGATAGATCCAAGTCTCAAGCCTTGGTACCATTGAAGTGCTTTACCTTTGAAAGAGGTTACAAGCAGCTGACCATGCTACACATCATTATGTGTGATCAGATAGAATGAACACACATTTGCTACATCTTGGATGTGCTCCTGAGGGGTGACTTGATTCTCACCAGTAAAGTAAGGAATACTTTTGAGTGTGCCATTGGGCATATCATGTTGTATGGCTAGGAGTAAGGGGATCCCTCCATCAAAGTTCACAAAAATTCTTAATGGAGGAGGAGGCTGATGCACCATTGTAGGGCACACAAGTTGTATGTTTGTAGGAGGATTCGAATGGGCATGGCGTGCTAGAGATAGAGATGTGCGTGTGGAATTTCTAGGATGAATTTTTCTTAGGCATAACTGGAGGTACTCAAAAGAGTCTTTAGCTTTTGTACTTCTTCCTATGTGCACTTTTCTCATGAAAGGCACTTAGGATTGCTGAAACAGAGATTTAAAATATTAGGAGTCACCAGATGTGTTTGAAAGGAGCCTCTTCAAAGGCTGAAAACACTAAGTCCACACACCATAACCTAAAGATATGAAATTTGAGCTTTCAATGTTGCATCCCACCGAGCATGCCAGAAACCGTTGGTTGCTCAAATGTGCACCCACTTTTAGATCTCTAAAATGTGACCAAGGTGTCTAAGACCATAATGGAATTGTCGCCAAGTTGTGGGACCTTGCGAGCTTGGGATGGATCTCTCGAAAATTCTGGTTCCTCTATCTATCCGCTTTCTACACTCGCTACTCCTAGTGTTGAAAGGGGAAACTAAGCTAAGAATGCCAAGGGACCAGGGAAAGAAGGATAACATAAGTAAACTACACTAAAAGGTGATAGCACTAGAAAAGAGGGATGAACACTATCTGTTCTAAGCAAGAATGATAGGGAATGTGTGAGAGGAGGCTATACATGATTAGCATAGAAAAACACACATTCACTAAATTGTCCTTATGGAACACAACCAAACATGGAACTGCAGGGGACCTGAAGTAGCACAACAATACACAATGTAAGAGAAAAGGCAAGAAGAAGGAATGCAAACATGTTAGGATAGAGAATAGTCACAAAATAATGCTTCTATTACTTCCAAAATGCACATAATTGTTACAATGATAAGGAGGCCGATATCCACATGCAAGAGCCAAACATGGAGGTCTGCAACTCAAAATACAAAAAATATGGAGTCTTAGAAACACATGTAAGGATCTAGAGTATCCAACATAAAAAATGAGCCTTTCTCTTACATTTATAGATGAATTCATGGAGGAAGAAGGGAAAAGGAGGGAAAACCCAAATTTGAAACACAACCACCAACAAGAAGCATTCAATGTTTGTAAATCTACTTGGAAATCTATGAAATATGCTTCCCCATGCCTGTTTGACATGTTGAAGACAAAGGAGAGTGGGTCATACTAAATTGGGTGGTTAGAGAAATCAGATCTTCTCATTAATGTTCAAAGATACCTTTTCCCAATTCTTACCTACCAGATCCACCAGAATTTGAAATTTTAATTTCTGACACTATTGTTAATGTCAGCAACCTTTTGAAAAGTCTAGGTGCATGCTGATTTGAGATCAGTAGTTGATGATATGGCTGTCAGAAGATGTCAGAGTCATCGGCATATACAAGACACGTGGCACGTGCTGATTAGCTTAGATGGTGGCCAAATATACAATTATTTGTCATTTTTGCCACATGTTAATCATTCATTTGTTGTAAGGATTTGGTTCCCTTCTAGCACACCCTGATTGGTCTCGCGCTACACACTTAAGCATGTCAAAAGATGATCTGGCACAAAAGGGTGCATGAAGAAAACAGAGGAAAGCACAGAGGAAGTGCACATGACACGTGTGGTGAAATGAATCAAACTAGGGATCAAAGAATGTATGGTTAAGGCACAACTATTTGTAACATTCCCATTTTAAGACACTAGAACAAGGGGAAAAATGCATAACGTTCTCTACTCTAAATTATGTAATTTAGAACACACGTTTCAAGTTTTTAATAATTGTTCTCTGTTCTAAATGACATAATTTAGAACACAATGCTTTTTAGATTAATGTTCTCTGTTCTCATATTCATAATATGGAACACACATTCCATGCCATTCAATCATATAACAGATAACCATATGCAACTGTAATGACTTGAAGAACTACCGATCTCCCATTTCATGGCTCGGAGTTTCATCAATCTCTCATTTCATGACTCGAAGCTTCTTACCGATCCTTCATGTTAATTCAATGTATTGTATACTAAGTATACTTAGTTCTCTTTACCCTTTCAGTTATTGAAGTGTTCCATTTAAGAGGCCTATCTGAATATCTGTTACGATATTCATCTGAAATCCTGCTTCTTAAACTAGGTGATTTAGGACAACGCAACCAACAGCTTGTGATACTTTGGCCAAATATTTTCACATGCTTAGCATGATCATATTCCTAGATGGCATACTCTTGTCAATGGAATATGTCCTTCACCCCACTTCATCTGTTATCTAGAATGGTCTTTTCTGACTCCTGTCAGTCCTCTTGTCCAAGGTTGAACCTTAATCCAAGTTAGCAATATGAAAGGGTGTAGAGAGTCACTCATGATGGCTAAGGGTACACAGACATACATCGTCGACCCTTGTCGATTGTGTGTGTCTAGTTACCTTTAGTCTTCGCGAGTCACTCCATACACAAGGACATGTTCCTAACTTGGTCCAAAGTAGAACTGAGGCCAAGTTTAGGTTTATGTAAACCTAGATGATTCGATTCGAAGCATGTTACAACATGTCAGCTACAACATTATGTCATCATGAAGGCCCAGCCTTCATGATGACACCTTATTACAGTTGGTGGGTTCCAACATCCTATGGAATCTTCCCATCTAGGGATACATATCCAACTAAGAGTTTGATCACTTTCTTATTTTTATAATTTAAGAATAAGTTTCAGAAACCTTGTTGATCCTTTAACCTTTTTGTTCATTAAAGATGCATAGTCGTGAAAGAATTAATTTTTCATGAAGCTAATATACAATCACTCCTCCTTACCGAATGGTTGTATCTCTTTTCTTGGTCCATTATTTAAAGCTTCAGACTTACAGTCTCAATCAGCTTAACATAGTAAGGTTAACTTACTAAGCTTAATCAAGTTCATTCGCAACTGATTCTAAGTTTAGGTTTCCTTTGCACTATACCTCATTTGAATGAGGTCTATTTCCTATACACATGTATTCATTTGTTTTTGATTACCTTACTTTAGTTTAGGATTTAATAAGAGGAGATATGATTTCCTCCTTCTGAATATCCTTTGGGCATGACACCCCAAAGAGTATTAACAAAATCTGATTACTGAAACTAATTGTCCTTTCCTTAATATTCATTAGTTAGATCCCAAATTCGAATATTACTTACACAAGAGTTCATATGTATTTTACTCTTTTATTAATGTCAATTATTAGTCCATATTGACTTAAGGAATAACCCTCTATACAACCCCAACTTAGAAGTTGTATTTAAGAGAAGAATAGAGTACCAATTCCCTCTTTCCCATTATTTCATTTAATTTTAACAGCCATCATTTATACAAGTATGAAATCATAGAGTAGGAGTAATAAGTTTACAATCCCCTTTACAATAAATTCAAGTGAATGATACAATCAATAAAAATAACACTCAATCCTTTTTCTCATTCCTCAAGGTAAAATATACATATTTTACAAGTCCAAACATTCAGACTTTACTCATGCCAACCAGCATTGATAAACTCAAACAAGGATACAACTTTTCCTTTTTCAATTACATTTAAAAAGAATAGTAATAATACTTCAGACAAGATCCAGCCTTTAATTAAATAGGAGAAGCATCATAAAAGAACATGTCTTCTTCTAACACTTACGGACTCCATCTGCAAGAATTGCCAACATGGGTCAGTTCATCAAACTGAGCATGTTAAGCACTTACTATTAAAATGAAGTGCTCTTGATTAACTGTCTCAGTAAAAGAACTCTACTTTTATAAAACATCCCGTAATTAAGATGGACATCACATATGAGTTAGGTACCAGTAAGAATGAATAATTTAAACAACCATGTCACAATAAGTAGCATCATGATCAAGCAGTATTATTAATTAACAAACTCCTCAAAAATAATTACAGCAAACAAGCAATGTTATACCTCCATTACCTAACCGTTTCTTTCAAAAATGAAAAGAGTTCATTCCAAATTTAGACAAATATTACAAGGAATATTATCTCTAACTATTCTCAAATTAGAAGCATTTGAAAGAATTAATAAATTCGGTTCGAACTCAATCAAGGTCAATTTCATTCCATCATTGTAAATGGGATTCTTATAGTGAATTGACTATAATTTTAAACAGAACTCCTTCCCCTTATTACTACTTACTTGACTTCAATCGAGTTCAAATGCAGAAGGGGAAAGTAATCAGACAACATAACAACCCATATCACTTTTCAGAATTCAACAAACAATATGGTATTCATCCAATCTCAGAGAGAGAAAACAGAATGTAAATTGCATTTACATACACCCAAAGGTAGTCACAAATTGTTTCGATATCTCTTTAAATAAAAAAAATTAGAAAGGGGAAGCAAAGAAAATAAGTATTTCTTCTAGTTAACAATTCTATAACCTCTTCTATTTAACATGACCGAACTAGTCGGTCTTATGGAAAGAGGGATATTAACTAAAGATGACAGTCGAGAGAGAGTAATCTAAAAGTCAATAATCAAAATGAGATAGAAATTCTCATTACTTCTTTTCCAAACATAGCCAAAATATAAAATAGTGATATGCAATCCCGGTTAACAATAATGTATATTTCTTCCACACAAAACTGGGTTAGTCTTAGTAGCTTACTAGCTACCATTAAAAAAATATTTAATGAATTCATTTTGCAACTGAACCAAAAGTATCAACAATAACTAAACTTCCAATTGCAACCATTGTTATTAGTTGTATTCACTTTGAAAAAAATGTTTATCCCAAATATAAAATGATTAAGAGTATACAACCAACAAACATGATCCCAATTCCACCGGATAAAAAATCATTTTTAATCACGAAGGCAAGGGATCTATCCTCATTCGGTTTCAACAAAAACAATGAAGGAATTTAAATCCACAGAACATATGCTCATCATCGAGTTCAAGAGAAAAGAAAAACTGTATATTCCAACACCATCCTTCAAGTAAGCAAACTGAGTTAATCTCAGGTTCTAATAATGATCAAAATCTTTTAAGTAATCATTATGGGTACCCAAAAGTAATGGAAATAACATATCTCTTCCAGAACGTGAAATATGAATAACAACATGGTAGTCGCAAGATTTCAAGACAACCAATTCATATTTAAGCCGCAAATCCAACAAAGAAGACAATTTAAACAAAATCCCACTTAATCATTCCTCGAAATCCATAGCTTTCGAGCATACACAACTCAGAAAATAGTAAATATATTACTTGTTACCTGCGAAATTTCAAACCCACAAGAAAACAACAAAACCGAACACCCATGCATTCAAAATCTTAACAACAGTGAGGAGATTCACCTACACTTACAGATTCAACAAAAAAAACTCCTATTTTCTCATGCATGCATACAAAAGATACCCATACTGCATCTTTTTTTTCAAACAACAAACTCGAGCAAAAGATCACAGCCAAGCATACCAACATATTTCACAAAACTACACTTTTTTTAAGAGCAGAGTTCATTTATTGAAGACGTATAATTAAAAGCATAGATTTTTAACAGGAAGAGCCTAACATGCATGTTTAATTTCTTGTTGGCTTGTAGAAAATCACAGCTGAGCTTCTCGAATTTCTCCTTTGCTACAACTTCTATATCTAGATCTCTAAACTTCCTCCTCATTTCCACTCGCTCAGAACCAACCCGAAGGCGGTCAAGATCTCTATGGTTCGAAGATAGATTTGTAGGCTCAAAATAGCAACCAAACGCAGAGCCAAAAACTAGAGAAACCAAATGAACAACAATAACCTCCTCAAAATCCACTTCTCTTTTTCCTAGGCGGTCTCTACGAAAACCAATGCCATTGAATGCATTGAATGCATTTTCCCTCTCTTTCCTCACACCACCGCCAATTCAAACTTGGCGAGTTCTATTTTAAAAAATTTTGCATGTAATTTGAATCTAGTAACATTGTTAGTTAGATACCACTAACTTCCCATGCTTCCGCCAAACTTGGTGATTTAAAAATGCAAGGACTATAATTTATTCCGCATTTATAGTCTAGAAACCATCCCCATCATCCTCCCACTTGCCACGTAACCCATAGGTCCCTTTTAGGATTAGTAATAGTTTAGGTCGCATTATTAATAGTTAGGTTTCCTTCTAGCTCGTAGGTCTTTAGAATTCACCTTAGGTTAAGTTACAAACCTTTATATTAAAATCCATGTAGGATAGAACATTACTACATAGGTTAAAACATAACCCTTAGTAATTCAATAACAGGTCCCGAGTAGGTCTTACCACCTTAGGTTTAAAACCAACATAGTACGGGACATTCTATCCAAGGCTAAATATATGCCTTAATATCCTTGTAACAAACCTTTTTATCTTCTCATGCTATCCAGTGTTATAATTAATGTATCTAGGAGATCCAATCTTACCGTTGGTAGTATGATGCCAAGTAAGAATACCTACTAGGTTCTTTACAGTTTTCACCAAAATCTAGCTTGGTTCCAAATACATTTCATTTAGAAGGTCAATTAACAAGATGGAAATAAGGAAGAGCTGAAGCATACCTTGGATCAATTAAATTGATTCAAGGTGTGTTATTAACATATATATGTATATACTAAGTATGAAAACAATTCTGATTCACAACTTCTGGATCACAAGATAGAATGATATCATTTCCAAGTAAGCAGAGTTACAATATGCATGAATTCTAAGTAGTAATACTTACTCATTGTAAACATGGTTTTCAAAATCAAGAATAGACCTTCACATGACAATTCTCACTCCAACATTTACAATGTCCAAATATAAGTTATCATAATGCTTGCCTTGATCAAGATGTTACACTATTAAAAAGTAATGGGTGTAGCACGAAGGGTCGAGAGACTTAGGTGCATGGGGTGGAAGGAAACTGACTTGGAAGAAGGTGAACGCATGGAAGTTGGACATGAGGGGAAGTGGAAGGATGAAGGAAAATGGTACATAGGAAAAAATTGAACAAGGGAGTGTCTTTGAATGATTACGGCGCGCATAATTCTTCAGTAGATAACTTAGGGCCAAAATGTGTATGCAAGTTATCCAAATTACTAGGGCATTAATTTGGATAACAGAGATGATGATTGTGTTTGGCGAGATGGCGAAAAAGTTTTTTGAGCACAACGTGATCCTTGTATATAAGGTGATGTACGCAACACACCTAGAGGAGACGTGGTTGTCAATATTGATGATGGTGGCGATAGGGTGTTATGCTCTATCTAATTTAGAGGATGGTTAGTTTCCTGAAGTTTGATGAGGGTTTTTTGGGAGATGGTGGAGGATCAGGTCCACTTCACTTGGGCACCTACCTATTTTGCATAGTTATATAGAAATCTCTAGGGTTACCAAAGGATGTGCCGCTATGGCTTATGTTATACCTTCTTGTTACATTTTTAGGCTTATGAGCACATTGTGATAGTGCAACCATGAGGATTTCCGGTAGAAGATTTTCATAAAGGTGGACGAGAGTAGGTTACGGGAGTTGGGTGGTAGTTGGGGATCGCCAATGAGGTGAGGAGGTTACATATGATGTCGTTCCTACGAGATAGAGGTTGGAGGGCTTTATGTGATGGATATCATATGGAAGTCATATGTGGGATACCCCACATTTAAGGGTATGAGGCAGGAGTTTTGGGGGTTTCTGCTATTGTGGTGGATATAGGGTATACATGTTGGAAAGTACGAGATGATTCTAGTGCAAAGAGTTCGGTGATAGTTTGGACTAGTCTAGGGTGGTCCCTCGTGTATTATGCGGTATCACGTAGAGGATCCGGAGAGCCCTTTGTCACTATTACACCCTAAAAATCTTACGGGTCAAGTGGAGATGTAGGTGGATGGCCAAATTTATGATGCGGGGGTGACCGATGGGCATAGACGATGGTGGGATGCAGATTTACAGGTGGTAGGTCCATGACCGGGGTCACCAAATTTGGTTACAGTGATAGTGCAGAGAGATGCACTATAGGGACATGTGACGATATTAGGATTGCAACTGGCTACTACACAAGGCACATGTAGTTACCTTGATATGGTAGGTGACTATTTTACAAAGATAGCGGGCACAAGATCCAGATAGAATGAAGAACAAATTTCCACTCTACAAGCACAAGTCACGGGTTTACAGAGCTAGCTAGTGGCAGCATAGGAATAGGTAGCCACCTTATAGGGCTAGGTGACTACATTACAGGGGTAGTTGGCTACTACCTAGGGACAAGTGGTGGTACATGTACCCACACAAGGTCAGGGACAAGAGTTATAGGCATAGGGACCGAGGCTAGAAAAATTAGGTCTTAGTACACATGTGGCAAAGCGTGAGGCCCATGACACCTCCACAAACAATATTGATGGCATGGTTCAAGGATGCCCTGGGTGAGGCATGGTACTATCAGGATCACCTGATGGATGCAGGGATAGATGTCCCATCTTATGTAGAGCATAAAGAACAATAGGCCTTGAGTGAGAGGACCAGGTCTTGTACTCATAGTGTATAGAATAGAGGGGGCGCCAAGCCCGAGAGATAGGGTCGGGGTGAGACCACTAGTTTATGGAGACTAGCGCCAGGTGAGGAGCCGTTAGAGCTCGAGACCAAAGCCTATGGAGGGTGGCGAGATGTTAGTTGGATGCTTTGCATAGGAGCAAAGGAGGAGAGAGGAGATGGGTGAGATAGGCATGGAGGGTATCTGATGGGGAGGTGATTGATATCTATGTGTACTTCCATTTTTATTTATTTTTGATATATACCGGCTGCGTGTTAAAGAGAGTGAGGATGTATATGAGAGTTTTGAGATTTTTGAGCATATACCGGCCTGCATGCCAAAGATGGTGAGGTTGTATATGAGATTTTTGAGAGATTTATATTATTTGTATCAGTGTATATTGAATGGATACATAAATTTTTATGATGAGATCGATGATTCTGTATGATGTACTTGTGTTGGTAGAATTTGATTGTTATTTGGAGATGGATGGAAACTAGGTGTATTAGGCATGGTGGAGACAGGTTGGTGTAGGCATGATTGAGTCAGGTCATAGGCATGATGGAGTCAGGTTATAGGCATGATGGAGTTAGGTCATAGGTATGATGGAGTCAGGTCATAGGCATGATGGAGTCATGTTATAGGCATGATGGAGTCAAATCATAGGCATGATGGAGTTAGGTATAGGCATGATGGAATTTTGTTTTTAATTTTTATTTAATGTCCAAATTATTGGTAACATGGAAAATAAATGATGATTTATATGTATGTTATGGATTCAATTTTTAAAAAATTGATATTATGGAAATGATTGATTGGATTTTGTTTATGATATGAATCATGGTATATTTGTATGTTTGTATTAGTTTCCAAGTGTTGTAGAAAATTAAAACTAAGATAGAATATGAATAGGAAGATGGGGAAAATAGGTTATGATAAAGAGTGGTCGAGCTAACCTCTAAGGGCCCAATTCCTAGGAGTCCTACATACATAGCCCTAACGAAAAGAATCCTCATGCTGATGTAGTTCTCCCATAAGCTAGGGAAGAATATGATGAATTAGAGGAATGGGTTGGTAGGTTTTAGGTATGATTGAGTGTAGGTCATAGGCATGGTCGGGTTTTAGGTGACATGCATGGTTGAGAAGTGAAAATGTAGGTGTCGATGATTTGGTTTTATATAGGATAATCAATAAGTAATGAGGAAGGAAAATCATAAGGAGTGGTAAAAGATCTGTATAATTGATAAGAACCTTAATGAGTCTACCATACCCAAGATGAGCTTATTAATGAAAGACCCGAAATGCATTTCATAATGGACTATTCTAAGGATGAAGAAAGTCACATGATCATGAATGTTGCAATTATGGAAAGTCCCTTAAGCATAGAGAAAATTAGGGTGAAAAAGGTAATGAGGTGAAAGTGGGTGGTTTAGCGTAACTTAGTGTACGACAACATGTTTACCTAGCCAAAAAACCCAGGGATAAAAATACGCAAGTCCATGAAAAAAATTCATCATTTTCTTCACTTGGTTTTGTTAATAGAAGTGATCAATATAGGAAGTCTATATTGGATGAGTATATTGTCCTCGAGTTCTTCGTGAATCTTCTAGATAGTTTTATTTTATTTTTGCAATGACTTAATATAGTTATCCTTCAAGGAGAAATCTATTTATAGAAGTGAGAAAGAGAGAAGAGATGTCCCTCTCTTCTTTTCTTATTTTTTAAGGGAGTCATCTTTTTCTGGAAGTTTGACTCAAGGATTTTAATCCCATTGTGATTTGGGATGTTTTAATTCATGGAGAATAATATAAAGGAAGATTAGGTTCTTGTTTAGAAGACAGAACCATAGCACACAGAGGTTAACTATGAAAGAGGTGGTTTCGAGTGATGAATGACCAATGATTCAATATTTAAACAAATGAAAAGTATCCATGAGAATCATGTTGTGATTAGAGTTGTGGTACTCATATTGAAAATAAGGATGAAAGGTGATGAGTAATAACATGATTCTTATTTATTCGTTGATACTAAAAAATGGGTAATATGAAAGATGAGTAGTGCTCAAGGGACGAGCGGTGAATTGACAAAAAGTGATATAGGACTTGATTTCAACAATAAAATGCTCAAATATGCAAGGCATTGAGGGGATCACTTTTGGTTTACCTTCAGTGAAGAGAACTGAAAAGCACCTAATCCATAGGCATGGGTAATGATATAGGGTCTAAGCCAATTAGGAGCAAATTTTCCTTGTTTACTTTTCTCTTCTTTGGTTACGTGTTGATTTTCCTCCAGGATAAGGTCGCCAACCTGAAAGGCTCATTCAAGATAAATTTTTCATAGGCATGTTTGATACTTTTTTGGCCTATTTGCAGATGGTCAAGAGCATTGAGACAAAGTTCATCTAACAACTCTAGTTGCGCCAAATGATCTGGCAAAAGACATCATCTTTGAGCATGTCTTGTAGTGAGATGTGGAGAGATGGAATCTGGAATTCGAAAGGTAAGATATCTTGGGTAACATAGACCGAGAGAAAAAGGTGTGGCATTAGTCGAAGTGTGAATACTAGTGCAATAAGACCACAAGGAAAAGTAATGTGTGAATGCCAATCCTTTCCAATATCATCAACTACTTTCATAAGAATTTTGTTCAAGGTTTTATTGGTTGATTCTACTTAGCCATTGGTTTAGGGAAATAACATGATGAAAAATTGAGTTGGATGCCAAAAGTGTCACATAACTTACGTAGGTTTTTGTTTTTGAATTGTTTTCTGTTATCAGTGATGAGACGGTGAGGAAAACCAAAGTGACAAATGATGTGATGGTTGATGAATTCACATATTTTCTCAACTTTTATAGAAATTAGGGGAATGGCTTCTGCCCATTTAGTGTAATATTTAGTAGCTTTTATAATCCATTGATGATGTTGTGAATAATGGGGATTGATCTCTCTAAAAATATCCAATCCCCATTGAGAGAAAGGCCAAAGGACTTGTGCAACCTGTAAGGCATGAATAGGTGTGTGATGAAGATTAGCATGTTGTTGGCACTTTATATAGTGTTTGACATAGTCACAACATTCACAGTCTAGGTTTGGCCAACAATAGCCAAGGTAAAGAATGAATTTAGTGACAGCTAAACCACTAAAGTGGTCTACACAAATTCTATCATGAACTTCCTTGATGGTGTAGGGAATTTCAGAACTTATAAGGAATCATAAGAGAATACCGTTGAATCCACTCTTATAAAGGAGACCACCCATGATGACATAATGAGATACAATTTTAAGAAATGAATGTTTTCCATTACGAGTGAGATAGAGAGATAGAATGGAAAGGGAAATATAGTTTACAAACTACTTATACCAAAGGTCACGTGGGTCAGGTGTAATGGTTCCGACAGAGTAGACCTCACGAGGTAAATAAGAGGGTGATTGTAACCTTTGTATTGTGACAAATATTTTAGATTTGGTAGGCGAAGCGGGTATCTGAGAAGCCAGGCAGGCCATGGTATCCAAAAATTTATTGGTAGAACATGGGGTGGTTTGAAGTTCATAACGGTCAAAGGTAGTCAAAAGTATGTCTACATGATGTTTATACTTTTGAAGTATTTCATTACTGGCTGGTATATACCATTGAATTGATTTACAACTAGTTGGGAATCACCAAAGATATTGATTGACTTAACATCTAAGGCATAAGCAGCCTAGAGACCCAATACTAGTGCTTTGTATTTAATGATATTGTTTGTACAATCAAAATCTATTTTGAAAGATAAAGTCCTGGGTTCACTTGTAATAGGAATGAGGATAACACCAACGCCACCCATACACTTACATTTGGAAACATTGAAGAAGAGGGTCATTTGGTAAGTTGTATCATCCAAGGAGAGGGTAGCAATGGATTCATCTGGGAAATCAAAGTTAGAGGGTTGATTCCGGAAAGAGGTGTGTTTGCTAGTTGGTTAGTGATGGCTTGGCCTTTGATATACTTTTGATGGATGAATTCAAGGTCAAGGTTGGAAAGAATCATGAGCCAATGTGCAACACATTGATGTTGGTAGGGTTTGGCATACATGTAATGTAAGGGGTCAGTATTGGTGATGAAAAAGGTTTTGTGGTTGAGCAGGTAATGACGAAGCTCGTTGGCAAAAAAACTAAGGCTAAGAAAAGTTTTTTAGTGTGGATGTATCTAGTTTCATATTCTAAAATGGTATGACTTATGTAATAAACCGTTTTCTCTCTATGTTGCTCATCACAATGAGTGAGCATGGCACTTAGAGAATGGTCAGTGGCAGAAATGTATAGGTAAAAGGGTTGGTCATCCTTAGGAGGAATGAGCACTGGTGGTTGAAGAAGGTAATTTTTAAGGTTTTAAAGGCTTTATGGAATTCATCATCCCATTTGAATGAAACATCCTTCTTGAGGAGATGATGAAATGGTTGACAACGGTCGGAAAGTTGCGAGATAAAATGATGAATAGATTGTAACTTACCTTGCAAGATTTGAAGTTGACAAAGATTAGTAGGTGGAGGAATTTTAAGAATAGACTTCACTTTAGTAGGATCAACTTCTATGCCATGTAAAGAAATAATGAAACCAAGGAGTTTTCCTAAAAGTACCATAAAGACACACTTCTTAGGTTGAAGGCGAACATAGTACTTGATGAGGTAGTCAAAGATGACCTTAAGGACTGTTAGGTGTTTAGCCCGATGTTTGGATTTGGCAAGAAGGTCATCTACGTAATCTTCCAATATGTGATGCATGATGTCATGGAAGATATAAGTCATTACTCATTGATATGTAGCACCAGCATTCAAGGCCAAAAGGCATGACTTGATAGTAAAGGTCCCCTAAGGAGTGATGAACGCAATTTTGTGTTGATCTTATGGAGCAAGTAATATTTGATTATAACTCAAGAAACCATCCATGAGTGATAGCATTTCATGGCGGTGGTGAGATCAACTAGTTATTCAATGCCTGGTATGGGAAAATCATCTTTGGGACAGGCTAGGTTGAGATCATGATATTCTATGTAAATGCGAGTCCCCTTTTGATTTTATGACATGAACAATGTTATAAATCCATTGGGTTTAATAAATGGGTAGGATGAAGGAAACTAAGAGAAGGCACTGAAGTTCTTCTTTGACTAGAAGAGCAATGTGAGGATGCATTTTCTACATCTTTTGTTTTATGGGTTTGGCATTAGGAATGGTTATGATATTGTGGACCATGATTTTTGGGTCAATACTGGGAATTTCAGCACAAGACTAATAAAAAGCATTGCTATGGTCCCAGAGGAAAGAGGTAAAAGCTTCCTGTTCAACAACATCTAAAGATTGACCTATCTTTAGAATGTGTGGTTCATCCTGAGTATTAATGTTGATTTCAATAGTCAATTCATTTAACATGGTTTGTGTCTCAGAGGGTAACGACTGGTGAATATAAGAATCTTCCGCACCAAGGTAGGTGAGGATGGACTCATTGTCCTAACATTAAACGGAATTAATAGAAGGCGTATCATTATTGATTTTAGGATACATGAAGGGAATAGAAGAGGGGGCCTTTCCATTGTTTTGATAAGTCATAGGTCCCAAGGAAATTGTGTTTATGAAAAAAAAAGTTAGGAGGGATAGATTTGGGATCTATGGACTCCGTGGGTGAAGATGGTGATGTTAGTGGATGGGGTAAATAATTATTGTCTTCCTTAATGAGGTTGACGTGGGCCTTATTATAAGGTGATGTGAAAATCTAATGCCACTACCTTCATTATGTTTACTGGTGGTACATGAAATCACAATATGGCGGCATTATTCATAAAAACCAAAGCCAAAGCCTTTCCATGTGTAATGGTGAAGGAAAGTGTTTGAGATGGATTTTTAGTTGAAAAAGTGGCAATATAAAGTCTCCCATACATTAGATTAGTGAAAATTTGGGGAGGACCATAAGGAAACACCTCACCTATGTAGTATTCATAAATAGGGTGTTGGTGCGGTTCCCATACTCTTGCAAAGTGAGGAATGTGTCGATATTATATAGGCGATCCACTCCCAAAGTGAGGTGTTGAAAAAAACCTAATAGATCAATAGTCAATATGTGGTTAGTAGGGATAGAGAACTTACTAGATGATTGGGAAGCAGATTAGTCACCGTAGAGGTAGTGGCGAGAAATAGGAATAACGAGGTTAGATGTGGGAGAGGTCATGGAAGCATTTGTGTGTGGGGTCATGGGTGAAGGAGAAGTGGGGGTAGTGGAAGATTCCTTGACTTGTACAAGTACATTGTTGGATTGGTACAACATGTTACAAGTTTTTAATGGCGATGAGTCGGTGAGGATGGTGTAGTTATGTCCTTCATGCTTAAATTTTACACAATAGTGTAAAGTTGAAGGTACACAATCAATGACGTGAATCCAGGGTCTGCCGAGAAATAGGTTATATTGGAAATCCCCTCTATGACATAGAATAGTACCGGATAGTGTGAGGTCCTACAAAAACATGAAGGATAATAGTGCTAAGGGTGGAGGTGATGGTGTCATTGAAGGAGCGCAACATAGCTAGGTTATTATTCATAAAGTTAGAAGGGATACAATTTGATTGTATGTGTGGGAGGATATGATGTTAATGCTAGAACCACCATCAATCAATATGCATCATATGCATATGTTATCAATATAGACAAAAATGAATAGGACGGGATCGGGGTCATCTAACTGGATAGGTACAATCTTGTTATCGAGAGAAGGCCGAGGGAAAAAACTAGACAAGTGGGCATGGGGGTAGAAGAAGGAGATGATTTGGTTAGTGAGGCCATGTGGTGGGGGTAATAATGAAGGCCACTAGTGTAGGGTCATTTGGTAAAACTTTAATTGATTGTAAAACCTCAATAAGGGCTTGTCTATGGGATTCGAAATTTGGACGAGATCATACAAAGACATCTTTAGAGGAGACTGATGTAATTTTTTTATCATTATGCGATGGGTGACCTTGTTAGAGATAGGGTATGTAGGTCTATGGATGGTGATTTTGGGTATGGGTATAGATGGTATATTGGGCACAGGTTTGGTTGATGGGATAGTTTCTTTTTCTTTCCCTTTATCTTTCTCGAGCACTAGTAGCAAGGTGAAAAATGTTAATGTAAGGGGAGGATGATGGAGAGGGTTTTTCATTAAAGTTATAATGGCATGAGGGGAAAAATCCTAGTGGTAGATAAGAGCCTTGTGAAATGACTAGGGCACACTTACATTTGGGTGGTGATTTGGAAAACTCTCTAATACTAACCATGTTGATCTCAAATTTTAGAGTGGGAAAAATTATTGTGGGGGTGGAGATATTGATCACTGAATGGGTAAAGGATGATGATGTATGGAGATAGGTGAAGGTGGAGCATGGTCCCCATCGGGAAGGTTGTCATCATAAAAAAAAATTTCAAGAGGACAAAGTTGGAGAAGAATAGTCTTCAAAGCCTTAAAATTTTTGACATCATGTCCTTGAAAATGATGATAAGCACAAATATTGGTTTCATCAAACCCCTTTGGTTTGGGTTTGAGAGGATCATAATGGGAAGTGAGTGTGGGTTTGGGAAAGGTGTGGATGATCATGAGGGAAAAGTCTCTATGGGAGCGGGAATGGGTTTGTCCACCGGTTTGATAAGTGGCATGGTCTTATGTTTTGCGGCATCTTCTTGGGTAAATGTGGGGTAGAAGAGCTAGTGATGGAATGTTTTGTTGGTTTGACTACCTTATTAGAGGGTAGTGGATTCTTATCTTTGGGTTACACCTTCTTGGGTAAAGGTGACATAGGAGTATGGGATGCAGAAGGGAAATTAGATGGTGGAAGAGGATAGGTTACCCATGGGGGAAACCAAGTTGCGGTGGATTTTCTTGGTAGTGGTTGGGTAGATGACATGGGTTAGAGTCTTATAGGAAAGGTTGGGGTTATAGTAATTGGTTGAGATATAGGTGGTAAGAAGTGCATGGGTGAGGATGAGGGAGTTTGGTTTTGGGTGAATGAGGTGTAACAAAGGCTCATGATGTAGTAGTAGGTTGTTTATATTTTGATTTATCTTGGGTAGGAGACTGTTTGGTTAGGGTTGATGGATGGGGCCATAAGATGAATGGAAAGGGGGAATGTGAAAAATATGTGGTAGGAGACACTAGTGTATATGACATAGAAGGTTGGGTTTTATGTTTAGGTTGAGGGATAATGTTGGTGTAGGTTGGAGATGGTATTGCTAAGTCCAATTTGACAGGTGGGTGAGTAAGGCTTGATGTCGGCATGACACGCAAGGTAGTGATGGGTCTAGCTATAGATGAAGACATAGGTGTGGGTAGGATTTCATATTTTTAAATGGTTTTGGTCATGGGTAAATATTTGGATGTAGGAAGAGATGATGAAGAAGAATATGTTTGAATAGGCATGGTCAATGTTGATCTGGTTGCCGGAAATACCCTTGGGTAGATCGTGGAAGTATCTTTAGGAAATATTTCCATTTGGGTCAAAATGGGGAGCCGAAGATGTCCCTAGAGTATGGAATAATTAACGTAATCCAAACAATCAAACAACATTGAAAACAAGACTACTAAAGAAGAGGATGGAATAATCGACGTAATCCTGTAAAATATTTTTGCGAGAAAGGAATTGGCTAACATCGGAATCTATAGGTAAAAGAGCTCGAGATCATGTCAATGGGGTTTTGGGCTACTGAGGAGGAACTGCCCCCAATAGGTAGTGGCATGTTTGATGAGTCTCCCATGGGTAGGAGAGACAATAGGTTGGGTGAGGTAGACTTCTCCCTTAGTGGAGGAGAAGGTGATGATGATTCTCCTATGGATGGGAGAATAAAAAGTGTTGACAGTTCAGTAGGCTGGGAGGAAGATGATGAAATGACATTGGTAGAAAGTGTGGGTTCCTCCATGAGAGCAAGGGGAGATGAGGGGGACTCCTCTGTGGGTGGAGGAGTAGAAGAGGTATGCTCCTCTATGGGTAGAGGAGCTCATGCCAATATTTCCTCAATAGATGAAGTAGGTAGGTTTTGAGGAACAGTTGGTATGATATAAAAAAGCGTGGAATTCATAGACATTATTTTTACTGGATGAAGGTTCACTATTTTTATTAGATGATGGTTTATGATTAGCAAAAGGATTTTTAAATATGTGTAAATTTGGATTTTTTGACATGTTCGGGTTGTCCATGAAAAGGTCTCCATTATCTATCATCTCTTGGATAATGTTTTTAAAGTTATGCAGTTACCATCACTATGTCCTTTAATGCGATGGTAATTACAGTAGTCGTGTTCTTTATACCATGCAGGCATAGGGTGGGTAGGATCAAAACCTGTATGAGGTTTTATGGGAGGAAGTGTAATGGCTCCATCTTTAAGAATATTTTCCAAGACTAAAGAATAGGGCTCTCCAATTGAAGTGTACTTCCGTTGTTCCCGCCGAAAGGCCTGGATAGGAGAAATATTGGAAGAAGGTTGGGCCTGATTAGAAGGAGGAGGTTGACCCACCTTGAAGACTACCATGCTGGAAAATCCTTTGGGATTTGAATAGTTATTTTGAGATTTTGAAGATGAACATGAATCATTTTATTTAAATGGGGTATTACTATTTCGTAATTCGATCTTCTTTTCTTCAATGGCACAAATTTCCAATTTTTGTGCCATGGTGAACACTTTATCAAAGGTTTGGACTTCCACAATTGGTGATATGTGTCCACAAGCTCTAGTGAACAAATCAATAGGTTCATTTTGAGGTAGTTGGAACATAAAATGGTTAATAAGACTCCTCCGGTGGGAAGAAAAATCTGCGATAGATTCATCTTCATATTGTCGAGTTGAATAGAGATCGGTGATGGTGACTTTGTTGGTAACATTGATTGAAAAGTGATCTAAGAAATCTTGGGATACTTGATTAAAGGAATAAATGGAATGTCGCAGGTGTTCCACTATACCAATCCAATGCTGGTTACATTAAGGACATTAGGAAATTTCGTAGGGGCAAAGTGTGATAGTGGGCGATTAGCTAACCCATGTTTGATAGTGGGTCTTATTTACTATTGAAGTGATTGAATTTAGGAATTTATAAATGCAATGGGTAGGGGAGAATGGGAATAGATGGATGGATAGGATCGTTATAGATTTCATCATATGTTAAAGAATTATAGGAGCTAGAAACAAATTCTTCTAAGGTCTACATCTTCTCCATCATCATTTTAATGAGGTCGTTAGTAGGTTAGGATGAATGGGTACCCCTTGTAGAAAAATGGGGTTGATGTTGAATGTATGAGGTGGGTGGTATGCTAGTGTATGGTGGCACTAAGTATGAGAACTACGCAGAGGAATAGATTTAGGTGGCACATAGCCAACATAAGCGATAAATGAGGTTGGGGGTTGTTGGTAGTATGTGTAAGTGGGTGGGGTAGTTGTAACAAATCTAGTGGTGATTGGGGGTAAGGACTGTAGGATAGAAAGGATGAGATTTTAAAAAGGGGTGTAAGCTTTCGACACTAATGGTGGTTGCGATGCAATGGGTATATGTGAGGTAGTGGGTGCAGATGGGGCTATACTTAGAGTGGTTGTAGGAGGGACAATTGATGTCGTGAGTGTGATAAAATATGTATACGCTACATTTATAGTACCTATGGGATCTAGATGAGACATCACAGGTGGTGAAGTGGATTATGGTAGTGACAAGATGGTGTTAGTTGATATAAAAGTGGGGGCAAGAGTAGGAGGGGTACATATGGGCATGCCCTATATTAACTTTCCCAAGGAATCTCGGGTAGAAGAATGAGAAAAGTAGTACTAGAGTGTAGTGGGATTCTAGTGGAGGAGTCTCACAAACTCCTCATCATCGATAGATATGGGGATGATCTCGATTCAGATCCATAGGTGATAGGATGGATGGCGGTGATGGACTAGGTGGGATTAGCTGATGGGTGGTGTTAAATATGAGGATGTTAGTTTGGGTAAGTAAGTCATCAACATGTGAATCAATGTATATTAGGTGAACTATACTCTATAAATGACACAGGGAACAATAGAGATGGGAAAAAATAGATTATGAGAGGGAAAGTTGGTAAATTTTTTGATTAAAATAAAAATAGAGTGATTGACACTAGTCAAACTAACCGATGATGGTTAAGGGGTGACAAATGATGGTTATAGGAATCGATATTGGTTACTGTGAGAAAAAAAATTCAACAAATGAGGTGGAAACCGATGACTCTTAGAAGGATAGGAAATTTGTATTTGATGACTATTACCATAGTACGAGATAATACAATGATACATAAAAACTATAAAAAAAAAGAAGATGAGATGAGTGTATTTTGGGTAAACTAATGAAAAGAACAAGGAGTGACACCAGTTAGGTAAACCAATGATGGTCAGATGTAAACCAATGATGGTCACTGGATTGATCTGGTTACTATGAAATCAAGAATGAAAAGAAAAAAATGGATTTTTGTGAATTTAGATGAGATGAATAATCAACCCGAAGTCTTGGGATTCATGCGTAAATAGCACTACGCCTAGCCTCCACCACCTGCTATTTCCTAGAAACCTCTAGTGCTAGCTCGATGTTGGACCCTTCTGGTCTAGACCAGGGTCCCTCCTCTCTGGGCCCTATCTCCCAAGCCTCCCAAATCTTGGAATAAAATAGTGGAGGGTTCCACCTCTGCCCCTCAAACAGACAAGCTCTCTCCGACTCTATCAGATGGGACCTTCTCCCTTCGCATCCCCTCCCACATCACCGATGCTACTGCTACCTCACGTGATCTTTCTCTGGTGGGAAAAATGATGGGCCCTAGGCCCCCACTTGAGGATATTAAAAAATGGGCCCGGCTGAAATGGAATCCATGTGGGGCGCTTGAAATAGCAGCGATGCCTAATGGATTCATTCTTTTCTCCTTCAGCATGAAAGAGGACTTCGCGTGGGCTCTTCTGGGTGGTCCTTGGTTTTTTGGTAGACGTGGCTTCTACTTCAGGAAATGGTCTCTAGGCTTCAACCCACACACTGAAACCATGACCCAAGCTCCAATATGGGTTCACCTCCTAGGTCTCCCCCTGGAGTTCTGGCATCCTACAGTTATAGAAGGTATTGCTCTTACTATGGGTTCTTTAATAGCTATTGATCAAGCCACTAAGGCAAAAACTAGATTCATCCATGCCCGCTTTTGTGTTAACGCTAATGTCAGCTGTCCTCTCCCAAAAGAGATAGAGCTCCTATCTGACTTTGGGACCTGGAAGAAAAATATTGACTACGAATATATCCCTCAAGCCTGCTCCTTCTGTAAAAGCATTGGCCATAGAGCTTCCGGTTGTCCATCTAAGCCCCAACCTAAACCCAAAACCCAAATACCCTCCCCAAAAAAAGAAAATATATATTCCAAAGTCGTCCTCTGATGAGGTTCTGGTCATTCCTACTTCCAACCCATTTGCTCTCCTTGAAGATGGGGAGATTAACACTGACCTAGAAAAGGCCTCTCCCTTTGATCCCCATCCTCTCCCCCTCACGTCTCCCATCCTCACCGAGACCCCCTTTTCTCTTCCTCCCCCTCCTTGGTGGAGGCCCCCTCCTTGGCTACTCCCTCCTCCCCCTCTCCACTTTTACCTTCCCCTCGCCACCTTCTCTAGCTCTCCCTCCCCCTCTCTCCTTCCTTTCATCCGATCTCCCCCTTTGGGCTCCCCCGGGTCCTTCTTTCCCTCCTCCATTTGACTCTGTGCTCTCCCCTTTAGAACATTCCTCTCGATGAAAGTTTTAACCCTCCTTCATCGACTTTGTGCTCTCCCCTTCGAAATGTCAAGCTTCAAAGAAGAAGCAACTCTTAATGTGGCTCAAGGAACTCAGAGTACCATCCACATGATAGTGGGGAGAAAAACCAGATCTAAGAAATGAAGATAATCTCTTGGAATATAAGAGGCCTCAATTCTCTTCAAAAGCAAAGGGTCATCAAAGATATGAAGTTCCAGAATTCTCCTGATATCATTATGCTGCAGGAAACTAAACTTAAAAAAGATGATAGACTCCTGAAAATTTGGCCTACTGCTTCCTTTGTGTCTCAACCCTCGGTAGGTAACTCTAGTGGTTTATGCACCCTCTTGGACCCCAAGAAATCGCAAAGGTGACTGTCTCTTTAAACATCCCAACTTCCTATGCATGCTCTTCCAAGAAGTGGGTTCTGATTCCCCCTAGATCACCATCAATTTCTACACCCTAAATATGGAATCTTAGCATAGAAAACTATGGAAAGACATCTCAAATTTTATCAGCACTTGCGGCAATCTTCCCATATTAATAATGGGAGATCTTAACTGCCCCCTTTATCCTTCAGAAAAATAGGGTGGTGCTCCTGCTACTCCTGTCAGCATGGAGGCTATGGTTGACTTCATTTGGGAGAACTCCCTTCTTGATATGGATCTTCATGGGGCTTCCTTCACTTGGTCCAACTACAGAATGGGCAGGAACCATATTCAAAGCAGACTTGATAGATCTCTAGGTTCTCTGGATTAGATCTCTCTTTTCTGATTTTTACCTCAGTTCCCTCCCTCGGGCCACTTTTGATCACAACCCTCTTCTGCTCAGTGCAAACAACAATCTGAATATCAAGAACCCCCTTCAGGTTTGAGCTTGCCTAGCTCAAAAATAATAACCTGAACCCTCTCATCAAAAAATGGTGGGACTTCAATGTCAATGGCACTAACATGTTTAGGTTTTCCAGCAAACTCAAAGAATTAAAAAAGCAGCTCAAAATTTGGAAGACCATGGTCTTTGGCAGGATCAAACTGCATAAGTAGAAACTTTCACAGGATATTGGTAGAGTCTCAGCTCAAATGGAAATTGACGGGAGAATGGACCATCTTTACCAACAAGAGATATTCCTTCTTAGCAAATACCACAATACCCTTCAAGAGGAGGAGACCTATTGGAGGTAGAGATCTCGAGCCCTTTGGCTTGAGCAGGGGGATCATAATACCAAATTCTTCCACATCACAGCTTCCAAGCACAAAAGCAGAGACAAAATCAGAGAGTTGATGTCTTCTTCTGGTAACTTATTAACCTCTGATATTGACATCTCTAATGAATTAGTCTCCTTCTATTCTAACCTCCTTCAGGTAGATCACCCCCCTTTAGAGCAAACAATGTCCACAATGCTACAACATATCCCTCAGCTTGTGTCAGCTGAGATGAACATTAATTTAATCAAACCCTTTGCAATGGAGGAAATCCACAAAGTTTCTTCTCCATGAAAGGGGACAAAGCTCTGGGTCCAGATGGCTTTCCTGCTACTTTTTTCCAAGTTTTCTGGGAGACCATCAAGCAGGATCTCTTCAAGGTAGTTAATGAATTCTAGACTTGTAACAACCTTCTCAAAGAATGGAACACCACTTTCTTAGCCCTTGCTCCCAAAGTTCAGGGCTCCAAGGTTGTCTCCAACTTCAGACCGATCAGCTTATGCAACACTGCTTACAAAATCATCACTAAGATGCTAGCTTCTAGGCTTAAACCCCTAATGAACGCTCTCATCTCCTAGAACCAGAATGGCTTTATTAATGGGCATCTCATCCAAGGTGGTATCATTACGGTCCACAAAGCAATTCACTCGGCCTATCATTCAAAATCCTCTGGAATGATCCTCAAGCTGGATATGTAAAAATATTTTGACCGAGTTAGCTAGACCTTCCTGATCGTGGTGTTGGAAAGTTATGGTTTTGATAAAAGATGGTGTAGTTGGGTCTATTCTTGTATTGCGACTCCTTGCTTCTCTATTCTTATAGATGGCATCCCAGCTGGCTTCTTCAAAAGCAGCAGAGGAATTAGGCAAGGTGACCCCCTGTCCCCCTTTCTCTTTGTTCTTATGGCTGATACCCTCAACAGAGCCCTTGAGGCTGCTAAATGCCAATCTATCATCTCAGGAATGAAAATCACCTCCAACTTGCCTTCGGCCACCCATAGTCAATTTTTTGATGACACTTTGTTGTTAAGTGATGCCTCTATGATTGAAGCTGAATGATTATGGAAATCCTAACTCTTTATCAAGCTACTTCTCAACAAACCATCAATTTCAACAAGAGCAACATATCCTTCATAAATTCTCCTCCTAGGACCCAGAGGAAGATTGCTGATATTTTTGGTTGCAAAATTGTGGATCTCCTTCCTCCTACCTAGGCATTCCTCTTTTCAAGGGTAAGAAAACTAAAAATCTTTGGAATCCTGTCATCAAAAGATATCAAAAAAATATTGCTACCTAGAAAGGGGCTCTACTCAGCCAGGCTGGCAAACTTCAATTGGTCAAAGCCACCCTCCAGAGTCTGCCTATCTACTTCATGTCTCTTCTCAAATTGCCAAGCTCGGTGAAGGAGGTGGTGGAAAGAATTCAAAAACACTTTTTGTGGTCAGGTGTGGAAGAGAAAAAGTAGATCCATCTGGTTTCTTGGAAGGAAGTGTGTAAGTGACCTCTTTAGGTGGTCTTGGGTTAAGACAGATGGCTGACATGAATGTCGCCCTTCTTGCTAAAATTGGTGGGAAGTGGTGAAAGGTAATTCTCACTGGGCTCAACTCCTTAGATCCAAGTATTTTTCTCCTAATGAGGATTTTCTTTCCTCTACCCCAGCCCGGGGATCGGCTATATGGAATTCTGTCATTAGCTCCCTTCCCATTCTTCGTGCTGGCACCAAATGGAGGTTTGGGAATGGAAGACTTATTGACTTCTGGCATGATCACTAGATTGGGGAAAAGCCTTTGGGCCTCAACCCCGCTTGGGATCCTGTTAGAAGAATCCTCATTAATCATCATGGTAGGTTCGTCTCTGGCTATTGGACTTTGGTGAATTCCATCCCCTCCTGGAGTATCCTGGATTGGATGGGAATCAGGGAACAACAGAGGCAACTCTTGAATCTGCTAAGAATTGAGCTATCCTCCATCTATATTCCCTTTTCCCTACCTGAGGATGATCTTATCTGGCCCCTCTCCCCTCTAGATCCTTCTCGGTTAAAGTTTCTTACCTCTCCATGCCTCGCTCTAGCTCTGGCCCTCCCCTCAGCAAAATTTAGCCAAAAGAAACTATCCCCAAAATTGGCTTCT
The DNA here is from genome assembly GCA_018340775.1 of Taxus wallichiana var. yunnanensis. NCBI lineage: Eukaryota > Viridiplantae > Streptophyta > Pinopsida > Cupressales > Taxaceae > Taxus > Taxus wallichiana. Next base: position 486,116,021 of record CM031238.1, read on the forward strand.
TCTCCTGGCTCTCCTCTAAGAATGCTTTCCTTTCGGGAGAAAATATGAAAAGAAGGGGCTTCTCCCTTCCCACTAGATGTGTGCTCTATGAAAAGGTGTGGAATCCTCTTCCCATCTTTTGATACATTGCCCCTTTTCCCAAGCTATTTGGCATTGGTTTCTGTCACATATGGGAGTGCTCTGGACCTTTCCTAAGTCCATCTAGGATACTCTCAATCAATGGTGCTCCCCTTTCTCCCATCTTGCCCTGGTGCTAGCTTGGAAAATTCTCCTCCCCCATGGCCTCTGGGGTATCTGGAAGGAAAGGAACAGAAGGATTTTCAAAGATCAGAGTTTGGATCCTGATCGAGTGGCCAACCAGATCGCTCTGACCTTCCAGGATAATATCAACATTTACTACTGGAATAAGTATCAACAAAAAATTCAAATATGTAATTCCAAGGAGTGGCAGCTATTGTTGGCAAATCTTCCATCGAGTAAGTCTTCTAATATGAAACATTTATCTATGTGATGGCTCCCCCACCCCGGCTAGAGAAAACTTAATACTGATGGAGCCTCTAAAGGAAACCCGGTAAGTCTAGAGGGGGAGACATCCTTCGAAACTCTTCAGGTTTCACTATCATTGCCTCAGCTACCAACCTCAACTATGGAACCAACCATCATGTGGAAGCCCTGGCCATCCTCAAGGGCCTTGAGTTGGCTCTCAATTATGGCAATGATCCCCTCCAAGTTGAAAGTGACTCCCTCAATATCATCAAACTCCTGCAGTCGGCTGACACCGGGAAATGGTCTATTCAAAATATTATTGCTGATATCTACATCTTGCAAAGGAGTTTTCAGCAAATCAATTTTCAACACATCCTTCGGGAAGGAAACAAAGTGGTAGATTACTTAGCAAACATTGGTGTCCTCCTCGAACACCAACAAAGCTGGACGGATAACTTACCGGAAGACCTCCTTCAAATTACCAAAAATGACCTCACTTCCTAGAGTTTACTGGTGGAGAGGCGAGGCTGCCTTGGGTGTCAGCTATGTCATTATTAATTTTCCCAAAGGCGGTGGTAATGATACTACCATTATTATGACTAGACCATTGGCGCAGCAGAAATTAAAAGGGGAGGTGAGTCATTCTCATGTGGATTTTCTCATGCGTGGCACTATCCCTTCTCATAACCACACCAAGTACTAACATTGGGTATTGATGATGAGACTAATGAATCCCATGCTCCGGCATGCTCTTTAAGGCCCTCCAGAGTCCGCTCCTTCACACTCATTTTCAAAATTTCAACAACATGGGTGACTAGGTCAAACGCATTGAGCACTGCTTCCTGTAGTGCGATTAAGGAGGATGATGAGGTGCGAAGCATTTTATGGAGAATGGGATCACCACTTTTCTCAAAAGGATGGCGGGCCACTTAGCTCTGGTCTCCTATGCTACCATGGCTTCTTGGTCTTGGGGTCGAGTTCAAATCGAAAAAACCTCTCTCCATATTTCCATAAATGCAATTCTTTGTGCTGCAGCTACTTTGGTGTCCTGCTACGGTGATGTCTACTTCAAACGTTCTCTCCACGCGGAAATGCAGGACTTCATCGCCCTAGGAGAGAATCCTGTCAAGTATCTTTTGGGGTATACTCGCGACTCTCTACCTCCTCCATGGGATAGAATTGTTGAAGGTAACATGCGCTACTTCACCATCGATAGTTGTTATCACCTAGTCTCGTGGCCCTCATTTTTATCCTTTCTCACCTTCTCTCGGAGAAGAAGATTAATTTGGCCACCTTTCTCTTCCCTTCTTTGGAGCATTCCATCTACCATGCTCGCGAGGGGAGGGAGCCATCCTGCATAAGGGCTTATTGTATTTACTTTTTAAATCTACTACCTCATAAGCTAAAATTTCCTGTTTTCCCCCTAAGTCTGGGCACCACCATCATACCCACTCTTCTTCTCCCCATCCCTCCTCTGCTTCCATCCCCTCTTCTAACCGCCGCCATTGCACAAGATATCTCCTTCAATTATGACTCGAGATGTGGCCATCTTGGGCTCTTCCCTCCATGGTATCACCCCCTCCGCTCCCCTTGATAGCCCCCGCATCCTCTTGACCAATCATGCCTTTTTTTGGAAGTTCTGACACCGGTACCATGACGGCCTCCCTTGTCTCTAGCCCCAAATCTCCTCTAGGCTGGCGACCTCATGGGTCTTACTAAATTGTACCCTGATTCCCTAGATTCGGAGCGGTTGGGATTAAATGAGGATCTACTATATGAAGACCCCAACATCTAGAAATTTGGGGTCAATTTAGATTCTCTTGACAAGTGAACCCCATGCTAAAATCTTGAACTCACCTTCGAAGCTTGAAGCTACTCCTGCTGACATTATGAACGCTTGATTCTCGAAGGGATGATCACAGGGTTGATCTTGTCTCCTCTATTTTGAACAAGCTCAAATGCGCCTTCACTACTCTGAAGGCCTAGGAGACCTTCACTGACACTACCAAGACTGCTATTGCCAAAGATTGTGTGGAGCTCCTCACTCTCGTGGACCAGCTCGCTGAAGACTCAGGCTCCCCTAGGGCTAAGAATGTTGTTACTGAGCTGAAAAAGCTCATCGATGTCTCCTTTTCCTTTTTTCCTGCTAGCTTTTTTTGCCCCTTTTTGGAATCTTCTAGGGTATTATCGTTATGTAATTTTCACTATTATATCTAGCCTTTTGGGATTTTTTGTAAAAGGTTGTGGGACCTTCTAAAACCCTCTTTTTACCCTATATTCCAAAAAAGATAAGATGAGGTCTGAAAAACTCTGAAAAAGTGAGAATACTCCAACCGTGATGGTAGAGAGTGAAAGGAAAAAATAAAAAATGAAGAATCTTATCCTCACACCTCAAAATGCAAGTTAAGCACAAAGATAAGAAAAAAATACATAATCTAGTAAGTGAATTTAGTGTGTTTATCTTATGTTATTTAAAAAAATGACTCGTGAATTTAGCGTAAATTTTTTGGTTTGGAAGGCTTCCTATGAAGAAGGAAATTCTAAAGGTGAGGTTTCAGGTTATGTTATGGTGGGGTCGAGCCATTCTTTGATGGGGTACTGGACAGAGATAAGCAGTTGGGTGCCCATTATCAATCCTCGATCGTGTGATCATTGAAAACTTCTTTTAGGTGGGATGTTGTTTAAGAAGATGTATAAATTTCAAATTTGTGTAGTTTGGGAAAAGAGAGAGAGAGAGAAAAAGTAATTTCTTTCTACGGTTCAATTGTGTCAACCATCAGCTAGGCATGACTTCCAGCATATAGGTTTCCCTCATTTTTAATGTGAGCTATAATGCAACAAATCAGAATGTTATGCAAGTGTTTTAAGCCCAAATCGAAATGTGATATTCGATGTAGCAAGTAATGAATAGGAAGAGGATGCTCTTTCACTAATGCAATACTAATGAAAGAAAATAAGTATTTTTTTATAACACTAAAAACACAATTTATTTTAGACAATAGAAAGAGGGGAAGATTCCAGAGAAGAAAATTAATGTGGGAGATTTTTAGAAGGGAACCAAACACACAACTTTCACCTAGGAATGAATAAAATTCCAGGAACCCTAAATGGGTCCCACCAGACATGCCAAAATGTTTCACCATTTACTTTAAGTATTTAAGTGAAATAGATAAGGGTATGTGCCAAAGAGGAATACCTATTGTGAGGGTCAATTTGAGTGTCGTTGTGTGCATTTTGACTTCTTCATCTAATGTTGATTGTGAGAGATTCCTTTTGGCTAGTAGGAACTCCCGAAATACAAAACAAGACCACAAAAAGAGATTTTAATAATATATGAAAGTTGACTACCTAGCATATGCTAGATCCAGAAGTATGTTACTTCCTATAAGGTTGTAGATCCACCGTTTATAAATAAATATTAAAAAACTTAAATAGGTAGGTAAAAGAATCTAGATCTAGTCTTATAATTTGGGTGCCTCATATTACTATCAGCATGGATCTAATTAAATACTAAAATGCTATACAATTAAAGGTTTTGGATTGGGTTATGGGTAGTATAAGTGGTCTACAAGTCATAGACAGAGTCTTGGTAAGGTTGGGTGATATTTTGGGTTGTTTTAGGTGTGATACTTAGGTTGTTGGTCTGGAAAAATATTATCGAACACGAGACCGATAATTTTAAGGGTTACCGATGTCGGTTTAGGTAGGACCAATACCGATTTAGGGTGACCGATATCAGTAACTATGAAAAGTGGTAGGGAGTTAGGTGGAGGATGTTTGGGCTCTCTTTTGTCTTAGAATGGAGAGTTGGAAAAGGTCTCTATGGGGGAGGGTGAGGTGACAGTGTCCAAAATAGGTGTGGTAAGGTTTTGAGTGAGGTTTAGGATAGGCTAAGGGTTGATTTTCTAGGTTGGGTTGATAATCACAATGACCGATATCGATTGAGGAGAATGATGTTGGTATAAGATAAACCAACCACGCTTAGGGTTAACCAAAGTGTCGGTGACTATGGAGAACTGGGAATGTTGTAGAATAAGTTTTGGGTCCTCTCTATGATTGCACAAAGATTTTAGAGGGTGTTTATGAGTTATATGTGAGGGAGATGGTTTCGGGATAGGTTTTGTGAAGTTTAGGTGGGGTGTGATGGGTTGGTTGATAGAGAGAAAGCTGAGGGATAGATCTAAGTAAGAATAGTGAATAGATGAAGGAAAATAAAGAATACAACTACAAGTAATAGAGGAGAAACCAACTTACTTGGAGTTCGAAGTTCTATAAATGCCTATAGTGGTTGGAGATACTTTTGGTGACAGGTTGATTTATGGAATGGTGCTCGGTCTTGTGATAGTGCTTCTGGAATACTATTGTGAATGCAAATGTCTTCCTCACCGATCTTGGTGCTAACTATGGTTGTCTAGATGTGCAAAAGGGATCTTATTCTTGCTTGCATGCATATATCCTTTGTTCCAAAACTCAAGAATATATCAGCCTCTCAAAAAGGTTACCAAAATGGATATAAGGTAATCGACAATAGTTTATGGTGACTCACATTAGTTTAGGGTTGATTGGCGTTAGTTAAGGTGGGAAATCTGAGGTTTACCAAAAATGCCGATCTTGGCAATATTGTTAGTTAGCTCAGTCTATCTTTGAGTATCAAAACAAAAGTATACATTTCAATGAGTGGGAATATGATTAGAGGGAGAATAGGCATATGATTCCAGGGGTTGCACTAAGTCTTATTTCATTAAGGTAGGTATGACTAAGCCTTAGTTATGGTGAGTGAGTGTTGATTCCTAGTAAAGGGAAATAGGTTAAAAATAGGTTTGTGGTGAGGTGTCTAGGTGAGGTCGAGGGGTGAGGTGTCTATATGAGGTGGAAATTAGTTTAATAAAGGGAACTTAAATAATGAATATTATGAGGATGAGTATCACTTTAATTATAAATAATTAAACTAATATTAATGTGGGGTAAAAGGGTCATGGTTAGGTGAATATATTTGAGTTAGATATTGGAAAAGGGATCAAGGGAGTATGACCCAATTTTGGTGTCTATAATTGCATTTTAAAAATTTACTTTTTATAATGTTAAAATTAATTGTTACCTATTGTTCTTCAACAGAAATACTTATCAATAGAAATTTTTCTTTTATTACAGTAAGAAAATTTCCATTTTATAATTGGTGGAAATCTTCTTGATAGAAAGCAAGTAGATAATTGGTACAAGAAAATAGAGTCTTCGATTTATCATATGCATTAATACTTGCAAGGAAATACTAACATTTGTTTTAATTTGATTGGAAAAATACATGCAACAATCATATTTTTTCCATTGTTGATAAGGTTCTTCATTGAATTTTGGATAATACACAAGCATAAGAATGAAGCCACTAAATTCAGTAAATAAACATAAATGAGCTAGATCAAGCCATGAAGGAAAAATTAAAGCCACGAGATAAGGAACGAAGTTGTGGGTAAAAGAAAGAAGCCGCGGGTAAAGGAAGAAGGCACAAATAAAAGGAAGAAGCCACACATAACTAAAAAAATCCGCAAAAGACTAGAAAGCCGCAAAATATGGGAAAAAATCACATTATACTCCAAGAAGCCGTGGAAGCCAACATGATGCCACAAAATAAAGACAAATCAATCCAATATGCAGACAGAACCGACAAAGGCACAAATCAAAAGAAGTGAATTTTGGATATTTTGCATTTTGTATATTTATTGTAATTAATCCATTGTACATGTGTACATCACAAGAATTGAATATGTGAGTGCCATATTGAGAGAATTGTATGAGTGAATTATATGAGATAGAATGAGAAGGATATGAATGTAATTGAGACTAATGTAATGATTTATAAGAAATAAATAAAGAGTGGAGTTTGGGATGAATTTTGTTAAATGATTTCCATTTCTATTCATAATTTAGATCCATTTAATTTTCCCATGTGCATCATTAATAGAAGGTCAAACCACTTATATCCCACAATGTTGTCAGGGTTTTAGGTCAACATTTGGTGTCTATAATGCTCATATACATCCCGTAAAATTCATATAGTAGATTTTAATAAGAATATCCTTGTCAACACTTTTATTTTGAGATTTTGAAGTTTTATCAATGTGGGAAGCCTTTTATTACCATATTATAAAATAATATCCATCCTTTGAGGGAGTGGTCTACATTTTCGATTTTTTTTAATTTCTAACTTTTGATGGTAGGATACATAATAGTTATTACGTGAGAGATCAGTTTATGATTTTACTATATGATTTTAAATGTATAGTTTCCCTTTGAGGGAGAAGAATGTTTTTAGGTTAAGATAACTTTTGATAAGAGCATCCATGATTTTAACATGAGATATGAGGATATCCAAGTAGACCACTTTAGGAGGGGATAATAAATATGTACAAGCTATACTGTGCACCCTCATCATGGTTACGAGAAGGTAGATAAGAAGGAGATGAAAGTACTTATTGCGGATTTCTCACTAAGAACGAATAACTTAACCATAAGAAATATGTTATAAGAAGATATGTGGTGCCCATACTTAAGGTCATGGAGAGAATAGAAATGGTAGACCACATAATTAAAAATCATTACCGTAAAATATGGAAGAGGCTAGTGATGGAAAAATGATCATTAAGGTGACCAAGGTCATGTTGTAGACATGTTAAAAATATAAATGTTATATGTGCATGGAATTGAGAGGTTATGGTCCATGTTTACCATCAAGAGAGGCCAAACAATAATTTCTAGACCCATAATTATTTGTGATAATGTATGGTCCAATCCAATTGGGAGAAAACTTTCCATGTTTACTCCATTCTAGAGTAATGACATTCTAGTTTTCTTTTAAGACAAGGTCACCGACGTTAAAGTCATGTGGATTAAAATTCCTATTGTAAGCATGTTTGATCTAATCTTGATAGAAATGATGATGCTAAAGGAAATCAAGTGATATTAATCTAACAAATCAAGCTATACTAGATGATCCTAATGATATTCATTATCGAGATAAAATTGCAGAGAGAAATATGTAAAGATGGGATTTGAACTTCAAGAGGAAGGATAACTTATAATTCATAAACAACATAGAAAGGAGTATCACCCATGGGCATGTGGATGCTATTCCAATAAGCCTAAAGAGTGAAGGGTATGTGAAGATTATAATTATGACCCATCTTATCAATGGTCTTAACAAGAATGTTACGAAGGGTCTTATTGGAAGCTTTGGATTTTTAATTAGCCTGGGGATAATAAGGAGAAGAAAATTTAAGATTGATAAAGAAATATTCGCAAAGCTTCTTGAGGTATTTAATTTAAATGACTTTCCATTGTCCATGATGATATTATGAGGAATGCCAAAGTGGTAGATGATGTTCTGATATATTAAATTAATAATCTGATTAGTTTTAGTAGATGCAAGTGGAATGGATTCCACCCATTTAGTGAATAATTCATTAGTTATCATGATAGAGTTATGGTACTAATAAGAGCACAAATTGATGAGGAAAATGAGGTTGAGTCCTCATTGTGAGAAAGGAAAAAGGCCTTTAGCTAGTTGTAAGGCCCGGCTAGGAATGTAGATATGATTGGGATGTTGTTGACATTTAATGCACTTTTTTACATATTCACAATATTCTTAATTGAGAGTAGGACAATAATATCCTAAGAAAATGATGCACTTAGCAACAAAAAATATACTTAGGTTTCAACCACATATATCAACATGGACCTTGTGAATAGTGCGGGTAGATTAAGAATTTTCAAATATATGTTGGAGAATACCATCAAACCCATGTTTATAAAGGATAATAAGAAGGATAACATAACGGGTAGCATGTTGAAGGAAGGACCTCCTACCTTTTTTGGATAGGTCAGAGGGAATTTTATATTGGGAGAAATAGTCAAATATCTATGAATACCAAAGATCATATTGAGTGGAATCAACAAGATTGACATGAGGAAGCTCTTATGTATGATATGATTGATTAAGATGATGGACAACGACAGATATATTATATATCCTTCTTTGTAGAAGGTATGAGAGAGTAAATGGAAGCCATGGTATTTACAAATCATTTGGATGAGCGAGGGACAATTTGGATGGTATACGCATCAAAGGATTCTAGGAGGAAGATGATAACATCATTATATTTAGGGACTTCTTTTTTATTCGGAAGGTTCCTTTGATTTGATTGATGATGAGCTAATAATCACCATATATGTCAAGAATTTGAACATCTACTAGGACAACAGTTTGAAGGCCCAAGATAATAGCCTCATACTCATCCATGTTATTAGTACATTAAAATTTAATCTTGTAAGCAATAGGAATAGGGTTTCCCATGTAGGAATGATGACGATGACAATGTCTCCCCCTTTTGGACACTTTGGTCCATAAAACAAAAGTTTCAATTTAAGAGGAGAAAAATCGTGATCGATAGTGAAGATAGATTCATCAGAAGAATATTCATGAGGAAGTTGAATTTCAGGGAGAGGGGCTTTATCAAGTTGATTGTTCATATCTTGGCCCTTGATTGATTTCTAAGAGATGAACTGTATGCCAAAATCGGTCATGAGCATTATCCATTCAAGTGATGTGATTGCTATGATAAGGTTTAGAATGCATGGTTTAAAGAAGACAAAAATGGTGATGAAAAAGGTTTTTGATTGAGGAGATAATTAAGAATCTTAGAGGTGGTGAAGAACAACGTGTAACATATCTTTTCGATTCAATGTAGTGGGTTTCATAATCATGAATGGTATGACTGATATAATAGACAACTTTCTCCCTACCTTATTCATTGTTGTGTGCCAACATGATACATAGATAATGATCAGAGGAAGAGATATAAAGGTAGAAAGGATCCCCCTCATGTGAAGGTGTGAGAACATTTTGAGAGATAAGATATTGATTAGGATCACTTAATATCGTCTAGAAATTGGCATCCTATTTAAAATGGGTGTCTTTACAAAGGAGGTGGTGAAAATGTTTGAAATGATAAAAGAGTTGTGAGATAAAGCGGAATATTTATTAAATTCATCGTTCAAGGATATGAATCTACTTAAAATTAAATGGAGGCAACATCTCAAGGATTGCCTTAATTTTTGATGGTTCAAATTCAATACCCATGATATAAATGATGAAACCAAGGATTTTTCCTACTAGAACTCCAAAAACACACTTATCTGGATTGATACGAAGTAAGAAGTGGATAAGATACTCGAAGAGGATCTCAAGGATGGAAAGATGGTTCTATCAATGCTTGGATTTACACAAGTTTTCATAAACATAATATTCTATGGTTTTATCGATAAGGTCATGGAAGATATGGGTCATAGCATGCTAGTAGGTGGCCAAAAAAATTTAATACTTAAATGCATGACTCGATAACGAAGCTAACCCTGGGGTTAATGAAATAAGTCTTATGTTGGTCTTATGGAGCTATGAGAATATGATTATAAATAAAATAACATCTATAAGAGATAGCATCTCATGGTTGGCCATGAGTTTAATGAGCTGATCGATATTGGGAAGGGGAAAGTCATCCTCATGGAAAACAAGATTTAAATCTCAAATTTTTTTACAAATGCAATGATTTCCAAAGGTTTTGGTAATGCACGCGATGTTCAAAACCCAAAGACGTACAATCAATGGGTTGGATGAATTTAGCATAAATAATACATTATAGCTCTTCTTTGATAAGGAGGGAAACATAAAGATGCGTACCATACAACTTATATTTAATAGATTTATCATTGAGGATGGTGACTATGTTATGTATGAAAATGTAAGGATCAAGTCTAGGCATGTCAACGTACTACCATACAAAGGCTTGACTATGTTTAGATAAGAAATAGGCAAAGACTTTGAGCTCTTTAGATGTAAGAGATTGGCCAACATTGAGGATATGGGGCTCTTGGGGAGTTCCTATGTTGATGTCGATGGTGGATTAATTAAGAAGGGTGGATGTGTTAGGAGGTAAGAAATTATAGAGATGATACTCTCCTGCCCCCATGTAAGAAAGGATGAAATTATCATCATTTCACTGAAGGACATCAATGATAGGGGAAAACTCCGGTATCATCCGAGGGTACTAAAGAGGAAAGGACCGAGTTTATTTTTGTTCTAATAAGTGACTGGTTTAAGGTAAATGGTGGAGATTAAAAAAATTATGGGGGAGATACATAGTTTCATCTACGTTTGTGGGATGGTCGATGATGAAGTGGATGATGGTTGAATGGTGATGCAAGATGATGAAGAAGTGGATGGATGAGTAGTGGAGACATACTTCAATACCAAGCCAAACTTATCACAAGGCTTACGATATTGATTAAAGACAAGTTCATGGATACATTTTTCATAACATCTGATACCAAACCATTTCCATACACAATGGTTAAGATAGGTATAAAAAAATATTTATTAGTGAGGAAATCAAAGAATTTGGTGTATGTCTTAGTGTGAGGATGAAAAATCATATGAGAATAAGGAAGATCAGTTCTTCCATTGATGATAAATGTTTTAATGTGGGGTTAGCCAAAGGAAATGATATCCCTAACATTAGATTGATACATAGGGGCCTTGTCAGGGAAACCAAGGTGGTTGAGAGAAGGAAGGGAATTAAGAATGAGGAGTTAATACTCCCCCGTGAGAGATGGTGTATCACATCATCAAGGGATCAATCATGGGGTAACTTTAGTGTAGGTATGGAAGAACTACTAGATGATTTAGAAGAAGATTCTTTCTTAGGGACAAGCACATCATTTGGTTGATACATCATGTGACATGATTTAAAGGGAGGAAGGTCAAAGGGGAGAGTGTGAATCTTCCCCTCATGTTCATATTTTATACAATGGTGGAGGTTAGATGGGATGCAACACATGGCACAAATCCATGGGAATCCAAGCAATACATTATACTAAAATTCCCCTTCTATAATTTATAAGATCTCATAAAGGTGTTAAAACAATAACTATGCCCAATGCAGAACAACAATGTCATTAAAATAATGGAGGAAAATGGGTGATTGGGAGATAATGGTGTCAGGAAGTTTAAGTTAATTAAAGGTATGGGAAGAGATGATGTTAATATAAGGACAATTTTCAATAATAGATTAGTGGATGAAGGTTTTGTTGATACAAATTATGATAAATAGAGGAAGATCGTGGTCTTCAAGAAGAAATTTAGGGATCTCGAGTCATCAAAAGAGGTAGTTTTGGAAGATACATGGGCTCCAAGAAGGGATGAAAGAGGTTGAGGCTCATTATATGATATGGGGATACATTGTAGGGATTTAATAAGATCCTATAGGTGATTAGGAGATATTTAGATGAGCTCATAAAGGGACATATTAATAGGATATTGATGAAACTACTTTAAAAAGGTTTTTTCGATGGTTGTAGGATTGGGAGATGCTAGGATAGACACCTTATGGTTGAATGAAGAAGGGACTGGAGAAGGCTCACCGGGAGGAACAATAATGATAACCTATGATATGTATGGGGTAGATTGTCGTGGTCTCATGAGTGTGTGATCGGGTGGTGATATAGAAAACATATATGTAAGGTGGAGGGCCATCCTTAGAAATGATAGAATCCAAAGGTGGTATAGTGATGAAGGATGAATTATAATTCATGGATTCGGTTGGAGGATCAGATTTTTATGTGTATGGGATAAAATATGGGAGAGTGTGGTCTTCGTAAACAATAAGATCATCTTATTTTATAATATTTTTATAAGGTTGTGGAAGGATTTAAAGTGTTCATTATCATGGCCAAGAGCACAATGGTAAGCACAAATAGTATTGGAGTTACACCATCTAGCCTTCGGCCCACAAGGTGAAAAGGGTTTGATGGGTGGAAGGGTAACCACAAGTATATGGAGGATATGTTGAAGGATCTCTTTATAATATCGATAGATATTTTAGAGCATGATGTCTTATGGACTTGGGATAGGTAGGATTGAGAAGAAGTGGATGACGGTAGAATAAGGTTCTTTCTATTATGAGGCATAGTGGGCGTTTTAAAATCAAATTTGGATGTGGTTTTAGAAGGATGGGTAGAAGGTTTGGATGTAGATGGGGTAGAAGTTTTTGGTGAAAATTTCAGAAGATAGGGAGAGGATTTGGGTTTTTATTCAAAATAATAATGAATATATGTTGTAGATGGAGGAGGTATTGATACTTTGGATGTTGAATGAGGAGGATGGGTAAAGCATATTGATTTTTATTTAGGTGTAGAAGGATGAGGGATACATGTTTTAGATGTGGATTGAGTGATGATAGGTGATTTAAATGAAGGGCCCAGTCCTAGAATTGATGGTGGAAGAAGAAAGATGGGTGTTTAGATGGTATATGTTTGGGGTTGAGAGGGATTTAAAGGGTTAAGCTCTAGTTTCTTATATGAATAGATGAGTGATTTATGGTTAGGAGCGCAAAGGATTTTAGACTTAAGTTATGAGGTTTAACCTTTGGTGGGGATGAAAATAATTTTGACAAGAGATTCATCCTTAGAGGTGGATTTAGATCACTCAGGTGTGTATGATGTGGTAGATTAAAGGGTGGAAGGATAATATGCCTCTTATATAAAATTAGAAAATGTGATAAACAATTGGATTGAATTAATTAAGTTTTTAGAGGATGAATATGTGATAGGGGTACTACTTGGGTTAGAGTCAAAAAAAGGTGTAAATATGGGGGATGGTGTATATTTATATGTAGATAGGGAATGGGTATTGATGGGATTTTCAAGATAGGGGTAGATGAGTTTTATGTGGATATAGATGCCGAGACAGAGGTAGGTGAAGAGAATGTTGTGGAAGTATGTATAGGCATGAGAGAGGAGGATATTGAATGTAAGGTGAGTAGACAATGATCAGGTGGATGTAGATGTGATGGGGGTAGGTGTAGTAGATATATTGGATGAGGGTGATGAGTTAGAGACCTGATTGAGGGTGTTGATTTTATGAGCGCCGGGCATTTTTATGTAGAAGGAGAAGATTGATTCTTGGTTAAGTAATTGGAAAAAGGATGCTTGAGGATATATAGATGTTGATTGGGAGGGAATTAGGATTATTCACTTGGAGGTTACATCGGTCTATGAGTCATTAAAAAGGGTCCTTAAAGCTATGGAATTTCTCAATGTCATGATTTTGGACTTGATGATGTTTAGAAGAGGATTCCTCGCCTATAACACCCAATGTTATATCAACTTCATATTAAGGGAATATTTTTAAAACACAAACCCCTTAATTCCCAATACAGTCTTTAATGATTTATGATTCAAGATGAGTTAAAATCCAAAATAAATATATTTTTAAATTAATTTGATAACATCATAACCATGTGCAACTGTAAAGGTCCATTAGATCTACCTAATCCCCTTTATCATTCTTTTGAGTGTTCATGATTAATGGATATACCTGATCTCATTAATCTTCACTTATTCCAAGTGTACATAACTTGTATGTAATATGTTAACCTTTCTATTTACATCTTCAAAATGATGTAGTTATAATTTTATACCTGAAAAATAGTTTCATGAGTTTCATTTGGTATTCCACACCATTTTTTTGGAACTTGGTGAACCGAAAGTGTAACTAGCTAGTACACTACTTAGGACAAATATTTCAAGTTATGTTTTACATTCTTAGTTTTGCGACCACACATAATTCACTTGAAACTAGTCCCTTCAAAACATTATTATTCAACATAGTTATCTGAATCACATTTAAACAATCTTAATATGTACTCTAACATCCTAGGAAGGTTTGTAATCTAGGTCTCGTCCCTTGATTGAGTGTATGTTGACTATTCCATCTTAGGCCACCTATAGGATAAATAATGATTAATTTTTTAATTACATCAATGGTAATCATTATGCATCCCGTAGCCATCCTAATATGGTACAGTCATAGTACATTCAGATCGAAAGGAGAAATTTAGAGTCCAGGACTTAAGATGAAATATGATTATAAGTCAAAAATTTAAGTCAAACTGTAAGGTTGAGGAAAATCATTAATAATACATTCATTAATGTTGTTCTACGTTTTAAAATCTTTGTGCCACTTTACAACTTTTTCCCTTAAGTTTCTTTTCACATTAATCATCTTATTAGGAACAAGTATTCATCATAATGTTTACTATTCAATGTCATTTTTATCATATAAATGACTAATTGATACATATCTTCTCAAGAGACATATTAACCATTTAATCATTCAAATTTAGTAAATCCGAATAAATTATTTAATGAAAAATCAACTTATATGAATGATTTAATGGTTAATTCTCATTAAATCATTTATTACTTGATTTACTGAAGTTGTACTATTGTACTTTTTCATCATTATGTCACTTAGCTAGTTAACATATCAAAGTACGATTAGACAATCAAGTATTAATTAATTGTACTAGTAATGAAGAAATTATTAAGTTTTTCCACTTAATTTCGAGTATAGAAATATGCATTTATTTCTCACTCTACATATGTTATCCCAAAAAACATTATTAAATTTTTCATTACCATAATTTTCATTTAATAAATCATATTAAATGACATCATAAGTACAATAAATAATCAAGTCCATTTTGTTTCATAAACGTTCTTAAGTACAATAGCTGAAAATAAACATACATTATTATTTCATCTCATAAGAATAATAAGGTATATCATGAACTTATTTACCATAATTTCATGTTTAAAAGTACAAAATTTATTTTCATATTGATATAATTGGCCATCAACCATTTACAACATCGTGAAACAACTTTTCGCTCAATAAGGATTACATAATCCAAATTTAATATATACATTTAATCAATGTTTACAAATCAGATAATCAATATATCGCATATCGAGCATGCATGTAACAATCCAACTATCTCCTCATAATACTTAATCCTTCTTGAAATATGAAAGATAAAAATGATAGATATACATGGTCAGTTTAACAAACTGGAATATATATACATATCCCTATTTAGATGTTTAATTACAAAATAAGTGAGTTCATACCAACTATCTTAATGTCATTAAACTAGTATCAATTATACAAGTCATAAATTTTAAAATTCAAATCATAAGAAAATAATGAACTATCATAAACCTTATCACGATCATTTACAACAAGGATAAAATGGTCCATCAAAATGATCCATCAAAATTTTCAATTAAATATAGTAATCAAGATAACATGATATTAACAATCAACCATCCACATTCATAATCAGGCCTTCATTTAATTTATCAAAATGAATATGAGACATTCAATTATTCCTTTTTCAAAACTTGGATTTAAACCTTCACTATCAATAACAATATTCAAATAACTTTGTATTATGATTCACCCTTCCTTACTAATTAACTAACCAATAAGGAGTAAACTATAAAATAGTAACTCAATCATAACAATGTCATTGCACTAAATTAATGAATGATCAAACCTCTCTTATCAACATCCTACTTAAGTTGATACAAAGATAGGAGAGAATTAAAATCACATTAGTGCAAGATCTAATATCACTATCAATATTTTCTAAAACTAGAAAAGAATCCACTTCAAACATACCTATCCCAACCCAACTCTACCAATAGTCTATATTACAAATTTTTAAAGCTCTATTTAATGTAAGGTAATGTTCTTAAAATTTTAAATCACAACATAATATTGCCAACAATTCATAGGATATAATCAAACTAGAGTCAACATATACACATAAAGGAATACAAAATTCCAAAAATTCACCCTTATAAAATTCTTATTCAAGTAAAGGAAATTGAGACCGAACAATCTAGAATGACATAACAATGACTTAAAATAAAATAATATAATTCTTAGTATTTGGGTTTGAATTGAACCAAAATCATCTAAATATAGTGACTCAAAGTCACATTTCCTAGCAAAACTAGAAATAGTCAACCCTGTAACTAACATGGTTGAATTTCAACACATCTTTATGTCCCAATTCCTTGGTTCAAATAGAACCCAACGAAGGAAAAAAGTGACTCCCTTAAGCCCCCAATCAAGCGTACATGCCCAGAATCTGATTATCAAATTTTGATATACCCATTTGAGTTTATGGATAACACAAAAAAATCATACATACCATGATCATCAAAGAATAAATTGAAACCCATAAGGTTATAGGGTCAATTTGACCTGTTAAACTGAGATGGTTGTCTTATCGACTTGTCTATAAAGGAAGTTTTTCATTTCCACCATTTAAATGGTGGTTCGACCTTGATAATCTCTCAAAAATTATACTCAAAATATATATTAATAATACCTAGGAAACAACAAGAAACAAGCCAGTCCTTAATGGATTCAAGAACAAACAAATGGATTTCAACAAACCATTTTCCCAATTTATCAAAAACGATAAAGAATCACATTAAAAAATAAGGGTTAATAAATTTTTATCAGAATCCCTAATTAGAATCATATCCATGCACCCAAATACTAGATAATCCCAAAATATTAACATAGCTAGATTTACCTATAAAATGAAACATATTGGTTTCAATAATAAGCATTTAATAGTCAATAATCATTCTTTTATTTCATAAAAAATATCAAGAAAGGGGGAAATATAGCCATGTCTGTTTAACTCTATGAAAACCTTGAAGTTACTAGTAAGATTACCCAAATCTTCTTTCCAAAAACCTAAAATAATAATGTGAATGAAAAGAAAAAAATAACCAAACTCATCCATTACTATAACTGCTAAATCCTCCATTATTACCTTCCAAGAATATCTCAATAATTAAAAATGAAAAATTCATGCAACAACTCGAATAGGAGAGGGACAAACTTGAAATGTATGTAAAAAGATTAAAAATAGAAAACTAATTTTTCATAGTAGCTTCTAGAGGAAGCCTCTCCATTCCCTGATATCTATGGGATTCATTAAATGCATTTATTATTTACAGGTGCCACGTAGTGGCCTTTCCCATCTACCTCCACTTCCAACTTTTAGTTTCCCTCCAATGCCAACTCGGTGGGTATGAGTGTCCCAATATTTAGTAAAAATAATAATTTGCATCAATCTATAAATGACCATATTACTTATTAAAAAAACCCTAAAAGATCATTCGACTATATTCAAATTGGTGTTAAATATTAACCAAGCAAAGCCTTAGTATAAGGTGAATAAACCTTATTTAATTAAAAATAATTGCATATAAACATGGTCTAAGACCATAGAGTTTTTAAAATAACTATGCACAATTACCATTAACAAAACATACTTATGTCTTCCCAGCCAAGGGTGTCTTAACAAACCATTATAAACCAATAATGCCGTTATGTAAAACTGTCAATGTAATTACTGCAATAGAATATCGATCGGTCTAAGAAATTTAACTGACTCAACACGTTAAATTCATGTAATAATGATCATAATAAACACTTTACAATCATAATATAAAGTAGATTAATAAGTAAACTTAAAAAACTATTTTTGTAACATTTGATCATAATTAAGATACGTATTCTTGTACCTTATCGAAACCAACATTTTACTTGTCTCATTAAAGGTCCTTTCATGTTGTTTGATAAATGATCGTCAATGTCAAAAGAGTTAGTACATTTAACAATCATCATTATTTCAACATAATGAAATAATATATTGAAACCATGAATAATTTCAACCATACTTTGCAAGTTATTACTTCTAGTAAGAAAATTAAGTCACAATATAAATAGCAGGTATAACAACAACAACACAACCAACATGGAATGATTGAACTCAACAAGGTAATGAAACTTAGTCAAAACACAACAAAATATGGTATTATCTTGAGGTGTCTAGTGAGTTCTTGGTGGCAAGAAAAGTTAGACAGTTAGCTTCATAACTACACGTAAGCATGTTTATCCTTTTCAAGATTAACATTCATACACATGGTTACGAGACTAGCCAAAGTTACGCTAATGGCCTTATCTTGTTGCATTCATAAAATGAAAACGTGGTATTTTACATACTGGCCCCTTAAAATCATCTTGATGATTTCACTCATTACTAGCTATAGAATAAACCACAAAAATTCTTATCCTATAGTAAAGGGAAAACAATCACATACTTTCTTCCTAATTTGAAGTTTTTCTATATTTTTAGCTTATCTATTATCTATTTATTTGTTGATAAAGCCTTATTAAACATCATTTTATGCCATAATGTCTGAAATATGACACAATTATGTCATTTTAGCACTTTAATTTTATGAAAGCGTATCAAGTTTAACTTATCACTTTAAAAATTATTAGTTTTTAGGACTGAAATAGATAAGGAAACATTGTTTTCATCTCTTCAAGATACTCCCACATTAAACTCTCTTCTAAATATTGGTCCCATTTGATATTTCATTGCACAAATTCTCTATTTATCAATTGTAATTTTTGAGTTTCTAGAATTCTGATTAGTTCAATTCCTAGATCCCGAACCCGCAAAGTGTTCCAATTAACTACATGTGACACCTTTGAATCATATTTGTTAAGCAAGAAAATATGAAAAACATCATGCATTTTAGACAATGAAAAATTAAATTCCAAAAGATATGCTACAAGACTTATGATTTCTAATACTTCAAAAGGTCCTACATATCTTGGTGATAACTTGGAAGCCTTGTCAAACATTATAAAACTCTTTTTGGGCTTAACTAGTAAGAATACTTTATATCCTATTTCAAATTTCTTGTTTATTATTTCATATCTATGTATTGCTTCTTCCTATAGGAAAATTCTTTCAATTTCTCACAGTGAGCTTCACTTTCCTTTTCATTTTCCTTAACATTTTAGGGCCCACTAACACTCTATCTTCAGTACTATCCCAACTGATGGGTGTTCTACACCTTCTTCCATATAATGCTTCAAAAGGATCCATTTTCAGTTATGCATGGTAGGTGTTATTGTATGCAAACTCAACCAATGGAAGGTATTCTTCCCATTTGTACTTTGTTGATCCATGTAGTACATCCTAATCATATCCTCCATAACTTGGTTGACCCATTCATTTTTACCATTTTTTCCAGATGGTATGCTGAACTGAAATTCAGCTTTGTCCCTAAGGTTGAATTCAAATTCTGCTAGAATCTAGATGTCATCTCTATATCCCTATCTAAAATTATTAACTCCGAAACTCTATGCAATATAATAATCTCATGCACAAATCTTCTCGAAGCATTGGAGAATCATCCTTCATATTTTTTGTGTAAATGAGGTACTTTTTTAACTTTTAAACTACAAGTATCATTTCATGTTTATTTTTTTACATAGGCAAACTTCTCACACAAAGTTCATGCTTATAAATTTCCATTTATAATTTGGAATGTTGTGTGGATATAATAGACCAACAAGGTGTAGGTGCTCATCTTTAACATGCTGACATTCCAAATAGTGAGAAACATAGTTTATCATATCCTTTTTCATTCCTTTCCAAAAATATTGTTGTTTTATATCAGCAAGCATTTTAGTTACTCCAAGATGTCCAGAGTATGGTGAATCATGAAATTCTTTCATAACTTTGACCCTTAAGTCATTTCTGAAGGTACATAAACTCTACCTTCATATTTCAAGATTCCCTCATTGTCAAATTTGAATCCTTCATACCTTTTATCATTAGGATATGCTACTAAAGAAGCCTTAACATGTTGATAATAAGAATCATCCATCATTTGTTTCTTTACCTCATCCTTGAATTAGGTTCTAAGGGTAACAATCACAGAAACATGCTTCCGATGAATTCTACCACTCTATTTTCCTTACCCTTTATGTATCTTATATCAAAATCATATTGTGATAAGAATTCAATCCATCTTTATTTTCTTGCATTTAAGTTGGGTTGTGTGAAGATGTACTTCAACCCTAAGTGGTATGTTTTTAGTTCAAAGAGATTTCGTAACAAAAAATGTTGGAATACTACTGCATAGATGTTTTCATTATTGTAAAACCTCATTAATGAAAAAATTTATGATGGTGTAGGGTCATATTATGCTCAAATATTAAAGTACGTTCTTGGTTGCACAAGTTGATTCAGTGGGGATGTATTATTTTAACAAGCCTATTTAGGTGACCTAGCTAGCCTAGGTTATGTTGCATTGTGATTGGAGTTTCTTGGTTTTTTGAGAATCATGTTATCATGATGGACAATATGTTTGGATAGTACCCGGGCACTCATATGAGGTGTAAGGTGCGAGATATAGGTTGGTGACCATGATTCAAGTGCCCATTACTAGCAAGTTTGGATGTTAGGAGGTACAAGATTGAGGAATGGAGCTATATGAGATCATAGATGCATTTAGAAAGGTGTAACATGATGTATTAGGTATTTTGAACCATTTTGAGTTCTTTTATGATGATCCATAGTGTTCTTTAAGTTGACCTTAGCTTTTATAGTGTAAAACCCTAACAAAAAGCTATGAAAATGAGATAGATTATAAAAATGGAGAGATATACATGAAATTATGATTATTGGAGATGTAATTAGGGTGTTTCCTTTTGATGTGGGAAAAATTTATACTTCTATGATGTGAATTTTGTAATATATCTCAGTTTTGGTAAAACAAGGTCAAGAACTAGTGCATTTACAACTCGAATTGTAACTTATGATGCTCACCTTGAATTGTGATATTTACATAGGATATTGTGGATTTAAAATATTTTTAAAAATTGATTCTACATATTTTCACAAAAATAATGAGGTCATTTCATTTTCACATTTTTATGAATGAATGTTAGGAAGGTAAACAACTAATTATGAGTTTGAAATACTATCTTGAATGTTGTTTGAGAGATTTATTTTCTAAGTGGAAATAATTTATTCCTATTAAATGTATGATTATTGGAAAATGTAGAAGACTTATTCATCTTTCCAGAAAGGTATGGTAGAGGTCATGGTGATAATTGGACCACACTCAAACATGTCAGTTTCTGAAGAAGTTTGTTTTGGAAAAAAATTCAAAAGAGTTGTAAAATAAATTGATTTATTTTTTATTATGTGATTTTATATTGATGTATAAATAGGTTTTAGGTCATGAGGATTCATAAAAATGGAAAAGTGTGCCCTATGAAGGTTGATCAATCAAATGGCAATTTTGAGGCCATAAAAAGTAGTCTTCGATGAAACAAGCATAATAGGAGCTAAAGGTGGAGTTAGGAGGTGATTAAAGTTGTTTTGGAAAGATAATTAAGATATATTTCCATTTATATAATTTTTTATTCATGATGATGAGTTTTTATATGGTTTCTAGTTAGTTTGTGGATAAGAATATTTTTGACTATCCATGACATAACTGTTTTTATTGAAGAATTGAGTTGGTTAGAGCATGAGATGGATTGGGTGATACTTTATATCACCTGGAATGTGAATAGGGATGAATTTTTCATCCAATGAATCAATTTTTATGTATTTAAAGTTTCTTTAAGGGTGTTAACCAGTTGATTTTTGGAAACTACTTTTTGGGCAACTTGATTTGGTGAAGGAAAAAGTTGATGTAGTTTGAACCAGTGGTTGTTTCAAGACTTATAACTTTCTTAGAAGTTTTATAAAAGTTATTCCATTTCCATTTAGTGGTAACATGCCATATTTGAGTATATTGGGTAAGATATAAAGTCAATTTTAGGGTCCTAAAGGGTGCTAGAAACAAGTGTTTTGAGAAGTATAAGAAGCAGTGGTCCCATTTAATGAAATAATTTGATTGGTTGATGAAAATTGAGACCATGTATGATTTTTAAATGTTATTTTAAACATGTGTGATGAATTTTAAAGCATTACTGAATTTTTTTGGTTTTTGGAGATTTTTGCATTCCAAACTATGAGTTTTGGTGATTTTTGGTGCATGGAAGAAGGGTTTTGCTAGGCCGATACATATGGATCACCTGTAGTTGTTATGAAAATTATATGGAATGTTTTTATGATGGATTTGTCATGAAAACAAATTATTATTATTTTGAATTTAAAATAAGAATGAGCTTATAAAAGCATTGTTTTGGGTTCTTTTTTGAACTAGTTGTGTGTGTGATGCATGCAAGAAGTGTGACCTAGGTGAGAGTGTATTGTATGTGTTGAAGCATGAATTTATATCAGATCAAGTGTGTGATAGGTTGAATATTTATGGCAAGCATGTGTGCCATATTTTTTTGGGCTCATGAATTATAGCCTAAGTACTAGGGTGCATAAGGATTGGGCACGCAGAGATGTATTAGAAGAGGGCGTGCTAGAAATTATGATTTTGGGATTTAGCCATTTTGGTTGCATGAGATATATATATTTTGAGTGTGGGAACACATCATCATGAATATTTGGAGGAAATGCAAGGATATTTTAGACAAGTGGAAGATTAAATGACATGTATATTTTTGGGCTATTAATAGGATTAGATTTGTAGTTGGTATTATTATATAATATATTATTAGTAAGATTATATGCTTTTATATTTATCTTGTAAGGCGTATGGATATTTTTATTATGTATCCTATTCTTGATGTGTTCCCCATACTCATCATCTATATTTAGCTCATGCAACCAAAATGGCTAACTCTTGAAATCATACTTTCCTAGGCATGCCCTATTCTGATACATCTCCACGTGCACCTATGTGCCCTATGTCCCTGTGCCCAATCCTTATGCACCTTTAGTACTTAGGATATAATTTATCGGCCCAAAATACCCCAAACTTGCTTCATTGTCATCCCCAACAATGGATAACCATGATTTATCTTTCCATGAATAAAGAATAAATAATGAGAGAATAATTGTACAAAAATAATGAAATAATACTTGGGTGCTCTATCCATCCGTAGGTAGAATTAAATCTAAATATTAACTCTTTATCTTTACTTCTAACTCATTCCAAGCACCAAGAACCTTATTAGTCTAATCAAGGATATCTTTAAGTACTTTGCTTCCATGTCATCTATAGTCATATTCTATCCCTCATTTTGTCTTATCCTAAGGATGTTTTATAGACTTGAGACCATCGGGTCCATTAAATCTATTCTCCGCACTATGGATTTTCCTATCTCTTTGATTTGATCCTTGTGAGGATCACAAGTTATTGCAAGTGTATCATGCTTCTCTCCTACCAATGTCAGCCACTTCTCATGCCCAAGTGTATCATTATTCACTGCACTAAGGACTCATTATCCTTTGCTAGAGTCATTGTATTTATTACAATTTTAGGATCTGCAAACATGTTCGCTCCAAGTATACCTTTTTCATTTCATCTTTCATTGTTTATAATATAGACTCATACCCAATGATCTTGCGTATTATGGTTTCCTTTTCCTTTTCTACCTGTGCTACAACATCCTTCGGTTTTGGCATCTGAATTGGTCCCTCATCCAACACCATGCGGACCAATGTGCTCAAGTAATGCATTATAGATGGGAATCTCTCCACTACTTTCTCTTCTAGATATAGAGTTGCCTTAAATATTTCATCACCAATTTTTCCCCCATAATTAGTAATGTACATGCCTTCACCTCATATGTCTCATTTTCCTCTGTCAGGAACTTGATCTCGGTGTCTTTATCTTTCCTATCTTCCAAAAAAGCCCGAATAGTTGTCATTTTATCTATGTTTCTACACGTAACCTCTACAGATACCTTTGATAATGCATTACTCACATGCTCATCCATTACCTGAGTCAATTTAACTATCACATGGCGTGAATGTGGAACTTTTGTCATTCTCCTTGAGACACACGATTCTTCACACACATCAAAATTAGGCTCATCCATGTGAGTATACATACTCCATGATAGTTTCTTAGATGTGTACATGGTCACAATCTTTGAATCTATTAATTCCCATCCATAAAGGTCCTGGTTTCTATAGTTCTTTAGAACTTAATGCGTATGATTGTTTTTGGGTCCTAGACATACCCAACTATAAGAGTTTCATACACTCCTTCCCCTTCCAAATCGCTTACCTTTTGGAATGTGTACGCCCATATCAAGCATTGGTCCTTCACCTGTTTGTGTAGTAGGAGGAACGTTGGATGGTTTGCCCCTATTTTTACTATTCTCTACAACAAAAGTGTCATCACCGGTCCTTATTCCTTTGATCCTCCTACATCATGGCTCAAATATTCCTCCTAAGTTTCCTCTACATTCTTAGTGTCAACCAAATATTTTGGTGTGTTGTCCTCTAATTTTTCGCCCTCATCATCTTGATTAGGGATGTCTTTGTGCCTCTTCTCTACTGAATCTACCTTCATATGAGAGTTCCTCAAGAACCTCGTAGGTTATTTTAATCACCCCATTCCCTAAGTCCTTGTTCTCCTTAATAATATCCTATATTATTGGTCTCTAACACCTTCTCATGAACCTATCTCTACTACACTTGTGTCCATTCCCTCTTCCTCATATTTGTTCTACGGTGGAGTGGTTATATCACATGTTATTTTCTATCCTTAAGTGAGTTATCTCCTACTACCATGCTCTAATCCACCACTATCTTCCTTTAATTCTTCATTCTCTTCTTCTTCTTCATCACCATGGGGAAAAGTAGTCTCCTCATCTTGTAGGGTGCCCACAGTATGTTTTCCCTTGGGAAATTTGGGGAGCTTAAATTCATTCTCAACATATTTTCCATTCTCTAGTTTGGGCTTAAGGTAGATGTATACCTTATCCTCTCCAGTATTCCCAATTTCCAAGCTCATGGAATTAATATTAATATCATTTGAAATCAAATTCTCAATATAAGCAGACTTACTTGGATAGACATATGTCTTTCTGAGTGTATGGTAGTCATAGTCTACTTTTTATGGATTTAAAATCAACCCACACATTGGTAAACCTATGTACAGATGATTGAAAATAGCACATAGTGAAGGCATACAATAGTTTGTGCCATGAAATCTAGTTCTCATCCTTCATTCCAAAGTTCCCTATGCAAAAATTATGGTAAACAACAAACTGAGTTTGTTTGTCTAATACCAAAGGATGATCCTTAGGTATTCTCCATTCTTCTTAAAACTCAGTGTGTAAGTGCTCATACTAGAGTTATGTCCTTTTCTTGTAGGGTCCGCTCATGGATCCATCACATGTATATTTGGAAAATATCTCAACAAGGGACTTATTTTCTTCAGGGTATTACCAAATTTTATCATTTTTCATGTTTAGCACTCCAATCGCTATAAACACAATAGACATAATGATTGCACCAAAACTTATCTTATCTCCTTAGTGCACATCTACGATGATGGTTTTAGCAATGAAATTGGCCAAATTTTACACAACACCTTTTGTTATCTTATTAGTAATGTGCAACCATACTTTTTTACTTTTTACCGGTTCTCCGGTTGTTCAACTTGGTGAGGAGGTACATTGCCACCTGAATAATAGGTTATTTTTATAACTTAGGGATATCCATTCCGTTCCCACCCTTCACATAAGCCAATGCTTTCTTTGTCACCTTTATTCCCTCCTTATTAGTGAGATCACTGTTGACTTTGGTGCCCGAGCTTCTTAACCCTATCAGTCTCCCAATTAGGGGTGCGGTAAGCCTCATTCACCATCCAACAAAGTAAAATAATTCCTCATAGACTCAATTCATCAACCATTAATAAAGCTTCTCTAGTTTTCCAAAGTAGGGGAGTTCATAAAGCTACAAAAATCCCATATTTGACAAAAAAATTCTTGCATCATCGTACATGACCATATCATTCTTTGTTTGCATAGTTTTTTTACCACCAAAATCTTGTCCAATTCATATTTATTATCCTTAGTTTTTGGTTCTAGTTACTTACTTCACAATGTTGGATGTGTGACTCCTAATCATAGCCCATGAATACCCCTTTTGGATAATGCATCTCCAAAAATAAACTTTCAGGGGGTGTATTCAACTTCTATTTCTACTTCCTTTTTCTTTCTACCACTTTTAGTCATTTCAGGTGCTCTCTTAGGCACCATAGTGACAATAAAAGTTTGTCCTCACATCGATTCAATCTTTGCAATTTAAAACCCATGTGCCCTAGCTCAAATTCCACATGTCATAGCTTCAGACTTGAACCCTAACTACCAATTTTCCTCCCCACACACCTTTTTTCACTCAAACACTTTCTCCAATGGATCTCCAACCAATCTCGTGCATGAATACGTCTGGTTCAATTTCTTATCATAGCTCTTCATAATTCTCACACAACTCACTCTTAGCTCACTTTTTAACTCACTCGAATACTTATTCTTCAAAATCAAAATGTAAATAATATTTCACAATACCACCTTTTATAATGTTTCTAAACTTTTCTACATCTATTGTTCTCTACCCACCTTGTAATTAGCATTGAATGATGTTTCTTTCCTTTTTCCACACTGATTTTTCCATGCCCTAGTCGTAACCTTTTGGCATGCCAACTAATTCTTGGCCACATACCTCATTTCACATTCCTTCATGTGTCAAAGTACCTATCAATTGTACCTTTCATGAAGTAGATTCCCATACAATGAGCCTACCTTGGGTTACACTGTGTGTCAATTCATCCACACATGGTCTTTATTTAAGAGAAATTTTTTTTGTATCCACTCCTTTACTTCAAGCACCTACATGATATCTCCCTATGCATACTTGTCTTTAAGAGAACATTAAAACTTGATCCATTTATCCTGTATATAATCCACCCCACACTAAAAGTATGTGTAGTCCTCTGCACATGAATTCAATAGATAGTAATCAACTTCTAGCACACAAGCATGCTTATTACACAAAACACTAAACTAAATTGACAAAGCATAGCAATGATGAAAGGAAACACATATAAAGGAAATGAATTAAGGAAATATAATCTAAATGGAAATAATTTCTTATTACAAATGCCAAGAAGACTTATTTATAGTAGGGCTTCAACCTAATCACATTGAAGTAACTTGAAAAATCATGTCCCATCCAACGCCCAGTAATCGGGAAGTGCCCGAGTAAAGTATTTAAGTCACAACATACGGTCCTAACCAATGAAATTGGAACTTTTAGGGTGGTGTAATAACTGGAATCATAAAGAAGAACCATCTATCCAACTTCAATATTTTTATCCTTAATATTCCTATCATACCAAGCCCTCTGCTGGGAATTTTTGTGTTTTAAATCCAATGAGAAATGGCATGCCTTTAATCCAACTGCATTGGTTTATCAATACACTCTTCAAGTGATTGTTCATCATCTATACCTTCTTCATCTTTAATATGCAAAGAAGGTAACATAAATTCCACTAGTAAAACAACCTTCGTGCAAAAAAAAACTAAAAGGGTGTGGCCTTATTCAATCTTCTATAGCTTTTCATGTATGCCCAAAGTACAAAAAATAATTTATCATCCCAATCTTTCCTTCCAAAATCACATATCTTTGTCAATGTATCACTAAATATCTTGTTGAAGGCCTCAATAGTTCCATTAGCCTGGGGTGATAGGGTGTTGTGTTATGGTGTGCCACCATAAATTATGCCAATAGTATCCTTATTATCTCATTAAGAAAATGAGTACCCATATCACTCAACATCTATATTTATCTCATGCAACCAAAATGGATAAGTCCCGAAATCATACTTTTCTTGGTGCATCCTATTTTGATACATCTCCACGTGTAGCTACGCACCCCGTGTCCACACTCTAAATCATAAATATCTTGTGATGTGTAATATTAACTCGAGTCTTTGTTATATGTAATATTAGAAAAAAAAATTAGTGGTTTTTCTACCCTTTGAGGGTTTCGCACTTACATCTTGTGTTAAGTTTTTCTTCTCTTTCTCATGGTTTATTAAATGAATTTTATATGTTATTGTGCATAAATTAATGAATGGATAATTTATTAATGGTTTGTGTGAGTGATATGTAATTGAAATTGAATTTTTAAGGACTAATTAACCCCCTCTTTTTCCATTGTGATTCCAAAACTTGGTATCGAGAAATTCCTTTTGGAGAAGTTTGAAACCTTGAAAGGAGATCCATGAAGAAAAACTGTGGGGAGAAATATAGTTGTTAGTAAGGAACTAATGTTTGATGGTATGAATTATTATTTTTGGATCTTGAGGATCAAGACCTTTATCATGGATCAAGGGTTTGATGTTTGTAATTCTGCAGCAGCATGGTTATACCCCTCCTACCACTTCTCTAACTACTAAGGTAGAAAAAAATTCATATGAAAACAATTCTAAGGCCTTTAATGCTATCATAGATGGTCTTGGAGAATCTAAATTGGGAAAATTGATGCATTGTAAGTCAACAAAAGAAGCATGGGAGAAACTTCAAGTTTTGTATGAAGGTGACTCAAAGGTAAAAAATTCTAAGCTTCAAACCTTTAGAAATCAGTTTGAAAGTATTAAGATGAATGATAATGAGTCTATTATGCACACCATCTTAGAGTGGATAAGGTTCTCAATAGTATGAAATTTTTAGGAGATGATATAAAACAAGTTATTTTTCAAAAGGTTTTGAGGTCACTAACTCCTAGATTTGACTCTAAAGTATCTACTATTGAAGAGGCAAAGGATCTAACTACTTTGAAGTTGGATGAGTTGCATGGTACCTTGACTACTTATGAAATGAGGATAGGTGATTCTAAATCAGAAAAGAAATAGGTTGCATTCAAATATAAAATGAAGGATAAATGAAAAAATGTGAGGGAGGATGATGCTACTCTTGAAATTGAAGATGAAGATCTCTTTTCTATGATGGCTAGAAGATTGAAGCTTTGATATGGTAAGTACAAAGGTAATATTCCTTATAAATGTTTCAAATATGGTAAGATAGGACATTTTTCTATTAATTATCCTCATAAGCAAAAGAAGGAATATCATGATGAACATGAGTATGATAGTGATCATGACAACAAGTATGATAAGAGAAACAAGAACTTTAAGAAGTTTGACTATAAGAGAAAGGAAAAAATAAGATTTTATACAAATGAAGATGGTGAATTATTTAATGCTAGTAGTGGTGTTTCAGATTCTGAATCTGAATCAGATCATGAGGATATAGGAAATGAGGCTTTTTTCATGACTAATGATGCTAAAAGGTCTTCTAGTGATGGCTCCTCTTTATTAGGAGATTTTATATCAGGTTATTGCAGTTATTCTAATGAATATGATGAGGATTGAAAAGAATATTTTTAAGGAATTCAAAAATATTTAAAACATGTTGAGAAAGAGAATAATAAGTTGAGTTTGCAGGTCAATGAATATGAAAATCAAATGCATAAGCTAGAAGAGAATTACAAGGCTAAGTCAAGCAAAGAAAATGAGTCAATCAATTTTCTAGAAGAAAAGATAAAGTATCTTGTTTAAATTTTGCATGATAAAAAAGGTATTTTTTCAAAATTTAAATAAGATATAGAATTCTTAAGGTATGAGCTACTAGAATTTATCAAGATAACTATTTCCTTTAAGAAGTTTTAGAAAAGTACAAATGATCTAGATGATATAATTGGTAAAAAATATCAGCAAATGATAGAACTGGGTTTGGCTTCAAAGAGGAATCTTAAGGAAAGGAAGCGAAGAAATAATACATAGTTTCAAGAAAGGAATTAAGTTAATCTAGGTTCATAGAAGAGAAGAAGGTTAATTTCATCAAATATAATGTGAAACCAAGACCTATTAGGCAGCCTAATGCCTCAAGCTATGAGATAAATTTCAATGTATATTTATATAATTGTAATGCATTTTATCATAGGGATAAAGAGTGTAGGATGTCTCCTAGGGATACTCATCCATGGAGAGACAATAAGATTGAATTTGCTAAGAGTGTAGTGTTCTAAAAATTCAATGAGAAAGGTCATGTTGCTAGATTTTTCTTGAATGATCCACCTAGACATGTTGATGGTTTCAAGAGGAATAACACAATGGTGTGATATAGCTACAACAGAGTTGGTCATGTTGCAAGAAAATACTTTCATAGTTACACAACTCAATAAGTGAGTTTTCAATGTCTTGGAGTGCAAGGAAGTGGATTTCAAAGACATATAATGTATGGCAATAATGGTCGCAGAAGAGTGTGGGAACCTAAAAGAGACCTTAGTGCCTCATCAAGAGCTTATAATGATGGAATGAAGGGTAAAACACATATTTATAATTAGAAGAGAGAGGAAGAATGAATTTTCTAGATATGTAAGAGGGATTGGGACCTCTTCAATACCTTCTTTTAGGTTTTCTTGGGGTTTATATATCTCCACTATGCTTCCTGGAGGTATATTAGTGAAAATATAACATTGGAGTGAGGGGGTCTATTTAGACTCATGTGTGACTCATCCATGTTCATAAGGTATGTCCTTCTTTGTATTTATGTATGTTCTCATGTTTTAATATGGGTGTCCTTGTGTGTGATTTTTCAAGCTCTCTGCATTTGTGGTCATAGGGTGTATGTGTATGAAGCTATTATTAGTTTTTATCTTTCATTCTCATGGTAGAATTTCTAGTTTGAGCTGGTTCAGTATGTTCAAATTTCTTATTGACATTTCATATGAAGTGTGTAGCTCTATGGATTTCATCAAGTGAGTACTCTTGTTCTCCATGTCTAAGTTTAGTAATGATGGATGAGTCTGAGGTTTATGGAGTCTCATTTTGTCAAGTATAAGTCAATTAAAGTATCTCAATATTTTCATGAGTTATAGAGGTATTTTTAAAGCATGAATAAGAGTCCATGATGTTTGAGTAGTTGTATTCTTGTATCATAAGGCTATTATGTGAAAATCATGAGCCATAAAATATGCATTCATACTAAGATGTTTTTTTGTCTTTATGAGTGGGTGTTGGTATGCTTTATTGGTTTTTGTATTTTAATTCCAATTTCATGCATCTTAATTTGTTTAAATGACTCTAAAAGTGTGTTTGATGATGGCCCTATGTTATCAAGTATGATGACTTGGACATTCAAGATGAAAAGCAGAGTTTATACAATGTTTTGGAGGAAATTAATGCAAGAAAAGGAGGTTTCAAATAAGAAAATGATAATTATGCCTTAAAATCATGTCAAAGAGTTCTCATGATGGTAAAAGGTGGTGTCATAGTGGTATGGGTCATGATTTATTTCATAATACCAATTCTTATGCATTATTGAGTCTTCTATGCCCCACTGGGTTTTGACAATGCATTGTAAGTGGTTTAAATGGATTGCAATGTTTCAAGGTCTTAATGGTGAAGTCCAAGGCCAATTTTTTGTGAAAATAATCTACATAAGGTGATATATAGCATTCAATTTGTTTAAATTCCTTATTATTTCTATATTCCTAGGAATATATGATAGTGTTCGTGGTTGTGTTAAGAGCTAAAAGGACCTAATTTGATTTGATTATTTTGTAATCCAGGGATGTTCCTTTTGGAGTGTATTCTCAAGATATATGATGGATCTCAAATTTATAAATGGGTATCCTTATATAGCTTGATATCTTCACAAAGGTATGTGCATCAAAAGTTAGATGATTTTCTCGACTTAAAGGGCTTGCTAGTTGTAAGTGTGAATTTTATGGTGTAAGGAAGGTAAAGTGAAACTTTGTGATTCTCATAATTTTTAATGATATGTTTGAAGTGTGTGAAAGTGTATCAATGGAATTTAGATGATGGAAAAGAGTATAATATGGTGTATTTAGCTTTTATGTGATTTTTGGAGTTACAAGACTATATTTGAGTATACATGATCATTCAAAATTTTATATGTCTCTTTTGGTTTTCTTTGAGTCTCTCAAATGAATTTGCATAGGTATAATATGGTTGGAATTATTGTCAAGGTATGAGGGCATTGATCTTCATTTGTTATCTCATCTAGATTTGGTGTGATAAGGAAAATCATGCTTGGAAGGTTGTTTTGAGCATCTATAGGTATGTATTGTACATCTATGTGTAATATGATAGGATTATTATTATTTCATATGAGTATTAGCTTCATGAAGGCATTATATGCATAATTAAAGGTGGTATGAGCCCTCAAGTTAAGTAATGAAGGTAACCTCAGGTTTTTGTAGGTTTGTTTTCACTCACACACAACTCCATGTGTAAGATGATTGAATACATGTGCAGTGCATATGCATGAGGTAGAGTATGCAAATTTCTACAAGTATGAGTTAATGGAAGTTTCCTTGAATTATCCAGTTTCTCTAGAATGATTTTAGTGAGCATGAAAAGGTGTTTAAAGTCAAATTTGATAAAGATAGTGTGTATAAGTTCTCAAAAAGCTAAAATGTGGTCTGTTAAATTATATGCTCGGTGAAAGGTAGGGTATGTTGATCTCCTAGGTAAAAGGAAAGTGTTAATTTCATTCATGATTCATTAAGATTAATCACATATGATTCATAAGCAATAGAAGTGGTTGTGACCTTAGAAGAAGAAAATAGGAATCGTGTAGTCTATGTTATGACTGGGAATTCTCATTCTTTCCCCTAATAAAATCCTACATACCTATAGGTGCTCAATGAGATATGATGGTAGTACAATTATAGGGAGTTCTATGCTTAGATTACTCTTAAGGTTATGTAAAGAGATGTAGCTATGAAGAAGTGATTGACTTGGCCTACAAGTCTTGAATGAGTCTAAATGATGGTTCTAGATCTCATGAGGAGTCCCACGAGTGCTACAATGGTTTATATGATTACATCTACATGAGAATTAATTATTTATACCTACCAAGATAGTGGGATTCCATATCTCAGCATTTTGAAGGTGCCCTTGGAGGATTCATGTGCTAGAGAGATGCCTTTGTTGAAAAATTTGAAGCTATAATTGGTGGTGATTTGATGATTAAATGATCATCAATGTACAAACTCTGTGACAAAATGAGTTTCTCCTACAGTGTCTCTAACGCTTACGTATGGTAAATTCTTAGTCAAGTCAAGGGAGCAAATATGCTTTCTTTTAGTTGGTGATATGGAGGACTTAAGAAAAATGAGTTATGTATTAAGTGTCATCTCAAGGAACAAGAAAGGTATATTCCATTTTTGCAATATGCCAAGCCTAATATGACTATCAAGGACTAAAATGGAGGTTTAAGGCTAGGAAAAAGCATCTAAGTTGTTTTCTTGACAAGTTATCAAGGTAAAATGATTAAATTTGATCTTCTCTACTATATATTATGGTCTTTATTCCAAGGGGAGTTATGGATTACTTGGTTAAGGTGTTAATTATGCTCTAGGACATTTCAAAGATGGATTCAAAGCTGCTTGAAGAATTACTTCAAGGATCTCATACCTAGTGTGATATGGACAAAAAGAAAGTGTATTAAAAATATAGTTCTATTCCTAGAAAATATGGTTTATGCTCATTAAATAAGGTAGGGTGAATTTATAGGCTCATATATGACATTTTTGGCATGTCCATGGTGTGTTTTTTTAGATAGTGTTATGATATAATGATTTTATGAGGGCTAAAACAAGGGTATAATGAGAAATGAATATTTTTGCATACCTACAAGGTGAATGACGATGTATTAGGTCAAGGAATGGTAATATGAAGCTTTATTATTGACTTTTTGATATATTTAGATGATGTGTATGTTGTTTTCGGGGAGCATGGTGGTTTCATGCTTGCAAAAGGGCTAAAAATTAGGTTTTTAGTGAAATTTCAATAATTTGAGCTTATTTGAAACCTTTGGTTGATGTTTCTAACCAAGAGGTGATATGAAGTTGAGAAATGTGAAAATTATGTATTTATAGATATCCTTTTTCATTAATGTAAAAACAGGGAGAAGTTTAGGTGATTTTCCATCAATAACAAAGGGGAGATTGTTGGCATGCTACTACATAGGTATTGCCATTGATGACAAAATTAATTGATGAAAAATTGGATGATGGTGTAGGGTCAGATGTTTCTCGAGTGGTGATAAAATGAATATTCAGGTATGTTCTTGGTTGCACATGTTGATTCAATGAGGATGGCTTGTTCTAGTAAGCCTATTCAGGTGACCTAGCTAGCCTAGGTGATGTTTCATGGTAGTTGGATTTTCTTGGTTTCTTTAGAATTATGTTATCATGATGGGGATTATGTTTTGAGATTGTGTGGGAAATATAATGAGGTGAAAGGGGTAGATACAAGTTTGTGACCATGATTTAGGTGCCCATTTGGAGAAAGTATGGATGCTAGGAGGTATGAAATTGAGGAATGGAGATATATGAGATCATGTATGCATGTAGGTATGTTTTTCATGATGTATAATGTATTTTTGGAAATTTTTGTGTTTTTTTATGATGAGCCATTGTGTTCTTTTAGTTTAACCTATCTTCAACAATGTAAAACCCTAAGGGGAAGCTATACAAATGACATAGGTTGGAGAAATGAAGATCCATAAATGCCATTATGATGATTGTAGATGTTACTAGGGTGTGTCCTTGTGCTATGGGAAAAATTTCAGATTTCCATGATGTGAATATTTTCAAGATATGTCAGTTTTAGTAAAACAAGGTCAATAACTAGTGTACTTCCATCTTGAATTGGAACTTTTGATGCTCACCCTGAATTGTAATATTTGAATGGGACCTTTTGGGTTTTAGGGATATTTATAAACTGAATATATATGTTTTCTTTCACAAAAATAATGATGGAATTTAATCATCACATTTTTATGAATGAATGTTAAAAATGTATAAAACTAGTTATGAGTTTGAAACACTAGCTTGAAAGAGGTTTGAGAGATTTGTTTCCTAACTAGAAATAATTTATTCCTAGTGTATGTATGATGATTTTAAAATGTATATTAATTATTCATATTTCCATAAAGGTATGGTAGAGGTCATGGTGAGGAGTGGACCCCAGTCAAATAGGTCAATTTTTGAAGAAGTTTGTTTTGGGACAAGGTTTTCCAAAGGATTTACAAAATAAATTGAATTTTTTTAGTATGTGAGTTGAAATTGACGTAAAAAGATGTTTTAGGTCAAGAGGATGCATAAGAATAAAAAAATGTGCCCTATGAAAGTTATTGGTTAAAGGGTAATTTTGAGGTAGTAAAAAGTAGTCTTCAGTGAAATGGGCATAATAGGAGCTACAGGTGGAGTTAGGAGGTGATTAAATTTTTTTGGAAATATAATTCAGATATTTTTCAAGTTATATACATTTTTATTCATTATGATGAGTTTTGATATGGTTTCTAGGTTAGTTTGTGGATAAGAATATTTTTGGCTACCCAAGAAAGAACTTTGTTTAGAGAAGAATTGAGTTGATTAGAGCATGAGATGGATTTGGTGATACTTAATATCACTTATAACATGGATAGGGATTGATTTTTCATCTAGTGAATTAATTTGGAGGTCTTGAGAGTGTCTCGGAAGGGTGTTAACTAGTTGCTTTTTGGGCAACTTGATTTAGTGAAGGCAAAAATTTGATGTATTTTGACCCAGTGGTTGTTTAAAGATTTATAAATTGATTAGAAGTGTTATATAGGTTATGACATTTCCTTTGAGTTTTCACAATCCATAGTTGAGTTTATTTTGTGATATATTGATATCTAAAGTAAATTTTAGGGTCCTGAAGGTTGCTTTGAAATATGTGTTTTGAGAAGTATAAGAAGAAGTGGTCCCATTTAATGAATTAATCTGATTGGTTCATGAAAATTACAACCATGTATGATTTTTAAATGTTATTTTAAACATTAGATATTAATTTGAAATAATTACTAAAAATAGTTTGCTCATTAGGAGATTTTGCATTCCAATGTATGGGTTTTGTTGCTTTTTAGTTCATGGAAGAATGATTTTTGCTAGGACGCATCCAAATGGGTAACTTGTAGCTGTTATAAAAATTATATGTGATGTTTTTATTATGTATTTGTCATGAAAAATGAGGGGAATGTTTTTCGTTTGAAACTGAAAGAAGAAGGAGATTATAAAAGCATTGTTTTGGATGCTTTTTGGAGATAGTTGTGTGTGTGTGTGTGTGATGTGTGCAAGACATGTGATCTAGTTGAGAGTGTTTTCTAGGTTTTGAAGCATGAATTTATATTAGATCAAGTATGTGATAGGTTGAAGATTGATTGAAAGGA
Organism: Taxus wallichiana var. yunnanensis; assembly: GCA_018340775.1. Classification (NCBI taxonomy): domain Eukaryota; kingdom Viridiplantae; phylum Streptophyta; class Pinopsida; order Cupressales; family Taxaceae; genus Taxus; species Taxus wallichiana. The sequence goes on from CM031238.1 coordinate 486,152,451, forward strand.
TGTGTGCAAGATTTTTAAGCCTTGAGAACTTAAGAAAGAAGTAGATTGTGCAAATTTGAAGATCTAGGGTTTGAGAAAGGGTTTGGAAGACTTTGGATTTAAATCTTTGGATCACTATTAGATGTGGTATAAGAATATCTTCAGTGGTCATTCATCATCAAAATATTGTGTGATGTGTCATATTCATGTAAGTCTCTTTTTGTGTGTAATATCAACAAGGGTTTAGGGGTTGGTGCTTCTTATGGTGTTGATGCCTCACTAAAGAAATATCTTGTGATGTGTAATATGAAATATCAACAAATTTTTAGTGTATTTTCTTCCCTTTGAGTTTTTCCCACTTACATCTTGTGTTATGGTGTTTTTCTCTTACTCATGGTTTATTTAATGAATTTTGTATGTTGTTATGCACACATTAATGAATAAATAACTGATTAATGGTTTATGTGAGTGATCTAATATTTAAATTGAATTTGTAAGGACTGATTCACCCCCTCTTATTCCACTATGATTCCAAAAATAATTCCTCAAAACACGGAGTGTGTGCACTATAGCAGAAATCTATAAATCATGGGGAGCATAATTCAGTGCATGCAACTTTAATGTATTGCTCTCATATATTATAACATGGTCATTATAACATGTCCATCTTTAGGGTGATTGAGGAGTTCATTGAGCAACATGTCAAAAGTGTCTCCAACCTCAGCGGTGTTCCGGCTACACTTTGGGGTAACGAAAAGGAAAGCAAAAGGACCATTGAGCAGCTGGATAATACTGATGCTGCCCACATGACAACTTTGGGTATGTTCCACTCCTGGAAGAATATCAAGACCAGCATTGACAAAGCTGCCAAGAAGTAGTTGTAGTTGCTTTTGCTGTTCTTGTATGTTTTTATGTTGTTTTTTGTGGTCTCTCTACTACTTTTTTGCAGTAATTTTGTTGTTTTGTCTCGTTTGGGTAGCTGTTTTTGGGCTACTTCGAGCTTCATTGTAACACTTGGATTTTGATCCTTTTCTCTCTGGTTCACATTCCTATTCTGGCTCCTAGGCCATATTTTGTTCTCAAGGGTATAGTCCCTTTCAAAAAACTATTTGCCAATAATAAAAAAAAAAACATGGTCATTTTGGAGAAGAATTCCACCCAAACCTTCACTAGAGGCATCGATTACCATGTTAAAAAAATTTTAAGGGTCAAGAACCTTGAAAATCAGTGTTGTAGTTAATTTTTATTTCAAAAATTAAATACATTATCGCATTTTTCAACCATACAAATTTCTTATCCTTTTTCTACAATGATGTTATTGGAGCAACAACTCTAGAAAAGTCTTTTACAAATTTTCTATAGTATCCAGCTAGCCCCATGAAGCTTCTAACTTCATGAATGTTATTTGGTGCTGGTCATTTTGTTATTTCCTTGATTTTTTATGGATCTACAGATATCCCTTCCTTATTTATGATGTGTCCAAGGTATTGTACCTCATTTTGATAAAAGGAACACTTAGATATTTTCCACGCTTTTATTTTTCTCGAGTGTCCAAAGCACTATTCTTAAGTGCTCATTATGCTCATCAATGTTTTGGAGTAGATCAAAATGTCATCCAAGAAAACCAACAAAAACTTGTCTAAGTATTCTTGGAATATATTGTTCATTAAATTCATGAATGCAGCAAGTGCATTCGTGAGTCCAAATGGTAAAACCGTGAACTCATAGTGGCCATACCTTGTTCTAAAGGTTGTTTTATGAATGTCTTCATATTTAATTATTAGTTGATGGTATCCTGATCTTAGATAAATTTTAGAATAAATTGATGCATCACATATATATTAAAAATATCATCTATCCTAGGAAAAAATACCTATTATTTATTATGAAATTGTTAAGCATGTGTTAATAAATCCATAACCTCGATGTGTCATATTTTTTTTGACAAAAATTGACCGATTCTGCAAAGGAGATACACTCAGTCTATTAGTTCTTTAGAAAACAATTCATTCAATTAGACCTTGAGTTATATAAGTTTAGTTGTTGTCATGTGGTAAAGAGATTTTAAAATAGGTATTATTCCAGGTTTGATGTCTATTGTGAAATCAAATTCACATATTGAAGAGATTCCAAGTAACTCCTTCGGAAATACATCATTGTATTGTTATAACAAAATGAGGTAATCAACCAAAGAAGTATTTCCTTCTTCATTGAAATCATCAATTTTAACCACATAAAGCATGCAACCTTTATTTGTTCCCTTTTTAAGCTACATAACAAATATTTGTCTCACTACTATGTCTCTTTTTATTTCCTTAATTGTATACAACTAGATTTGGTGTCTATACCCCATATCGCTTTGTGTCTACAAGTTAACTTATTTCATCCCCTTTATTTAAATAAAAACCCATTCAATTCCCATTAATTAATTAAGACACATTAATTAATTGATCATTTTAATATTTTACAATCCTAATTATCCCATTCATATTAATATTTACTCCTATTAATTAATTAATTACTTGTTAATTAATTAAGACCAATTATATTTCCCTAACCTAGCTTTTACTTATTGTGCTTTTATCCTAAATCCACCGCCTTTATTTTCTCCTATCTATTTCTATACCCTAACTACCCACATCTCATCATCTTCTTGCCTATATGCTTAACGCATCTAGAAAACTCTTAAAAATTTCAAAATCACGCCAAAAGTAGAAAAATCCTCCCATTGGGGAAACATACCCCATAGTTGGAAGTGACCTAGCCAAGTCATCATCGAACCTATAAAGCTAAGTGAATTTTTCTAATCTTCAATCGAGATGCATGCAAAATCTGAGCCTTCTTGCGACTTGAGCATCCTTCCTCATGCCTAAGCATTATTGAGACATTTGAGATCTTCCAAACATCCCTTCGACATGCTTACATCACTCATGATCATACTTCATGAGATTTATCATCATCATTATCTATAATTTGGTATATCTATCATATTCTTTCATATTATTTGTTCCTAACCTATTTTAGGTACAAAGAATCTTCTGCAACATTTAAGGAACACTCAACAACCTTCTCCTACAATTCCTTTGATTGAGAGTTTCCATATCCATCCTTTATCCTTAGCTTTGAACTTCTCTGCTACAATTTCCACCTATACCTCTTGGTAACTATCAACTAGGCCCTTGTTCATCCAATAATCCATCCAAATCCTCCATTCATGTTCTTTTTCCTACCTTTTTGTCTCTAGTTCTTTTCTCGGATCCTCTTAGAGCACTTACAGGACATGTATTAGCTTCCGTGTTACATTCAAACCTTACAAGTCTGCATATTTTATCTCCAAGTTTAGATCCATCCTCCTAGATCGTCATTGACCTACTGTACATGGTCCGGTCACCGTTGACCAAGACTAGGTAACCTTTAATTTACATTTATTTCAATTAAATCAGATTTAAATCATTTTTAATCATTTTTAAATTCAATGTTGTTACTTTTTCTACATGTGATCTATTGTTCTTTCTTCTTTGCATTCCTTTTAAACAATGGGGGTTGACATCCGTGAAAGGAAGCCAAAATATTCTCATAGCCAACATTTTCCAGAAACCCCGCATAAATCTATCTAATCAATATTTTTTCAGTCTTATTTGTAGGTTTTATTTGATTTGCAGCAGCAAAATCCATCATCATGATGTGCCCATATCACATCACATCTGAGGTAACTTAAAACCTAGAGCATTTCTAATTTTCTAGTTTCTTCAATAGCTAGTGCATTAACCTCATTAAGAACGAGAAACTTGGTAAACATTCCTGGAACACCTAGTGAGACTACCATTTTGGTGATCTCCTTCTTTTCTATCTATATTTCACTTTTTCTATCTTTTGCTAACACTGCATAGTGAATCTATTCTTTGTTTCTTTCACATGTTAGGTTTTTGGCCTGGATCACTCTTTTCTCAAAAGTGTAGAAAAATAGGAAAAGAATTATCTAGGTATTCCTCTCTTTTTCCCTATTTGCATCTTTTTGCATCATAATTTTCCATTCTTGTCTGTGTCCTCATCAAATATAACACTTCATTTTGGGTTTTAAAAATGAACATTCTTTCTGCATCTTGCTTGATCACATATTCTAAATAGGGGTTTAACTTTCTATATCACATATTTATCACACACAACCTAAAAATCACAAATCAAATCATAAATCAAAACACTTCCTATCCCGATATACTGATTGGGATTTGATCACCCAACAAGAAGCCACCTCAAACTAGACACATTTTGCTTTCTCGTAGGACTTTTGTTATCCATATCCCTTTTGTTTATCACATTCTTAATCATGATATAAAAGGAATTTTTGATTTACTTGTTTATTTAAAATGGAATTAAAATTCTCCTCAAGAAGTTCTCAATAATCCACCATGACCCCGTCCAAACCATTTGTTACTTCTATACCTTCTTCTAATTCCATCTATGACTACCTTCATCATCCACCCTCTACTACTCAACCACGTAGACTAGTAGATTCCACTCCTTCCCCGTCATCTTCTATCATCTCGGCTTCTCCTTGCATTACTATGCCTACCAAACCTATTGAACTTCATGTCTCTCCCACATCAAATCTTCCCATCCAATCCCCATCATCTTATCATGATCATTCTTCTCCCCATCATATATCTCCCCAACCAATCCAATATTCACCACCTGATATCTTTAGACAACCCTTTCCTAATCCACCACTAGAAAATTCTTCTTCACCCTCTACACTATATCAATTCAACCCCTTTTCAATCAACACCATACATCAGACATCTTCCCCCACATCTATTTTACCACCTTCATCATCTACCCCTATCTTAGATATTGTGCCTACCGCCCCTTCAAGGGCTATCCTCACATCTTTATGACCATCATTACCCCGCCTCCTTAACTTCCACCACCTCTCTTTCATTTAAATCTAGTCCCGCTCTTACCACATCCACATCATCCTTGACTATAATGCCCTCTCTATCCACACCTATAATCCCTAAACAATTTACCACATCTCTTCCAATCACACCCATCACTACCTTTATATCCGATACACCCACAATCCACCCATGTATACCTTGACATCCTTATAAAATATTTCCTTGCCCATGCCCATATCATCCATTTCATACAAATCTTCTACACCTACCATCCCCACATCTACATCCCCATTACATCTTCTATATCTACATCTATGTCCATGATGCCTTTTGAGACAAACATAAAAGGCATTCATACCTTTCCCACATTCTTGGGCCCCTAAAATAATGACTAAGTATGAAGGCACATGGGCGCGCAAGACCCCGATTCTGAGGATGGCACACAAGGCAAAAGCGTGCAAGAGAAAAGACTTAAGGAAGCATATAGCGTACGCGGAATGTGAAAGGAGATTTGAGACTTAGCCGATTTAAGCAACAAAGGCGGAACACATGAAAAGCATGATCGGTTGCACATGGATAAGATGCCACTGAAATAGGTGGCGCAAGAAAGAGCATGCCAATGATGGGATATTATAGAAGACCATCATGAGATGGAGTGGATAGCTTAGGCCGAGGAAACATGCACACTACAGGGACCACATTTGACACTTCGTGATGATATAAGGGCATGGAAAGGTAAGTTGGGCTGTGTGTGAAGGTGATAAATACAAGTGCCTTTGGACCAAAAAAGGGATGAGAATATAGAAATAAGAGGAGAAGATAGGAGAGATACACACACAAAGAGACAACATGGGTAAAGCTTTACAGGATTACTATGAGTGGAGCTTTGATGCAGAAAGGAATGTACTAAGCTTAGCATTGTAATTTCTTTTGTTTTTGGCATAGTTATATAAGCCTAGTGATGTGCATGACTATGGTCTACCCTCTATGGATCTTTGTAATGAAATGATGAATACAATGAGGTTACCTATTGTAATTAGATATGAATATCAGTGGGTTTCATGTATATTTTGTTCATAGAAGTTCTCTTTCCTTTCATGTTATAAATGAATGGTTGTAGATTTCTTTCTATTATATTATATGTTATGGAGTCTTTCAATCACACAGTATGAAGAAGATACAAGGATCTGGAGGCTTTCATGAGCCTTGTAATCCTTTTATGTCTAAAATTATTTCCTGAATACTCTTATATTAATCATTAATGAATGCTTCCCACTAAAAATCACATAAAAGAGAGACTCGGCACCCGCGCATGCCTCGGGTGAGCACTCAGATTCTATTGTGTGATAGGCCGACGCGCATGGGAATATTTCCTCTTATAGTGGGAGTAAAATTGGCTACATCTTGGCTCCATTACCGAGACCTCTTTTCAAAGTTATAGTGGGATGTAGCATGCATCATGATCTATGTAAAGAATAATGACAGATCGGTTAACATTGGAAAAAGTTGAATCATGGTTCAAGAGCATGGAAGATGAATTTTCCCAGAGATTAAGCACTGGACCTAAGTTTGATAAATGCGGTGTTTAGAGGAGAATATCTACCATGATCTATATGAGAATTTTTCTGCTTCCCAAGAGATTTATTTGGGTTGCTTTCAGCCTATGCATCTAGATCAAGTTGGCATTATGGATCATGGATATGGACCAAAGAAGACTACCAAAGGTTGCAGGATGTAGATATGACATGGACCCTATTGATGGTGAATTGCAGCACCCCCGAGTGTCCATAAATCAATGGGTTGAGACTCTCGGTGTGATTGCATAACATGGATCTTTTCCCAAGTGTGGGACCTTGCGAAATCGGAAAAGCTCTCCTGGATGAAGGCGGTTCCTATTCCTCTGCTCGATGCACACGTAAAAATGCAGAGGGTTTACTCAAAAACCTAATCTAACTTGCCAAGGAGACAGGGTAAGAAGATGCATAAAAATAAAACCTAAACTAACAGAGGTGATGCACCGAGGAATGAAGAACAACTGTCTTGCCAATAAACACAAGCCATTAAAATGCAATGCAAGATCATGCACAGGTAACCAAATTCACAGTGAAAGGTCAAGGGGATGAAAATTAACACAGAAAGGGTTGATAATCATCCACAGACATGTATTATTTGCTCCAAAGATTGGCACAATACACTACAAAATGCCAAGAGGCAAAGTTGCATTACGATTTTAAATGGGAGGTTTGAACTCCACAAATTCACCTGCCAAAGAGAAGAAGGGAGGGGCAAAACAAAAATGTCCAACCTTTAGAAATAAGCCTCCGAGGACCTCATAAGCTTTCCAAAATTCTAACCTTTAGATAGAGGACCTCGTAAGCTTTCCAAAAAGTCCAACCTTGCATGAATCTGAGCTCCCAGTCAAAAGTTATGGCCATCTGAATATCTGTGCCAGAGTCTGCTTCCTGTCAGCGCTCAAAATGTTGTGCCTCTTGAAGGTGCACCTTGGCGCATCCGTGTGTGTGTCAACATCCCTTTACCTATGCCTTGGTGCATCTATCTTCATGTCGACATCCATTTTCATGCACTCTTTACCTGCGCCTTAGCGCATCTATCTTCATGTCGACATTCATTTTCATGTGCCCTTTTACCTGCGCCTTGGCGCATCTATCTTCATGTCGACATCCATTTTCATGCGCCCTTTACCTGGTGACTTGAGCTATTTGTGACACAATAAAAATTGGGCTCTGAGTTCTTTGGTTTCCTTATTCTCCTGTTTGCCTATATCTACCCGGGGGAAAGATATATACAACAATTTGGTGACTCAAAGGGATCACCCGCCTACTAGGTAGAAGATTAGTGGCCTTTTAGAAATATTTTGGGCATGGAGTCATAAGAAAGCTTGAAAACTGATCTGAACTTTGAAAACTTTTATCCGAGCCACTTGAATCCCATTGAACTTAGAGTGTGCAAGAGCAAAACCAGCACCACAAAAACTATGTACAAAACTAAAAATCATACATGCTCCAAATGGAACATACGAGTGTGCACAAGCACTTCTTTTACTTGAAAGAAAACCTACCTATTCTATTCTAATCTGAAGAAAAGGCAAGCTAAACAAACCCTACAACTTGCTGTGTAAAATAGCTTCCTTTCTTCAAAATTGGTAGCCATATAAATGATTTGGAGTTGAGTATGGATGCTTGGATGAGTGGAAAATCAACAAGAAGTTGTTCTTCTACCCATATCATCAAGGTATCGGCATGAATGGAAAATACCTCCTTAAGCTGACTTGCATCAAACTTCTGGAGGTGTCGATGATGACCCTTGGTACTTTGATGCTCACCCTCATGCCTTGAAGTAGGCATGACTGGTTTTGGTTTCTCTTTTGGCACCAATGAAGCCAAGCACTTGATTGGGTATGGTCTGATCTTTGGATGTGTCCATTGCTCGATTTTCAACTCTAAGAATGGAGTCTTCTTGTAGACCTTCTTGAATGGATGGTGCAGATGAAATGGTAAAATTCCTCTGTCCTTTCTCTTCCTCCAATGAAGAACATGAAAGATTAAAATCTTCCAATCTTGGTTCCAAAGAGCTACTATAAGATGCAGGCTGCTGCAAATGAATGCTCTCCTTCATGACAGCAGGCTCAAGTGTTTGGAATGTGGATGATGAAAGAGAGAATGGTGGAAACTCAACCGGTTCTTCTTCATCAAAACAGTTCTCCAAATCTGACAAATAAGCTGCCTCATTGTTGTCCTGCTACAAATGCTCAACTTCCTCCATGGTGTCTCCTTGATCTGTAACTTGATCATCATGGTTTCTTTCATCCTCCAACATTGAGTTTGAGATATCAAACTCTTCTTCAGCACTAGAGCTCAAGAGAGATGAAGTAGAAAGAAGAACTGAAGGTTCTCCTGTAGCCTACTTTATGCTCAAAGCCCTTGGATCTGCAATTTTCTCCTCCACAACTAGAATGTTCTCCTCTTATTTTGGATTTGGAGCAGCTTCTTCCTCCTCTACTACTTGAAGACAATCTTGCTCTTGATAGAACTCTTCCTCTAGCACAAATTTTTCAAGTCAAACTCTTCAATCTGCTGCTCTAGAGGACAAGTTGGGACTGCAAGATCTTCTTCTGAGCTTTCTTCCTCTATGGCTGATTGTGCAACTTGAATTGAATCAGCATTCCCTTCAAATAGAGTGCCAACATGGACACTACTTTCTGAGCAAACTGACTGCTGATTTGCTTCTTCTTTTTGCTCTTCTTCTGCTGCCACAAAATCAGTCTTAACCACCATTTGTTCAACCTTAGCCTCTTCTGTAGGTTTAACCATCAAGGGGATCTTTGTCATCCCAAATTTGGCAGCCCAAACCCTCAAGTTGTCTGTCATTTCTTTTCTATTGGGATCCTCTTCTTGTTGTCCTTCATGGCCGATTTTTGCAATTTCTTCTTCCCCACATGGAATTGGGAATGCAAGAGGAGGGATGGGTTGTAACTCAATTGATTTGGCAATTTTTTGTGGTGGTAGAGGAGGTGAAACCTCTTGTTTCTTTGGGGGAGAGCGTATTTCTTTTAGCTCTTGTGGAGGGGATGACTGTTTGGAAGGAAAAAGGAAAGAAGAATTGAGGTGTGGTGGAAGACTGAGAGGTGGAGACATGGGATCAACATTTGGGACAGCAGATGGGGAGTTTAGAATTTGCAATTCCAAATGAGATGGTGTTGCTTGAGTAATGGGAAGAGAAAAACTAGATGATGGTGTAGAACTTACCCATTGACAAGGTTGTTCAACACCAAGTGTATAGGCCTCTATTTCTGCTATCCATTGTGCAAGTTGGGGCAGCATCTTCATCATAAAGTACAGCTTCTCATGAGGGCTGAAGTGTCTTGGAAAAGGGCCTCCCCATAGACAAGGAGTCCTGCAACCAATTTTGAAAGCTCTCATTTGAGTCATTTGTTGTTCTGATCGCACCATCTTTACCTCCATCTCTTGGATTTTCTCCAAAAACCAACATCTTGCATCTGATTGTCTTCATTATATGCATACTCTTTCTCTTGGAAAGCTCCATAGCCAAACTGATTTTTGCATTGCTACTCATATGAATATGCATGCTGATTTTGAATTTGTTCAAAATGCTGATTTGGAGGATTTGTAAAACATGTTGGAGGTGGGAAACATTGTTGCTTGTTGTAAATGTGAGTTCCATGATGGAAATGAAGTCATGATTGCACAACTTCATGGAATGGAAAATAATGAAAGGGATGGAAAGAATGATGGATGAGAATGGATGAAAAATAGGTCTACAACTTTAGAAATGGGTTGCTGATCAGATGGAGTCGCCAGATGTGTTTGCAAGTGCCTCCAAAGGCTGAAATCTTCATAGGAACACACCAACCTGTAAAAGATGAAGTGGAAGACCTCTAAGGTCCCACCGGGCATGCCAAAACTATTGATGGAAAATCGCAGCACCCCTGAGTGTCCGCAACTCGATGGGTTGAGACTCTCAGTGTGATTGCATAACATGGAGCTTTTCCCAAGTGTGGGACCTTGCGAAATCGGAAAAGCTCTCCGGATGAAGGCCGGTTCCTATTCCTCTGTTTAGATGCACACGTAAAAATGTAGAGGGTTTACTAAAAACCTAATCTAACTTGCCAAGGAGATAGGGTAAGAAGATGCATAAAAATAAAACCTAAACTAACAGAGGTGATGCACCGAGGAATGAAGAACAACTGTCTTGCCAATAAACACAAGCCATTAAAATGCAATGCAAGATCATGCACAGGTAACCAAATTCACAGTGAAAGGTCAAGGGGATGCAAATTAACATAGAAATGGTTGATAATCATCCACAGACATGTATTATTTTCTCCAAAGATTGGCACAATACACTACAAAATGCCAAGAGGCAAAGTTGCATTACGATTTTAAATGGGAGGTTTGAGCTCCACAAATTCACCCGCTTAAAGAGAAGAAGGGAGGGCAAAAAAAAATGTCCAACCTTTAGAAAGAAGCCCCTCCTTACAATTTATAGGAAGAATGAGAGAGAAAAGAGAGAGGAATTCCAAATCTACCCCAACCACCTCTAGGTTGCATTTAATTCATCTCATTATGATGGTAGGTGAGAACCCTAGCGAACCCAAAAAGTGGTGAACTGTATTTTGCATTTTTAAGAATTTGTTCTCACCTAATTAAAGATATCCAGTTGTAGTTGGACAGAGGACCTCGTAATCTTTCCAAAAAGTCCAACCTTGCATGAATCTGAGCTCCCAGTCAAAATTTATGGCCATCTGAATATCTGTGCCAGGGTCTGCTTCCTGTCAGTGCTCAAAATGTTGCGCCTCCTGAAGGTGCACCTTGGCGCATCCGTGTGTGTGTCAACATCCCTTTACCTACACCTTGGTGCATCTATCTTCATGTCGACATCCATTTTCATGTGCCCTTTACCTACGCCTTGGCGCATCTATCTTCATGTCGACATCCATTTTCATGCACCCTTTACCTGCGCCTTGGCGCATCTATCTTCATGTCGACATCCATTTTCATGCACCCTTTACCTGCACCTTGGTGCATCTATCTTCATGTCGACATCCATTTTCATGCCCTTTACCTATGCCTTGGCACATCTATCTTCATGTCGACATCCATTTTCATGCGCCCTTTACCTGTGCCTTGGCGCATCTATCTTCATGTCGACATCCATTTTCATGTGCCCTTTACCTGCACCTTGGCACATCTATCTTCATGTCGACATCCATTTTCATGCACCCTTTACCTATGCCTTGGCGCATCTATCTTCATGTTGACATCCATTTTCATGCACCCTTTACCTAGCGACTTGGGCTGTTGGTGATGCAATAAAAATTAGGCTCTGAGTTCTTTGGTTTCCTTATTCTCCTGTTTGCCTATATCTACCCGAGGGGAAAGATATATACAACAGACCCATTTGTAGATCACTGGTGGGGAGGAGTACTAACTAGGTACACTGTGGAATATGTTGTTTCCATGTATTCTTGTCCAGAGATTGCTAAGTTTGAGTTTCTATGAGAACCTAGAGGATTGTTTCTACATGATATTCCTCTAGATATGAAGATATTGATGGTTATCATGAGTTTATAAGTGCTCCCAATGGCTAGATAAACTGTTCTGAGTGTTGGGTAAGGAAGCTCAGGTGGAGGAAGATGGCAGATGATATGAAAGAAAACGAGAGGGAAGAAAGATGGCTCAAGTATGGTGAAGCACGTGAAAGGGAGATTACTAGATGACACGAAGTTGCTAGTGTGATCGATCTATGGAGATATACGTTGTGGGAAGGATTTGAGGTTCACATGGAGGATGTGGAACCCAAGCATTATGTGCTACCCCATCTTTGCAAGTGTGTGAGGAGACCCCTTTTTCTTTTGGTGAGAGTTTGTCATATGGAGAAAGGAGATTCATTGGCACATATCTGAACCCACCCAGTGACCAAGCCCTCGTGTTTCGCTTCTCCCGAACCGGGAAGAAGTATTGTTCCAGTTGAAACTAGTTGAAGAGATAGATCCATGCCTAGGAGATACAATTTTACATTCCCTTCTTCTATGGATACACATATTCTAGTATTTGGAGGAGTTTTTAGACAAGGGAAAGTGTACAAGCTTTTGGTCTCGCATCAAGGAGTGGTGTGGGACAAAGTAGCGGTGGTGGGGCACTATCACAAACCATTAATGCACAGTTCATTGGGACAGTGGGGGCATATGGCACAGCTCCTATAGGGCCTATTGGACCTAGTGGTTCTCAGTGGATCTGGTGGCTCTGATGTACAAGACCCGGTGGACCTAGTGGATCAGGCGGTGGAGGAAACACCAAAGGGAACCAAGGCTCTGGTTCAGGACAAGGACCCTAGCCACCACCTCAAGTTTTCTTTGAAATGTCTCTACACTTACCATATTACAGGGGCATTGAGGATGTTGTGGAACATGTTCACAAGTGTGAACTACTATGGTGCGTGAAAGGTATCACAACCCTAGAATGAAAGGCTAGTTAATTTACAACCACATTGCAAGGGCACATGCATAGCTGGTATAGAAAGTATGATCCTCATCAAATAGTGGTGGATTACACTACCTTAAAGAATGCATTCCTAGCAGAGTTCCACATTCTTGAGTTCGAGCAAAAATCATTAGTGCTTTGAAGGAGATATAACAAGGAATGACAGAGAGTGTGCGAGAGTATGATGCGTGCTTTAAGACTCTCTTGTCTAAATTATCATATGATATACATCCTTCTTAGCATGCATAGTGGTTTGTTGGAGGATTGATCACCCCTTTTAGAAGGGCCCTATCTCATAATACTTTTATAGATCCATGTGAAGCATTGGAGGCTACCTTGTGCATTGAAGCCATTGGTAGTATTGATACTAGCGTTAGCCCGTTCTTGGAGGCTTAGATTGCTACTATGGCTAAATAGTTGGAAAAGCTATCTATGAACTCATGCCATGAGAATCACTATGGTTTGTGGTGCACAGATTGTGAGATAGAGGGGCACATTAAGGATAATTTCCCCCGGAGGATGGTACACGCTATAACATTAGATTATGAAATTTTTCATGGGGACCATGATGCCAGTAGATGTCCCTTGCTACAACATGCGATCAGAAATAATGTATCTTGTTATTGCAAGATTTTCACCTCCACGACCCATGATACTAAATACTATAGGCTCATTGATCAGATACATGAGGCCATTGATCATGGGGTGTACCAAACCAGCATTGCTAGTGGTTCTAAAAATGATGATCACCATTATGAGGAGTGCGCAGATGGAGGCGCGTGAGGAAGAGGTTTTCGAGGAGGATTCCATGGATGAGGTAACCACAGAGGAAGGAGTGAGTTCCCATGAGGGACATGTTTCAACTGTGGATCTACAGAACATTACAAGTGTGAGTGCTCGACTTGTTGCAGTTCTCATGGTGCGGAAAGAAGCATAAGTATGAGGAGTGCCCGGAGTTATATGAGCATATGAATCAGTAGCACTAGAAGGAAAAAGGCACTGTGATGGTCAGCATCAAGAAGGCAGACATACAATGGATGCCTTAAGTAACACGAGATGAAAGTTTGGATCCTGTCTTGGTAACAACAAGTGTAGAAGCCACACACGCAAGGGAGATACCAAGATAGAAGATCCTCATTTCAAGAGAAGAGGTCATTCATGGAAATTACCTAGACCTCATGCATCAGAAGGAGATATATCTAGACACCATGGACATTATTCAAATCTTTTAAGGGGAGATCCAATGTCTAAAGGAGAAATCCAGGAGGGATGAAAAAGGAGGATCAAGGCATAGAAATATGACCTAGATGAGGTCAAGGAGGTGTGTAAAATGCTAAGGTAGGAGAACATCATTCCTTTGCTAGGATCCTTGTTGAGAGAGAAGGTACCACGCACCGGAGAAGAGCACGAGAGGCAGGTCTTACACGTAAACCTTCCCCCTCACAGCCTTGACTATGACAAGGAGATTACATTGAATGCAGTTGTGGATGGATGGCTCCTCAGCAATATACTCATTGACATTGGCGTGGAGGTTAATGTTTTGACTTTGGATGCATGGCATCAGATGGGGAGACCTATGTTACAACCATCTTCAAATGTGTTGTATATGGCAAACAAGAATAAGGCAATGCCCATCGGTGTCTTGAAGGATGTAACTATTACTATCTAGGGAGCCAAGTTTACTGGGGAATTCAAAGTCTAGGAGCTCATTGAGGTGGACAATTTCCCAGTACTTCTTGGGTGCCCTTAGTGTTGCAAGAACAATGCGGACCTTTGGTTCAACAAAGGGTACATCACTTTTGAGAACAAAGAGGAGTGGGTCATTATACCCCTAGTTGATGGGAAGTCAGCACCTACATTAATCAATCGGGAGAAGAGGTTTTGGACAAGATTTATGTGCACTCAATTAGAGATCCTGAGATGGTACACCCTATAAACGGATTTATCTAGTTCGAAGATGCTCAGTTAGTGAGTGATACCACTAGCCTGACATGTGATAATTGGGCATATGGGACTTACAAATTAATGGGATGGTAGTTGAGAGGATTGGTGACCAAGGTAACTAAGGTGCACACATTTTGACACCTTGGGGGAAAAGAACTACCCAAGTACTCCAGAGGAGCCTTCCCTGAGATCTTTCTATAGGAGATAGAAGGTCAGTGAAAAAATGAAAAGGAATGAAGGGAGATGCTGAGTTATGTCTTACTCAACACAAAGCAGCTTGTTAGTGGGCCATGCATCGGAGAGCCTTTTAGAATGACGCGAGGTAATAATTTTTCTCTCATCGATTTTCTTGAAGTAATATACCCACCATCATCAAGGACTACCATGGGAAGGAGCTCACCCTTTCCATATCCAGGGGAGTGTGAATGGGTCTCAGAGAAGGCACGGAAGCCTTGCCACCATCCCTATGGGTGCACAAGTTATATTCTACATTTCATATTTGTGCACATGCATGGTACATTCATTCAGAGACACACCACCAGAAAAGGAATTGGCAAGAGCTTGCAGCTAATCTTATTCAAGCCTTTGAGTATCGGAGTACCAAACCATCGGTTGATAAGGCCTTACAAGGTATCAAGTACCTTACCATGGGGGATAGTTCCAGAATGGAAGATAGGTTGTTAGAACTACTAGGTGAACCAGGATTGGAGGCGCACTTTGAAGAGATTGAAGAAATAGAAGAGTTATAGCTTGAGCGCGCGTGTTTGGAGAAGGAAAAGGGAAAGTTAGTATATGTGATTGATGGAGAGGAATCAGAAAGTTTAGATGTTAGCCATTATGTGGGGACGTGAAAAGTAGTGGATAGTATATATGCTCACACGTGTGCCTACCATGAGCCTTTAAAGACAAAGAAGGTTAACATCAGTTTAGGAGAAGAACCTAAGGAAGCTATTATTGGGGATTATTGGATAGAGAAGGAAGTATCAAAGATCATTGATCTGTTGTGTGAATTCAAGGATTTATTCCCACATAGGTACCATGAGCTAAAAGGTGTCCACCATTCCTTGGGGAGATGAGGATAAAACTGAAGGAAGGTACGTGTCCTGGTTAGAAAAAGGCCCTACCAGATGAATCCCAACTTATGCATGAAGGTTAAGGAGGAGATAGACAAGATGATAGCTTCTTGGGATCATTGAGGCAGTAGAAGAATCAAAATGGATAAGTCTCGATGGTAATTAGCATCAAGAAGGATGGGTGGATTAGAATTTGTGTGGATTATAGGGAATTGAATGTAGTTTGTGTCATTGATCCATTTCTGACCCCCTTCACTAAAGAAATTTTGGAAGGATTCGCTAGGTGTGAAATCTATTCCTTTATGGATGGATTTTCAGGATACCACCAAGTCCGGATTACAAAGGAGGACTAGGAGAAGAAAAATTTCACCACCGAGTGGGGAATTTTTACATATACGGTCATGCCCTTTGGGTTGAAAAATGTGCCTGCTTGTCTTTTCGTGCATAGTGGTGCAAGCATTCCAAGACTTCATTCATAAGTTTCTTTAGGTTTACTTGGATGATTGGATAGTATATGGTCTAGTTAAGGACCATTGTGACAACTTGAGATTAATGTTTGAAAGGTGTAGGTAGTTAAGGATATCCCTCAACATTAAGAAGTGTGTGTTTGCTACACCCTTTGGGACTTTATTGGGGCATATCATATGTAAGGAGGGCTTTCTGGTAGATCCCGCTAAGGTTACAATTATTATGGAGTTAAGGGAACCTACTAGCTAGAGTGTAATGTGTGGATTCCTTGGGTATACGGGATATTACAAAAATTCATTAAGGGGTATGCCAAGATTGCCATGCCTTTAGAGGAGCTTCTTAGACACAAAAGTACCTTCCATTAGGGAAAGGTGCAACAGAGGGAATTTGATACATTAAAAGATAGGCTTATTACCGCACCTATTTTGTGATTTCCCTCTTGGGAAAATCCCTTCCATGTCCATGTAGATGCCTCAAGAACCACCATTGGAGCAGTACTTACACAACCAGGTGAGGGGATTGTTGGTCATCCTCTCTGTTTCACAAGTAGGAAGTTAACACTAGTAGAGTAGAATTATACCATAACCGAGCACAAGGCATTGTCAATGATCTATGCCCTTTTCAAAATTTGACAAGATTCTCTAACAACACCCTTTGTATTCTACACCGATAACATGGCATTAAAGTATTTAGTGAACAAGCCCATTCTTCAAGGGCACATATGTTGATGTGTGTTTTTGTTTCAAGAATTGAGTTCACTGTTGTAGTGAAGCCTAGAAAAATCAATTATGGACCTGATCATCTGTCAAGAATTGATTCAGGAGAGGACATGGACAGTATTGAGGAAACAATGTTAGACGTGCAACTATTTAGATTATGGCATGTACCCTCGTTTGGAAGAGATTTCTATATTTTTAAAATAAGGTGTGGCACCGGATGGAATGAGGGCATTGGAAAAGAAGCAGTTGGCCATATGTGTCACGCCCTACATGTTGATTAGTGGAGACTTATACAAATTGGGACATGATGAATTTTTGTGCAGATGTGTGTTAGAACATGAGTGCCTGACCATCATGGAGGAAGCACACAGAGGAAGTGTAGGTGGGCATTGCACAGGTGATGCCAACATGCGTAAGATTTTAATGGAAGGTTTATGGTGGGAATCCTTGTACAAGGATTGTAGATATTATTGTAAATCATGTGACCATTGTCAGTGCATTGGAAAACTAGGAAGGAGAGAAGAAATGCATTTGCATCCTATTCCTAGCGCAAAGCCTTTTAAAAATTAGACAATAGAATTTGTAGGAAATATTACACTTTGGTAGCATAGGAATAGGTCACGTTATGTCATCACTTGCACAAATTATCTCACAAGGTGGGCGGAAGCATCCCCGACTAAAGATTGCACGAAAACAATAGCAGAAAGGTTCCTATGGGAGAACATGATCACCAGGTATGGATGCCCTTTGAGTTTGACTAGTGATATGGGTACACATTTTCTAAATGAGACCATAAGGATCCTACTATCTGAGTTCATGGTGGCTCACCATAAGACTACACCCTATCACCCACAAGCAAATGGAACCATGGAAGCATTCAATAAAATATTGAGTCATACCTTGAACAAAATGTATGATGTTCGAAGACAGGATTGGGATGACAAGGTATCAGCATTTTTATGGGCTTACAGGACTATGTATAAAAGACTAAATAAAGCCACACCTTTTCAATTGGTGTTTGGCATGGAAGCTATTTTGCTGGTTGAATTTATGTTACCTTCTCTGCAAATAGTGTATGTAGGAGGATTAGCTGATGAACAAGTGTTGGAAGAAAGAATTGATGAACTAATGAAACTGGATGAGAGACGATCACTTTCCCATTGGAGCCAAACAATGGAAAAGGAAAATCAAAAGGCTTGGCATGATCTCCATATTAGGAACAAGAAGTTTGAGGTTGGGAAGATGGTGTTACTATATGATTCTAAATTTCTACACCATCCTAGGAAGTTGAAAGTCCATTGGTTAGGTCCCTACACAATCTCGTACATCCTTTATTCGAGCACATGCCAGTTATGAGTGTTGGAAGGAATGAAGTTTCCTAGAAACTTTAATGGTAGTAGGCTGAAGCCCTACTATAAATAAGTCTTCTTGGTGTTTGTAAATAAGGTAGTTTTTCTAGTTAGTTTATAATTTTCCTTTATGAATTGTCCTTTCCTTGTGTTTCCCTTTCACGTTGTTATTTTGTTTTGTTCCTTAGGTGCCGGTAACCTTATTTCTATTTTTGGAGAATTTATGAGTGCACAAAGGACCACGCATTGTTTAAGTGTGGGGTGGAGAAAAGTGAAGAAGCGCATGATTAAAAGTACCAAGGAAGTTGTGTTGAAGAGCCTTGTTGAGTAGCCCGGTTAAAAGAGAGATGAAGAGAAAATATAGAATGGTTGGTGCCGGGTAAAGCTACTCGTAGATCCCACATACAAAGGAAAAAGAAGCACATTTAAAGAAACATGAGGTAGGTGAAAGCAAGAATATGGATAGAATAAGTTCCTTCAAAGTGTGGTTTTAACACGTGTAAGAGTCTCCTGTCAAGTTGGTTTGGTTGTGCGCCAGAAGGTTGGAGGAGTTTTCACACAGGAAGGGCACATGAGTGAAGGAACTCAAGATGAGATTTTTTTAAAAAGCCACATTAAATGAACAAATTATGGGGTAGGTAAAGTAGCATTTAATGACCAAAAAAAGGAAAAACTATAAATAGAGGGTCGGGGCACTCTCATTTTACTTTGTGAAAATGAAGAGTTGGAGATATAAGCAAAAGATATAAGCTAGGGATTTTTCAGATTCAATCAAGGAGAAGATCTATGTGATTAAAAATTTAAAGAGCTAGTTTGAGATTGCAAACTAGAAGGAAGGAATTACACGGGTGTGGAACAAAGTGAAAAGATGTTGTCTTGTGAAGAATTTATCAAAGTTAGGGTTCAACAAACTAGGGCATGGGTTTAGGAGATTTGTATCATGGATCTAAGATCGAAGGTTGGGAGAAGGAAAGTAGAGTAACAAGGAGAGGACTAGAGTAATACAATTACCTCAACCATGGCACTGAAGAAAGGGAAGGACAAAGCAAAGGATAAACAACCAAAACCTAAGGCGATACAAACGAAGAATGGTAAACAAAAACGCAAAGACTCACTCGACAGAGTGATGATGGGGAAGGAATGGGAATCCCATTTGAGAAGCATACCAATCAGTGACTATAATCACCACACCAACACTATAGAGAAATAAATGACATTAGAATTGGTATGCCCAACCAACAAGTGAACACCTGAAGGGTTTCCTATCTACAATGATGATGTGAAGGTCAAGTTGGCAAAGGTAGGGTTGTTGCAACTCAATGAGTTTCCTTATTAGTAACACCACAACCGTTGTTACTTTCTCCAAAGCATTCAAGTATTGATAAATGATTTCTTCTGTATAAGGACATGTTCCTTTGATTTTGGGAAGTCATGCTTGATGTGGATTGTATCCTCTCTGCTCTTGAAGATCTTTGATTGAACCAGAATATGATTGGACGCTTTTGTTTCTTTCATTCTTGCACTTGAGTTTAACCTGATTTCTAGATGAATTGTGGATTTATCCACCTTTATGACTCAGCCTTGGATCAGTTGCATTGATCCAAGGAATGTTTTAAGTTTATTCAGGATGAACAAATTTTATTGACTTTACGAAAGTTACAAAGTATGACTGAGCTTTGAATGATCAAACCTAGAGGTTAACTCAGGTTGATCATGGTAAATGGAATTTGGTTCCAGATATCGTAACATCAGGAAAGACCTAGACCTTAAGCCAGGTAAGATGTTTATGTTTTATATCTAAAGCTTAATTTATTGATGCCAAATGGAATCCTTTACAGGAATGTTTTATCCTATATAGACTCTAACACTGATTAGTCCTATTTAGGGGACCTAAACTAGAGTTAGTAAGGTTAATAGTTTTAACCTAAACTATAACCTAATGGTTAAAAGAATTTCTAATCTAACCTAGCCCTAAACTATGAGCTTAATACTCAAGGGTTAACTACACCTAGCACTATGGAAATGAGACTAATGTCATACCCTATGATCTAACCTAAGTCTCTAACCTACCTTAACTAATGCTATGAAGGGGGACCTAAGAAGGGTCACGAGTCATGGGTGGTGGTTTCCATGGCATTTAAGAGGGGATAAGGTTGAAGGACATGGAATGCTGTCAGGTTTGGTGGAGGATAAAAACTACTAATATAGCCTTACGTGGCAGTATCTCTAAGGATGGGAATGTTTTTTTGTTTTGTTGTGGTGATCACCAACTTTGGCAGTCGGTGGAAATGGAAAATAGGTGGGAGAATGGAAGTAAATGCAATTAATGAGCTTTGGTCCCCGAGTACGGATTGCTTGGGAAGGCATGCAAGTGGAATTTTGTTTGGTTGTTTTGTTTTCCATGCATTCCATTTTTCACTCTGCATGAGCACTGGTTCTTCGAACCAGCCATCTACTCTTCGTTGCATGGAAACTTTGAGAGTTTCTAGCTTACTTCTCTATCGGGGAAATATATAAGGCATGGAGGTAACAATATTTTGTTGTTTAATCTTTCGTGGAAGAAGAAGAGAAGGTGTAAGCACATTCAGAGGTCTTCTTTGAATTTTAAGCGACACTATCAGGCATGATAGGCCCTAACTTTTAAAAATCTTGCTTTCCTTTAAATGATTTCATTAGAA
Organism: Taxus wallichiana var. yunnanensis; assembly: GCA_018340775.1. Taxonomy (NCBI): domain Eukaryota; kingdom Viridiplantae; phylum Streptophyta; class Pinopsida; order Cupressales; family Taxaceae; genus Taxus; species Taxus wallichiana. The sequence goes on from CM031238.1 coordinate 486,173,580, forward strand.
CAACTCTGTTTAGATGATTTTTGTATAGTTGGCCTGGCTGGTAGCAATGTATTGGTTTTCTTCTTTTCTTGTTGATTTGGGAATCCCTGGTTATACGTAGACCCTGATGAAATCTACTTCTTTTATCTTCTCTCCTTGCTGTGAATACAATATGGGTTTGAATTCTGTAGAAGTGTTTTATGTCTCTTTATCTGATTGAGGTATTGAATTTCCAAACTGGCACCATGACGGATGTCATACTTGATGATTTCATGTTTGAAGATACCATGAAATGAACTGTTGTGTCAAATTTGGTTGGTTTATTTGATTTTTGCTTAGTTGTATGAGCTCTACTATTACTTGACAGCTTCAGGAAAATATATAGTTGGATTTGTGGTGAAACTGTTAGTTCCTTCTATAAAGCTCGACTGGTTCAGTCACACGAGTAGGAAATATGTTTGAATACTAAGCCTGTACCTTTATTAGAAAAGGGTCTGAAGGTAAAGCTCGACTGGTTCAACACACGAGTTGGAAATATGGATAAATTCTAAGCCTGTACCTTCATTAGAAAGGGGTCTGAATGTTTCTATGAATATAGGTTCTGTAAGTAGGGAAATATTTGGTGTAGCTGTTGCTTTTACGATTTTTTTACTTGGATAATTGGAATGCAGTTATGACCAAGAGAAAACTTACTTTGATGAACTCTGTCCCCTAACAATTTGTGGGTGATCCTAGATCTGCATGAATGGAAATTAGGTTTTATATTTGGATAGGAATGGACTGTGTTTGATGTTACCTGAAGTGACCTTGAAATCTATCATTAGAATTCATCTATTAACACTGGAAGTGCTATTTGATTTGGTATCTTTGAACGTAACAACAAACTATCTAGTGTAATGGCTGGAAATAATTAGTTTAATCTATTGGTAAGTAATGATAACAGTTACCCTAACTCTTAGTCAAAAATGATTTGAGTCCTGGGTGAAGTGTAGACTGTTTATTTGGATCAGGATTGTGGTCTGATATTTGAACGTATATGTATATCATTTTGTAACAATCTGTGGCTTTTGTTTAATGTGCAATTGCAAGACCCTAGGGATCTATGGGCAACCTTTTAAGCAGTTCTACCTGATTGGAGCTAATGGTAAACTTAGGTGTTGATTTTCTTGCCTTCTCTTTTTCCCTGATTGAATTTAAGATTTTATATATGCATTACTCCTGGAAAGTTGGTACAGTCCTGAACTTGTTAAAATGGAGTTCAGATTCTCTCTATTTTCCTCTTAGTTGTGAAGGATAAGTTGTTATAGGATATCGGACTACGAAGGTATTCCCTCTCTTTAGAAGTTATGAGTGTTCCCTTCTTTAGAATTTTCTATAAGAACTCTTCAGTATGGGCATGAGATGAATAGACTGTTAAATTTAGGTGGAGAGAGTGGTAAGTGTTGAATCTTAACAGAAGTCTCCTTTCCTTATCTTTAGCGATATTATTACCCTGTTTGAGTAATTCAGTTATTATCTACTTGTATAAAAGTAGTATTGTAGTAAAAGTTTGTATACTTATCAATGTTTATGAAATGATACAAAAAGTATAGAGGAAATCCATCAGTTGAACTTTCTTGAGGCTATAATCTGTTTTTGCTTGAATTGTTTATATGCAAATCTGTTGGTTACATGCCTTGATAAGATTTCATTCCTTGAATAGAGTAATTATATTAGGATTGATACTGCTCTTGGTTTTCGGATGGCTAGGTATTTAAGATTCATTTTGTTTCTTCTTATTCTCTAATATAAGATGAATCATCCGAAAATATTTAAGTTGAAATGGTAGCTATAATATGAGTTATGTTATAAAGTCATATTAGAATGGTAGAAAGATAATTAGCGTGATTCATGTTTATGGATTTGATGAAATGATTTCATTTAAACAGGTTGTTTAATGGAAACAATTGGTGGAATGCAATTGTTTTAAGAATTAGTGCTTATCATGCTCAGTTCACTGAACTGACCCGTGCTAGCAATTTTTGCAGATGGTCATCGTAAGTGGTAAAGGCATGCAGATCTGATATGATGCACAGATTGTTTAATCTAATTTTTATGATGAATTCCAACATGATCTCTCTAATTGTACTATAGGAAGAAAGTTACTCTTTTGCTGATGATTATTGTATTAAAATATGCCGAAGTGCATAAGTTGTAATTGTATGGCTTGAAATAAATGAAATGGGGAATTGTTACTTACGTGGCTGCATTTTTATTTGTTGAATTGATCTTCTCATGTCTGAATGAATGAGAGTGCATTCTTATTATTATATGCCATGGGGTCTAGATGGATTCCCTAAGTAAGCCTTGTAAAAATATGTGACTGAATACTTCATGTTTGACTAGTAATTCTTATATATTATGAATAAGGCTAAATTGGAAATTAGACCACTGCATTTTTAGGGAAGTTGAGGTTAAACTATGCCCTGATATGTAGCTAAAACAGGAAGAGTATTCTATTACTCCCTAACAATGATCTAAGTCAAAGCAATGTAATTGATGGCTTTAAATCATCATGTCTTATGGCAATAAGTCTGATATATTTCAGTCTTTAGGGTTGATATGAACCCTTACGGGTTTAGTTAGCTTCCTTATGAGAGAACATAGGGCTGTTGTCCTTTTATGAGGAATCAAGGATTATTAGGAACCGATTGACACCTTGACGAGATCTCAAATCTTATTAAAAATTTCTCTGTGAAACTGAACCTAAATATGTAAGGTGTCTCAAAAGTGTGGGACCCAGGGTTGGGAAAAGCTACCCAGTTAGGAGGGCCTATAATTCAAATTTAACTCAACTTAAGTAACTTCTTGAAGTTATGTAAATCTTTCCGAGGTAGTATTGTAGGATGTTGACACATGTCAACTGTAGGGTTGTACCTTCGAGAAGATTAGGATCTTCTCGAGGATACAACAATGCAGGTGACATATGGCAACACCCTTTTGCATTGATCGTTAAGATTTACACCTGAAACTTGATCAAGATTTTCCTTTGGGACTGGATAGGACCATAGACATGTTATGAGGCAGCCCTTTGGGACTCAGGGTACCTTGACACACGGGGTTAACAGTGGTTGATCCTGTATGTCAGCTTACCCTAGTCTTCAAGGGCATCCTTATAACATGTGTATGATATTAACCCATTCTGGAGTGAAAACTAGGGACAAGGGGACTGACAGAAGTCAGTATAAGATGATCTATATAACATCGGAGTGGGGTGAAGGACGTATTCCAGATTGACGAGTATGCCATCAAGGAATATAAGACATGAATAGTATGTTTCAAATCTTTGGCCAAAGTATCGCAAGCGGCTGATTGCGTTGTCCTATGTCACCTAGTCTAAGGGACGTGATGCCGATGAATAATGGTAACAATTATTCAGATAGGTTCCTTGGATAGAACATTCAAATCCCGGATTAGGGAAGAGAACCACAAGAGGGAAGTGTTCAGATGAAAACACCAACTCTATGATACACATGAATAGATCGGTAGTACACCGAGTCATGGAATGAATAGATCGGCGGTACACCGAGTCATTACAATAGCATATGGTTATCTATTATTTGAATGATTGTCATGATCCATGTGTTCTAAATTATGTATTTAGAACTAGATAGCACTAATAAAAAAAATAAAAAATTTCTTGTTCTAATGTACTAAAATGAGGATGTTACATCTTGGTATCAGAGCTAAAGGTTACAGCTCTTGGACCTATTGTGTCCATAATCTGATAAAAACCTGAATTTTCTTGTAACAGAAAATGGTTAGAACAAGGGGAACGTTGCGAATAATGCTCCACCTGAGGAAGGGGTGGCAATAACCCAAAAACTTGATGAGATCCTTGCTGCCCTATTGGACACAAGAGATCATTTGGCTGTACTTGAACAACAAGTAATGGGAAATGAGGAGGATGATGAAGCTGGTAACAACAATCAGCTACCTCCTGAGGACAACCCCGATATGGGTGTTGGTAATAACAATGGAAATGTACCTGTCCAACCAGAAAACAAAAAGGCCAGGTTGGTAGCGGAACTCACTAATGATATAAAAAGGATAAGTCCACCTAAATTTGATGGCACCACATTAGGAGATGGAGCTGAGAACTGGCTCAATGAAATGGAGAAGTACTTTGCAATAAGAAACTTCTCGGAGGAAACCAAAGCTATTTGGGGAGCCTATCAGCTTTCCCATGAAGCATCTTCATGGTGGGACAGCCGTAAAGTTGAGCTAAATATTGATGAGACCAACATCACTTGGGATCAATTTAAAGGCTATTTTAGGCAACGTTGGCTGCCACAACTTTTCTATGATCAGAAAATGACAGAATTCCAGAACTTAGTTCAAGGAAAGCTAACTGTAACTGAATACTGGGAGCGGTTTACGAAACTCCTCAAGTACGTACCATAGTATCAAATTGACGAGAAGTTCAGAATATGAAATTCATCATGGGACTAAATCCCATGATAGGAGGAGAGGTTGATGTTCACAGCCCAACCACTATGGAAGGGGTTGTTGAAAAATCCATAAGGCAAGAACAGAAATTAAAGGCTATTTCTGCTCATAAAGAGGAAGTGCGGAAGAAGATTGCAAACCCTTCTTCAACTTCTCTTGCACCCAAGAAGGGGCCATGGAAAATTTTTGGCAACAAAAGTAAGTTTTCAGTGGATAATAATAAGAAAATGACAGCGAATAAGCCTGCTGGAAATGTAAGGGATAGTTTTGCCAAGAATTATAATAATGGGCAGAAGCCCTATGGAGGACAACGTGATAATTTTAAGGTTGGAAGTAATTTTGAGCCTAAAAAGGGACCTGTAGGAGGCTGCTATAATTGTGGCAAAGATCACTATGCAAATCAATGCCCTTTGAAGAAGGATGATCATAATCAACAGCATAAGATACATGCTTTGCAGAGTAGACAAGCAAGCAAGCTGAAAAGCAAGTGACACCTATAGAAGTTCGGGTAAGTTATTTGGCATACCTGTCACTATTCTTTTTGATACAGGAGCTACTGAATGTTTTATTTCTAGTAAACTCACTTCTAAACTTAAAAGAAAAGCTGGAAAAATGGATAAATCTTGGACTGTACAGTATGGTAATAACTCTGTTCATACAGTTAGTATGTGTCTTTTTGGAGCAGTCCTTGACTTACCTAAATTTTCCACGGAATTTGACCTCTATGTTGCACCTTTGGGATCCTATGACGTTGTTATCGGCATTAATTGGTTAGCTGACCATAAAGAAAAAGTAGACTACTTTGAAAAATACATAAGATGTTTAGATGATCGGCTGAAAACAACAGAGATTCAAGGTGTAAAATGGGAAATTTCAGTTAGGAAACTGTCAGCTATGTAACTTAAAAAGGCTAAAAACAAAGGATGTACCTTATTTGTAGTAAAGATATCTAAATCTGTAGAAGAAGACGGTGATTCCATGAAACAATACCCACTGTTACAAAGTTTCAAGGATGTATTTCCGGAGGAATTACTAGGTTTACCACCCAAAAGGGAATTTGACTTCACCATTGAAATCAAACCAGGGACAGAACCTATTTCTAAAGCACCTTATCGGATGACTACTACAGAGTTAGTCGAGCTTAAGGCACAATTGCAAGAACTTTTGTCTAAGGGTTTGATTAGACCAAGTGTTTCACCTTGGGGAGCGCCAGTAATATTTGTGAAAAAGAAAGATGGAACACTTAGACTGTGTATTGATTATCGGATGTTAAACAAAGAAACAATCAAGAATAGATACCCACTTCCTAGAATTGACGATCTATTTGATCAAATGCATGGAGCATCGGTTTATTCCAAGATAGATCTTTGATCTGGGTATCATCAATTAAGAATTAAAGAAGAAGATATTCATAAAACAACTTTCCAACAAGGTATGGACATTATGAATTCATGGTTCTACCCTTTGGATTAACTAATGCACCCATGCTTTTATGAACTTAATGAATAATATCTTTCAAGAATATTTGGACAAGTTTGTGCTTGTATTCTTAGATGATATTCTCATATATTCTAAAAGTGTTGAGGAGCACAATGAGCATTTGAAGATAGTTTTGGAAATTTTGAGAAAAATAAAGTTATATGGTAAGTTATCCAAATGTTCTTTCTTTGATACTGAAGTTCACTATTTGGGTCATGTCATTAGTAAAGAAGGAATTGTAGTAGATCCTTCAAAAATAGTGGCAATAACCGAGTGGCCTGCACCAAAGAATGTACATGAAGTAAGAAGCTTCATGGGCCTTGCTGGTTATTATAGAAAATTTGTTAAAGATTTTTCTAAAGTGGCTGCACCGATAACTTCATTGCAGAAGAAGGATAAGAAATTTATTTGGGATGAAAAGTGTGAATCTACTTTTAAAATTTTGAAAATTCAGTTGACTTTAGCACCTATTTTAGCTGTACCAGACCCTAATGGGGACTTTACCATTGTAACGGATGCTTCTAGGGAAGGCCTTGGAGGTGTTTTGTTACAAAATGATCATGTCGTAGCATATGAAAGTAGAAAACTTAAGTTACATGAGCTAAATTATGCCCCTCATGATTTAGAGCTTGCTGCAATTGTTCATGCACTTTAAGTTTGGAGACACTATTTACTTGGGAAACCTTTTGAGTTGAAAACTGATCATTTAGGGCTGAAATATATTTTCACTCAGCCTAATCTAAATGCAAGACAACGAAGGTGGTTAGATTTTTTGTCTCAATATGATTTTGATATTAGTTACATCAAAGGAAAAGAGAATAGAGTAGCAGATGCTCTAAGTCGTAGGAAGCACATTTATGCTCTTATAACATTAAGAACTCAGTTTAAAGATGAGGTGAAAAGTGCCTCAGAATCTGATATATACTTTCAGCAAGTAAAAGCAGCACTTGCTGCAGAACCAAAAGATGAAAGGTATAAAGGTTTTCATTTTGATAATGAAGGAATCTTACGTTATGAAAACAGAGTATACGTACCTTTGCTAAATGATTTGAGAAAGAAATTGTTAGTTGAATTTCATAATTCACCCTTTTCTGGACACCCGGGTATTACTAAAATGCTTGCTGATCTAAAACAACAATACTTCTAGAAAGGAATGAAAAAGGATGTTATTAATTTTGTGACTCATTGTCTGGAATGTCAACGGGTTAAGGTAGAACACATGCACCCTGCTGGTTTATTATATCCCCATAGCATACCGTAGTATAAATGGCAAGTAATAAGCATGGACTTTGTACAAGGGCTGCCTATGTCGAGAAATAAACATGATGTTATCTTGGTAGTTGTAGAAAAACTAACAAAGGTAGCTCATTTCATCACTGGAAATCTAAAGGATGATTCTCCTGTGTTAGCTAAAATATTTGTGCACAAAATTTTCAGGTTACATGGAGTACCAGAATTGATTATATCTGACAGGGATCCTAGAATGACATCAAGATTTTGGCAAACACTTAATGCAACTCTTGGAACTAAACTAAACTTCAGTTCTTGCATATCATCCAGAAACGGATGGACAAACTAAGAGAGTAAATCAGGTGTTGGAAGATATGTTACGAATGTATTGCATGGACCAACAGTACAAGTGGGAAGAGTATCTCCCATTAGTTGAATTTGCATACAACAACACATATCACTCTTCCCTTAAAATGGCACCTTTCGAGGCACTTTATGGAAGAAAGTGCAGAACCCCTGTTAGTTGGGATAGTATTGAGGATAGAGTGGTAATTGGACCAAAAATCCTTACTAAAATGGAACAACAAGTTAAAATGATTCGTGAATGATTGAAAGAAGCAGCAGATAGGTAGAAGAGCTATGCTGACCTAAAGCGGGTTGATCGAAAATTTGAACTTGGTGAAAAGGTTTTTCTTCGTGTTAAACCAAGAAAGAGTTCTATAACTTTTGGCAAGGCTACCAAGTTATCACCTCATTATGTGGGACCTTTCGAAATTGTCGAAGTAATCAATCCTATAGCTTACCGATTAGCATTACCACCTGCTTTGTCTCGCATGCATGATGTTTTCCATATTTCTTTGCTTAAGAAATATATTTCAGACTTGTCACATGTTTTAAATTGGAATTCCTTGCAGGTCCAAGACCCAGGAATAATCGTGGTTAAACCCACATGAGTGCTGGAAACTCACCAATTGCATTTGAGAAATCATGAAATACAACAATGTAAGGTCCAGTGGGACCAGTTTAACGAAGAAAGTGCAACTTGGGAAAATATGGAAGAGATGAAAATTGCTTTTCCCTTTCTTTTTGAATAGAATGGAATCTGTTGACTAAAAAAATATATTATTATGAATTTATCTTTTTCATGTCTTTATGTAAGCCAGCTTTGGGGAAAACATTATTCAGGTTGAATAAATTGTATCATGATATTGATTTCTAGAATTATTCAAGTTGGAAATAGTAATTTGTTTTGTGAACCAATGAATTGATTGACCTGAAGGTAAATCAAAGGATGTAATCATCGGATGATGAATCTTTTAGGAGGGAAGCATGTAACACCCTAAACTATTGTTACTTTCTCCAGAGCATTCAAGTATTGATAAATGATTTCTTCTGTATAAGGACATGTTCCTTTGGTTTTGGGAAGTCATGCTTGATATGGATTGTATCCTCTCTGCTCTTGAAGATCTTTGATTGAACCATAAATATGATTGGACGCTTTCGTTTCTTTCATTCTTGCACTTGAGTTCAACTTGATTTCTGGATGAATTGTGGATTTATCCACCTTTATGACTCAACCTTGGATCAGTTGCATTGATCCAAGGAATGTTTTAAGTTTATTCAGGATGAACAAATTTTATTGACTTTACGAAAGTTACAAAGTATGACTGAGCTTTGAATGATCAAACCCGAGGTTAACTCAGGCTGATCATGGTAAATGGAATTTGGTTCCAGATATCGTAACATCAGGAAGACCTGGACCTTAAGCCAGGTAAGATGTTTATGTTTTATATCTAAAGCTTAATTTATTGATGCCAAATGGAATCCTTTACAGGAATGTTTTATCCTGTATAGACTCTAACACTGATTAGTCCTATTTAGGGGACCTAAACTAGAGTCGTTAAGGTTAATAGTTTTAACCTAAACTATAACCTAATGGTTAAAAGAATTGCTAATCTAACCTAGCCCTAAACTATGAGCTTAATACTCAAGGGTTAACTACACCTAGTGCTATGGAAATGAGACTAATGTCATACCCTATGATCTAACCTAAGTCTCTAACCTACCTTAACTAATGCTATGAAGGGGGACCTAAGAAGGGTCATGAGTCATGGGTGGTGGTTTCCATGGCATTTAAGAGGGGATAAGGTTGAAGGACATGGAATGCTGTCAGGTTTGGCGGAGGATAAAAACTACTAATATAGCCTTACGTGGCAGTATCTCTAAGGATGGGAATGTTTGTTTGTTTTGTTGTGGCGATCACCAACTTTGGCAGTCGGTGGCAATGGAAAATAGGTGGGAGAATGGAAGTAAATGCAATTAATGAGCTTTGGTCCCCGAGCGTGGATTGCTTGGGAAGGCATGCAAGTGGAATTTTGTTTGGTTGTTTTGTTTTCCATGCATTCCATTTTTCACTCTGCATGAGCACTGGTTCTTCGAACCAGCCATCTACTCTTCATTGCATGGCAACTTTGAGAGTTTCTAGCTTACTTCTCTGTCGGGGGAAATATATAAGGCATGGAGGTAACAATATTTTGTTGTTTAATCTTTCATGGAAGAAGAAGAGAAGGTGCGAGCACATTCAGAGGTCTTCTTTGAATTTTAGCGACACTATCAGGCATGATAGGCCCTAACTTTTAAAAATCTTGCTTTCCTTTAAATGCTTTCATTAGAACAACTTTGTTCAGATGATTTTTGTACAGTTGGCTAGCTGGTAGTAAATGTATTGGTTTTCTTCTTTTCTTGTTGATTTGGGAATCCCTGGTTATACGTAGACCCTGATGAAATCTACTTCTTTTATCTTCTCTCCTTGTTGTGAATACAATATGGGTTCGACTTCTGTAGAAGTGTTTTATGTCTCTTTGTCTGACTGAGGTATTGAATTTCTGAACTGGCACCATGACGGATGTCGTACTTGATGATTTCATGTTTGAAGATACCACGGAATGAACTGTTGTGTCAAATTTGGTTGGTTTATTTGATTGTTGCTTAGTTGTATGAGCTCTACTATTACTTGACAGCTTCAGAAAATATATAGTTGGATTTGTGGTGAAACTGTTAGTTCCTTCTATAAAGCTTCGAATTGGTTTAGTCGCATGAGTAGGAAATATGTTTGAATACTAAGCCTATACCTTTATTAGAAAAGGGTATGAAGGTAAAGCTCGAAAAGGGTCGATTCAAGCGCACGAGTTGGAAATATGGATAAATTCTAAGCATGTACCTTCATTAGAAAGGGTTCAATGTTTCTATGAATATAGGTTCTGTAAGTAGGGAAATATTTGGTGTATAGGAGCTATTGCTTTTTTATGATTTTTTTACTTGATAATTGGAATGTAGTTATGACCAAGAGAAAACTTACTTTGATGAACTCTAGTCCCCTAACAATTTGTGGGTGATCCTAGATCTGCATGAATGGAAATTAGGTTTTATATTTGGATAGGAATGGACTGTGTTTGATGTTACCTGAAGTGACCTTGAAATCTATCATTAGAATTCATCTATTAACACTAGAAGTGCTATTTGATTTGGTATCTTTGAACGTAACAACAAACTATCTAGTGTAATGGCTAGAAATAATTAGTTTAATCTATTGGTAAGTAATGATAACAGTTACCCTAACTCTTAGTCAAAAATGATTCGAGTCTGGGTGAAGTGTAGACTGTTTATTTTGATCAGGATTGTGGTATGATATTTGAACGTATATGTATATCATTTTGTAACAATCTGTGGCTTTTGTTTAATGTGCAATTGCAAGACCCTAGGGATCTATGGGTAACCTTTTAAGCGGTTCTACTTGATTGGAGCTAATGGTAAACTTAGGTGTTGATTTTCTTGCCTTCTCTTTTTCCCTGATTGAATTTAAGATTTTATATATGCATTACTCCTGGAAATTTGGTACAGTCTCAACTTGTTAAAATGAGTTTAGATTCTCTCTATTTTCCTCTTAGTTGTGAAGGATAAGTTGTTATAGGATATCGGACTACGAAGGTATTCCCTCTCTTTCTAGAAGTTATGAGTGTTCCCTTCTTTAGAATTTTCTATAAGAACTCTTCAGCATGGGCATGAGATGAATAGACATTAAATTTAGGTGGAGAGAGTGGTAAGTGTTGAATCTTAACAGAAGTCTCCTTTCCTTATCTTTAGCGATATTATTACCCTGTTTGAGTAATTCAGTTATTATCTACTTGTATAAAAGTAGTATTGTAGTAAAATTTTGTATACTTATCAATGTTTATGAAATGATACAAAAGTATAGAGGAAATCCATTAGTTGAACTTGCTTGAGGCTATAATCTATTTTTGCTTGAATTGTTTATATGCAAATCTATTGGTTACATGCCTTGATAAGATTTCATTCCTTGAATAGAGTAATTATATTAGGATTGATACTGCTCTTGGTTTTCGGATGGCTAGGTATTTAAGATTCATTTTGTTTCTTCTTATTCTCTAATATAAGATGAATCATCTGAAAATATTTAAGTTGAAATGGTAGCTATAATATGAGTTATGTTATAAAGTCATATTAGAATGGTAGAAAGATAATTAGCATGATTCATGTTTATGGATTTGATGAAATGATTTCATTTAAACAGGTTGTTTAATGGAAACAATTGGTGGAATGCAATTGTTTTAAGAATTAGTGCTTATCATGCTCAGTTCACTGAACTGACCCATGCTAGCAATTTTTGCGAGATGGTCATCGTAAGTGGTAAAGGCATGCGAGATCTGATATGATGCATGATTGTTTAATCTGATTTTTATGATGAATTCCAACATGATTTCTCTAATTGTACTATAGGAAGAAAGTTACTCTTTTGCTTGATGATTATTGTATTAAAATATGCCAAAGTGCATAAGTTGTAATTGTATGGCTTGGAAATAAATGAAATGGGGAATTGTTACTTACGTGGCTGCATTTTTATTTGTTGAATTGATCTTCTCATGTCTGAATGAAGGAGAGTGCATTTTTATTATTATATGCCATGGGGTCTAGATGGATTCCCTAAGTGAGCCTTGTTAAAAATATGTGACTGAATACTTCAGGTTTGATTTAGTGTTTTTATATATTATGGATATGGCTAAATTGGAAATTAGACCACTACATTTTTAGGGAAGTTGAGGTTAAACTATGCCCTGATATGTAGCTAAAATAGGAAGAGTATTCTATTACTCCCTAACAATGATCTAAGTCAAAGCAATGTAATTGATGGCTTTAAATCATCATGTCTTATGGCAATAAGTCTGATATATTTCAGTCTTCGGGGTTGATATGAACCCTTACGGGTTTAGTTAGCTTCCTTATGAGAGAACATAGGGTTGTTGTCCTTTTATGAGGAATCAAGGATTATTAGGAACCGATTGACACCTTGATGAGATCTCAAATCTTATTAAAAACTTTCTCTGTGAAACTGAACCTAAATATGTAAGGTGTCTCAAAAGTGTGGGACCCAGGGTTGGGAAAAGCTACCCAGTTAGGAGGGCCTATAATTCAAATTTAACTCAACTTAAGTAACTTCTTGAAGTTATGTAAATCTTTCCAAGGCAGTATTGTAGGATGTTGACACATGTCAACTGCAGGGTTGTACCTTTGAGAAGATTAGGATCTTCTCGAGGATACAACAATGCAGGTGACATATGGCAACACCCTTTTGTATTGATCGTTAAGATTTACACCCTAAAACTTGATCAATATTTTCCTTCGGGACTAGATAGGACCATAGACGTGTTATGAGGCAGCCCTTTGGGACTTAGGGTACCTTGACACATGGGGTTAATAGTGGTTGATCCTGTATGTCAGCTTACCCTAGTCTTCAAGGGCATCCTTATAACGTGTGTATGATATTAACCCGTTCCGGAGTGAAAACTAGGGACAAGGGGACTGACAGAAGTCAGTATAAGATGATCTATATAACATCGAGTGGGGTGAAGGATGTATTCGGATTGATGAGTATGCCTTGTCAAGGAATATAAGACATGAATAGTATGTTTCAAATCTTTGGCCAAAGTATCGCAAGTGGCTGATTGCGTTGTCCTATGTCACCTAGTCTAAGGGACGTGATGCCGATGAATAATGGTAACAATTATTCAGATAGGTTCCTTGACAGAACATTCGAGAATCTGGATTAGGGAAGAGAACCACAAGAGGGAAGTGTTCGGATGAAAACACCAACTCTATGATACACATGAATAGATTGGTAGTACACGGAGTCATGGAATGAATAGATCGGCGGTACATTGAATCATTACAATAGCATATGGTTATCTCATATTTGAATGATTGTCATGATCCATGTGTTCTAAATTATGTATTTAGAACTAGATAGCACTAATAAAAAGATGACCTTGGTGATAAAGAATCTATTCAGAGACCATCACAGAGTATGCCTACAAGAAATGGTCATGGTATTATGACATCTTAGACATCAAGGACCTAGTTATGAAGATGGACGTGCACCTGGTAACAAAGCTAAATGGCTAAGAAAGGTGGACACAAGTTAACAAGCCATGGCTACATGTCTGCAGGAAGATTACAGAGGGGACTATTTACAACTTGTCCGCATACATTGCCGAGGAAATTATAAAGTGCGCAAAGGAAGGGGACAAGATCCTCTTTGGAAATGTCTTGCTCACCATAGTATTTGCAAAAATTGGAGTGCCGAATGTACTAGATAAGTTTGTGTGGGAGTACCAAGCCCAAGACCCTTCACCCACGAAGAGGTTTGAAAAGTATGCATGTGATACAATGATGGCTCCCCATAAAGCGTGGCTCAAAAAATGGTATACGCGCTTGAGAAATGCATTCGGGGTGGAGTGGAGGATCCCGAACAACTCCCAATAGCCACACAAGGAGAAACTGAGTTTACGAGTGTACCAGCACTACTACTTGGGCAGGTTCAAACTTGTTGATGAATCATGGAGCCCTTGGTGCAAGCTCCCTTTCACGTTCACTACCCAGTACTTCCAAGCGGGAGTGAATAGATTTAAAGAATTGAAAAAGCTAAGGCTAGAGCTAGGAAAGTTAGACTGGGAGCACAGGGATATGAGGAAGAAACTGAACTATCCTAGAGGTAAGCACACATACGTGGAGAAGTACATGTTGCACAAGATCCACATGACTAGACTAATAACACTTCCTATTGCTGGAGGATCCACGACATGCGTATACATGTGCATAAGGCTGAAATTTGAAAATGGTGCATACTTGGTGGATGAGATCTCCATACCTGAAGACCCCTTAGGAAAGAAGAAGCTAGTGTCTAAGAAGAGGGGTAGAGGAGAGGAAGGAGCACCAAGTGTACCAACTACTCAGACAGTGAGCATGCCTTCTATGAGTGCCAAGCCAAACACCTATGTTCGGAGGAAGAAGTCTCCAGTAAAGGAGAAGATGCCAGAAGTAGAGGCACTGAACAACCCACCACCTTAGAGGAGTCATAAGAGGAAGAAGAAAAGGTAGAATATCTTGACCAAAAGTAACCTCTTAGGAAGAAGCAGAAGGTAGATGAAGAATTTGACTCGAAGGCAATCGATAGCTTGGAAAGATATCTGGGAGAAGGAGAGGATGAGAGTGAAGGAGGTGGTGACGAGGAGGAAGAGATAGAGAAAGACAAGGAACCTTATGTAACCTTGCATAGTTAGTGTCTATAACTCGGAGGAGGAGAGTGGAGAATAAAAGCAAGAGTTCATATTCGCATGGCGGAAATGTGAACAAGGAGATGAAGGCATTGAAGATACAAAGGCAGATGAGAGGGATGCCAAGGGACAAAGAGCCATATATTTTACAAAGGAGAAGATAACCGAAGTGGGAGAGCAAGAAACGAAGAATATGATCAAGATCCTTATAGACTAGGAGTTAGAGTGGAGTGCAGACATAGTGCTAAAGGAAGGGAGGGAAGAGAGTGGTGAAAAGGGACATGACAACCTAGGAGGCCCCACTCTAACAGTCAGCTTCCCCAAAGGCACGCACTCGGGTAGAAGACCTCTGGATGCAGAAAAGAGGTAGATAATGGGCTACATGGATGATTCAAGGAAGGTGCTACACACATGATTCTAGAGCACGGTACCCACCAAAATACTTATAGCCATGGGATCGTTCGAGAAGGAGGGCGTGTACCCCAAGACCAAGAAGATGCTTTCTTGGGCATTTGAATCCCATGTCGACAAGCCAAACTTTGAATTCTACCAAAAGGAACTTATCACACTGCCAGAGTTTAAGGGAGACAACCCCTTAGTGAATTCCTAGGATCTCTCAGATGAGCAAGTGTGTAATGCTCTAAACAAGGTCGCGGTGGAAACAAAGGCAATGTTATTCGCGTGGAATGACATCATAAGGGATTTAGAGGAAATCTTTCCAAGGAGGAAGAGCTAGATAAGGTGGCTAGAAGCTTAAAATAGGAGGAATTAATTAGCATGCAGCTAAAGCGCGAGCTCAAGGAGGAAAAGGAAAAGGTGCAGGAGGTCTAAAAGAAAGTAGACTCAATAAAAAGTGCCATCATTTTGAAACACCCAGATCTAACACCTATCCCCCAGAGGTATGCATCAACACTGGAATGCCTAGAATACTTAACATGTGTCCTCACCATGGAGAGGTGACCCTTGGCATTGGAATATGTGGAGGAATTATCCATGCGCCCGAAGGAGGAGGATTTGTTTAAAGGTGATAGCACTTGTTTCCAAGTCCAACAAGGTGCTCACAAATGTAAAGGTTGCTTCCCAATATTTTGAGGCTACATAGGACACATGTGTGGATAGAGGTAAGATGGAAAGCTCCTTGGTCACCACACTTGAATCAGAGCTAAAAGAGTTCCAGGAGAAGAATAAAGGAAACAGGGTGGAGCAAGATAAAGTCCTGGTGGAAGTAGAAAGAAGATCTGAGGAGATTAAGGCACTAAGGGGCTCAACCAAGACACGACTGAAGGAACTATATCCTCAAATTACCAAAATAATGGACAAGCTTGCAAACCTAGGTAAGGATATGGAATAAATTGTGGACACTTTGGGCACCCAGGGAGCTGGCCTAAGTTTTGATGAGGTAAACCTCCTGGTTGGCGACCTCTGTCAGAAGGCGCAGAACGAGGTCAATACATGGAGTAAGTTGGAGGTAGACTTACAAAAGGACTTCCCCAGCCTTTTGATTTAATGTTCCCCCATTCTTCATTCTTTCCCCTATTCTTTCATTCCTTATTCATTTTTGTAATATTTGTCTACATCTTGGCTCCATTGAACCAACTTGCATCTTGGTCAAGTAGAATGTTTCCGAGGGTGGATAAAAAGCATAGTGTGGGGTGATGTTGGGTCCCTAAAATATTTACTAAGTATGAAGGTGTGTGGGTGCATGGGACCCCGATTCAGAGATGGCACGCAAGGAAAAAGCGTGTAAAGTGAGATCATTTGTGCACGAGATAAGATGACATGTTGGCAACAGGTGGCCTAGGAAAAAGCATGCCGGTGATGGTATCTTCTAGAAGACCATCATGAGATGCGGTGGAGATATATATCCCGAGGAAACATGCTCACTGAAGGACCACATTCGACACTTGGTGACAGATCTGAGGGCGTGACAAGGTGAGTTGACAGTGCGGGAAGGTGATAAATACAAGTGCCTATGGACCAAAAAGGGATGGGAATATAGACATAAGAGGAGAAGATAGGAGAGATACACACAGAGAGAGATAACATGGGTGAAGCTCTGTAGGATTACTGCGAGTGGAGCTCTGATGCAGAAAGGAATGTACTAAGCTTAGCATTGTAATTTCTTTTCTTTTTGGCATAGTTATACAAGCCTAGTGATGTGCATGACTGTGGTCTGCCCTCTATGGCTCTTTGTAATGAAACAATGAATACAATGAGGTTACCTATTGCAATTAGATATGAATATCAGTGGGTTTCATGTATATTTCATTCATAGAAGTTCTCTTTCCTTTCATGCTATGAATGAATGGTTGTAGCTTTCTTTTATATTATATGTTATGGAGTCTTTTAAAACACATGGTCTAAAGAAGCTATAAGGATCTGGAGGCCATCCTAAGCCCTGTAATCCTTGTATGTCTAAAATTTTTTCTTGAATACTCTTATACTAATCACTGATGAATGCTTCCAACTAAAGCCTCACATAAAAGAGAGACTCGGCACCCGCACATGCTTCGGGTGAGCTCTCAGCTCTGCTAGGTGATAGGTCGCACACATGGGATTCCTTCCTCTTATAGTGGGAGTAAAATTGACTACATCATGGTTCCATTACTGAGACCTCTTTTCAAAGTTGTAGTGGGATATAGCATGCATCATGATCTTTGTAAAGAGTAATGATGGATTGGTTAACATTGGAAAAGGTTGAATCATGGTTTAAGATCATGGAGGATGAATTTTCCCAGAGATTAAGCACTGGACCTGAGTTTGATACACATAGATGGGTAGTGGAGAATCTCTACCATGATCTATATGAGACTCTTTTCGCTTCTTCCCAAAGAGAGTTATTTGGGTGGCTTCGCAAAATTTTCTCTTGAGTGTCCTCGTAAGAAGATAAACATTCCTCCAATCAAGACCAAATATATGTCCCGCATATTAGGGCTGCATCCCTCTATCTTAGGACCCCCTCCTCCATCATGAGAAACCAACCAATCCAAATCCAAATAGTCTTATTCCCTCCTAGGACTAACACCTTCATCAAAAACACCTTCACTTGTCTAGACATTCAAGCCTAAATCATCCACCTTCACATCTTCTTCCGGACCACCTAAACCCTAATGGAATCTACATTCATCCTTACTATCCACACTATCTCACAAAATCTCTCTTGGTGTATACAAAAATCATATGTGGAGGTCCTCTAATATATACTTCATACTTCTGTCATCACAATCCCACCTATCATGACCTTTTACCTAGACTATTCAAAGCCCTCATGGTTTGATCCTTATTACATATGTGCCTATCATTATACTTTGGGTCATGAAACTAAGCATTGTAAGGCCTTTCAGACTATTATCCATGATCTTATTGAGTGAGAGGACCTCCTTAATGATTCTCCTTCTCCATCTACTACCGTATCCATATCCCATCGACTACTTTTGCTACATCTCAATCTATTCATCTTCCCGGTCTCTTCACCCGTCTACATCATCTCCTATCACTCTTTTTGATGAGGGTCCTCTCTTATTCATCAATATTGTTCTCCTCACTATACAACCCTTATGATCCATTATTATCGAAATCCTACCCATCCATCATTGGGGGAGTATCTTCTCCTCCTTATCGATATCCTCACATGCTTCTTCTCATTTTCATTAATTGATCCTCCTACGTTGAGGGGACTTATTTCTAGGATCTAACTAGTCATGAATTAGTTCCATATTTTACATTGTCTTATCTCATTATCTTGGTTCATCTGATCATACTTTTTCTCATCTTCTTACAACCACTTTTGTCTAAAATATGCCATGGTGGTGCATATTTCATGATATTTATTTAACTCATCTCATATGATCCTGGATTATATTATCTCTCTAGGGGACCATTTATTCTTCTTAAAAGCATACCACTTTCTTCCTTAATGGGCAGCACTTACTCTTATTTTTATTAGTCATATCATCATGTATTTTTGATGCAACATTAACGATAGAAGCCTCACAACTAAATAAGAATGCCACTACTCTAGAAAGGAGCCAACATGGAAAGGTTTCCCCTAACTAGATTGGACCATACATTAGTACACAAATGTATGGATCGAAGCCTATCATTTGGCCTCCTTGATGGTAAACCGAAGTTAAACCTCTTAACACACCTAGCAGATTTGCAACCATTCTATTTTTATCACATTTTCTAATTTTCCCTTAGTCACGGCTTTAGATAATTCCTCCATCTTAGCCTCTTTCATCTCTCATTGTGATGATTTAGAATTATGTGGTCTTCCATCACTTCCTAGATGTGACCTTAAATATGGGCACCACGACTCTTCCCATAGAATTTTCCTTATGGATAGGTTATCCCCTTTGGTGAGAACTCTATGATCATCACATCCATCACCCTTTTATTCACCTATTAGAACCATGCAAAGGATCCAGGGGTGTCTCTTGTACATTATTTATCCCCTCCTAAGTGGTCTACTTAGCTAGTCCCAACTCTTCCCCATGTAAAATTTAAAAAAATCATCATGGATGCTCTTATAAAAAAAATCAAAGTTATAAAAAATAGACTGATCCCTCAAAGGACAGTTGTTCACGCAAAAAGAATAAAATCAAAGTCAAAATAAAATCAAAAGAAATTGACCGATCCTCGAAAGACGACTATCATATTATTATTTATATTTATATATTGTATAAAGTATACCATACCCTTGAAGGATGGTTACTCCTTATGGCATTCGAAGGCTTCTCGCACCGATCAACCTTCCATTTTATTAGCATCCCAAGAAAGATTCCCATATTGGTCATCTTTCTTCTAGTAGACTTCCCACATTGATCAATTTTCTCTTTCCCCTTCCCATATTTGGAGCATAGTTTTTGGAACACCACTATTGGATAACCCTCTTCCCTTGTCCAAGAACATCTTAAACTCCTTTTTCATGTCAACATGAGGTTTATGATTTCATTTCATCCATGATCCTCATGAAATTTGAAATGACTAAAAATCATTGGTTATTTTCTATCATTTGTTTTTGTCACATATGCCTTGCATTTCCTAGACCTTCTTTTTGTTTATATCCAATGTAGTTGAAAGCATATTTTCCTTATCGTTACTTAATATAATGTAGTTTCCTTTACACTTGCATGTATCCACCATTAAGTTGCATTTTATGCTAATCCTATCACATTTGCATTTCAATGCATCTTTCTTTATCTTCATCACCTATGTACTATTTATCTATCATACAACACATTTAATCTTACTTGTATCAATCAATAACCACATCCATTATCAATTTTTTCATCACATCTTATCCATATATATCCTAATCATTATGATAAAATTCAAAAATATAACATATGGTCATAATCCTCATTAACACATCACACATTTGTATCATTATTTTATTCATACACGTGCACATCCAAAATTAACCATATAATCTTTAATCACCACCACATCTAATATAAAAACCATCATCATGACATATAATCTAAAATCATCATCACATCAAATTAAATTCATCACATCACATAATGAACACATGATAATCCATGAAAAAACCATATATCATATATAAATAAAAATGTGTATCAATACATCACTGCCCTCTAACGGGGCTCTCTTAAAGCAGATATGATATAAAAATTTGAGAATTTTGTATTTGAGGATCTTGATTCCTCTCCCTCTAGATCAGGTATAACACCTGATCCATGTGCATCTCTACCACCCTCGTGGCCTCCCTCTACTCATTTTAGTTTTACCACACTTTACATGCTCCTAGATGGCCTTTCTCCTCATATCGCTATCATTTTTAGGTTCTCCTAGTAATGTAATGTCTTTAACGACTTCTTGAAAAATATCTCCTCATAGTATCTAGCCTCTATGGCTCTACCCTTTCTCTATCCATGGAAATCATGTTGGGAGGTGGTACCTGTCCCAACCTCTATGGAGCTTCCTCCATACCACTAATCAAATTTGTCACCAAAATAGTAGTAAAATCACCAAAAAAATATTTGTAGGCCTCCCTCTATTACGAGTAGTGGTATCTCTCCCGAATAAATTAGTCCCTCTCTTAATTGACCACATCTCACCGCTGCAGAGCTATGTCTCTCTCTACCCTCATTTTATCTAAGTTAGTACACAAAAATGTGACCTCTACAAGCTCTCTTACTCTACCATCTCTACCTCCTCTAGGAGCCACCTTTACCTAAATATGCATCTCCTTTATCTCCTCCTCCTCCTCCTCATATCCTATCTCCATAACCACCTTATCTACCCAAATATAATCCATCCAATCACAAAAATTGACCCCAACTCCAACATCATCGTCCTCATCCCATGATGTCACCTCCTCCTCCATTGGATCAGCTATGATGGGACTCAATATCTCCTTATCCAACTCCTCCCTCATATATAAGATACAAACATATGATATATTCTAGACGAAACCAAACCTGTCATTACACTCGATCAAAATGAACAACCTTGATCATCTCCAATCATCACCCCTACACCCACCTCGTCCTCATTATCCTCACTAACTCCACATCTACACTATGCCATACAAGGAAGTACTGATACATTTTCCACCTAATCTAGTTGACATCCAACTCTGCAAGATTATTCACATACTAGTCCAACCTCCTCTCACTCCTATCATTGAAGGCCTAATCGTCCCTCCATCTAAAAAATCCTACCTATGACTGAATGTGGTCTCCTATAATGCATGAAAACCCTAGTGGCCGAATCACTACTATATGCTCATATGTCCAATAGTGCAATAAGATACCCACATCCAATCATGACCTTTATCATACTCTGTACATGGAAATCTCATGGTAAATGTGAGCCAAAAAAGTGGTCCCAAACTAAAACATTGTCTGCGGTGTTTCAAAATGTCTCACTACTACACCAGTTAATGCAAATAAAAATTGATCCCTATAAGAGTCTGTAAATCTTAGCACAACATGGCCATCATCACCATGCGGATCAAAAGTTGGTGTGGTACCCCAATCTCATATCTCAACTCATATGTAAAATCCCTTAAATAAAATTAGATGTGAGGTGTATCAGCTTCAAATAACCGCATTAACACTACTAATGTCTCCTCACTTGTAATGGGAATTATCTAATCCCCATGTATCGGAACACCGAGGATATGGTACACATTCTCTAGGGTGATGTTCATTTCCCAACCCATGAAAAAAATTTTCCCTGTCTTCCTATCCCACCACTCCACCAAATCAATCATAAGACCTACATCCCGTGGGATCCTTTGATAATATCTAAATCCACCCAATCCCACTATTGTGAAGTGATCCAACTCAAAGCATCTATCAAATATCATCTAATCTTCTTATACAAAGTAGGTACTTGATTTGTTAGGTAAAAGGTCTCTCTTTCCTACAAAAACAAATAAAACAGACATAAATTATATCCCTAATCCAAAATCCATCCAAAATGCATTAAATTTCATCCAAAATTCAATCTAACCTTAACTTATCCAATTTAACCCAGTCGACGTGACCCGATTCATGTCAACACATTTTGGGGTTAATTGACATGCCTTACTACTAGCTCAATGTTGACCTTCTGGGTCACTTGCCAACCACACTGGCATCATCCACATTTTTGTAAAAAAATGTAAAAAAAAAATAAAACATTAAATTTAATTAAAAACTAGTGTGGGTTTTATTACTCACCATCCTTCACACCCTCTTATGCTTCTTCACAGTTTCGACAGCCTCCATATCTCATTTCTGCCTTTATTCACTTGGATATCTCTCGTCAGCTTCGCATGTGAAATTGAGCATCATTGGCTGAACCTTGGGCTTATATAGCCACCGACTTCAAGTCATCATTGACTCCTTTGGATCATCGTCAATTAGACATAGTCACCATTGACTGCCCTTGGAAATAATTATTGTTGGGCTTCCCCACCTCCCTTGATTCCTTTCATAGGGCATCATCTATTGTTTACCTTTAAGTCCACATTTATGGACATAATCATTTTGCATCCAGGAATTTTGATCCACCGTTCAAAATATTCTTCCTTTGGACATACATACTTTCTAAGTACATATCCGTGGCCATATATTTTTTCCTTTGGGCATTTTAATCCTATCAAACCCCCTAAGTCCACATTTTTGGCCATAGTCACTCCTTTTTGGGAATTTTTATTCACAATCCTACCTAATCCATGCATGAAGTCCTTCTTTGAGGCCATATTCATTTTCCCCTTTGGGCATTACATTCTTCATATCAAGTCCACCCTTGTGGCCATATTTGTTCCCTTCTTTGGGGCACCATATTCTCATTATAACTCCACATTTATGGCCATACTTCCACCACCGAGGGCACATTTTATTTCCCTTAGTCACTCCTTTTTTAGGCATTTTTAATTCACAATCCTATCTAATCCATGCATGAAGTTCTTCTTTGAGGCCATATTGATTTTCCCCTTTGGGCATTACAATTTTCATATCAAGTCCACCCTTGTGGCCATATTTGTTCCCTTCTTGGGGGCACCATATTATCATTCTAATTCCACCTTTGTGGCCATACTTCCCCCACTTAGGGCATATTTTATTTCCCTTATTTCCTTCATGGCCATAATTTCCCCTTTTAAGGCATATTGTTTCATCACTCACTTGTTCATTTTTTTCGTCTCATCCTTTTTTTGTATCCTATTGGGGACCATTCCTTTTCATCTCCATCCCTTGTGGATGCATACCTATTCACTTGATTCCTTATGTACAAAGGATTTCACATAGATTTTCACATATAGTTGCACATATTTTGATGAATTTCCTATGACATATTGGTCATCTTGGCTTGCATCCATATTGTAGTGATCTTCACCCACTCACTATGCTGAGTTGTGGAGTTAAATGGATTCAAAAATAACATTTTTTACAAACTTGCAGGTTTACACAGTAACTGATATCGGTCACCTAGGAGTAACCAATCAGTTGGGTAACCGACATTTCTTACTTGTGCATTAATTTTTATTTATTTTAAATGCGGGATTAGTCGGCCCTTGTTAAAAAAGGTGATCGGGTGGTTGTAAATGCATAGCTAAGTTTCCCTAATGTTTTATATTCTTATAAGCTAGAAAGATAGGGCTAGAAGGTGAGACTAGATATAATTGTAAGAAAATATTCTGGAGAGAGATGAGAGAATCTTGTGAAGAAAATGTAATGTACATCTAGGAGATGTGTGGAAGATTGCAAATATTCATTGTATTTCCTCTATAAATAAAGAATAATAGATTGGTTATTTCTTGGTGGGCGTAGCCCACACTAGGTGAACCACGTTATATCTTGTGTATTTTTATTCTGGTATTATTTCTATATTTATTTCTTATATGCTTCAATTTAATATAAATTTGTACAACACTGGTGTGTGTCTAACCCCAACAACTGGTATCAGATATTTTTTGTTTGAGGGTTTTGTGTGTTGACAAATTTACTCACAGAGGGATTTCTAATTGAGTGGGAGCACAATAATGGTAAAAGACAACAAATACAAAGTGGATAAATTTGACGGCCGTAATCATCAATTATGGAAGATGCAGGTGGAAGATTATCTATATCAGAAATATTTATATTTACTATTGGATGTGAGTACGAATCCTAGAAAGATGAGTAAGGAAGAATAGAAGATTCTTGACAGAAAGGCTTTGTGATCTATACTATTGAGTCGACAACATCCGTAGCTTCTAATTTTACTCAAGCAATAACCACGGTAGATTTGATGAAATATTTGGCTAATTTATATGAAAAATCAAGATTTTTGAATAAATTTTATTTGATAAAGAAATTATTTAATTCAAAAATTCAAGAAGGTGGGTCTGTATCAAGCCATTTGAATGATTTATGTTCCATTTTAAGTCAATTAGAATCGGTTAATATTTTTTTATGATGAAGTGAAAGAAATTTTATTCATATGCTCTTTACCGATAGTTTAGATAACTTGGTAATGGTTGTTAGTAATACATCATTTGCTACTATTATTTTGAAGTTTGATGATGTGGTTAGTATAATCTCAAATGAAGAAATACGCAA
The DNA here is from genome assembly GCA_018340775.1 of Taxus wallichiana var. yunnanensis. Lineage (NCBI taxonomy): Eukaryota > Viridiplantae > Streptophyta > Pinopsida > Cupressales > Taxaceae > Taxus > Taxus wallichiana. The sequence goes on from CM031238.1 coordinate 486,198,442, forward strand.
GAGAATTATAGGAGAGTCATCATCTGAAATTATTTGAGTGTAGAAAGAAGGGGAAGGAAGAAGGAGAGATGTAAGAGCAAGAATAATGAGAAATAAAAGTCTAAGAATGGAAAATCTAAATCCAGAGGTAGAGGAATAACTTGTTGGAATTGTGGAAAGAAAGGACATGCAAAGAAAGATTGTTGGTTCAAGGAAAACAAAGAGAATGTACCAGATAAAGGTAAAGAGGAAAATGTTACAATTGAGGTAACAAAAGATGTCCTTATCCTCTCCTTGGATAATAAAATAGACTCATGGGTATTAGATTCAAGAGCTTCTTTCCATGCTACCCCTAATAAGGCTTATTTCAAAAATTATGTCCAGGGTAATTTTGGGCATGTTTATTTAGGAGACGATGAACCATGTAATATTACTGGTAAAGGGGAAATTCATCTAAAATTGTAGAATGTAAATACATGGATATTGAAATATGTGATGCATGTGCCAAGCCTTGGGAGAAATCTAATTTCTGTAGGACAACTAGGTGAAGTTGGTTGCATGGTTATATTCACAGCCAACTCGGGAAAGTTACCAAGGAGCTCTTGTTGTTGCAAGAGAAAAGAAGGTAGGAACATTGTATTTGTATACCTACATTACTGATTCCTTTTTTTTCTATCTACTTTAGATTTAGATGCAAGCATGTGGCACAATCAACTAGGCCATATGATTAAAAAGGGAATGCATATATTAAAAGAAAAGGGTAAGTTATTAGATTTGAAATAAGTAGATATTTATTTCGTGAGCATTGCATATTTGGTAAGCAACATAAAGTGATATTTCTTAAATTTAGGTCAACAAAGAAGGATAAAAAATTGGATCTTGTGCACTCATATGTGTGGGGACCAGCCCATGTAGATTCTCATGGAGGATAACAATATTATGTCAATTTCATTGATGATGCCACAAGAAAGGTATGGGTTTATCGTATAAGGCGTAAAATTGATGTTTTTGAGACTTTTAAATGATGGAAATCCCTTATGGAAAATGAATCCAATTTAAAATTAAAATGCCTTAGATCTAAAAATTGTGGTGATTTTTATAGCAAGAATTTCAATGATTACTGTGTAGTGAATGGAAAACATAGAGAAAGAATGGTTCCTAGAACACCACATGAGAATTTTGTGGCTAAAATAATGAACATAACTATCATGGAATGTTCCAGAAGCATGAGGATACATGTTGAATTATCCTTGTAGTTTTGGGTAGAAGTAGTAGATACGGAAAGATATTTTAATCAGCCATGGGACTTCAAGTGCATTGGATGGTGAAATACTAGAATAAGCTTGGATTGAAAAAGAGGTAGATATTTCTTTTCTTAGAGTATTTGGTTAAGAAGATTTTGTGCATGTTGATAAAGAAAATAGGAAGAAGTTGGATGCTAAATCTAAGAGATGCACTTTTATTGGTCATGGATATGGTGATTTTGGATTCTCGTTTTTGGATTTAGATGATTCTACGATTTTCAAAGTCATGATATTAAATGGGATGAAAAGAGAATGTACAGAGATTATATTTTGATACCTAAGGATGAACCGGGTGAATATTTTGTTGAAGAAAATGCATTCTCGATTTAAAATAGATACATATAGGTACCATTTTCAGTTACATTAATTAGTGTTGGTATCCTGAACCGATGTCGGTAGAACCGGGGATGAAATTGGTAAGCATATGACTAGCGTTTGTTGCTAGACGGATGTCGTAAGTAGGTGACTGGTGTCGGTCACTTTCAGATGTTGATAAAAATTTACAAGATGTAAAAATGAGCCTCTAGTACCCCATATTTATGTGAGAAGGTCACAACAGTAAGTAAACCTCCAAAAATATTTACACCTTCCTTATTATATCTCATTATTATTGATGATAGTGATGAACCAAATTTTTTGAATAATAAATGCGGGATGAAACCCAAAAAAAGTGGGAGCATGAAATGGATGAGGAGATGGAATCCTTGAAAGAAAACTATACATGGGATTTGGTTAAGTTTTCAGTAGGTAAGAGAACATTGTAGAAAAAATGGGTTTACAAGATCAAGGAAGAAGAGGGTGGACAAATAACATGCAAGGAAAGGATTGTGGTAAAAGGGTTTGCAAAAATAAGGTATAGATTTCGGTGAGATATTCTCTCCTGTAATAAAAATGACTTCCATTCATACTATTTTGAGTTTAGTTGTAGTAGAATATTTACACTTATAACAACTTGATGTTAAAATGTCTTTCCTTCATGGTGATTTGGAGGAAGAGATATATATATTAAACAACCACTTGGTTACTAAGTAAAGGGTAAGGAGAAAATTTTGTGTAGGTTGAAAAAGAGATTATATAGCCTCAAGAAAGCCCCAAGGAAATGGTATATGAGGTTTGACAGTTTTATGCATGACAATGGTTATATTAGATGCAAATTTGACCATTGTGTTTATTTCAAAAGCTTGAAAATGGAAGCTATGTTATTTTTTTACTAGCTATAGATGATATGCTTATTACAAGATCTAGTATGCAAGACATTTTTGAGCTTAAAGAAAAGTTATCTCATACATTTACAATGAAGGATTTAGAATTGACAAGGAAAATCCTTTGCAAGAAAATTCATAGAGACATGAAGAACATGAAATTGTATTTGTCTCAAGAAGATTATATCAATAAGGTGTTGGAAAGGTATAAAATGTAGAATTCAAAACCTATAATTACACCTATGGTTGTACATGTTAAATTAAGAAAAGATCAAGTCCTACATCACATGAAGAGGTTAATTACATGGCACCTTACATATGCTTTAGCAATTGGAAGCCTTATCTATGCAATGGTTTGTACCAGACTCGACATTGCACAAGCACTAGTAGTTGTGAGAATATTTATGGCCAATCTAGGTAAAGAACATTGGAAAGCAGTCCAATGGATACTCAAATATTTAAGAGGACATCTAGAATGCATTTATGTTATGGAGGGTCGAGATACTTCTTTATGTGGCTATGTTGATTAAGATATGGTTGGAGATTTGGATTGTAGGAGAAGCAACATTGGATATGTATTCACATAGGTGGGATAGAAGTTAGTTGGATTTCAAGATTGCAAAAGGTTGTGGCCTTTTCTACTACAAAGGAAAAATATGTTACAACTACATAGGCTAGAAAATATATGATATGGATGAGCAGGTTCATGAAACAGTTAGGAAAGGAGAAATAGGATTGCAAGATTGTATAGTGATAGTCAAAGTGTGATTCATCTAGCAAATAATTTAGCATTTCATTCAAGAAAAAAACACATTCAGTTGATATATCAGTTCATACGATAGGTGTTGGAGGATGGGAAATTGAAACTAAAGAAACTTCATACAAGAGAGAACCTTGCATATATGCTAATGAAGAAATTGGTAAAGGAGAAGTTGGAGCTACAATTCACTTCTTTTGGTATTAAAGTTTTAGACTTGAAGAGGAAGAAACAGGTAAAGGAAAAGATTGAAGGATGAATCAGTATGGTATAGTTCAACAATTTATCTCAAAGTGGGGGATTGTTGAGCTATGAAGCTAAATGGATTCATAAATATCATGTTTTATAAACTTGCAGGTTTACACAATAACCGACGTTGGTTGGGAAACTGGTGTCATTCACCAGGGAGCAACTAGTATCGGTTGGGAAACCGACATCAATTACATGTGCATTAATGTTTTTATTTCAAATGTAGGATTAGATCCAACCCTTGGTTATAAAGGTGATCGAATGGTTATAAATACATAGCTAAGTTGCCCTAATGTTTTTATATGCTTATAAGATAGAAAGCTAGGGTTAGAAGGTGAGACTCGAAGATAATTATAAGAAGATATTATTGGAGAAAGATGAAATAATATTGTGAAGGAAAAAGTATTGGACTTTCGGAGAGGTGTTGAAGATTTCAAATCTTCATTGTATTTCCTTTGTAAATTAAAGAATAATAGATTGGTTATTTCTTGGTGGACGTAGCCCACATTGGGTGAACCACGTTATATCTTGTGTATTTTTATTCTCATATAATTTCCATGTTTATTTCTTGCTTGCTTTAATTTAATATATATTTGTACAACACTTTGGTGTATCTTAGCCCAACATACTCTGGTCAAATGAACATTTTAGCCTATCTTCATTGAGACCACAATTGTCCTATACTTGATGTGATATTGGAGTCACCACCGTAGTTTTCTCTCAATATTGTGATCCTTTTTGCTTGGGAATCTTACTTTGGTAATCATTTTACCATTTTTTACCCACTCGCCCTTTATCATATACCTTTTTAAAATGCGTAATTGATTTCCATTGATGTCATGGATCCCCCATTTAAGGGGGTCATCATCAATCCTTTCTATTTTCCACCAACTCTCATTGTTTTTGTCTCATGGCTTGGTAATCCAAACCACTCAACAAAAGGGGCAAAGTTTAGACACCTAAATTTTGTATCTATACCCCTAATCACCCGCCTTATGCATGTTTACTTATTTCGTCCCCTTTATTTAAATAAGCATCCATAAAATTCCCATTAATTAATTAATCCACATTAACTAATTAATTAATCATTTTAATATCTTATATTCCCAATTATCCCATCCATATTAGCCTTTATTCCTATTAATTAATTAATTCATGTTAATTAATTAATACCCATTATATTTCCTATCCAACCTTCTATTTAGGATGCTTTATCCTAAATTCCTCCCCTTTCTTTTCTAATTTTTATTTTTATGCCCTAACTACCCACATCTCATCATCTTATTGCCTATATGATTTAAATAATCTAACCAACTCTTAAAAATCCAAAATCATGCCAAAAGTAGAAAAATCCTCCCATTGGAGAAATTAACCCCATGCAATTAGGCAAAGTGACCCAACCTAGTCACCATTGACCCTATAAAGCTAAGTATTTTATTTCTATTCTTCAATCGGATGCATGAAAAATCCAAGCCTTCTAGTGACCTCGATCATCCATCCTCACACCTAAGCATTCTTGAGACATTTATAGATCTTTTGAACATCCTATTGGCATGCTTTCATCGCTCATGATCATCCTTTGTGATATTTGTCATAATTGTTGTATGGACTTTAGTATATCTATCACATTATTGTATATTTTTTCCTAACATTTTTAGGTATAAAGCATCTTCTCGCAACATCTAGGGAATACCCAAAAACCTTCTCATATAGCTCATTTGATTGCAAATTACCATATTCATCCTTTTATCCTTGAATTTGTACTTCTATCATAGATTTGTCATCGATCCCTCCTAGTCGTCATCAAATGGGGCCATGTTTATCCAATAATCCATCCAAATTATCTATTCTTGTCCATTTTGTTTCCTTTATGTCTTTGGTTCTTTTCTGCAAATCCTCTTATAGCACTTACAAACCTTTATCATCTTCCAGGTTGCATTAGGACATTGCAAGTCTACATATTTTATCTCCAAGTTCAGATCCATCCTCTCAAGTTGTTGTCAACCTATCTACATATAGTCTAGGTTTCCATCAACCTAGACTAGGTAGCCTTTATTTTAAATTTATTTCAATCGAATCAGCTTTAAATCAATTTTAATCATTTTCTAGATTCAATATTGTTGTTTTTTCTTCTTGTTATCTACTTTTATTGCTTTATTTCATTATTTTTAAACAAAGGGGTTGACATCCATGAAATGAATCTAAAATATTCTTAGAGATAGAATTTTTGGGAATCCCCGCATAAATCTATCTAATCAATATCATTTTCAATCTTATCTGTAGGTTTCATCTGATTTTTCAAGTAGCAAAATCCATCCTCATCCCGCACCCATATCACATCACATCTAAGGTAACAAAAACCCTCCAACATTTCTCAGTTTTCTAGTTTCTTCAATACCTAGTGCATTAACCTCATTAAGAACGAGAAACTTGGTAAACATGAATGAATGTTGTTTTTGAAATTTATCCAACAAATTGATCTATTTTTCATAGCATTCAACCATTTTTGTATGTTGTGATAGCTAATTTACAACTATGATGATATCATATGAACCTAAAGGTGCTACGTATAAGTCTATTTCAGTTGTAAAATTGGGTAAATATACACATCCATGATTTATCCATATAACCCACTTTTCTTTTTAATTTTTAGCTAAATTATTAGAAATAAAACATTCAATAGCACATGTAGAAAAAAGAGTAGTTACAGGTAATTCATACAACTTACCAAGTAATTCATTTGATGTGGCTTACTTTTCATTTTTTCCATTTACTACCGCATCATGTATCCTCTATTGTTGGTTATTATATTTTTTATGTAAAGGACAATTTTTTATGTGGTGATCACCACCACACTTGAAACATCCTCCTACAGGCCCTTTCCTCTCTATTTTATTCTCATTTCTTGTTGTTTTGTTTTTCCCATTTTTATTTTAATTTGTAGCGAGTTTTTTGTTGTATTCTTCTTTCCATTCTTGTTTTTATTGCCCACCTTATTCTACCAACTTTTATTTTTTGCTAAAGGTGATGATGAGATGAATTTTTTCTTTTCTTCTCATAACGGTGAGCAGATATAGTGTGTATATTCTTCTCTTGATAGATGGATTTTTCAAAAACTTCCTCCATGGTTGAAGGCCCATGCACATCCACTTCCCCGCCTATAATAAGGTTGAGTCCCATGATGAAATTATTCTAAATTTTTCATCAGCTTGGTATTGAGGTACATATTTTAGCAACTTAATGAACCTCTCCCAATACTTCTGTTATAGTTAGTTTTCCCTGAGTTAATGTATGAAATTTAGACATCTTCTGATCATAATAGAGTTATGGTAACCAATATTTCTTGAAGTAAAACTTGAACTAATCCTAAGTGATTTTGGTTGCATCAACCCCTAGTTCTACCTTCTGGTTGTCCCACCATGAGGAAGCCTTGTTGGAGAGTTGATACGCTCCACAAACCTTCTTTGTTTTATTTGAAAAAGTTTTTGATGGTGAAATATTTCTCCATCTCATCAACCCAATTCTATTATCTATTGCCAACCGTTATCCCATAAAATTTTGGAGGAGTGATTCATTTTATATCATTTGATAGTTCTCCTACCAAATTTTCCTTCTTATTTTCAAGCTAGTTTATATCTATAACGTTTGGATCTAAAACATTATCATTGTTGTTTCTAGCATTAACATTATTAGTTACAGGATGTGTAATGTTATTTACAATATGATAATCATGGTTTTCATTATTTTGATCCATTAAATGCTCATTTTGTTTGGAACATTATTTATTATTGAACCCTCAAGTAGTTTATTTTCCTCATTTTCAATTTCTTCATCCTCAATAAATATATATTGTTCCAAAATAGAAATTATATTAATCGTATCTTGCATTATAGAAGTCTCTCATCCAATATCTCGCTTTTTGTAGCCTCAACCCCATTCTTGATTTTTACAACATTTCCTCTTGTCCTAATAATATTGTTTTTTAGAAAGGAAATAATTTTAGTGTTAGCGTAAGGACCCATTTTGTCCAAGAGTTGTTTTAACCTTTAGCTCTGATACCAAAATGTAACACCCAATTTTATATCAACTCCAAATTAATGGAATTTATTTTCAATGCAAACCCCTTAATTCCTAGTACATTCCTTTAAAGATTTATAATTTAGTAGTAAAAATCCAGCAAGTAATATAGTTTTTACATCCATCCGATAACATCATAACCATGTGTAGTTATAAAGTTCCATTAGATCTACCTAATCCCCTTTATCACTCTTCCAGTGTACATTATTCTTAGATCTACCTGATCTCATTAATCTTCACTTATTCCAAGTGTACATAACTTTTATGTAATATTTTAACCTTTCTATTTACGTCTACGAACCAATGTAGTTCCAAGTATATACCTAAAAAATAGTTTTTTTAGTTTCATCTAGTATTCCACACCTTTCTTTGGAACTTGGTTAACCAGTAGTGTAACTAGCTAGTACACTAATTAGGAAAAATATTTCAAGCTATGTTTTTCATGCTTAGTTTTGTGACCGCACATAAGTCACTCGAAAATTGTCCCTTCACCATACAATTATTCAACATAGTTATTTGGATCACATTTAAACAGCTTTTAATGTCTACTAAAACATGTCGGGAAGGTCTATCATCTAGGTCTCATCCCTCGATTTGATTTTATGATGATTGTGCCACTTATGATCCCTATGGGATAGATAATGATTTCTCTTTGAATCATGTCAAAGGTAATAATTACCCATCATGTAGCCATCCTAAAATGGTAATGTCGAGTAAATTCAGATCAAAAGATGAAACTTATATTGCATGCCTAATTAACATGAAATATGATTATAATTTAATATTTTATGTAAAACTATAAAGTTGACGAAAATAATTAATAACACATTCATTAATGTTGTTCTATGTTTTAAAATCTTAGTACCACTTTACATCTTACGTCCTTAAGTTTCTTTTCAGATTAATCATCTTATTAGGAACAAGTATTCATCCTAATCCTTACTAGTCAATGTCATTTTTATCATAACAATGAATAATTGAAACATCTCTTCCCAAGAGACATATTAACCATTTAATCATTTATATAAGTTGATTTCAGCATTGTTCCAAAATGGTTAATTCTCATTAAATCATTTATTACTGATTTCTTTGAAGGTTTACTATTTTACTTTATCATCATTATGTTACTTAACTAGTTAACCTATACAAGTATGCGATTAGAAAATCAAGTATTAATTAATTTTACTAATAATAAAGAAATTATTAAGTTTGTCCATTTAATTCAGGTATGGAACTATGCATTTATTTTTCACTCTGCACTGCTTATCCCAAACAACATTATTTACTTTCTTCATTAATTAATCATTAATTAATGTCGTCATGTTTTTCATTACTATAATTATCATTTAATAAATCAAATTAAACAAAGATCACAAGTACAATAAATGATCAAGTTCATTTTTTTTTCACAATCTTTCTTAAGTACAATAGCTGAAAATCAGCATACATTATTATTTTGTCTCATAAGAATAATAAGGTATATCATGAACCTATTTACCATAATTTCATGTTTAAAAGTACAACATTTATTTTTAGAATAATATAATTGGCCATCAATCATTTACAACATCGTGAAATAACTTTTCACTCAATAAGGAATTACATAATCCATGTTTAAAATATACATTAATCAATGTTTATAAATAAGATAGCCAAAATATTACATGTCGAGCATACATGCAACAATTCAACTATCTCATCATAATAATTAATCCTTCATTAAATTGGAAAGATAAAAATGATAAATATATGTGGTCAGGTTCAAATAAATTACATAGATATACATCTCCCTATCTATATTTTTAATTATGAAATAGGTAAATTCATACTAACTATCTTAATGCCATTAAACTAGTATCAACTATACAAGTCATAAAATTTCAAATTAAAAAATTAACGAAACAATGAACTATCATAATCCCTTTCATGATCATTTACAACAAGGATAATATAGTCCATCGAGCGATCCTCGTAATTATCAATCAAAAATATTAATCAAGAGATCATGATAAGGCCTTTATTTAATTTTTTAAAATGAATATGAAACATCAAGTATTCCCTTTAAAAAATTATATTTAAACCTTCACTATCACCAATTATATTCAAATCAAATCATATTATGATTTGCACTTTCTTACTAATTAACTAACCAATAAGGATGAAAATATAAAATAGTAACTCAAACATAACAATTTCATTTCAATAAATTTATGAATGATCAAACCTCTCTTATCAACATCCTACTTAAGTTGCTACGCATAAAGGAGAGAATTAAAATCACATTCATGTTGAATCTAATAATACTATCAATATTTTTTAAAACTAGAAAAAATCCACTTTGAACAAATCTATGCCAACCCAACTCTACTAACAGTCTATAATAAAAATTTGATGATTGCTCTATTTAGTGTAATGTCTTGTTTTAAAACTTTTAAATCAAAACGCAAGCTTACCAATAATTCAAAGGATATAATCAAACTAGAGTCGACATATACACCTGAAGGAATACAACATTCCAAAAATTCACCCTCATAAACTTATCATTCAAGTAAAGGAAATTGGGACCAAACAGCCCGAATGACATAACAAAGGGCTTAAAATATAACAATATACTTCTTAGTGACTCAAGGTTAAAATTAAACCCAACTCATCAAAATACGGTGACTCTAATTCATGTTTCCTTGCAAAAATAGACACAGCTTAACCCTATAACTAACATGGTTGTGTTTCAACACATTTGTATGTCACAATTCCTAGTTTCGAATCGAGCCCAACTAAGGAAACAAAGTGACTCCCTTAAGCCCCCATCAAGTGTAAAGTCCCAGAATCTAATGATTATCAAATCTCAATATACCCCTTAGAGTTTAAGGATAACACAAAAAAATACACATACCATGATAATCAAATAATCAATTTAAACCCATATGGTTATAGGTCAAGTCAACTCATTAAATTGAGTTGGTGATATTATCATATCATCTATAAAGGTATCCATTTATTTCCACCATTTCCATGGTGTTTTTATCTTGATAAGCTCTAAAAATAAATACTCGAAATTTGCGTAATAATACATAAGCAACAAGAAGAAACAAACCAGTCCTTGATGGCTTTAAGAACAAATAAACGGATTTCAACAAACCATTTTCTCGAGTTATCAAAAATTATAATGGCTTACATTTTAAAATAAGGGTTAACAATTTGTAATCCTAATCCCTACTCAGAAGCATATCCATACTCCTTAATGAAAGATAAACCCATAATATAAACATAACCATATTTAACAATAAAATGAAACATACTAGTTAGAATCATAAGCATTTAATAGTCATTAATAATTCTATATTTCATAACAAAATATCTATACATGGAGAAATATAACCATTCCTATTACACTCTGAAAAAACCTTGAAGCTCCTAGCAAGATCCTCCAAATATTATTTCCAAAAACCCTAAAAGAATAATGAGAATGCACATTTAAAAATAACCAAACTCATCCATGACTATAACTATTAAATCCTCCATTATTTCCTTCCAATAATATCTAAACAACTAATAGAATGCAAAAATGTGTAACATCTCAAAGGGGAGAGGGAATAACTTGGCATGTATGCATAATAGATTAAAATGGAAAAGTAATTTTGCATAGTTAGCTTCTTGAGGAAACCTCTCTATTACCCTGATTTGTGGAATTCATTAAATGCATTTATTATTTACATGTGCCACATAGTGGTATTTTCCATCTACCTCCATTTCCAACTTGTTTTTTTCCCTCTAATACCAACTCGGTGGAGTACGATAAATCCTATTATTAAGTTGAAACAATAATTTTCATGGGTGGAGAATAGACCATATTACTTATTAAACAAACCATGTAAAATATCATTCAACTATAGTCGAATTGGTGTTAGATATTACCCAAGTAAGGCCTTAATATAAGGTGAATAAATCATATTTAATTGAAAATAATTATAGATAAAAATGGTCTAAAACCATAGAGTTTTTAAAATAACGATGAACAATTATTATTATCAAAACATATGTATGTCTTCCCAACCAAGGGAGTCTTAACAAACCATTGCAAATGAATAATGACATTATATAAAACTTTCAATGTAATTACTACAATAGAATATCGATCAATCCAATAAATTTAACTAACTCAACACGTTAAATCCTAGTAACAATGATCATAATATAAACACTTTATGATCATAATATAAATTAGATTAATAATTAAAGTTAATCAATCAATTGTTGTAATATTTGATCATAATTAAGATACTTATTCATGTACCTTAATAGAACAAACACTTTACCTTCTTGATTGAAGGTCCTTTCATGTTGTTTGATAGAATATCATCAATGTCAAAAGAGTTAACACATTTAACAATCGTCAATATTACAACATAATGAAATAATATATTGAAACCATGAATAATTTCAACCATACTTTGCAAGTTATTACTTCTAAGAAAAGTAAGTCACAATATAAATAGTAGGTATAACAACAACAAAGCATCCAACATGGAATCATCAAACTCAAAAAGGTAATGAAAATTAGTCAATACACAAAAATATGGTATTAACATTAGGTGTCACGTGAGTCCTTTGTGGGAATAAATGTTACATGGTTAACTTCACAACCACACGTAAGCATGTTTATCCTTTTCGGGTAAATGTACTTATGTGTGGTTGTAATACTAGCTGGGTAATGCTTCTTTCACCCAAAAATTTATGATTTACTTTACACCAATGACCTTATCTTACTACAATCATAAAATGAAAATGCATGATGTGACAATACCAAGAAAGTTTGGGTCATGAGTCATCAATGGTTCGGATTGGAGGAAGTTGGATGAGATTAATAGTCATAAGCTTATAAAATATTGAACTACAAGAATCCCAATGGTGAGTATATTTTGGGGTGGGTGAAGGAACCCTTTTTGAAGGCTTGGCATGAGAGGTAGATGCACAAGAATATTTAACAACAATTCCACTTGTCATGATTTCAGATTTATCATGATGCAAAGAAGAGGATATTCTCCACTTTAGGTTTATTGGATCTAAGTTTAACATGGCCTTTCTCAAGGGAAAAAAGTTATAATTTACAAGACATGGTGAAGGCTTCTTTGAAACTCTAAAAGGACTTGACATGAAGGGTGGAATAAATGTGCTTAACACAAGATCGAGAGAAATCCCAATGAGATAAATATGAGGAAGAGAACAAGATATTTGGTTGATTATGCAACACCACCTTGCCATGAAATCCTTTATGGATTCATATTCAAACTATTTAATGGTGTATAATTCATTTACGGTGATTTTGCAAGTGATAATTATAGAGAAATGTTCTAGAAAGAGTTGTGTGATATTTGTAAATGAAAAGAGGGATTTCTGGGGATGTCATTATACTAGTCCATTGGAAGTGTGAATAATGAAAAGAGGAAGGTTCCAAGCATAAGATCCTAATCATGGGTGATGAGGTAGAACAATTTTTACAAAGTGCGAAGGTGTTGTTGAAGATCCTATTTGTTATTAAATTTAGAGAAATTAGGAATTTCCAAGTAAGGAGGATAAGGATTAATGGGGATAAAAAGATGGATGGGATCATTATAGATTTGTTCATGTATAAATGAGCTCTTGGGAACCATAGTATCGACTTCCAAGTTGGGCACTCTACTCATCAATAACTAGATAGGATTCATTGGAAGTGGATGGATGATAGGTTGAAGAAAGAGTTTGTTTTATGTAATAAATTTATGGGTTGGATTGAGGATGATATTGATAATGATGAGAGTAAGTGAGATTTTGAGGAGCTGGTTAATAAGGGAAGATGAGTGAGATATTGGGACTGGATGGGTTATGAGATAGGTTGTGGATGATGAATGTGGGTATGAGGAAAATATTTAGGGATTTGTTGATGTATGATGGGGTTGGATTAAAGAGGGGTCGGATGAGGAGATTAAGAAGTTTGGATAGGTTGATGATGAAATTTGTGTTATAAGATTGTTTGAAGATGGTGTTGATGTGTTTGAGAAGATTTTAAAGCAAGTAGTCTTGAATAAATGACATTAGGATGTATTTGGGAAGTAGGAATGGGGACCAATTTTTGCGTAGGTGGCTCATATGAAGGAGGAAGAAAGATAGATTATGGATGTGGCTGATTGAGGACATCACTGATAACAATGGATGTAGTAGGGATTGAGGATGAGGGGGATTTATTGATAAAATATAGATTATATGGGATTGGGACCAAAAATGCATATATTGGTGACTGAATGAATCAAGGGATCCATGTTTAGGCTACGCCATGGCCAACTCATTCATCACTTGAGGGAATAAAACCGAAAGAAGAGAGTTATGAACATTAGTGGACTCAATGTTTACGTGTTATAAATTCCATGCAAGGGTAAATGGGATTTCATATGGCACATACATAATAGTATAATAGAAAAGATAGCAAAGTGTTAGTGACAAGAAATAGAAAAATACATTATATGAAAGTAAAAGCATGTAACGAAACACAAGTAGATTAGTTATGGAAGTTCCACATATATGGCATACCACTAAGGATGTCCAAATACAATCAAGGAAATTGAGGCCAATAAGAAAAAACAAGTAACATAGGGAATTTACCAAAAACAAGTGAAATCATAGATTAAGCATGTAAAACAAGAGACAAACAATAGAATGAACATGATTTTGGTTTGGAAGTTGCCTACAAAATAGATACTACACATAGATCACAAATTATCATGTTAGATTAATAAATATTATGACATAATGTATGTATTGATTAAATGAGGCATGAGGAAGTACAATAATAAATATTAGAATGATGGTATGTATGTGTAATAAAGTGTAAAATGGATGCTCTCAAGTTTTGTAGAATAATTGGTGAAGATAAATGTCAATCATCTTGAATTATGTAACCATATGTGTGTATCCTACATTCAACTCAATGCACCACATGAACAAACATGTGTATATAAAATTATATAGCATACTATGTATCAAGATAATATGATAAGTAAATTTCATCATGTAAAGTATAAGTGTGCAATAGAATCAACCAAGAAAGATAAAATGAAACTATTTTTGAATTTTTATCATATTTCAATGTTTTTAATTTTAGATCCCCTAAGGGCATAGATTAGAACTTGTAATCTAAAGGAAAGGAAGGGTTATCTAATAATTCCCCTAAGGAGGGGAATGCATACTTTTAGTTCTTTTAATCAATTATAGAGTGTGTAATAAGAAGTGGGAAATCAAGGTTTCCCCTATTATGTGTGTGAAAATTGAGGTTTAAGTGTTTAACCTCTCCCTCAATAGTCAAGTTGAACCTATAAACAAAATATTTCATTAGGAAATGGGGCGAGTTGATGCCCTCAATGTGAGTAGCATAAGAAATAGCCAATGAGTAGGTTGGGTGAGGGCCTACTATCTACCATTGCAACCGAAGGGACAAGTTTCATGTGAGACTAACTACATGAGTGTGTATGTGGTGAAGTTGTGTCCTAAAGAAATGTATTTTTTATATGTGAAACATACCTATCAGATGTATGATATATTAAATTTATATGGTGAACCTTATGTGATGGCCTAGCCCTATGTGGTGGATAATTAGGCTAGGACAAGGTCGAGGGTGGGTGATAGGAGTTAAAGGTTGAGGATACCTATGCAAGATAGGAGGTGGTGGTGAAATTATGTGACTATTATCAAGAGTGTGTGATGAAATTGTAAGAGTAACATCGCTGATTATAGGAGGGGTTATAATAGAAGGTGGACTATGAGTAACTCTAACTGTAGCAAGAGGTGCACTTGTGGTAGGTATATATGAATCTTGAGAGATGGTAGGTAATGGGGTATAAGGTGAGATACCTTTAATATTAATGACTTGATGATCATGTATGAACTTGACACATTAGTGTTTAATAGATGGGATATCCCTAGTATTTTTTACAAAATTGCACCCCATGCAATTATGAACAACTCATCTAAGTTGGGACTTAGACACCTTTTTCTTAAGAAATTTGTGGAAGACTATTTATTCTTGTGTAGAATGTGTATATGGAATGCTTTTTGGGTTCTCCTAATGCACCGACTAAAGGGTATTTACCTCAAGAGTATAGAGGATTATAATAATATCATTTGTTTACAAAAGTGAAGAAAGGTTAGAGCACCAAGAGAGGATACAAGTATGATTTTCAAGTTGGTAAATTGGCTAAGGATATGAACCATGGAATAAGAACCTATGTGAAATGGAGGTGCTTTGTGACTAGGAAAAAAAAATGTTATGCAGACTAGGAAAATAGGATGTTATCCGAGTCATTTAATTTTATGCAATAAAGCATGTAGCCTACTCATTAGATGTCATTTTGATGCAAGGAAATATTAAAGGTGTTATAAGGCATCACATAACAAAGGAAATCAAACCATAAAAAACATGGTTGTAGATTTAATAGACATGATAAAAGGAAGGACACCCATAACATAATTGAAGCATTGAAATGGATAAGTGTGGAATATTTAAAGTTGCGAGAACGTTTAAAATACTTCAAAACATATAAAATCTATGGATGAATAAAAGGAAGACCTTGGATGGTGCAAATCATTGTGGATCTTGGAAATAACTACACTCATAATTTAGGGAATGTATAAGGCCACGGGAAATCGTGGAGTGAAGAGTGTCTGTAAGGAACATGAAATCCGTGCCTATTTCTAAACCATACAATCAACCACATCAATAACTATAAATTAATAGAGTATGGGCATCATCATCCTCATCCTATAAATATGATGTTGTATGCCTGGGAAATGTCAAACACCCATACTTGGCCTACAAGTGATCCTTAGTGGTGGTGCGTGTTTTAGCTCATTAACCATTGGATGTGATCGGCCTTTTCTCCTTATTTTTAAAAATGTTATAAATGTATGATACAATATGTGGGTTATTTTTGTTTAATTGTAAGATCCTCATTATGAGCTTGTTAAAATCTTACTTGTCACCTCTATAATTTTCATGTGAATTAATTTTACCTCATTCATGTGTCTCGTAAATGGTTAAATATTAATATTAATGCAAGTCAAAACTCATTCCTTCAAATGCTCCATGTTTAATGTGAACAATTTTGTCTTCTTGGTTTCCTATACTCTTTTCTATTTTAATCCCTTCTAACTTGTGTGCATATTTTATATATTAATTTTCATGTTTACATTTGTTTCTTTTAGAGATAAAATCAATCCATTTTCAGTTTGGTGCATCACATCCTTTATTTTATCTCTTTCCCTCTCTCACCTCTGTCAGCTTGGATTTTATTATTTAGTGATAGAGTAAAAGCTATTTAGATTAGTTACACAAAATAGGGATGCAAGGAACCAACCATTTAATCTGAGGAAGTTGGCCTTCTTTAAAGAGTGATCTCATATAGTCAAGTTCAACATTGAGATATCATCTCATGTTGCACTAAATTTTATAAACCTAGTTTCATTATGGTGTGAATTTAACATCCAATAGTTTTGGAATGCTGTTGGGACCAATTTGATGAGATTTATAACATATTTACTAATATTGATGTGTCTTAGTTGATTCCTACCTTTGGATACATCTTTGAATGAATTAGGTGATTCCAAATTTTAAATTCACTAATTAAGTAGTCCAGTTCCCACTTTCATGAGAAGGATACAAACAAGGAAAATTTTATCCAAGTGTGAAAGTTTTAAGTATCTACATCTCTCTCCAAGAAGAATAAGAAGAGAAATATCATTGTAGAGATCTTGAACAATTTAAAATAGAATTCTTTCCACTCATCCATCTAATAGACCCTTTTCTTTTCCAATCAATAAATTAAGGTTTATTCCTTCATGGCACATCAAATAAATCTGCCCTTTCCCAATTTTAATGGTGGTATTCCATTGGCTCTAAATTTTTAAGGTGAATTTAAATTACTTGAATAATATGATAAACACCAAAAACATGGAAAGCAATAGGTTTTAAGGATATATGTGCTCACAATACAATGTCAAGATGAATAGATATAAAAATGATGTGGGAGACTCCTCCTTATACTTAGTAATGAAATATACATACAAATTCAACTAATCAAGATGGATATTAGATAAATATTGAATGAGTTTCTCAACAAGGTTTGACCTCGGGAACCAATGGGATTCCATGGAGGATGTTAATTCACGTTGAAAATTAAGTGATATGATAGGAAATGAGATAGTGAAATTATGATTAGAATTTGAGAGGTATGGAGAGATCATGTTGTTCTTGAGATGTACCCAAAGAAAGGGCTACGGTGAGCTCAAAGTCCAAGAATTACTCAAACACAGATTGTTCTATTGTGTCCTGTAATTCACATATCATCTCAAGTTGATCCTTGATATATTCAATTTTTACATGAGGGAAATGACACAAAGGCTAATTTTGTGTGCGATATCAATTTTTCCAACATAAATGGTTGTTACATGATTGTAATATCATTGATGTTGGTAATTGGATGTGAATCACCTATCACTTTCATCTAGATAGAGACACAACTTCAAAATATACTTGATTAGAAAGAAACAAAGATGATATTGAATGAAAATGTGTAAATGTGCTTGAAAATGATAAAATAACAATAATCATGGGTGATTCAAGTAGAATCACCGGCGATTTAGATATAATCATTGTAAATTGTTGATGAAAGAATAAATTCCTTAATAGAATGCAAATTAAATCTAATGTGGTTTATTTAAATATCGAATTCATTTTATAAGTGATGCTTGGAGAATCAAAGATATGAATAAATATGGATAACATACCTTTTTTTATAAAATGTATTGAATAAGCTTGAAGGGGTATTACAATAGGTGGTGGATTTTCTGGTGGATTGACAAGGATCATGCGGATGTCTAGGTGTTATTAATAACATCACCTTTGTCTTAAATGTAACAAATCTTTGTTGGGGGTTATTCAGGATCCATGTGGAAGATGTTTGGTGATCTATTTGTTATTTTTAGTGATTCTATTAGAGGTGCTGGTGACCTAAGAAAAGTGGGAAAACCCACTTGGAAATGATTTTAACCACTTCCAAATGGGGTTTTTCAGATTTAGGTTTGTTTGTAAAATGGTTGGGAGGTTTTGTGGTAGGATAGGAGGTTGAGTGATGAGGTTAAAATGGGTTATATGGGTTAAGGGTGGTTAGGGAGGTTTACAATGGGTTAGAGGGTAAAACATGATTTTTCAAAGGGGAAGAAATGGTTTAGTGAGATAGGTTTTAGGATTTTTAAATGAGAGTGTGAGAGGTATAGTTAGGAAACAAGTGTCTGTATTTTCCCCTTTGTGTCAAGTGGCTTATGATAAGCAAGATACTGGAAAAAATGAATGAGATGGTATGATTTGGTGTTGGATGGGTATCCCCCTCAAATTGGGGGTCATTGATGAAGTGAATTAATCACAAGTTTGAAAATTTTTTGGTTGGGATAATATAGTTAATGGTTTGGTTTTATTTAGGATGCCCCAAGACTAGACATGAAAGAAAATTTATGAAAAGTTGTACATGGTACAACCAAAGAGTTAAGTGATAGGGGAACCAATGGATTCTTGACCTCTAGATGTATGAATCATAGGAAAAAATATGGGAAATGATCCTAGGATCGTATTATATCCATGATGTATCAGGAGATGTAGAATTGATAAAGGATGTTTCCACAAAGTTGGGATTACAATATCATGAAGTCAAATGATAGGAGGAACCAATGGGTTCGTGCCCTATAGACGTATGAGTAAATGGCGTCAAGGGGAAAATTATCTTGAATGGTTACAAAATATGAAATGGATCTAAGACAAGAAGGATTGTATAGATTGAATGATTTTGAAAATGGTATCAGGGACCCAACAGTAAATCACATATTTGAAAATGTGTAATTTTTATAAGGAAATATGAGAATAATAGTTTGATGAGGCCCTGACGCTATTTGATGATAGTTTTGGATTAAAAGGATTGAATAGCTAATGATTTGACATAAATCACTGGAAATTATTAGAATCATTGAAAATTAGATGGGAAGAAATTTTTTCTATAAATAGTTTATTTGGAGGCTTATTTGGTCATTGCGATTAGAGAATCTTGAGAGACCAAAACCCTAATTTATGATTTTTTTCTAATTTTATTGAGATGGAGGAAACTAGAGGTGTGTCAAGAGGTGATGGAGGTTAACACTTACTAAGGTAGGTGATGTATTTAAGATTTTTGTATATTTTTGTTTTTTTGAGAATTGATAGGCGCTTAAAAACTACTTGTGATTTCGTATGAAATCATTAGCAATTTTTGAGTGGTTGGTGATTTTTAAAGGGTTTCCATCGATTCAATCAAAGTCACTGGAGATTCTACAAAAGTTGTGATTTTTTTAATTTTTTATTGGTTGTTGATAGATTTGAATTTATTTTGGTGGATTGTGGATTAATTTTTTATTGTTTTGTTGTTGGATGTAGGCTTGGGAGAGATTGACCACATAGGATAGGATCCTAAAGATTCTAAATGAAGGTCCAAGAGTTGTTATTAGTTGATGATGTAGAACACTTAGAGGAGGTTTTGTTGGTACCCAAATTGATTCTCACTCGGAAGGTTTGAGCAACATCACAAAGTCTTGATAGGAAGCTTAGAGACAAGTAGACCATGTTGTGTGTCATTTTGTAGCCGGGAAGAAATGTAGCTTGCTCTTTGTTACTCAGATGTAAAGAAATGGGCAACACCCTTAAGAGGATTTTATCTATCCTCACTAATTTATGGTTTTCCTTTAAACCAAGGTGAGAGGACCCTTTTGTAACTTGTTGTTTGTGGAGGAAATGGGGATATCCTTCTTTTCAAAGTTATTCAAGAAGACCTTGAAGAAAATATGATCACAACAAAAATATACCTCTCACAAGTTATCACCCTAGATAATGGAGATATTTTCCAAGTAAAGTTCGGATACTAAATACAAGGAAGACCTGATTGCTTCTACATGTTTTGGTAATAGAAATTATGCATTTTTACACACACAGGACAAACAGGGGTAGTATGGATAGGATTGGTTATTTTTAAATGAATTTTGGTGGGAGGTGAGGTAGAGTGGACTTTGATTTGCTAGATCTTTGAGAAATTGTATAGAATTGGAAGGTTGATCAACGTAATGCTTGAGAATAGATAAAATGTTCCTTGAACCAGAAGTTGTGCTTTCGGTTAAAGCCCGGATCAACACATTTTCACACAAACTTTAAGAATCCAAAATGAAGGCTCAAGTTGAAAAACTTAATTGAAAATTATCAAAATTTGTTTTATTCATGCCTAAGATACCCTCAAAGGATAAAAACAATCTTATCATCATGCTAGGAGTAAACTAATTTTAAATTTGTTTATTTCACTATCAAATGAAAGCTCTTCGATAAATGAAATTGCAAATTCCACCAAACTATCACAAGGATAAGATCTTGTGTGATTCACAAAGATTTCAATGGGAACAAGAAAAGCTATTTGTAGACATTTAGAAATGAAGAAGACACATTTTGCTTAAAATAAGACAAAGATTTACTCAAATTTGATTAAATGCATCAGCAGGGGAAATTTTCTAGAACAATCTCAGAGCTTTTCAATGGTTGTACACTTGTAACCACCTTAACATGATAAAATTTAACACAAAATAAATAAACAGGTTCCTCAGATGATTTCTCAGAAGAATGGGCTCTATCAAACTTTTCTCTTAGGAATTAGTTTCTGACCTCTAACACCCCAACCATTTACATGAAAAATTCATGCAATTTATAACATTTCATTTACAATAGATTTTTCCCCCCAAAACCAAAAAAATTCAAAGCACCATTACGTGTTACGACTTTGATCGTGACTCCAGAATCAGATTTGTAAAAAAATTTCAGGTGCTCAGAGGGAAAATCTCTTCAAATATTTCCAACATTTAATTCTTTGTCTGGTAAGTCATTCTTCACTTCATGCACCAACTACTTCCTCCTCTACTCTGTCAAATGTGGTTTCTTGCATACCAAGGAAGGAAAGATTGGAGAATCAGATTGAGTCCAATAGTCAGATCACATATTAATGGTGAAAGACATTTTTAGATCTTCCCTACCAAATAAAGATATCAATAGGTTTCTTGCGTGCAAAGATAGATTAGGAGATCGATCAAATTTGACAAGAAGATTACATCTTAATGGTAAAATACATTTTCAGACCTTCCCCACCAAGCCATGATATTAAATTAATGTTCCTCTTCATTTGGCATGTAGGAGACACCAAGAAATGATTAAAAAACAATAAAATTTCACATCTGCAGGAGCTTTGGAGAAGAAATGGTAGAAAATTAGATATAGATGCACAATTGTCATCGATTTTCCTTTTAAATTTGGATCATCCATGTGGAAGATCCGAGTTAAGATGGGCCTATGGTTCCTTTTTACCTTTTACAATTTTTGGAAAAATGCAAAATTTATCATTTTTCTTTGCCCCTCTGCCTTTGAAAAATGGGCTTGACACATTTCCCAATGTGAGTCCCGAGGAACCATGGCTCAATTCTTTAATTCTACCTATTTTTGGAAAAAGGAAAATTTTCCCATTTTTCATCGTTGCTCCGCCCTTCCGCGGTTGACTCAAGAAAATTTTCGATATTCTTTGTCGGGCTTACGGGTCACTTTGATGACTTTAATCTTTTAAATAATAAGGGGAAAAAAATCCAAGTTGCCTCCGATGGCCCGCCTCCCCACCTTTTGACTTTTCAAACCACCATATGTCTCAATGACACATCTTGACATGGTCAAGAAAAGTAGAGACCCCAAACAAGCACGGACTCAACATGTTAAAAGTTTTAAGAGTTCAATGGAAGGTGCCATGTGTCCAAGGTCTCGAGACAGTCTTCTTTGGTTGTTGAAAATTCCAAGCAAAAAGGAAAATTTAGTGGAATCCTCCAAATGTCCTTCTGGTGCTTCTTCAAAATAAAACTCAAGGGCCGGTCCCCAAACATGCAAAGTCCCTCCATGTGTCTTAGGTATTTTAGGAATTGTTTTGGAAATCCTAAGTAAGGGAGACCCGATGGAAACCTCCACATGTCTTTATTGCGTAATGTCAAGATGGTCCCCAAGAGAGAAGACTCTGAATGAGCTCAGGCTCACCACATGTCCCAGGCCTTAAAAAATTTCTTTAAAAGGTTTAAGTACAGAGCGAAGTCGGTGGAAGCCTCCACATGTCCCTTTTTCACATTTTTCAAGGTGGTACTTGAGGCATATTTTCAATCGAGCACCACCACCACGTGTCCATGGCCCACCAAAATTATACTAGCTGCATAAAAAATTGTGTAAGTTTGGGAAAAGTAGCGGAATCCTCCACGTGTCCCCCATCACAACTCCAAGGCCAAACCAAAAGGTGAGTCTTCAAATGAGTGTCATTCCTCCACTTTGATAGGTTTTAGGTTCAAACAATCCACAAAGTTTTAGAGTTCCCCGCTGAGCCGCATCCAACCAAAAAGGGTCATGTTTCCACTGATGCAGAGATTTAAATTTGATAGGAGAAACACACCCGTCAAGCCGTAAAATGTAGGGAAACCACTATTTGAGCCCGAGATGAAATCTTCTTCAAGGATAGAGAATTTGGAAACACTGTAAGATTCACACATGATCATTCAAGCTACATTCAATCATGTTTTCTTATGTATTTTGGACAAAAAATGTTAGGGATGACAACACACAACTACGAGAAAATGAAAAGAAAGGAACAACTGGGCCTTACACCCAATTTACGTAGACACCTTCATATGGACAGAGAAAACAAACAAAAAATTCTATATTTTTAAGTGACCTTCGACCAAGGAGGAACTAATCATGGCAACCAAATGGAGGACAAAGTCTTCAAGCACCAACTCGGGAGATAAAAAATGTGACAAAGGCTGCAACCGAGGGATTTTTAATGGAAAACGGGGTGAGACAAATTTTAGCACCAACATCGGCTCCGACTTAGGGATGGGCACTCCCGTGAGTGAAAAAAGAACCAAATAATAGACCAAGTGCCATGAAACATCCATTGGGAAAAGGAGTCAGCTTGCAGAGTAAAAAACTAGAACCATCTCCTTAAAAATGAACTGAGGAACCAACAAAACTATGTCACTAAGGACCGAACGAAAAAAAAAAAACAAAAGACAGAAAGAAACCAACAAACTGTACACTATACAAATGATTCTCACCTTGATTTTTGGAATCAATCCAGGAAATGTTTCAAGTGCCTACCATTAACAGGAAATTTGAGTAATTCCACATCCAATTCTTTCAAGAATAAGGAATCTTCACCAATTTGAATGTCAATGTAGTAAGGGCCCATCCATAGTGCATCAAATTTACCATGTTTTCCCTTGTCTTCATA
Source organism: Taxus wallichiana var. yunnanensis (assembly GCA_018340775.1). Taxonomy (NCBI): domain Eukaryota; kingdom Viridiplantae; phylum Streptophyta; class Pinopsida; order Cupressales; family Taxaceae; genus Taxus; species Taxus wallichiana. The sequence continues at coordinate 486,222,401 of CM031238.1, forward strand.
CCTGCTATCTCATAAACAGAACAAGATATCCAATGTTGAAAGCTTTGGGTGTTACCTTTTTGTCAAATAGCTTCTTTTTTTCTAAACTTCACACACCTTTGGTGAGATGCCCTCCTTTCTTCATCAAGTTCAAAAATTTGGTTAATTCGAGCATCATATGGACTAACTTCTTGATCTTCTAGTTGTTAAATGAAATGATATGAGGAAAATTACATATGTAGGGGAAACGACACTTGAGTTCCATACACCAATTGAAACGGAGTATTTCCAGTAGATCTTTTAACAATAATTATATCATCCTAAACAACAAACTTCAACTACTCACCCCATTTCCTTTTTTCAACTCCAAGGTTCTCCTAATGATTTTTAATAAATTTTTATTTCTAGACTCTACTTGTCCATTGCCTTGGGGGTTATAGTTGGAGGCATATGTCAAATTGATCCCATATTCTTTTCCCATTGCCACCAAAGGTTTAGCTCAAGCTCATGGCATTGTAAGCAACAATTTTTACCGGCACTTCAAACTTGTAGGTGATATGGTTCAACATTAAGTCCATGAAAATTTGGTGTGTTTCTCTCTTGGTGGGGATTGCCTCCACCCACTTAGTGAAGTAATCAGTGGCTACAAGAATCCACTTATGACTAGCACTTGAATGATCTGAAATCTCACCAATGAAATCCATTCCCATTTCTTGAACAGGGCTTTAATTGATACAAGTTCCAAAGGAAGCTTGAAGCTTTCAAAGATTCAAGAAAACGATGGGAACTATCACATATTTTAACCAACAAAATTGTATCCTTGAAAAGATTTGGCCACCAATAACCAACCCTCAAGATCTTGTGTGATGTGACTTTTCCAGCAAAATGCCCCCCACAAACTCCTCCATGGAGATCAATAATTATCTTGGGGGCTTCATCTTTAGTAATGAACCTTAAGAGAACTCCCTCAGGATTCTTCCAAGCTAACCCAAAATCAGTAATGACATATTTCTGGGAAGCCAACTTAAGATATCTTTTCTAATTTTTTCTCAAATACTCAGGGTAGTATAGATGTTTGAGATAAAAAATTATATCTTTGTACCATTCGAACTCACCAAATTTTTAAGGACATCCAACCTTCCTTCTTCTACTTCACTTCATTCACTCAATAGTTTGCAGGTGGCTCTTAGCCATAAGTTTAGCTAAGCCCAAACCCCTTACCAATTTCTTATTTTGGATATCCATGTCATACTCCTACTACTTGTTCACCCATCTACATCTTTTCCTTGAGACCTCCATCTCTGACAAGACATCTTTCACCATGGTGTGGGGAACATAAGAAACAACTTTAGAGATCAAAATGTAAGGTATGAAAACCTTTGTTTCTTTTACCAAAGGAAAATGCTTTCTTCTCCATAATGGTGTACTTTAACTTAGCCCTTTACAGTGCCTTACTAAAAAAGGCAATTTTCCTCTCAGCTCCTTCATCATCCTTTTGCAACAACACATATGCAATGGTGTTCTCTAAAGAAAAAGAAAATATTTTCAAAGGCTTCTTATAATATGTGGCTGCTAAAAAGGGGAATGCTTTAATGGTTCTTTGATCCCATTGAAATCCTAAAGGGTAGCCTCTTTCCATTTGATAACTTGGTCCTTCTTTAGCACGCAAGTAATTGGAATGGTTAACTCAGCAAAGTTTGATATGAATCTTCTGATAAAGTTTATTTTCCCAAAGAAGTATTGAATTCCCTTCTTGGTTCTTGGAATTGGGACCTTGTTGATGGCCTCTACCCTCTTAGGATAAATTGTGACACCATCCTTTGACATAATGTAACCAAACATCTTGACTTTCTCGAACTCCGAAATGGCACTTCTTTGGATTGAGTGAAATGCCATACTCTCTGCATCTTATCAACATTTTTTCCAAGTGTTGCAAGTGATCACTTCTCTTTCTGGAAAACACAATCACATCATCTTGGTAAACAATGATAAAATCATTAATGTAACCAGCAAAAGAAACATCCATTTCTCTTTGAAAGGTTACTCCAACATTCATCAAACCAAAGGGAATTCTAACATAGACATAAGTTCCCCAAGGAGTGGTAAAGGCTGTCTTAATTCTTTCTAATTCCTTCACAACAACTTGATTATAGCCAGAGAAACCATCCAAGGTAGAAAGCATCTCATAACCAATCACTAGTTGCAACATGTTATCCATGTTTGGTAAAGGATAATTATCCTTCATTGATGCTTTGTTCAGATTTCTAAAATCCACGCACAACCTGATATCACCATTCTTTTTCCTAACTAGCACTAAGTTTGCAACCCAAGAAGAATACCTTGTTGGCTGAATGATCCCTCCATCCCTCAATTTCTTCACTCTTCTTGCATTTTAAGAGATAGGAGTGGATTGATCGGCCTCTATTTCTTCCTAAATGGATTTGCATTAGACTCCAAAGGAATTTCATGTTGAAATAGATCCTCTTTGTATGCCTTCAACTTAGAATAAGACCAAGCCAAGAAATCCTAATAATTCTTCAACAGTTGGACATAGGACTGTTTTTCCTCCTTGTTCAAATTGCTTCCTAACCAGATCTTCCTTGGTTTCTCTTTTTAACCTAGTTCATGCTCCTCAACATCCCTTGGGATGTTATGTGCCTATTAATAATGCAATCAACATTATCAAAGTTTGATTCAAGAGAAACCAGTCCTCTAGGAATGGTATTAGTTTTTAGTTGGATGATGTATTTTCCAAACAAAGTTTCTTTACCCTCTTCGCACACACCATTGGCTCCCAATCAATACATTGATTAGAAAACTCCCCTTTGTTCTCAGAGAAATCTTTTGACCTGAGCATCATCATCAAAAAATTGCCAATGTTTAATATTGTCAGGGATAGATGGCCTTGTTAACACTTCAACATCATACTCACAATATGGGTACATGTAGACACCAAATTTGTGTCTTACGACCCCTTGTGACCCGCATCTCATCTCGCAATCTAACCTCATCACCTAAACCTTACACAATTATTTATTAATTACCTTATAATTGATAAATCCACATCACCTTACCCGCCACCTCACTTTGCCACCTCATCATGACCTAGCCCTAACCCTAAACCAACCTAATTAGGACCCATGACTTGGTCTAGATTCACATCCATAACTAATGCCTCCTTACTCGCACCCAAAGCCGACCTTCTAGCCACTTGGCCAAGCCCGCAACTGATCTCTCGGGAGAAAAGCAGGGAAGGTGGGCTATTTTACTAAAAATAGCCTACTTTTTCCTTACCGATGCCGGTTCCTACTCGACCGCCATCGGTTACGCAACCGCCATCGGTTCCCCGGTAAATGGGCTCCCAAACCAAAACAACGGATCGGGATTTCATTTTTGGAGATCAGTCAAAGGATTTCTGGATCAACAGAGAGCATTGCGAGCGAGGAACAGAGTCCAGATCTTCATTTAATCAAGCAGAGACGAGTAAAGAAACCAGAAGTGCTTGCAGTAGAGGAGATCAACTTGCATCTTCGCCAAAACCAGTAAGTCACATCTTGCATGTCCTCTGTTATAACATTTCTTATGCTCTGTGAATTTCAGTCCTCCTAAATCCGTCTCTGAATCTACTACCCAACGTGTCATTGCATCTAACTGTTATTCTTTTGCTTCTAATCATCCCATTTCCTAATATCATCCATAAACCAGCCTTACAAAACACCATAGCTACTAAGAAGATCCTAGAACCCACCGGTATCGGTTATCAGTAACCGGCATCGGTTCCTCTGATCAAAAACCAGAAAACCAGCCTTTCCCCTACCCAGTTCAACGAAACAATTTAATTGATATTTTGCAGTCTTTTGTGTTAATTCATATTAGCAGGGGAACTGACCACCTTCGAAAGGAAGTTTTATATTTCCTGGCCCAAGGCGCTTTCTCATTTATTGTTTAATCAAAATCTTGTGGTCTTGTGTTCTTATTTGCAGGTAGTCCTTCCAAGACAAAAAGGAGTTCTCCGCAGTCAACCTAATCTTTCTCTACGGTACACGCACACCATCTCGACATTCAAGCAACTCTATTCCCGTGGTATTCCTCCTAACCCTAACCTCATCCCAAAAATGTAAGCTTCTAAAAGGAATGAAAGGATAATAGAAGCAACTCTATTCCCGAAGCCAAACATTCCGAGTGAAACATTTTGGCACTGACTTGGTGGGACCCATTTTGGGTTTCTTTCTCTTGCTTATTTTCATTTTAGGAAGCATATTTGCTGTTGTTCTTTGCTTTTGTTATATATTTCGTAAAGAATTTGTCTTGCTTTCCTAGTTTCGCATTAGTGAAAGTCATCTCTCTTGCTTCATCGAACATAATTTTCGATTTGGGTTTAAAACACATGCATTGCATTCCTGCTTGTTGTTCTTCAATTCCAGTGAACATAGATTAAGTAACAGGTCGTACACGTGGGGGTGATATCCACGGTATTGACAGGAAATTAACCCTAGTTTCACTGCACAACACATACCGAATCACTTCACAATTAACACAACAACTCAAACATCCCCCCTTTTCCGCGGTATTCCTCCGCCCGATTGAGGTAACCTTATAAGCCAAAACAAACTTGACATTTCCCCTAGGTCTTGTTGTTTAGGATTCTGACATCATCTTACGTCTAAAGGCATAAGCCCACGATAACTAAAATTAACCCTAGGATTAGTCTCTGGATTTGCGTGTGCATCTTGCTTGTTTTTAAATTCTGTTTTCTCTGTCATACTTTGTCTTCTGTGATCAATAAGTTGATAAATATACTCAACGTTGCTAAAAATCAAATTAGCAGCCTTTTATATCTTCTTATCCTAGACTTTTGACACCGGCATCGGTTAACTGACCGACGTCATTTGCTCTCTGACCGACACCGGTTATTAAACCGATATCGGTTACTGTCTTCATCAGCCCCTGACAAACCAACGCAACTTGCCAAATTCATCATTCTGAGGTTGTTTTTGTTCTTGATAGATTGAAACTTTCCTGTGTGTTCTTGTCCATGGTTGTCATCACTCGGAAGCAAGCCGCCGCCATGGTTTCACATGCCTGCTCTGTGTCTTTGCCTGAATCACCCCCTTCACATTCTATAGGGAACCCTACGGACACCAGTGAGATCCCCCAAATTCCTATAGGAGACAAGGACTTTGCCAAATTTCTGGATGCTAATCCCAGCACTGTACAATACTATTTGTCTCATGCCCCTGACCATACACCTGATGGTCAGCTCCTTATTGGCATGCCTATTAGTATAGCTGCTCATTTAGCTCCCACTCCTCCTGATAACACCGCCTTACTTCCTGCATCTCTAGCCCCATCTCCCAATCCGACGGCTTCAGAGGTTCATACGACCCCGATTAGCTTTCCTTTGGTTAATCTTGGACCCCACGTATCGTTACCACCAACTGCCCCTACCTCATCTCTCTTTCAGACCACTCCATTCATGACTTACTCTCTGCCACCTATTCACACGAGCTTTCCTTCTCAAGCTCCGCCTACCTTTTCATTCCCATACACGTATCCAGTAACCTCAACACCTTATATGGGACATCCCTATTCTGTTGCTCCAACATACTCATCCTCCATACCTTATCAACACTTAGCCCCACCATTGTCCAGCGGAAGCCCTTGGTCCAACTTGCCTCCGTTTACCACAACCGCACCATCATCTCATCCAACCACAGATTTCATCAAACAAATGATGGACAAAATGCAAAACCTGGAGGCTTCTGTTTCGGGAAGTCGTAGCACCTTGACATACGAGCAAGTTTGTCGGGAGCCCATTCACCCTTCTGTCCCCCTTCATTCATATCCTCCTCAATGGGAGTTGCCAAAATTTACTCATTTTAACAGTAAAGAGGATCCTCAACAACACTTGCGATCATTTAGACATGCTTGTTATTTGATTGCCCATGATGACGCCTTGTTACTCCGCACCTTCCCCATGTCCTTATCAGACCCGCTTGAGTGGTACAAAGTTGCTTTAACCCAAAGACTCGATCTTCTCTTTTAACCAACTAGCCCAATCTTTCTTGGATCATTTCTCCATTAACATTGCCAAGAAAGTATCTATCACCGACCTCTATGCCATCCGACAATTTGAGGACGAATCTATCGCAGATTTCGTTGGATGATGGCGGGGCCTTATCAACCAACTTACGTATGCCTTGCCTCAAACTGAACTTATCGAACTGTTTACGCGGGCCTGCGCTAAGCACATCTCCCCCACCCTCCAAATTCAAACTTTCCGTACATTCGACGAGGCCTTTACCATGGCTCGGAAACTAGAAATTCGAGCCTTAGAAGAAGAGAAATTGCGGTTGCGTAACAAAAACCCCAATTTCCGAACTCCTGATTCTACCAACAAGCCAAACACCACCACTCCTCACGCGTCCACTTCTTCTAAATCAAAAGGAGCTGTCCACGCGGTAATGGTCAAATCTCAAACACCGTCCAATACTCCGCCGAAAACCACTTATAAGTACAAGGCCGAGCCCACCAATTACACTCCCTTGGGAGAAACTTATGGCGTCATCCTGGAGAAATTGCTCAAAGCTGGGGCTATCACCTTGCCCCCTGTTAAACCTCACTCTGGGTTTGACTCCACCCACGCAATACCTTCCTGGTACAAAGAAAATGACTTTTGTAACTTTCACCGCGTAAAAGGACATAGTCATGAAAACTGCAAGATGTTGAAAAACATAGTGCAGGAAATGGTTGACGCAGGGGATATAACCCTCGATAATCCTAACACCCCTGCTAACCGAAATCTGAAAATTTTCAACAAGCCATTCCCGAATCACTCATCCAACAGTAACGTAAACCAAGATATCTTAGCCGAGGAGAGTGTTCATGAGATCCATGCAGTCTTCGATTCTCAGCCAAAAGCCTCTATTGAAAAATTTTTTGAATCAAGCCTCTCCACCAACACAGAGCTCTGAACCTCCTTCACCACCATCAAGCCAAAGTGAAATCATTCCTTTACCCATAAAAGAGTTAACTGCCCGGACTTCTCTTCTCATCGACGAGTCTTCTTACACCACATCCCTACAAGACTGTGAGCGGATGTTATCTAATTTATCTATTTCCCAAACGTCCCCTTCTACCGCTCTTGCTGCACAAGAGGAAGGCTCGCCACTCCTTTTGACATCCTTAGACGAGAAATCTCTTACACTGACATCACCACATTCTTTAAACATGACAGATCCCCTCAAACACGCCCTCCTACCTATTAGTCCCTCATCGCCTAAATCTTTTCAACGACCGGTTGACCTCTTAACATCTATTGATACAGTGCCTCATCTACCTCCTGTGTCACACCCACAGTGGACTGGAATCACAACCCGTCGTTCCTCTGTACAAAAATTACAAATCACACCTGGAGACTGTCATTCCACAGAAGATAGACAGGCCCTATGGGAACGTTTGAGTACCCCTTTTTCTACTCAAATGCAAATGACTGATCCTGATGTCTCCACCATATACCCGAAGTGTTTACAGAAGCTTAAAATGCCCCTGTTCTCACCTTCACCCCCCTCACCTCTACCAAATGCCCCGTCCACTTCTATCAACTTAACCGGATCTTCCCCTACGCTGGGACCTCACCAATGCCCGGTCCTAACGCACCCGCCTGGCGACTCGATCTATCCAAAAATAAATCCGTCTCGCCACCTAGGAGACAAACTCAATCCGTGCCCCTATCAAAATCAAAACCATCATCGTCATACCTACCTTCCATATTGGGACCCCATCCTCTACCTTACATCAATATATCATACCTCCTTCGTTTTCTTCAAAACAACCTACGCCTTCCGCACCCATACAGAAATTCCAGGGTATAGCAACACCGTCACTCCGCATATCCTGTCCACCTATCAACCCTAAACAAATTCCATCATCAAAAGATTTGTTTTCGGTCACTCCTATTTCCCCATGGTTGTTTTCTGATACCACATCATCTGCGGCCTCATCATCCAACATAGCTTCTGCACCAAAGAAATCACGTTTAGTGAAAACCACGTATCAACACCCCTCGGCTAAACCACCACCCGTGCGAACCAACCACGCCCAAACATTACCAAAACCTGCACAACCAATACCCTCATCCTCTTCCGATTTTGACCCACTCAAAGGATCTTACGCCAAAATCCTTGCTATGTTGGTGGAGAATGCGACCATTTCCCTACCTCCACTTAGACCTTATGATCCATCTAAACCCCGACCTATGGGTTACGATGAGTCTAAAATCTGTGCTTATCACCGCACACCAGGACATGATGTGGAGGGATGCAAAGCTCTAAAAACCATCCTTCGTCAGTCACCTCTCCCGGATAGAAAGATTAAGAAAGACAACTTACGAAGGGAGAGACCTTTAGTTTCCATTCCCTCCTATACCATCTCGTCCCTCGCCTCACCAAGATCTATCATTATTACAACCCCACCTCTTGAAGACCATGAGTTATCCCAACCATCTTCCTCATCTCAGTCTACGAGATTAATATGATTAGTGTCACTACTCGAGGCGTAAAAAACAATGGGAAAGCAAAAGAAAACACACCTGCGGCATCTCTTTCTCCGTCAAACATCCCACCGCATCACCACCTAAAGTGGTCATTCACGGACCCGCCTATCCCATCTCTAATGGCATTGCCCACCGAAATATGATTAAACAGCTTCACCAATCGCCCGTAAAAATGACACTGTATGATCTCATTCAGACTTCTGAATCTCATCGACAAGCTCTCGTTGAGATCCTTCAAGGGATAGAGGTTTTACCTAATGAAACCCTGCCTGTCGCCTCCATTCTAACACCCAATCACGTTGCTTCTCTCACCAAACAACCCACCGCCCCAACCACTTCTGTCTCTGTACAACAAGCTGCTGCAGTCAGTTTCTCCGAAGACGAAATTGTTGACTTTGGTACAGAAGATCCTGACCCTGCTCTTTTCATCTCAGCTTACATCCGGGACATTCGGGTACGTCGTGTTATGATTGACCAAAAGCTAGCCTAAACATCATCTCTTCAAAAGCCTTCCAACAAATGAATATCCCTTCTAGTTGCATGTGCCAACCCCATCATGTTGCGGTCATTCAATGACACTATTACTTCTACCTTAGGCACCGTGATCCTCAACATTCGGGTAGGACCACATACTTTACTCCGAACTCTTCTATGTCTTGAGGGAGAGTTCCAATATAATATATTGCTGGTCGTCCTTGGATCCAAGCCATGGGATGCGTTCCCTCAACATTACATAGATGCATAAAATTTGAGTACGAGGGGAAGTCCTACACCGTAAAAGCTGACCCTCCCCCCTTTAAAACCTGCAATATGTTATACCGCCCTAACGATGTGCTTATACCAATCAAGACACCCATACATTCAACCCAACCATCCTCTTCAAATGTACCTCAACCATCCACCTCAACCGCGCCTACGCCTTCAACTGATGAAACCACCATCGCAAAAACCACTTCCCTTCCCGCAGCTAACATTCCAACCTCCGACCCCTTAGTAGATGTTTTTCAGCGCCTTACGCTGGGGGAGTACCGCCTATATAACGTTAGTTCTTTCCCTACCCGCAGGAGTTCGACAATTACATGCACATCCCACCTACAACCGTCGCGTGGGGGAGGTAATCTCTTACGGACCACCCCATTGCCGCACTAACCTAACGTATGGGGGTGTTGACGCATCCTCCATTACCCCTGAACCTCCTCTTGGTGTGGTTCCTTTCCAATCCGATTTTCAATACTTGACAAATCGTCGTTTCGCCCTCACCTTCTTGACTCGCTGTGCGTGGAAAGGCTTTGGTTTTGGCCTTTACGAACAAGGCCGACATACACTCATTCCCGTGACTACCCGTAAACATAATGATCGCAGTGGTCTCGGTTTTCCCGAAACACCTACACAGGAGACACCTCCTGTCAGCTGTATCCTGGAAGAAGAAGACGTCACCCCTACCAAACCATCATCACCCGCAGAATCTATAGACCCTGAATCCATCCCTCCTAACTTTTTTTTTTCATAAATGCTATCTTCATAGGTCCTCTCACTTATCAACATGATAATGAGGACCCATCTTCTCTTCCCTTACGTATCTAGACATGATCGAAGAGGATTCACCTTTGATTAATGTTGTTGAACGCCGGGATGATGACTCCATCCTCACTTACCTTGCGCAGATGATTCTTATATTCAACGAGCCTTACCATCCGAAACCCAAACCATGCTTTGAATGAATCTACCATAGAAATCAACATCCACACAAGGAGGATCCTCACATTGTGAAGATTGGAGAATCCCTTAACACATCGAACAAGCCGCCTTTACTACCTTTCTCCGTGCTTTCAACCAAGCTTTCGCATGGTCTTACGCCGACATGCCAGAATTGATCCTACCATTGCTGTCCATAACATCATCCTAAACCCCGATTCCAAACCAATCAAATAGAAATTGAGAAAATACATCCACGCATTGCTCTCTTGGTCAAAGAGGAGCTCCAACACTCCTTTCTGTTTCTTCCTTCATCTTTCCTATTGACTATCCTCAATGGATTTCTAACATCGTACCTGTCACTAAAGTGACAGGGGGACTTCGGATATGCACGGATTTCTCGGGATCTTAACCTCGCTTGCCCTAAGGATGACTTCCCCTTACCTAGCATTGACCAACTTGTTGATCTAACTGCAGGTCATGAGATGCTCTCTCTCATGGATGGCTTTTCAGGATACAACCAAATTTTGGTTGCCCCTGCCGATCAACACAAAACTGCCTTCATAACTCCTTGGGGAACCTTCTATTATCGTGTCATGCCGTTTGGCCTTAAGAATGCTGGTGCAACCTATCAGCGGGCTATGACCTACATTTTTCATGACATTATGCACACTATCCTTGAAGATTACGTCGACGATCTTCTTGGCAAGTCTAAACATCGTAGTGAACATCTTGATGTTTTAACCATTATTTTTGATCGCTTTATTATATTCTCGTCCGCCTTCAACCAAAGAAATGTGTCTTTGGTGTTCTTTCGGGAAAACTTCTTGGCTTTATCATCTCTTTGCGTGGCATTGAGGTCGATCCATCTAAAGTCAAAGCTATCCTAGAAATGCCCCCACCCAAAAATCTCAAACAATTGCGTAGTTTACAAGGTAAGCTCCAATCTATCCGACGTTTCATCTCCCAACTCTCGGATCGGTGTCAACCTTTTCATCACCTTCTTAAAAAGGACATTGCCTTTCAATGGAGTGAGGAGTGTCACCAAGCCTTCGAAGCTCTCAAATCCTATCTCTTGCAGCCACCCATGCTTATCCCACCCCAGGACGACCGCCCTTTCTACCTTTATCTTTCCGCCACTGACCATGCTATAGGTGCTATGCTCGCACATCGGGATTCGGCATGACGAGAACATGCCATTTATTATATAATTCATACCCTCGTGGATTATGAGACTAGGTATACACATGTAGAAAAATTGTGCCTTGCCCTATCATTTGTAGCCACCAAACTCGACATTACCTCTGAATCACAAAACTTTTTCATCACCAACACAAGACCCCATTCATTATATGTACGCCAAACCACATCTAAACCAACGTATCGCTCGATGGCTTATGCTCCTCGCCGACCTTGACCTTGAATTCGCATAAATGTAATTCAATCAAAGGACAAACTCTTGCAGACCAACTTGTGGAGGCCCCTTTACCTAGGGAACAATTTACTAATTTTACCTTCCCCGACGAACTCATCGCCACTCTTTCACTCCGGGAAGAGTCAGATCAAATGACCCTCTTCTTCGATGGATCTAAATGCCAAAGACGGCGGAGGAGCCGGTGTTGTTCTCATTCCTCTCGATGCTTGAGCCTATGCCTCTTTCATTCGACTTCGATTTCCCTTGCACTAATAATATAGCGGAATACGAGGCCCTTGCTCGGGTCTCCAAGTCATGCGTTACACTTAGGCATCAAATCTATCAACATTTTTGGTGACTCTCAATCGGTAGTCAATCAAGTTATGGGCATCTACCAATGCAAAAACGAGGAACTTCAAAAATACAAACACTACGTGGATTCACTTCTAGCCTTATTTACTCACTATTCTATACAAACCATTCCACGCTCCACTAACAAATTTGCGGACACTATGGCTTGCTTAGCCTCACAAATTCCCACCGCACCAACTGACTCTGAATTATTCGTCGTGGTCCAACAACTTTTTGTCCCATCCTATTCAACCCCGGTAGTTTGTACGATAAATACTGTGTCTACTAGTTCGCAGGATACCTGGTACCACCAATTTCACGACTACCTTACAATCTCTGTCCTCCCACCTGACCTTACTAGTAACGGCAAACGTGCTTTTCTTAAAAGTGTTTCGCGTTATGTTGTCATGGGGGACTCTCTATAAACGTGGCTTTGATGGCATCCTCCTTCGCTGTCTAACTGGCGCGGAGGCCACTCATACCATCCAACAGTCCATGACGGTATTTGTGGTGGACATTTTAGCGGCCTTGCTGTGCCAAACGAATCCTTCGCCTTGGTTATTATTGGCTACTACTCAATAACAACTCGCTACGAATATGTTAAGCGTTGTGTTATGTGTCAGCAACATGCCAACCTTCAACATACTCCTAGCCACCCGCTCCAGGTCGCTCGAGATCTTTGGCCCTTCTCACAATGGGGTTTAGACCTTATTGGTGAGATTCACCCGACCTCTTCACAACGTCACCGTTGGATAATCACAGCGACCGAATATTACACAAAATGGGTGGAGGCTATTCCACTCATTTCAATCAAAAAAGAAAAAATTGTCGAATTCATTAACCATCACATTATCTGTCGTTTTGGTATTCCTCATCGCCTAATAACAGATAATGGTAAATCTTTTAAAAACAAGTTGTTGCAAGACCTTTGAGACAACTTTGGTATCAAACTTAGCTTCTCATCACCATACTATCCACAAGCCAATGGGCAAGCCGAGTCTTCTAATAAAACCCTAACCAAAATCCTCATGAAAGTTGTCAATGACTCCGGCAAAAATTGGCACGATCACATTCCCTTTGCCCTTTGGGCTTATCGTACTAGCATTCGTACTTCTACTAATGCCACACCTTTTTCTTTGGTATACGGTACCGAGGCTGTTTTGCCTCTCGAAATACAAATACCCTCCCTTAGAATATCTCTTCAGGATATTCTCACCAATGATGATTTCCGCCAAGAGCGGTTAGCCCAATTGGAGCTTCTTGACGAACGCCATCTTACAGCTCTTGATCACCTTCAAATCTATCAAAAACGCATCAAACGTGCTTATGATAAGCGACTTCATGAGCGTACTTTTAAGGTTGGTGATCTTGTCCTCAAAGAGAATCAACATGTCACTAAACTAGAAAAGAGCAAACATGGAAAATTTTCTCCCAATTGGATTGGGCCTTATATAATCACTCACACCTATGGATCAGGCACTTATCGTTTAGCTTCGCTTAATGGTAAACCTGAGCCTGAACCCCTTAATGCCTTGCATCTTCGACCATTCTATTGTTGAAATTAGTGTTATATCACTTCTTATCCGCCTACTGCTCGTCCCTTGAGCTCCCATACCACCACATGCACTTGTTTCCTACATCTCGAAATAAAATCAAGCTCACCTCTCACCTCCCCTTAACGATGCCTTCCCCTTTTTAGTCTAGTCCATGACTTCAACGTATTAAAATAAGCCGTATTCTTATGGGATTTTCTTGAGTCAAACTTCCTACAAACCTAGATGCTTCACGTCACAAGGACATCTAGTTATCTATAGACTGCTCCCTCGAAGGACAGCTATGCATTAAAATCATATTTGCTACTATAAATAGACTACTCCCCAAGGACAGCTATACACAGTCGCCTTTTTTCTCGAAGCTTCGCATCGATCGCTTCGTGAAGACCTCAAGAATAATACAATCAATATCCCTTGTAGACTTCCCGCATCGATCGCCTACATTCAATAAAATAAAAGCCTCATTCAAAAGAACTTTTGAGTCATGGACTTGTCTATTTAGGGTAGGTTCTCTTCTGTCAGAACACTCACTTTGTAATAAGTTCTCCGTACCTCACCTATATCACCCACCTCACCTCACCATTTGTTTCAACTCAATGGATGTAATGTACGCTCGATATATTGTGATCACACAACTCTTTTCACCGATTGACTTCTCGTCTATGCACGGTACCTAGGGCTCCAAGCTCATTCTACGTTGTGTGGTTTGTTTAGCTCTTTTCACCTACGGAGCACTCTTTTCTCGCTTTGCCTCGCATCTAGGATTGTGTGTTGACCTTAATCAGGACATGGTTCCTTCTACTTGGGTAGGCTAACTTTCGCTTCCCTTATACCTTTTACAACATCACCAATTCATTACCAACACCATCAACCTTACCTTTACTAATCTTAATATTTTTACCAACCAACCAATTGCCTAAACCGTACCAAATTGCCTGAATTCGCCTCTCCCTGATCCTAAGGGAGAACTACATCGGTCTGAGGCCCCTCCTTGCTTTGTGCAAAGGGCTATGTAGGCAGCACTTCGGAGACATGGGGTCTCCCAAGGTTAGCTCGACCATCCCCTACCATAACCTATCATGTGTGGTAAATATAAATATTTTTGTGTATTTCTATTTAATCACATTCCTCTTTATCCTTTTTCAAAACACCGAAAGTCAAAACGAAAACATTCTTATTATTATAACTCAAATCAACATACATATCTCATTTTATTTAGATGTTAAACAAATACATCTTCTCTATCATCGACACGCAGGTCGGTACTCTTATTTATTCTTATACCTTGCTAACATTTACTCAGACCCTCACGCCTCATCCCGAACTAGGTGATGATCGTGATCATCGACCCCTCTCACCGGGCCTCTCTGTCCTCAAAGGTACCATGGCTATTGGTACCACCCACTGATCTGCCAATCTCTCCTGTAACATATGAATACGCCCTCTCGCATGGAGGACTCCAGCCTCTAGTCTCTCCGCCCGTGACTCCGCAACCACTAACAATCCTCTTGTCTCATTCACCTGCGTTTGGAGCTGCTGAACCAAACGCTGCAGACGATCCCTCTCTGCTGTAATCACCGCTATGTCAGGGTGCTCACGTACACCTCGCAGTTCTGCTACCCACCATAATCTATAGGCCTCTGTCGTTCCTGCATCCATTACCCTGCGATCGGCTGCTACCTCTTCAGGCCCTTCTGGAGGTGTTGGCCGGGGAGGTGAGAATGCTGCCTCGGCGTCGATCCTCATATATGGTCTATAAGCCAGGGGTATATCCTGCACAAATCCAAATTGTCACCGCACGCGATCTATAGGAATCCTCTCATATTCACCTGGCCTGTGCCCCGCGATCCACCTCATTCACTCTACACCCCTTAACTCCTCAGCTATGCTCTCTGTTATCATATAGTTCCCGTAAGGCCTCCAACAGATATCCGCAACCGTCACTCTCTCCCATACCTGCCTGTAATACTCAATGTCACCCATCACGGCCTGAGATCTTGCCTCTTGTTCTGTCTGGACCCATCGTCTGAATCCCAACCTCTGTACTCCGGTCTCTCCTGCCTGGAGGGATTGGCCTATTGGTCGCACACAAACAATGTGCTCATAGGCCCAACAGTGTAATAAGTATGAACAATCCAGCGTCGTCCTGTGATTTCACCTACAAGCCCATAAACCCCTGTATAGCTCCGCCAAATATGCAGGTGCCCATGCAAACGTAAC
This sequence comes from Taxus wallichiana var. yunnanensis, assembly GCA_018340775.1. Lineage (NCBI taxonomy): Eukaryota > Viridiplantae > Streptophyta > Pinopsida > Cupressales > Taxaceae > Taxus > Taxus wallichiana. Next base: position 486,238,167 of record CM031238.1, read on the forward strand.
GTTCCTTTCTACCATCTCCCAGATAACACACATCAATGCCTTTGGAAATCTTCCTCCTTCTGCCCTCGGTAATGCATAATACCCTACCGCTATCATTAATATCACTGCTAACCTTGTCTCCTCAGGGTGTGCTGCATACATTACCCCATACGTAAAGGATAAACCTCGCTGTGTCAAATCTCATGCGTATGGACCAAATACTGCTGTTATCGCTCCCCGTGCCGCGCTAGGTAGTGCCTGATATACTGGTTCTCCTGTAATAGGGAGTCTCAAAATCCGGAACACATCTTCCAATGTTACTGTCATCTCCCCTGTTGGCAGATAGAAGGTATTTGTCTCGGGATTCCATCTCTCAATCAACGCCTGTAACATACCATGATTACGTGCGATTCGTGAATAATAACGGATTCCACTTAACCCCAAATGATTTATCAATGTCCATTCCGCTGGTGTTACATCCGCTCGGATCCGTGACAGCAGCGCCGCTACACTATCATTCATCCTTATCCCCGCCTCTGCCTGCATACGTTACAAAAACAAATAGCCGTTCAATAAATCAAATCACCACGGGTTTTTTCAAAATTCTGGAAATTCCTACAGCAACCGGTATCGTTTACAGCTAACCGGTACCGGTTGCGTAACCGATACCGGTTATCCCTAACCGATATCGGTCACTGTTACTTTCATACACCTTGCCTAAACAACCACCTACGACAATAAATTGCTCGTTTATTCCTCTCTGTATACACAGACATACCCGAAACCCTTGATTACCTACCACGTAACACTCACCTCATTTATAACTCTTGTTATCATCTTTTCTTTCTCATATCTACCCACATACTCTCCCCCATCTTATTCACAAAACATGCAGAAATCAAATCACAACCAAAACATTTACCTCTGGGGTTGCAGTAGCTTGAGGTGGCCCTTGTCTTCCCTCTTGTCCCTGCCTGCTGGATGTTTCTCCTCGTCCTGCCATTATCACCACTCTTTTCAAATTCGCCTTTCTACTTTCTGAATCTCCAATCGCATTCACCTTCCCAGTCTCTTTTCTTATCACCCAAATCTCTCATACAAATTCCTGTCTCTCTTCTCCTTATCACTCAAATCTCTCATGCAAATACCTGTCTCAGTCGTCAAAAAGCGTCGCGTTCACGTATTTAACCTCTTGCATGGCTCTAAAATTAAAACTTAAGTTGCCACCCTAGCTTTTCTATTTTTAGAAAAGCTCATACCTAAATAACCGGTATCGGTTACTTAACCGATATCGGTCTATCAGCTACCGATATCGGTTCCTAACCGATATCGGTTACACACCTATCTTTTCTCAACAACGTTCTTTTCTTCATTTCTCACCTAAATTTTTGTCGCACCCGCCTCTTTTCCTGCATAAACAACACAATTTACCACATTTGTTCATCCACCACATATAGCATTACACTTTCATTAACATCATTTATTTTATACAAATACACAAACCATCAACTACGGATATCAAGCAACTATCAATCTATACATCATTTGGATCCAACTCATCAGTTACATATATCACAATGTCACAAAACCAACAATTCATCACATAACCTGTCATTCATATATACGTGCAAAAACAAAAACATCAACATCATCCATCTATCAACATGTCAACTAAAACTTATCATACATTATATATTACCAACCATTAACAAAATATTTAAACACATTTTGAACACTGCATGTGGATCAAAACATCGTCTCTATATATATACAAGTTTTCAAAAATACAATGTGCCCTACATCGGGGCCTCTCGTGCTCTCATAATCACTCAAAGCCGGCACGCAGCCGCAATAATCGTCAAAAATCTCGACTCATCGCAGCCGGTCCCTCGTATCAAAATAGACATATACTCGGCTGCAGCCGATATCACTATACAACCCCTACTCGGCTCGCGGCCGGTATACAATAAATGAATAAATGAATACATGAATAATACATAGGCACGCAGGCCTCTATCAATACACCCGGTTCGCAGACCGGTGCCCATCTATCAATACACCATGTCTGGGGATCTCTCAGCTCTCCCCACCGCCTCGCACCTCTCCCCTGGTCCCCGTGGTGCCTCTCCCCGCCCATCACGGACACACCAGGTCGTGGCTACACCTCCTCAGATCTCTGGGTGTGAGAGGTCTCGCCTATGCTCTGCATAAGCTTGATACTCGACTCAGGTACCATCAAGAATATGATAATATCGGGCCTCTCGCTCTAACCTCCATATAGCACTCTCGAGCCACGACGGAGGGGCTGGTCCCCCGCACCTCAACCAATGCCCCACGAGCCGCTGTGTGGCTGCTGGTGGTGCTTTGGTGGTGCCACGGCCGGCTGTGGTCTTTGAGTACTGTCTTCTTCTGTGCACTGCACTGCACCTATGGCCGTGGTCTTGGTGGTGGTGGTGTTACTGTGCGTCTGTGCTCGAGCTCGGGCTAGCCGCCCGTAAGAAACCTATATGTGCCTCGTGTAGCTAGCTGCCTTCGTAAAAGCCGCACTCCGACCCCGAGCTGATCTCTCTCTCTATCACTGCGAAGTCCTGTCAGGTGTGCGGTGCGACTTATCTGTTGCTCTCCTGCTGCCCCACCACCACTGTATGCTCCTGCACCTAGATCATCTACACCTCACTGCTTTGGCCTCTCTGCTACCCAATCTGGATCCAAAGGCTGTGGTGCAGGTAGTGGGGCCTCTACATCATCTCTCCTGTACTGAGGAAAGGGAGGTGGCTCGTCCTGTCGCAGCCCCATCTGCCTGCGTACCCTCTCCAGGGGTATCCGCTCGTACTCTCCTGGCCTCCGTCCTGCTATCCAGAATGTGTACTGGATTAGGCGCAACTGTAAGCGGGCTCCTCTGCCAGGATGGTGACCTCTGTAGGGTCTCCATACAATGTCTACTGCTGTAAGGCCCTCTAGCAAATGTCTATAGTATGCCACATCCCGACCTGCCATAACTGCTCGTGGCTGGCCCACGACCCCCAACCACCTCTGAAAGCCATATCGGTATATGACCTGTGGCCCTGGCTGCTGGGGTAACCCTACTGGCCTGATGCATACGATGTGCTCGTATGCCCAACAATGCAACAAAAATGTAGAACAAATACCGAATCGCCTCCTCTGATAGCCCCATAGCTCCACCGTCTGATTGCACGGATATCTTGGTGCCAAAGGCGTAACAGGTGTGCTCCTCCACCATCTCAAGCGCACCCCATCAATGCTCATGGGAAGTGGCCTCCCTCTCGAGTCCGGGAGGGTGAATCGGGTGATCCCAACCATCATCAACACACCATTCGTGTCTCGTGTCGATGCGCATGGCAGACATGTCACCGTGCACGATACTCGCGCTATGGTAGGTCAATAGCCAAGGCCGCATCCCAAAACCTGCAGATGCTGTCCATGGTAGTCTCTACGAATCTACTCGAAGACGCCTCTCCTCGATAGGTAACCAAAGGATGCGATACACATCCTCCAATGTGACGGTCATCTCCCTGGTCGGAGATGGAACACATTAGTCGCCGGATCCCATCTCTCGATGAGGGTGACCATCAGCCGTGATCTCTCTCTATCACTCTGCACTCTGGACTCCACCGAGTCCCACCTCGCGCATGATGGCCCAATGAGCCGCAGATACGTGTGGTCTCATCCGCACCAACAACGGGGCATCCTATCCCGCATCGTCCAATCGCGACGTGCTGTAAAACCAACCCACATCCTTAGACCTACTCTTTATTATAACATCTACTTTATCATCTAAACACCCTTTTTATCCCCCCATACCCGACTCTCTACCCCCCCCCTAAGAACCTACCACCCTACAAACCCAAAACCATCCCACCCAAAACCAACAAAAACAAAACCCAACCCCAACCCAACCTAACCCTACACCAAACCCTTCTCCACTCCTAACCCAACCCTACACCAAACCCTTCTCCCACCTCCAACTCAAACCCAACCCAACCCTACACCAAACCCTTTTCCACTCCTAACCCAACCCTACACCAAACCCTTGTCCACTCCTAACCCAACCCTACACCAAACCCTTGTCCACTCCTAACCCAACCCCCACACAAACCCTTCTCCACAACCAACCCACTCCCACCCACAACCCAACCCAAACCCAAAACCCAACCCAAAACCCAAAACCCACCAAGCCACTGGACGCCGGCCGATACATGACCGACGTTGGTCACCAACAAGTCTCCCTTTCCCTAAAATTGTGTGACCGATGCATGAATCGCCAGTGACCGACATCGGTCATCGTCTTCTCCGTGAGCCGAACCCCGCGCCCCCAAAACCCATTTTTTACTTATTTTTCCCCATCTACCCACCCAAATACCCTAAAACTTACCCACCTACCCACCTTAGCCTATCTAGCCTATCTACCCTCTCCCTTTT